>OZ025802.1:0-600000 GCA_964019425.1 Flectonema sp. DT1601 | reverse complement strand
AGGAATAAAACATGATTTGTTTTATAAGAAACAACTGGGCTTTTGTGACCCAACTTTATGTGACACACATGTTTCTTTATTCTGTCAGCAAGCATTCGAAAATGCTTTTTTTTTATTTTTTTTATTTTTTTTGTCGAAAACTTACACCCCCTTCCCCCCAATTTTGTTTTTATGTATTTTTCTTAAATTAGTCTATTATTATATATTTCTGTGTTCAGATAATCCAGAGTGGTAGCTTAAGCGTGTTGTACTTTGAACCAACAATAACAAAAGACGGGGGGGAAAAAAAATTAAATAAGTAAAAGGAAATAATAATAAGCGGAATGAAAAAAAAACTCGTGGAGGGGGGGGAAAAGGGGATTAAAAAAAAAAAAAAAAAAAAAAGCATGAATATTTTTTTTAACTGCAAAAGCAGTTGTTGTGCTTTGTAACATTCGTTGACATTTGGAACCATTTATCAACTATTGTTAATGTAGTAAATTTCTTATTCATCTTTTTATTTCTGGCATGTAAACATGTTTGTGTACATCATGTATTTAATCGTTGTATAATTTCACCGCCCTCTTTTTGAATTGGGGGGGGAAAAAAAAAAACAAAAAAAAAAAAAAAACTGACCTTTATCGTGCTCTCTTCCTTTTCCTTCTGAAAATTATGGAGTGGCATTTTTTTTTTTTTTTTTCTTCCCCCCGTTGTTTCTTATTAAATGGAATACCTTAGAAACGGAACATTTTTTTCTGCAGGTCGTCTAGCTCTTTGGCCAGATGTAGTTTTTATTGTATTTAAATGCCCAGATGCAGACACCGCTTAGGAAGGGCTCCTCCCGACTTCTCCCCTTTTTCCAAAAAAAAAAAAAAAAGCAGCGAACGATATGGGAACAACTAAAAAAAAGAAAATTCCAGACAGCGGAACAGACGAGAATTGCCATTGTCGTTTGCAGCCTCTTCTATGATGGGGTACGAGAATTAGTTCAGTACCTTTTTAAGGAAGCAGCGCGCAAGCATGAATTGAAAAAAAAAAAGAAAAAGAAAAAGAAAAGAAGCCTGGGAAAAAAAGGTGGGGTAGGAAGAAACGAAACAAAATAAAAGAACAAAAATAGGAACAAGTAGAAACAAAGAAGAATCTTCCTTCGATCCCGATACGATGCCTTTTTTTTGTCCTCACTTTCACGTTTTTCCATTTCCTTAATACTATTCACTACCAACAGGATACCAATTGATTTAATGTAATTAGACAGCAGACTTAGTTGTTGATTTTGTGTATTGCTGTTTAATATATTTCTAAAAACAGAGAGTAGGAACTATGTCGAAATTAATATTGTTGCTGCAAGCGGGATTCGCTGCTGGTAACTTATGCAACTGGGCGAGCCCACATAACTCAGTTGCGTATCCTTTGTGGCCTTACTGTAACAGAAGACCTGGTGATGGACAGACGCTGTACACTTTTATGGATGACTCGATTCCTCCTGCAGACCAGGCGCCGTACGCATGTAGTAGTGGTGTATTACGTCATGACTCATCAGGTATAATTTGCGCTGATTACAATCAAGGTGATGAGTTTGCAGGACCTTGTAATGACGCAACCTGCTGTTGTGAAGAACTCTGCTCTACCTACACCTGCAGAGAAGGAACAAGAAGAGGTAACGGAGCATCAACCAGCTGTGTATTTGCATGCAATGACGAAACTTGCTGTGTACCAGCTGGAAATGTGCCTAGTCACAATGCACAGGGGTTTATATTTACTGATCGAGACCCAGGTCTTTACAGGTTTGGAGGTAAGGCAACCATAATAAGAGCATTAGACGAGAGTGATATCACTCACTACAGAGTCTATTGGGGATTTGCAAGGAGTGTTAGAAAGGTTCCATCGTGTGGACTTGCTAATCCGGTTTCATGGACTCAGGTTAAATGGAGAGATAATGCAAAACTTCTTAGAGAATTTGCAGTCACTGGATGTGATATTACTTTTGATATCCCAATGGGAACTGTCCCTGATCAGCGCTGTGCGATATCATATGATCGTCAGGAACGATCAACTTCTCACACAGACATCTGTAATCCTCATTACTGGATTGTAGTATCAGTTAATGCGAATGGAGAGAAGCCAATCTTATCAGATCAATCTCAAGAAGTTGGTCCAAAGTACGCCATTGTCGACTACGAAGGAGACCACGGCCTTCCTTGCCTCGAAGCCGGTATCACCATGGGACACGATCTCAGAGGTCCAGAAGATATCCTTTTGGGAGTCTGGAACGGTGTTGACAGCGCAATCAGATGCTCAGAATTGTGCAACGCCCACAACGCTGCAGGAAATTCCCCTCCATGTAGACAATTCACTTGGTCTCTTAATAATGGAGGAAGATCATCAAGTAGTTGTTGGATTGAAGTACAAACACTTCAAAAGCAACACTACACAGTAAGATTTGTTGCACCTGCTGTATGCAGTACACCAAACAGACAACTCCCAAGAGGGAATGAACAGCCACGTTGTAATCGCTGGGTAAGGTACCCAGATACGGCACCGTTTACGAATAGGAACGCTTTTAAGAATCTGGGAGGTCATTTTGTCCAGTTCCCTAACCTTCCGGATGTTCCTCTTGGCCCATACGATAATGCAGAGTATTGTAAAAATATGTGCGATTTGGACCCTCTTTGCACTGGTTTCACTTGGATGAAACGTGATCCAACCGACACATACTTTCACAAGTGTTTTCTTATTAGAAGTGGTACGTACACTCATCACAGTGATATTTATTATGACACCTGGAAGTGTAGTAGAGAAGGAATGGCCCCACTTATATCCGGTTACAGTATTCAAGAGCTCCCATTTGGTTACAAAACATGTACTAACACACCAATAACCAGTAAAGCTTCATCTGACTACGAATGTTGTGCTTCTGAATGTGAAAAGAGTGACACCTGCAACTTCTTTACCTGGGAAGCTGCAGCAAAGCAGTGTAAACTGTACGCAACATGCACACAGCAAGACCACGCAATGGTTGAAGGATGTACCTATGAGTCTTGCTTTGATACGTATGGTGGTGCTTTGTACAAAAAGGATGCTCCTACACTTAGAATAGTAGACAAGTGGCCACTCCAAGGAAAGGGACTTGATACTGGACTACCAATAATAATTGAAAATAATAGAGCTCTTGAAGGTGAAGAAGTATTCTGTGCTGCGTTACTACACATTCGTAACAACCCAAATCCCCGACCACTAACAGCAGAGGATTTAACAAGTGACAGTAATATTATTGTTTACTCAGCAACTATTACCAACAGGTTGGCATCTATGACTATATTGAAAGAGTACGCTAACAACCTCCTACTACCAGGATATACTTATACCGTAGTCTGTGGTATAAAGAATGCTATTAGTAAGGGTATTACTAATCCAGTAATGAATGTAAACATTGAAGTAGAGCACCCAGCTGGTTACGTTAAAGTTGGTAGTGGATATTGCAGAGCTCATAATTGTAATCCAATTGGTACTGTCCCCAGTGAAAGCTCTACTTTCCCTGAGTGCAAAGCATTTTGTGACAATCACGGTTCCTGCTCTGCTTTCTGGTGGAGAAGATCTGACGGCTGGTGTCACATTAAAACAACTGCTTGCGACTACACGTTCGTTAACGACGACGCTACTGTCCTGTGCTGGAAACCTGATTCGAATGCAAACGTAGTTCACCAACCGGGTAACGGTAACTGTGAGAATACTTGTGCTGCTTCTCATGGAACTATTGACACTTGTAGTTACAAGAGAAGAATGGGTGACTATCAACAAAACTCATTCCTTCCGGACATCACCATGAAACAGTGTTTCGACCCCACGGCGGTTCCCACGGCGGTTCCTGCAGCGGCAACTACAGCAGTGCCAACTGCGGTGCCGACTGCCGTGCCAACTGCGGTGCCAACTGCTGTGCCAACTAATGCTCCAGCAACTGCCGTGCCAACCAATGCTCCAGCAACTGCCGTGCCAACTAATGCTCCAGCAACTGCCGTGCCAACCAATGCTCCAGCAACTGCCGTGCCAACTAATGCTCCAGCAACTGCCGTGCCAACTAATGCTCCAGCAACTGCGGTTCCGACTGCGGTTCCGACTGCGGTTCCGACTGCGGTGCCAACTAACTCACCTACTGCAGTTCCAACTGGCTCACCATCTACAGCATCGCCGCCATCGTCCCTTCGTTCGTATGTAGTACGCGGTAGATTCACATCAGGAAATTGCAATGCCTTTCTGGGGAACAATGCGGTCAGAGTTCGGTTTGAAGCGATGGTTGCGAGAGTTATGGGATTCGAATCAATCTCTGTGACGTACGTCTGCGGATCTGTTCACTACAGGGCAAGTGGGAATTTGGCTCCAGAAACTACTGCAAAGCAAGGTTCGCAAGCAAGTACTGACTTAAATGCCGAAGTTGCTGCTGACGCTGAAGTGAATGCCCTCCTTGGACAGGCTGACCAAGTTGTTGTTGTTGGAAGAACCTTTGAGACATGTCAAGCGGCAAATGCGGTTGAATCGTTTGTTGACTCAAACGGCAATTGTATCCCAATTACATGTGTTGCTGGTTATGTTCTTCGAACTGTATGTGAAGTAGATGCTCCTGTTACTTCTGGATCCTCTTCCATGTCAACAGGTGCAATTATTGGTATCGTAATCGCTGCGATATGTGTCGTTGCATTAATCGCTGTTGGTGTTTTCTTGTGGCTTCGTAAGACTACTGTTGTTGAGGAGGAGTCTGAAGGTAAGAAAGAACCACCTGTCATACCTGAAGAGTGCCCTAACGATGTTGTAGAACTGTCAGACAGAGCACACTCTCCTGATTCAGTAGTCTGATTTGAACTTTTGCTAAAATGTCAGCCCCCGTTACTGAGAAGCTTCTCAAGTGACTCTTTCCCTACTTCGTAAACCGTACATGGAACGACGCCTGAAAAAGGCAATCTAATAATCAGGTTACCAAAAACATATTGAAATGAGCAAAGGCTTAGACCGATCTTGTTTTTTTGTAAGTTTTAAATTTAATATTTTTGTTTCCTTTAAGTGCGTTAAGCTTCACAGCTAATGCAATGTCGTGGGGTTTTATATTTTTTCATTTTATGATATGAGTTTTTTTTTATTTATTTTATTGTCGTTTTCTTTTAGTCGATGTCTTCTGCTATATCCGCTCCGCATAGGCTCGTGTCGGTATTATGTAGTAGCGGTCTGAATGAATGGCGAATTATGACAGTTTTTTTTATTTTTTCATTTTTAAGTCGGATCACGGTTTCGTGCACAAACAAAAAAAAACATCAAAACCTGTGTTATATTACGATTTTTTTCTGTGTTAGTTTGTAGTTAAAAACCCGGTTTCTTTTTTTTTTAATTTTATCATTTGTGTTGTTTGCGCAGTCAAAAAAAAAGTGAATACTGACGGTCTCCGTTTTACGGAGCCATTCAGACTACTACATACTCTCCACTGCTGGTTTAGTTTAACCAGCTGGGTTCCTCATCAAGGCTCCTGGATATGAGGTAATTAGTTGTTTTTCTTTTTTTTTCTCCTTCTAATTGGTGGATAATTAACCCTTCCAAACTCCTAATGGTTTTTAAATACTTAGTCAGTTCACATAACTCCCCCAAAAAATTATATTTAGTAGGCATCCCGACATATATGGGACTACGACGTTTTCTTTTAATCTTTGCAAAAAAAAAAACAAAAAACAAACAAACAAAAAAAAAAAAAAAAATGGAAAAAAAAAAAAAAACGATAACCCGAAGTATTATATGTTTATGTATTATTGTGAGGTGTCGATTATTTTTTTGTAAAATTTTGCGAAGTGCCGTTATGAATAATTCTGTTAACCCGAGTAAGGTAGACTGATATCAATTTCGGCCGAGCAAAGCTATAAAAACACAATCTCCATATGATTAAGTTCTCTACTGATGACCTGAAGTCATCAGTTATGGACTTGCTAACTGACTAACATGACTTGTTCGTTACTATAATTATTTTTTTTTTTTTTTTGTACATCGGTTGATAAAAACAACAACATGAAACTCATTGGCTGACGGTGCGGATGGGTAGAATATTAAGCGAAAATATTTCGCTGTGATTGTAGATCACTGAAACAGTTTTCACTTTTTTTTTTTTTTTTTTTTTTTTTGCAAAATCATTTTTCTTCCTGTCGAAAAAAAGAAAAAAAAGGGAAGAAAAAAAAAGAAGGCATCCGAAGCGGTTTTGATAATTTTGAGCATAGAAATAATAATTATAATTATTTTGCTTTTGAATTGTTCAAACTAACATTGACCTTTTTTTTTTTTTCTTTCTTTGTCACTAACTAATTATTAGCATATCACAAAAAAAAACCTAAACTGATAATTTCCAAGTAGCAAGTCCGCTAGACTTACTTTCTGGAACTTAAGCAACCAAAAATTTTTAATACCCCATTTTCTCCTTTTTACACCAATTATTCTACACCATAACTGATGAGAGAATAGAGGTAAAGAGGTATATATTTTACTCTCGAAACCTCATGGTTACTTTAAAAGGCTAAGTTAAGCATCACCATAGTTCACTGTATCCTTAACAGATTGTTAAATTATCGTTTTTATGTTAATAAGGGGATACAAAAACAGTTGTATTTTACAAAAAAAAAATCAAGCATTTCAACTCTCCTTCTTTTTCCCACTTTTTTTTTAAAAAAAAACTCTAATTGTTACTTTATGGCTAAGTAAATTATTTTAATCCACCGCATCTATTTTTATTATTATTATTATTATTATTATTATTACTAAAGCTATCTTGTATGGTGTATTTCATTCGAGTTTTCGAATGCTCTTCACGGTGGCTGTACCATAAAATTGATAGATCAGGAAATCATATTGTGGTGCGGGTAACCATTATCACTCCTTAAAAAATAAGAAAAAAAACTATCGTAGATGCAGCTTGCTTATTGACTCAGTTCTTGGTTTCCAGAGATACTCGCAGTCTTTTGTGTAGCTGCTGCTAGAGGAGGAATTATTATTATTTTTTTTTTTTTTTTTTTTGATCCGTTTTTGCTGACTGCTATTTTGTTTTCTTGATACTGAAAAAAAAAAAAAAAAAAAAAAACATGAGTTAAAACACTAGGTGAACGTAAAACTCGTTGTTTTTGCTCATGTCGTGTGTATTTTTTTCTTTTTCAGTATTTGAACTAAACTTGAGAAGTGTTCATAATATTATTAAATGAAAGTTATCAACAATTGGAATCCAGATAAAATCAAATAATCACGACACTAAATTATTGTAGATTGCTGCCATTGCTTTTAAGGTACGCTACAACAATGTTGTTTATTTGCATCGGAGACATGGCTTTATGATTGTCCCCCTTTTTTTCTTTTTAATTTTTTATTCTTTAGATACGATTCTGTTTGTTTGTTGGGTTGTTGATTTTATTTTTATGAAGTTTCTTTTCTCATAGGATCTCTCAAATGAGATCTACTGTATTTGTCTCATAATAGCGTACCTTGTTGTTGTAAGCAAACTCTGTGGAAGGTTAGCAAAGCAACAACAGGTTTCTTGTCCACAGCGTTTCCTTCCTACTCCAGGAGAGAGGGCATCGATATAGTCCATGATCAAGGGCAGGGCTCTACTGAGCAACTGGGTTGAGACCAACCGTCTTGTCAAGGAGCTGTCTACGGATGTTCAATCTGAATGGATGATAAACTTTCTAACTCTTCTTATAATCAATAAGTTGGAGTCTCACTTTTATGTGAATCCACAGATTTCATTAATCTGAATCGAAACTTTTCAGACTTCAGTTATAAAGAACTCATCCAGATCTCTTCCCCCAGCATGATCGTATACCCCACTAACATTACCTTTAGTCAACTGTATCTAAAAACTAATGTTAAATTATTGTTATGTTGTTTTATGATACAATACATTTGTATTTTACGTACAAAGTCGAATAGTTATCCCCCAGTATGATCGTTTCATTATTATTTTTGGATATATCTACTTATTATTACTCTAAGTATTCTCTCCTTCCATTTGTGGTCGGTTAAGCATCAGTAATATCATTGGGTCAAGTATGGGAACTAACCCGTTAGATTCATTGAGTGTGATGTGCATAGAGGAAAAAAACGAGCAAAGTTGCGATTCCAGTATAGATCTTATCCATCTGCTATGAGGGAGGATGCATGTCCCCGTTATTGCGAAATCTCTCGTACACATTTTTTCCGTCTTTCCCTGATTTTTTTTCTTTCTTTTCTATTTTTGCTACGTTGTGTGCAAGTGACAGTAGGGTGAGTCAAGACAGTTTTTCCTGCAGAGAAAAAAACTTTTTTTTTTTATTTTATTCTCTTCTTCAACTGAACAATCAGAATTGTCGTGGGGTAAGCCTGAGTATCAATTTCAGTTGATTCCTAATACGTTGCGAATCGTTAGATCGTGAGAGAGAAAAAGACTCGACTCTGTCTAGGAACTTTTTTTTACCTTATATACCCCCTTTTTTTTTTTTTTTTTTTTTTTGCCTTTTCGATGCGAATATACGAAATACACCCTGTTGGGTGAATATCTCTTGTTTCAAGCTGGCTGTTAGAATAATAAAAAGAAAAAGAAAAAGCCCTCGGATTGAATTTCTTCACACGTGATCGGGTTGAGACTATTGTTCTCAGTCCTGTCGTTTTCTATTGTCCTTTCGGTATTCAGCTCTGTCTTCGTTTGTGGGCTGCGTAGCATAGAATCTCATTGTTCTTACAGCAAATATTCTACTACTTTTTTATAGTAGAGTTGTATATAGAAAAGAAAATCCTCAAGAGGAAAAAAAGTTCTTTTGATTTTTTTTTCTCTTCTAAAAAAAAATATGAAAAGAATGTTTTTTGGTGTTTTAAACAAATGCTTGTTTCCAATATACAGCGAAAATCTTATTCCATTCCTACCCCCGCTTTCATTTTTTTTTTATTTTTTTTTTTTTATATAAATATAAAAAAACAGGATTGTTTAGGTTACAGTAGTGTATCCGCTTTAGATGGCTCAACCACACACTCAAAACCTATAACAGCTTTTTTCATTGCGATGAATTCATATCTCTTTTGACAGAAGTGTTTTTGTGTTGTTTTTGTTTATTGAGAATAAATACATGCCCATTGGGGGTGATCCTCAATTCTTTTTTTTTTCTCACTTTTTTTCTTTCAATAATTCACATGATTGTATTGACTACATATAAATTAAAATAGGCAGTGCAAAAAGCGATGACAAACAAAAAATTGAAACTGCAGACAATAATAATATTATTATTATTATTTTTTTTTCTTGGTTCTCTCTTAATACTTTAGTTCTTCTATAACATGTTCTGGTTTTTTTTTTTTTCTTTTGTACATTTGAATGTGCATAATAATTTTTTAAAAACAACCGACATGCTTTTGATGAAAGAACAGATGAACTGTGTTAATAGCTTTATACGTTACATTCACCCTCCCATTAGATATTATAAAAAAAACCATAATATGGACTACGGTGCTCCAGTAGTGGACCCAAACATGGGTCAGCCAATCGAGCCATCAACAATGGCACCTGTCGATTCGTGGAATGGTCAGCAACCTATCCCTGGACAGGAGTATGGAATTATCCCACAACAGCAACAAGGAATGGTTATCCCTCCACCACAGCCAGCTAGTGGTCAAAAAGTTGGGACTGTAAAGAAGTGGGATGACGGCAGAGGCTATGGTTTCATTGCTAACGAAGATGGAACAGACATGTTCTACCTTGCTAAACAAAATGGAGGTCAAACTCTTATTCAGGGAGGACAGGTTTACTATGAAGTAGAATTACAAGACAACGGTAAGCCATGGGCAACTAACGTTTCCGGTATGGGTGTTGGACCTCCGCAGATGAGAGGCGAGAGACAACCATGGGACGACGGTATGGGATACGGAAAGGGTAAGGGAAAGAAGGGAAAGGACGGTAAGAAGGGAGGTAAGAAGGGAGGAAAAGACGGAAAGGGTAAGGGATTTGGAAAGGACGGCTTTAAGGGATATGGTAAGGAAGGTAAGAAAGGAAAGAAGTCTGGGTCAAAGGGTGACTTTGGCCTTCCTCCAGCCATCTCAAACGCCCCTCTCCCAATGCCAGGATCAGGTGGAACTGGTATTGTTAAGAAGTGGTACACTGATAAGGGATATGGTTTTATCTCAACAGCTGAGGGAGCCAAAGATCTCTTCGTTCACCATAAGGGAATTAATGGAATCTGCATGGAAGGTAGTGAAGTAAACTACACTGTTGAATCACAGGCAAACGGACAACCATGGTATGTTTATTGTTATCATCTGTTCATGTTGTGAACCCTTTTCCGCGACTATATATAAATCAAACAGGGCTGTGAACCTTTCAGGACCAGGATTCGTTCCATCAGGAGTTGCTGCACCTCCAGCATCTGGCATGACTGCAGTCCCACAACAACAAGGATACCAGACTGCCGGTATGTAATAATTTCTTATATATCTATTCTACTAAAGAGGTATCACTACCCTTCACACAACAGGTTACGGAGGCTACTCTTCTTACGCAGCCCCTGATGCCTACGGATACGGTGGTATGATGGCCCAACCTATGCAGGCTCACCCAGACCCTGTTGAGCAGTACTCGTCATACTACTCTCCTTACTAGGTATTGGTGATGGATGAAGATGACTACACTTCAGGTCCATTTTCTTTCTTTCTTTCTGCGCTTAATTTATATTCTTTTGTTGTGCACAAAAGGGATGTCTTCGAAGTTTTTTTTTTTCATGTTCAAGAAGTTAAAACGCTACTGCTTTAAATCATGAAAGGAATAGAACAGTAGTGTATATATCAATAATTAAGTAACCACAATTCCGAATGAATCACAAAGCTTTTCGTCCGAAAAAGTGTTGATACACAGAATCGATCTTGCGCAGCTGATTCATGTTAATGGTACCGAATTATAGTCATTTTTTTTTTAGTGTTTTTTGACTTCCAAGTTTTTTTTTTTTTGTAAACAAAAATGGCTGTCAAAAGAATTTTAGTGTTCAAAAGGAAAGATTGTTTTTTTCAAATTTAAGTTCTCAAAGTATTTTTTTTTTTTTCTAACGGAGCGCAAATTTACATTTCTTCATTACAGGATTTTTCGAAATTGATTTTTGTTTTAGTACACTAAGTTCGGTTGGATAATTTGATTGAATTTAAGAGAGAGTTTTCTGTATTATTCGGCGCAGGTATTTTTGTTTGGTGAGTTTTTGGTTGAGTTTATTTAATGAAATTTTCTCAAAGCGTGTTCTTTAATTATCGAACAAGCTACATTTCTCATAACAGGTTTTTTTTTTTTGTTTTTTTGTTCGATTTTTATTATTATTTTATTTATTTTTTTTTTTTTTTGCATCATTGTTTTAAATAGCCACAACAAAAAAAAAAAAAAAACAAGAGTTCGGTAAGTGGTTTTTCGTGTTCTTTATTTTTTAAATATCGAAGACATGTTTTATAAGCGAAATTCAAACTGACTGAACTACTCAGTTCGGTGCACAAACAAAATATTATGTCAGATCCGTTTTGGTGTTATCATCATGTGTGTTTTATATCAGCCAGTTTTTCTTTTCTTACCGAGCTTTGATGGATCATTTTACAGGTTTGCTTTCCTTGATTGAATCTGTTACCTACCTTCTCATATTACTATCTCTGACTATTTTTCTTTAGTTTTGAGTTCTGTTTTTGTTACCTCACTGATCTGCTAGCTGGAGAGGTGGTATGTTACACTGATTTGCCTCTGTATTTTTCTTTCCCCTCTCTCTCTCTCTCTCTCTCTCTCTCTCTCTTTTTCTTTTTTTGTACCGAAGTAGTCGGAGAAGAAACGTATTCAGTCGTTCAACGAAATATAAGGCTAATCTGAATGGTTTTTTTTCGTTTTTTTTTTCGTTACCTTTGAAAAATCGCACTGTACAGCAACACAGGGATTCAAAAAGAGAAAGAGAAACAAGAATATGTGTATTGTGTCGTGTGTAATTTATCGATTTTTCTGTTAACTATTACTGTTAATTACTATCATATTAGAGGCTTGGAACTTTACTTTCTTCCCCCCTCATTTTTTCAAGACCGAAAGTGAAGTAAACCTATTAAATGAATTCCTGGTGATTAAAAGGGTTCTTGAAACCACAGTACCGAAACACAGGAAATCTGCATGTCGTGGCATCTCGATAGGTGAAATAAATGGTTTGTCTTAGCCCAAGGTTTTTTTTAATTTTTTTTTTTTTTTTTTTTTTTTTTTTTATGTCATACTTTTCTCCACCCCTGATTAAAGCAAATTAACTGACGTGCGCAACCAAATGAGCGTACCAACAGTCGCCTACCCACCAGAAGAAGAGATCGTAAGAGAAGATGAGGAAGAAGACTTAGCCGAACAGGCTGAGCAAGCTTTAAAGAAAGTTATCGCCATGTGTCCACCAGGACACCTAAAAGGGGTTGTGAAGTTGTGGTATTCTGATAAGAGCTACGGATTCATTACCGGTGAGGACGGCAAAGATGTATTTTGCCACTCAAAGCCAAATGACGGGATCGCACTAACACCAGGACTTGCTGTCTTCTACACAGTAGCAACACAAAAGGGTGGTAAGACTTGGTATGCATTTACTTCTTTTTATTATTTTGTTCTTTTGAGTAGCCTGCTTCACAGTCTGTGACCCAAAAAATTATTGATAGACATGATTAACCCATTCTTCAATTCCTCTTCAGCTTTGTACTGTTGGGGGTTCGCTGTCTGGGAAGATACGATAGAATGTGCCAAACGATATTTTCGCTGACAATGGCGGGACGTGTGAAAAAAAAAAAAAAAACGTGGAAAAAAATTATTAAAAAAACAGGGCCCTAAACGTCACCGGACCTGGTGTAACGATGCCTGACAAATCCGTACCGATGGAGAAGACTATGGCACCTCCATTGCCGCTGGGTGCTGGTCATAGGGGTATTGTAAAGCAGTGGTTGGATGACAAAGGTTATGGATTTATTCAGCATGAGTCAGGCAAAGACATCTTTTGTCACACAAAGGGAATTGGTTATGGATCTTTAATTGAAGGACAAGACGTCGAATTTTCTGTCGGTGTACAGCAACAGGGACGGCAGTGGGCCACCGACTGTAAAGGCGCGGGCTATGTTCCTCAGGGAGCGGAAAAGACAGCGAAAGCCGCGGCTGCTGCGGCCGCGGCCCTTCTTCAGGATCCGTACGCAGGAATGTCCTACTCTGCTCCAATGTATGGAAATAACATGTACGGCATGTATGGAATGTATGATCCTTCTCAATATGCTTCATACTATGCCTCGATGGGTATGCAAGTTCCAGATATGAATGATCCGTCGGCAGCCGCTGCGTTTGCTCCAACTGGCTTTGACCCGAACGCTTATTACGCTCCTCCTGTTGATGGTTCAACTCTTAGTGATGGTTCTATTCCACAGCCAGCTTTTGACTATTCTGCAATGGCTCCTGCTGGAGCTCCTCCTCCAGAAGTGGATGCCAGTGGGAAAGGAGGAAAGGGAAGACGATTTGAACAACCTCCACCTGGGGCTGAAAAGTACTCTCCATACCCACCAAGATCATAGAGGAAGTTGGGTCTTTTTCTTCTAGAAAGGACTGTTTGTATGTCTTTGGTGTTATCAGGTCTACCTGTTCTTTTGTTGCAGTTTTTTTTTTTTTTTTTTTTTTTTTTTTTTTTTTTCCATTCTTTCTGAGTAACCACTAACCTTGTCTATTAAGCGACTGTTAGATTGAACCAACCGATGCCAGCACATCAAGTGCTATTCCTTGCAGATGACTACTTGCATATTATTTAGTATGTTTTTATCGTTGTAAATTTTAATTTTTTTCGTTTTTTTTTTTTTTTGGTTTTTTTAGAAATCAAAAAACAATTAAGTGCTCGCTAGAAAGTACTGGCTAAAAAAACATCAATGGCTAAGCTATTGGGTAGCACACTGTTATCAGAATGAGTACAAGGCTATTAGGCTATTTTTTTTAATGGTTTTTGTGAAGTTGTCTCTTGGAGCTCGACGAAGTGTTTTCTCCCTAGAATAGGGGAGGGGGGGTAGGTGTTTAAATCACCTTTATCAACGTGATGCTTGATGATTTTTATTTTTATTAAAAAAAAAAAAATACCAATTTTCTTTTTTTTAAAACATAGTTTGTTTGACCAGTTATGTTAAAGTAATGAATACTAAAATGACCCGGCGGAGGGATTGGAACGTAACTTATAAATCAGTAGAGAAGTTTATTTTAAATATATTTTCTCAGACTTTTACATTAAAAACATATGAGCAAACAGTGAGAAGTAACAGCACAAGAGAGAGAAAAAAAAGCATATTAAACAATGATCAAGCTTATTCTGTATGTTTTATTTTTTTCTTTTCTGCTTTTTTGTTTCTTTTTTTAGTATCGTATTGTGTTGTCCTGAAGTTTCTGTGTCTGCAAAGTTAATTTATCTCACGCTGCTACCTATCTGATTTGTCAGTCGGGCGGAACCGCACTTGTTCCTTGTGCTACTTTTTCTGATTTCTCGTGTTGGGTGCCTACGACCTCGTTCCCTACGATCTCGTTCACGTTGTTGAAATAATAGTTTTTGGCTGTTCTTTTACCTAGGACATAAGTCCTGATCGAGGCTATCCTGTTTTCGCATTAAGCTGTAGCATGCTGTTAGTTTGTCTGTTTTATCTGTTAGCGACGCTGTAAATGTTAGTTTCTTTGTTTGCTCTTTTACTCTGAAGTACATTGCACTGTTTTTCGGCAGTGAATTGCTAACGATGGGCTTGCTATTTATAGGTTGGATCTGTTCCTGCTTATGACAACGGCAAGCAGATTGTTTGTTTTCATCTGAGAATGCGGCTTGCCATAAAATAAAGGAAAATTATCCGTTGCTGACCCAAAACTTTATTTTTTCTCCGTTGTACACCACCAAAAAGAACAGCGAAAATCTTTTTTGGGTGTAGGCAGAGAAAAGACTATTTGTTTGATGTAAGCAATTGAGAAAGTCCCTAAAACAATAAATAAACAGAACTAACATGACCAAACGCGCTCGTGGTTCATATTTTGACTGGAAATATCGAAAGGGAGCAGGGACGAAAGAAATTGTAAGACCGAATGCTAAACTAGCCTTGGCGTGGTATCCTTTAGTTGATCCTTTTGAGATTGGAAATTTTAAAGCGTCCCATAGAGTTTGTGTAGCGCCAGTGACATCAAACAGAGCCAAGTTCTTAAATCATACTTTGTCTCCAATGCAAATTGAGTATTTTAAAATTAGATTGACCGAGGGATCAGTAGTATTCGGTGAAGCCATGTCTGTTTCTAAACAAGGATGTATCAGTGCTAGAGTTAGTGGTATGTTCACGGACGAGCATGAAGAAACTATCGAGGAATTGTTTGCAACTGCGAAAGAGAACAATGCGTTATTTATACCACAACTAACTCACGGTGGCAAACTCTGCCCTGATACTGTCACTGATGAAGCACTATCGTGTGATGGAATTCCACAACCGTCAGAACTACCGGATGGCTTTACTCCAGAGCAGTTCCTGTTGAATGGAGCGAAATGTACTTTTGCGAAACCAGTAGCGATGACCGCCCTTCACATTCAACAGGTAATCGCTGAATTCAAACAATCGGCTTTAAGACTAAAGCGTGCAGGTTGCACCGTCTGCAACATCTGCATGGCTGGTAGCAATCTCCTTCACGAATTTCTACTAAGAGCAACAAATCCGAGAAATGACAGATACGGAGCCACCAATGAAGATAGAGCTCGTCTACCATTGGCAGTATTTGATGCTGTGGCAGAAGTCTTTGGGTCAGGAAACGTTGGTGTATCCTTTTCATTTGGCTACAGTGTAGGCGGCAATGTTGACGTTCACAAACATGATCTACGTACTCACTTATATATGGCACGAGAATTGAATAAAAGGAAAGCACATCATTACACCACTTGGTTTCGATACGAAAATCAAATAAACGCCCCAGCTACTGATGACTACGTAGAATCGTATGGTAAGTGGAAGGAACTTCGTGATGCTCTTAGAAAGGAATTTAAGGGACCAATAATCTCTTCTGGATACTCATTAAGGGAACCGACTGAAGCAGTTGAAGACATTATTTCAAATAACTCAGAGATGGTGATGTTTGGATTCGCATCGATATGTAATCCTGATCTACCAAATCGAATCCGTCATGGAATCGGATATTCAAAAAACTTACAAACCTTTTCGCGTGTTCCGCAAGATGCAACCAGCTCTGAATGCGAGAACTGGTCTGAGTCTGACCAAGCCAGAGGATACATTGATTGGCAGATGGCTGACCTTCCTGAAGAACCTCCACACGTGATTCACTTGTAGTTGTATTGTCTTTGCATCACTATGCTATACCATTCCGTGATCGGAGGTTTTTTAAAAAGATATGATGTGGCCAAAAAAAAGTTCCTGACTTATGAATTGACCTTTTTTCTTGAGTCACATCAAGTAGTTTATATAATTTTATATAATCGGGGGAAAAAAAAAAAAAAAAAAAAAAAAAAAAGCATCATGTACCTACCAATGGACGTATCTGTCCTTTTTATTATTTCACTGTATTTCTATTATGATAACCAACCTTTTTACTTATTTATATCACAAGGATTACACAATATAATGAATAGATACCAACTAGGTGAATGCGTTGGTCAGGGTTGCTACGGAGACGTCTATCGAGCAGTTTTTAAAAAATCTGCAAAAGTAGTAGCGATAAAAGTGATTCAAAATAGTAAACAATTACCATCATATAAAGGGCTACCGTGTGCAGCTTATCGAGAAACAAAAGCATTGCAAAGACTACAGTCTCATGATAATGTTGTGAGACTCTATGAAGTATTCCCTCATGGAGGTAATGTTTGTATTGTAACTGACATGTTGATGACTGATTTAGGAGCTATTATAAAAAACTTACCTGGTAGATACCCTCTTGTTCCTGCATCAATAAAAACTCTACTGCTGATGTTGGTGAGAGGAGTGGCACACATTCACACCAGTGGTCTCATCCACAGAGATATAAAACCATCTAATTTACTAATGTCGCAAACAGGTATTTTAAAAATAGGTGACTTCGGACTAGCTCGCAGCTACAAAAATGGAGCAGACATATCTAGAGACATGACTCATGAGGTTGGTACAAAATGGTATAGGGCCCCTGAATTGTTGATGGGATGTAGGTCATACGGACCATCAATAGATATTTGGAGTTGTGGTTGTGTATTAGCAGAGATGATTAGCAGTACACCACTCTTTCCTGGAACAACAGAGATTGATCAAATTATCACAATAATTAAACATTTGGGTACTCCGACTGACAGCAATTGGCCTGACCGTACCTTACTACCAGATTGGTCAAAAGTACAACTACCAACCAGTGAAGGAATTCCGTTGACAAAGTCACTTCCTAACGCTTCAGAAGGTGCAACAGAAGTTCTACAAGGAATGCTTTTATATTATGGAGTGAGTAGGTTGTCTGCTTTGGATATATTAAAGAATAATTATTTTTATATGGAGCCAGAACCGGTTCATCCATCTCAAATATGGATACCTTGTAAGACTACAAAGACTTTAGGAAATAGTGAATTAGTTTGGAAAGATCGAGTTCCTATTATGGAGTTGACTGAAATACCAAACAGTTCGACAATCAGGTCGTCTTCGTCACGATTGTCTAAGGAGGCAATTCCACCTCAAGCTGGTGATGAAAGTAATTCTTCATCGTCGGGGAGTTCTCGTACGACTACTACTCTGTCATCAGATCCGAATTCTGATAACACAACAACCAGAACACCTTCTCCTTCAATTGTTGTACCCAGACCTCCATTAGAGGGAAGGATATCACACACCTGTAGGTAGCATACTATCATTCTATTTCGTTATTGTGAAGTTACTGTATTCTTGACTTTTAATAGACCTCATGAAGTAAGAGTTGAATTGATGATAGGCACATACAACTCACCTTCTTTATATTTCAGATATAAAATAACATACATGATTAGTTAAGTTTATGTATCTTGTTACGTATCACCTACTGTATTGTTAATGTTAACTTTTATTCAACCAGCACAGTAATGGCGGCGATGGAGTCGCAGTTAGCCGCACTGTTTGAAGCGTTACGAGGGGTAAATACGACT
This sequence comes from Flectonema sp. DT1601, assembly GCA_964019425.1. Classification (NCBI taxonomy): domain Eukaryota; phylum Euglenozoa; class Diplonemea; order Diplonemida; family Diplonemidae; genus Flectonema; species Flectonema sp. DT1601. Next base: position 581,884 of record OZ025802.1, on the reverse strand, counting down.
GACAGTCTAAAGAGAGAAGATGTTGACGAAATAGCAATGATAACAGGAATGAGTGTGAAAGCATCAAGGAAACTATTACGCAAGTACAGAGGGAACAAGGATGACGCTCTGATGGCTTGGTTTGATAAGGACGTTGATTCATCAGCGTTGGAAGCAGCCAGCGACAGTGAAAATGAAGACGATTCTGAGGTAACGGAAAACATAAATATTACTAGTGATTGGCCGCTATTCCCTGATGTTGTGGATTGGGTGTCAAGTAGTTGCGGATGCTCCATTGACCTTGAGAATATATCAAAGAAAGAAGACAAAGAATTAATACCCCTCGAGAGCCGTTCTGGTGATATCATTCCTGCGGATGTTACCCAACTTCGGGCATCTGGCAGACGGGTTGGCGCAGGTGAAGAAGATGAAAAAGAAATATTCGCCGGTCTTTCAATTGGCCAACCAGTCAGAATTCGGAGATACGATAAAGAAATGAGACAATCACGAGCAGGCTGGAAAGACGACAGCGAATTCGATCAAAAGCGACTCTGCGGCAAGATTGGAACCGTCCGCGCTGTTACTCGCCGCGACTTAACTGCCAGAGTTGAGTTTACCGGATTCGGATCTGGTTGGTGGGATATCCGTTGGGTAGAAATCCTCCCTCCTCCTTTAGTTATAGAATCTAATGTAGCCTGTAGTGGTGCTGCTGTTGTTAAAGGTGACAGGAAACAGATAAAACTAGCTCAGCGATGTATCTCTTTAATCACAACATGTATTAGAATATCAGGTCTTGGAGTATTTCTCGATCCTGTAAAGAAAGCACTAGACCAGGTCGTCCCGTCATCAAAAGGTGAAGTTCACTGGCGAGCGCTAATGGATGAAGATGAGGTTCTTGGCTACCAGCTGTGTGTTTGCGATCCCCGTGCTGTTGGACAAGTAGCACGATGTTTAGAAGGAGAGTTAACTCTTAATATCGATAAGTGTGCAGCTGTCTCTGAAGACGTTGTCACCAGAGTTGCTAAATTAGCTCGCTCAAAGACTGGTTGTGTAGTCGTCTCTGCTCCTAAAGGAGAGGCTAAAATGGATGCTGGCGCATTAGTAATACGCAATCCTCGCTGTTGGGTCGGAGGAAATGCCGACGGCTTGGAAGGAAAAAGAGTCGCTCCGGGAATCGTACTTGGCTGCGATGGCGGACGAGCTCAAGTCTTTTGGATGAATAGCAACGCAGTTGCGACTCACCGATGGGGTTTTGATGATACGTTTGATCTGGTTTTGATGCCTTGCTTTGCTCCGATTGGTCGCCTACTTGTTGTATGTGTTGGGATTGAAAGAATACCAGGCCTTACTTGGGATATGTTACTTCGAGTTGTTAAAGAAGCCCTCACCATGGAGGGTGCCGAAATGATCCGCGAAGTACTAACCGACCCACAGTACATGTGGAACGGTAAGACATTCGAAGAGAAAATAGACACTGAAAAGTTCGCCAGGGATATCGTATCCGTTGTAGTTGGAGGTTGGGCAACTGATGGCGTATTACCGAGACCGTTAATATCTGAGGAGTTATCTGCACTCTTAAATGCGATCCAAGAAAATGATGGTTCTCATCTTGGTATTTGGAGAGAAGCTAAAGTAACGGTTCATCAATTCTACTGCTCTACTCCAAGTAGACGAGAAGGTCCAATATGTCAGCATCCAGGTGGTGCTTTTCAAGCTCCTCACTGGGGTTGTTGTGGTCAACAAGCTGTTAATGGAGCATGCAGACAAATAGAACGAAGAACTACTCCACTACATCCAAAACATATCCTTCATGACAGAACGATGTCTATAATGACTTGGGCATGTGATAGGTGTAAGTGTAGAGCTGAACCTCAACAGGGACAGAGATGGAGATGTGATGACTGTGATTATGATCTGTGTGATCCTTGTCTTCATGATAGTCTTCGAGAAGTAAAGAAAAATTCAATTGTACTCTCTCAAGTAGCAGATTCAGACCACGTAACATTATTAACAGTACTTGATCAAGAAGTACTTTGTGAACTTAATGGTGACTCACTCTTAGTCACACCAGCTGATTGTAAAACACGTCACGTTAAAGATGTGAGCTTTACTGTTGGAGAAGATGGAACTCGACCAATAATAACATTCAGTGATCCTGATATGGAAAAACACGTCACTCTTGATGGTGTAGTTCATGGATTCCACGCTGGACAAATAGTCCATGCGGCAAAAGATATTTACGTAGCTGTTGCTGTTGCTGTTCAACAAGGAGGTCACGGTACTGTTATAGGTCCATCAACATCAGGAGATCCCAGACGTGTTTGTATAAAATTTCTAGGCAGAGAAGCTAAAATAAATGTGATGCCTGTTGAGGTAAAGGCAGTCCTAGACACCCCACGTAGAGCACGCTTACAACATTTGGGTAAACCAATTCCTGTTTATTCAGAAGTTGACGGACCAATAAATGACATTACAGAAGTACCCTGCAACTCTGAAGTCGTTGTTATTAAAGATGGTCCAGAATGGGCAAACATCTCATATAATGGAGTTGAAGGGTTTACTCAGAATACTTATTTAAGAGAACTAAATACTCAATCGACTGTAATCACTTTATGTAATAGAGGACTCCCTGAAGCTGTTGCAAGTCTTCGTCAACTTTCTAAGAAGGCAGGTATTAAGTGTAATATCCCACAAGAATTTGAACTAACTGTCGGTGGTAAACTTCCAGCAGTAATCGTATCAGGTCTTACTGATGAATCAGATGCTATGAATGGTGTTTATCGAAGATCACCTGCTGAAGAAGACTGTCGAGTGATATTCAGAAAAGGTGATCACACACTCTACTTCAGAGGTAGCTGGTGGAAACTAAATAACAACGTCAGACATGATGGTTGGCTTCAGTCATCAAGAGCTCTAACAGGTAAATGGTCACCTGCAAATGCGCATGACGCTCGAGTCAGCGCAACTTACCCAACTCTGAGAGTTGGAACACCACAACTGAAGACTGTACCAACACCTGTCACTGGAACGAGTATTGTTCACATCCCAAAATCTGCGACTCTCACAAAAGAAGGAAATATAATAAAACTTGGTTCTACAGAGATAAGTGGACTACTATACCACATTGATACTTTCTCATTGGTATTCACTCACAGTGATGATAGCACTACCGCAATCCTTGAACAGAATGATATCCTTGAAATACTATCAAAGATAAAAGGACTAGTAGCTGGTACTGACGTTGAGTGTCAAATACCTGACGAGGTTGAGATCGTAGAACCAGAACCTCTCAGGACATTAGATAATCCCCTCACACTACCTGACTTAAATAAACTATGCAGATCAACTGTTGAAGCAACTGGTGGTGATTCTGTTGGAACTATATTATCAAAACATGGATGGAAGAGAAATGGTGGCTTTGAAGAAATACCAGCAGAGGATGGCCTCTTACAGATTGGTAAGCAACTTCACGAGTTAGTAGGCGAAAAGATGACTGCAGACATCTCAATGGAAGTTGTAGCTCCAAAGAGTACGACTGTTGCTGTAGTCGGTCCAATGACGGGTCGACAAAAGGCTAAAGGTTTCTTAAGTAGACTTCATGATTTGCAAGAAGTTGCCATCCGAGTTCCGAGTGAGAATCATGCTGTTGTTGAAAGACACAGAGCTGATATCCAAAAACATGCACATACTCACATGAATGTTGGATTCGGAGGTGCTATTGTTCGTCTAACAGGAACAGCATCAGCTATTCGACAAACTAGAAGAGCAATTGCAACTTTACTAATGAAACATTGGAGAGAACAACAACGTCAGAGGAGAGAAGTAGTTCTCGAGCAAGTTGTAGCAAATGCCATGGAAGTTCGTATCAAAGTTCCCTTAACGCCTGCAATGAAAGAGCTGCTTGACCGAAAGGAAATTGCTCCTATCCAAGAAACACAACGCCGCCACGATGAGGCGGAAGCCGAACGCCGTCAAGACGAGCAACGTGTCGTTTCTATGACACAAGAATTGAGTAGGGAGTATGTAGTTATTTATTATCAACTTAGTTTTTACTTTTAGATACTCAACACAACACACTACAGGTATGAACGCTTATCGAACTCCCTCCGTAATCAGTTAGCAGCATGTGGAATCGTTAGCGCCGCACTGTGCACAGATGACTTCACTAGATCTGATAGGGTTTGTTATTATGATCTTTTCTTAACTATAAAAAACTTTTTAGCAAGTGTCTTAATATCAATAACACAATCAGGTTATAAGAGGTCCTACATGGCAATGGGGAGAACAAGATGGAGGAGCAGGTTCAAGCGGACGTGTTCTTGGAGGTCATGATGAAGACGGTTGGGTAGTAGTAGAATGGGATAAATCAGGTAGGTTAGCAAGGCATCGAACTGGACCTTTATTTCAAGACTTAAAACTACTAGAGCCTGTTGTCTTACCGAAAATGTTAGAAACTCATGAATTTGATCCCGTCACCGTTCTGAGAGGAAGAACTGCTGCACACGCATCGCACTCACTCGACATATTAAGAAAATGTGCTGTTTGTAAGTACAACTGGGCAGAGGAAGAACACAGACAGAAAGGTATCGTTCACGAAGCAAGAATTGGAGTAAAAGAAATGGAAGCAGCAGAAAAGTTTCAAGGATGGTTAAGAGATCTATTTGGTGTAAAAGAGAGAGCTGCTGCACAAGTTGCGGAAGTAAAACAATTAATTGATTCCGACTCTACGGAACTTACTGAAACAATGAAGCTTCTCGATCAGTGGGAAACTGAATACAACCTTTCTGAAAAACCAGAACCACATGTACCTGGTCAATTATGTGTTTGTATTTGTACTGAAGACCAACTATACGGTCAGGGTAACACTCCATTTGATGTCTGCAGCAGACGTTCAATACCGAGACAGTCTCGAATCCGACTATCTCATGACTGTACAATAAACGACTGCTACCGGGCAGTGGAAAAGCTACTTGGCGTCTCCGCCGAAAGGCAACGCCTCTGGTACTTCGTACTTCGGCAAAATGGAACTTTTCGACCAGCAGTTTGGTTAAAGCGAAGTGATACTTCTCTGTTTAGCGCCTGTCAACCACCACCAGTCACAGTGGGTGAGATACAAGTTCTTGTAGAGCTGCTTCCTGAAGATCAAGATGCTCCTTCTACTTCAGAAACTTTAATATGGAAAGTTCAACAAGTTGATGGATTCCCAGGTGTTCCTTTTAGACCTACAAAAGAAGCAAGTTCTACGAGAGACATTCCAAATGGTGTTGAAGTAGAAGTTCTTGAAGAAGATGGAGACTGGGTCCGCATCCTGTATGGGAGCGAAGAAGGTTTCATTCGCCGACAGAACGTAACCAGAGAAGGAAGTCCTCAGGGAATTCTATTTTTAAAGTTCTTTAAACCCGACGATGTAGCAGTTGATCGACTTGGTTTCCAAGTAATTGACTTCAACAACACTTGTGTTATAGATATGTGTAAGGTTGTTAATGTTGAAAGAGAAGAAGCTGAAGAAACAGATCTCCAGGTATACGTCGAAGAATCTCCAGAGTCACTGAGGATGCTGACAGATATGTCACAAACACTTGCTCAATGTGGATTAGGTTCTGGTGCGTTGTTAGTATTCCAAAACCAGCCTCCTCTTGGTATTCAACGAGCTTTAAAAGTTGGGGATGTTGTTACCTACACAGGACCATCTCATAGAAGTAGTATTTTAGAGGGTAGTGAAGGTCGTGTTACTGGAATCAATCACGCTCAACAACAAGTTAAAGTAATGGGAACTCAAGGTGAGACTGATGTCTTTAGTAATAGGTCTGTAGCATTAGATCCCAAATCAATTGGTTTATCGTACGCTCATGCGACAGCTCCTTCAATGTTCTTTTGGACTATCTGTAGAAAGGATCTCCCACAACCCCAATGCCCAGCAGCTCACTCCATGACTAGAATAGACAATCCTCGCAGATTCGTCTGCAGCTACTGCCAAGCTCCTGGAGTGAGTGAGATGGCTTTCTGGGGTTGCAGAACATGTGATCACTTCTTGTGTTTATTATGTACTGTTGAGAACAGATTATCAACTAAGATATCACCTGAACTATCACCTAGACAACAACCTTGGGCAGGTAGATTCCCAGCAGGTAAGATAAGAGATATTATGACTGAGCACACTGAAAGAATAGAAAGAATGAATCAATCTCTACGTAAACACAGACGACTACTTGATGACACAGTCTCAGAAGTGTTAATGCATGTGAGACGTCTTGGTGAGCAACGACAACACAGAAGACTTTTTGGATGGGACTTGCTATTACACTTAATGGATACCACAGGATGTTTATTGGAATTACAAGAAGAGAATCTCGTTGTCGTTGGAAGGCCACACTCTGTTAGGAAGGCTGTTTCTTCTGTAGAAACCTTACAAAAGAACTGGCCTCCGTCAAGCCTTCCAACTGAAGCAACAATAGAAATTGGTGACGTAGGTGTTGATAAACTATTTGCGGGAGCGGGAATCATTGCGAGAGGACTACAATTTGAATGCGGACTACAAGAAATTGAACCGTCAGATTCCGGAATTGCCATCCTTGTACGCGGTAAGCGCGAAAATATACAACAAGCCATGGACAGACTGGACTTGATTCTTCAGTTAAACGGAAAGATGACCGTCGAATGGGTTGAGACTGCTCCAGCAACCTTCTCAAAGAAACCAACACCACTTTGTCCTGTTTGCCTGATGGAAATAGAATCTGAAGAAGATTGTAACTTAACACTTGCATGTGGTCACTCACTTCACATTGATTGTGGTGTTCAATACCTTCAGTCTAGAGACTTTTCTAAAGAACCAATCCCATGTATGGAACATGGTTGTTCTTATGTTCTTAGGGTATCTGAGTACTCACAACTTGCTATAGCTGATGGTCTTCAAAAGCCATCAATGTATTACGATAATCTACTTAGAGAAGCTTTATTACGTCATGACAAGGTAGTTGCATGTCCCTTAGAGAATTGTACTGGATGGGCAGTCTCTGGTAATGTTGTTGGAACTGTTGAGAACCTCCACTGCTTTGAGTGTGATAAGTTGTTCTGTCCAATCTGTCAGCAATTGGGTCACTTCTTCTCACAATGTGAAGAAGTTCAAGAAGCCGCTAAGATTAGAGCAGGTGCAGAAAAGAAACAGAAACTCGAACAAGAAGAAGAATCGCGGAAAGCAATCGCAGAATTATGTCGTCCGTGTCCGAGATGTGGAGCTCAGGTGTCCAGAACTGAAGGATGTCCACACATGACTTGTAAGGTCTGCAAGTTTGAGTTTTGTTATGACTGCCTTCGAGCTATTCCTCACTTTGGTGAGTGTGACAAGGCAAAACTAGCTGACAGAATGCGACGAGTACGTGCTGAACACGGAGGAGTTATCTACCACAAATACACAAAGTGTGATATATGTGGGAAGCATCCTATCCCCGACTCTGAAGAAGCATTTACCTGTCTCAATTGTCTTCACTGGTCTATCTGTGGTTCTTGTGAATCAAAAGGACAAAGTTGTGGTACAGAAGGTCACATCTTATCTATTCTTCCTCGTTCTGATGAACCTCCAGCAGAAGCTGTCGTCAAGGGTGAGAAACAGAAATGGAGGCTGAAATTAAACGAGGTATGTACCCTGCTAACATCAATTTATTACTTACTTGAAAATCAAAATAAACTCAAAACAGGTTCCCTACTATGAAATTGACTGGGAGATTGTACGCAACCGAGCGACACCAATGACAGCAGGAAGCGCTCCTGCTTGTGGTGGAGGTATTGGGTTCGAGAAACAAGTATCATCTCGGTATTTGAATAAAAGTCATAACAGGATAGGACTTAATCTAGGAACTCCTATAAACGGGGATTGGGGAAACACAACAAAGACAAGCAGCTTAATTGGAAAAGACATTACTCAAATGTCTGGAACACTTAGCGGTAAAGCAGAAACAGTTCTTTTTGAATGGGAAGAGTCAGAGATAGATACCGGCAGTGATACTTCATACGCACAGAGAGGTGATTCTGATGATGACTTTCACGCTCATCACGTTGCTTTATCAACTGAAAATGAAGAATCAGTCTCCGAAATAGAAACTCAATCAGTACCGTCAGAGGATGATTTCTAAAGTCATCAGCTGTTATGGTGCTGCTCGTTCTTACCGAGGAAAATATTACCTCCGGCTTTGGCTGTAGACTAGCTATGTTTTGAACTGTGAAACAGTGTTTTTTTAGAATAGGGGGGGGGAGGAGAGAAAAAAAAACGAATTGTAGAAAAAAAAAAAGAAAAAAAAAAATCAATGTATACCAGCTTCTGCTGAGACCAGCAAACATCACACACCATCCCTTCTATTATTTGTGTACTATTATTTTTGCAAAACTTGAAGAAAAATCCTCATTTTTTTTTATGTGTCATAAATTTTTTTTCCACCTCCTCTCCTTTCCCCTTTTTTTTTTTTTTTCTTTTTTGAATTGTAGTCAACACATTAATTGTTAATGCTTAATTCATCAAAGAACATCACGGGTTGCAGGGAAACTCTTGGACGTTCAAACCCGATGACTACTTTAAAAAAAAAAAAAAAAAAAAGAGAAGGATTCGTGTCTTTTTTTATTTTTTATTCTTTTTTTTATTATTATAATTTATTATTATTATTATTTTTTCAATCTTAATTGTTACACTCTCGGATCGGGTCATAAGTTCGATAACTGCGAGAGAGGAAAATTGCTGTTGAGAGATAGGGTTGTAGTGCTCATTTCTTCTTTTTTCGCAGTTGTCCTTTCTTCCATCTGATTTTTTTAAAAATATATTTCTTTTTTTTGACCGTTTACACCTTGTATTCTACGTTAACGCATGTCTCGTTGATGAATCAATCTTGCTCAGAAAAAAAAACAAACAAACCTCGGAAAAGCTTTTTTTCTTTTTTTTAGAAAAAAAAAAAAAAAAATATTGCGTTTTTCCCTTTTCTTTGTACCGTCTGTTTGTGCCAAAAGTATACTTTTTTTTCTTCTTTTTCTTCTTTTTTTTTTTTTTTTTTTTTGTCCCGCACCCTTACCAAGTTTGGAAATGCTTTTGCATTATTATACTAGTCAGTGGGGGGCAAGTATTTTGCCGCCATATTTTTTATGTCAAACCTGGCTGGCTGAATAAAAAATAATGTAAAGAAAAAAGTTGAAAAAAAAAAAAAAAAAAAAAAAAGAACCCTTTTTCTCCCCTTTTTTTTTTTGTTGGCACACAAAACACACACACATACGGCAGTCAAAGTACTGGTCATAGGATTTTACTTGTACATATATTACGAGAATTGTTGTCTCTACGTACCTTTTTTTTCTTTTTTTTTTTTTCCAGAAATCTATTTTTCTCTCGAGACTTATTGAGCAATCATATGATATTATCTATAAAAAAAAAAAAAAAACAGGAAAAAAAAAAAAAAAAAAAGAAAGGAAAGGAAAAAAAACAAAAAATAAACAAATAAAACAATAAGGCTTTCTGTAACCTACTGGTTCTTCGAGATTGTGTTGTTATTTTCAAAATGAAAACGATTTTTTTCTTTTTTTCAGTTTAAGACAGGAAAATATATTCAATTAATTAGTGACCTAAATAACTCCTCATCGATGACATTTTCTATAACGGCAATCCATATGGATGGATCTACCACGGTGTTATCCATTAACAATCACACAACTACTATAAATGAATTGAAAGAGCAATATGCTGAGACAGAAAAAGTTCAAAACGACATGTTCGATTTCAGTTTCGAAGGAGAGATCCTCTCCGAAACAACAAAAATCTGCAGCACAGGCATCCACGATGGAAGTGAAATAGAGCTATGTGCATCAAATAAACTTTTATCGCTTCAGATGTTGGGTGAAGTACCTGCAACGACTGAACAGCTGATTAGAGAAGTGGCTGTGGCTGGTTCTCGTGTTCAGGTTTTTTTAGATGCGGGAGTACCTGCGAATATCGCAGATGAAATGTCCTTTACTCCACTCCATTCAGCTAGAGATGAGTCTACTATAACATTATTACTCAATTATGGAGCTGATATTAATGCGGAGACAAATGATGGAAACACACCTCTGATGCACTCACTGATGCAACTTTACTTTGACGTTTCCGACATATTGATAAAACTTGGAGCGAATGTACGGCAATGTAACCATCTTGGTTTGACTCCACTACATGTCGCTTCCGACTACGCGATCGCAAAACTTCTTCTGGAATACGGAGCTGACGTAAATGCCTGTGACTACGTCTGTAAAGACACCCCATTAGGAAATAGGATTGTTTGGGGTGCTGAACAATATGATATCTTAAAATTATTTATATTGAATGGTGCCGACGTTAACCATTCTGACAGTGCAAACATCACTCCCCTTCAGAAAGTAATAATTTATAAACCGAGTTGTCACTTAGCTTCTTACCTACTCCAAAACGGTGCTGATCCTAATTTAAAATCTAATACTGGAGAGACAGCTCTGCACATCAGTCTCCGTCTCTTACGGAATAAAGAATTGGTTTCTTTACTTATTGAGAATGATGCCGATGTTAATGTTGTAAACGGCAGTGGTTGTTCACCTATTCTGTTATTTCTTGAGGTACTGTTGACTTAAATTAGTGAAGTCAGTGAAATGAAAATTATGAACCACTTTTATTATCTCCTTTCTCAGGTCTGTTGCAATACAAAACATGTCTTCAGTGGCAAGCGAAGAGTTCGAGGATGCCGTGATCATTGACAACGGCAGTGGTTATGTCAAGTTTGGTTCTGCAACTGATGCGAGGCCGACTAAAGTTCCAAACATATACGGAAAACCAGCAAGGGCAAAACGATCAATACTAAAAAGAAAAACAGAAGAAGAAGAAGACGATATTGGAGACCTTATGGGTGATGAGGTTCTCTCACATGAGGGAAAATTAAATATTACGTGGCCGATGGAAAACGGAATAATCAACGATTGGGATAAAATACAAAGCATTTGGGAATACGCATACGAACAGATGGAGAGAGAACCTGACGAACATCCGGTCTTGATGACAGAAGCTCCCAGCAATCCTACAAAAAACAAACAAAAGATGCTTGAAATTCTATTCGAGGCAATGGAAGTCCCTGCAGCCCAAATAAAAATGCAAGCTCTTTGCTCTCTCTACGCAGCAGGTAAAGTGTCTGGACTCGTACTTGACTCTGGTGACGGTGTTACACACGCAGTTCCTATATTCGATGGTTTCATAACCCATGGAAAGGGAGTCCGTCGCAGCAACGTTGCCGGTAGAGACACTACATTATTTCTTAAAAGATTGTTGTTTCAAAAAGGATACAACTTTTCGACCGAACGTGATCAACTATTCGTTCAAAAAATTAAAGAAAAACACTGCTACGTCGCTGAAGACTACGCAGAAGAACTTAGCAAGTTTCGCGAAAACCCTGAGGAATTCAACGTATGTGACCCTTTTGTCTTATGTTATTATTAGTGATGAGTAATAAGTCATTTATAATATTAATAAAACAGGCTGACTATGAACTACCTGACGGACAAGTCATTTCACTTAGTGACGAGCGATTCAGAGCGTCTGAAGTTCTCTTTAACCCGATGTTGATTGATAGAGAAGAAGAAGGAATTCATCAAATGGTTTGGGGATCTATTAAGGATTCAGAAATAGATGCAAGAAGAGCATTAATGGAAAACATTACTCTAAGTGGTGGTAACACGATGTTTCCGGGAATCGCTTCCCGTCTTCAGAATGAAGTTCTAAATCTGGCTGGTACTGGAGCCAGTCTCGTAAAGGTTCATGCTGACAATCGCAGACATGAAACGGTATTCGCTGGTGCAGGAGTATGTATTGATAAGTGTTCATCGTGTGTTTGAAAAAAATATCAAAACAAATAACAAAACCAACAGATTCTCGCTAACCTCCGTGACTTTAAAACTGAGTGGGTGACAAGAGACAAGTACGACGAAGACCCGTACGGAGCTGTAAACCTTTGCAGCAGCTGAGAGCAGCACCCGTTGTCTGAGAAATACAATTAGACTACCGAGTTGAGTACTTAGAACCTAACAGACAGACAAACTAGACCCACGACATACTTATTTCTTCAGTTTTTTTCCCCCGTTTTGTTTTTTTTCTTTTAGCGTTTTATAAGAAACCGTTTGCGGGGCCATTGAGTTGTGCACCCAAGTGTGTCTTAGCACGTGGATACCATTTACTGAGTATGTCGGGTACTACAGTGAATGTGATTATTAGTTCTTGTGTATGAAGACTGTACGTCTATTTGTGTTTCACTCCTTAATCAGATGTAACAATAATGAAATGGGAAAAGGGAGATGAGGTTCAGGCAAAGCACCCAACAAAGGGATGGAAACGAGGGAAGGTCCGCGGGATCCGAGGACAGAAACAAGTCGATATAACTTGGATAGATGGCAAGGGATGGAATCGAGTTAATGTAGACGACGTTAAAAAACCTGAAGACAATAAGAAAAGTAAACCTGCGTCAAAGAGAGGAAGAGTAAGATCGACAAGCAGCTCTTCGGACTCATCAGAAAAAAAATTACCAGCAACTGCGACTAAGAAAGGAAGCAACAGTCAAGAACATCCCATTCTAAAAATCCCAACCTCTGGTAGTATTAAACAAAAAATTCCACCGGCGGGAATTGAACTAAAACGTATGAAGCTACAACCGGAACAAGACAGCGATGAGGACAGCATCGTTGACGTCAACGAGCTAACGACTTCACTCTCGGGGAATATAATATCACTTGAGGATACAGTCTTATCGAAAGACATTAAGAAAGTATCTAAACAAGATATTATAAAAAGTCTTTTCAGACTTTATTCTGTTTCTCGTAGAAAGTGTATGACGTTTGCTGAAGTACGTCGCGTAATTAAAACATTCACCCACCAGGACGTCGCTATTATTTGTACTGCAGCACCTGCTTTTTTTAGATACGCTTGGAACCCATTATCAAGCACTGAACGCATCTTAAAGGATAGAGGAGCAGCTATACTTGACCCTCAGACATCACTAGCCTATCAGGGATACAACCTGACTCTCACTTTAGTGAAAGTAGCTTCAGAAAAAGACGTTTCGTCTTCGATTACTGAGGCAAAAAAATTGTTGAAAAAGAAGAAAATACCTGAAATTGACCCGCCACCTGAAACAACACAAAAACAAGAGAAATCTCTACACACACGTGAAGTTAGTATGGTAAAATTACAAAGAAGTAGTTTATTAGATGCTTGCAAACAAGTTCGAACTGTAGGAGAAGTCACTACCCTCGAAGACTCAATTGAAGCCTTGAAGCAGCAGCTTGTTACGGAGCAGAAGTCTCTTTCAGATCTAAAAAGTTTATCTAAGGCAGGTCCACAGTCTCGAACCAGAAGAGCAAAGTACCAGAGCAGCATAAAAAATCTGAAACAGCAGATTGAAGATAAAATAATATCAGTCGGGGATAAGAAGAAATATTTGCAAAAACAAGGAAACGACTACTCAAAAACTGTTCCGAAGAAATCACAACAAGGACTAATCCTCCCAGCAACAGTTGAAGCTTCTGCACACGCACATAATATGCAACAGGAAGCAGAACCAGAACTATTGAAGTTATTAAGAGTTGGACAACAAAAGGAAGGTCTTCAAACCTTATCATGCTTACTACTACAATACGCTGTAGTCAATGCGAAGGGTGCTATGTTGCCAACTCAGTTGGACTTGTTGATTGAAATAACAACAATTGGGAAATTACCAAATTCTCTTATAAAGTCACTACGTCAAACCCTCAGTGGTATCGGTCTTGGTGATACTGGTTACAATACTGACCTTTGTAATGCTACAGAACAAACTGGAACGTTGCGTATTACCTGCGGGACATCAACGTCAGGGTATTTGACGTTAGCATGGCAGCTCATTGCAGCTGATCCATCAGTTGATGAATTACTATCAGAAAATAACTTGGTATTCTCTAGAAGGGGTGATGTCGGAATCGTGTCAGTTAAAACTGGAAAACAAACAAAATTACTACCAGAAACAGTGAGGAGTATCGCAATCCAGATGTCTTCATGTCTAAAAGGTTCCGTATTAGCAGCTGTTGATGCTCAAGGAGTTCCAAATGACCAAAACAGCGCAGCTATTTCAATTATTATTTCGACTGAACAGCAGCAGCTACAACGAGCTTTAAAGGCGACTAAGGTATGTTAGAATCTTCTTGATCACTTTCAACAAACAATATCCAGCATAACATTCCAACACACAGAAATTCTTAGAAACCGTCGGGACAAAAAGACATCAAATTCAAATACTAAGTACTCGAATGTCAAAGACAAAAGCAGATGCCCTACAACAAAGTATACAAATGAAGTCAGTTAGATCAAATCTAGACTCACTCGCTGTATCTATATCCGCTATGAAAGGAGTTCAGGGAACTATGGCTGATGCTGCTTTTAGACATTACTGTGAGTTTACAAAGGAACAAATTAAACTTTTAGCGAGTGCGAAGCAAGACTTTATCCACATTGATAAGTACGACTGTTCTAACGTTGTAACAATTAATACGTCTTATTGTCAAACTGATATCCAAAATATAATTCAAAGTTGTGTTGGAGTAGACAAAACAACCATTTGAGAGATTATTACGTAGAAAAGTGAGTTGTGATTGACACACATTTATAGAGCTTCTTCGTTTTCATGAATTCTTTTTATTGTATTTTTAGAACAGGTTGTGGACCTTCACGAACACCTCCCCCAAAACATTTTATATATTAGTAGAGCCTTGTTATTATAAAACTATTTTTTTCTAATTCAGGGCTTTTGTGATGGCACATCTATCGGATGTGACGCATCAGCGGCTGGACCAGCGCCGCTTTCTTACGGATGAGATGGAGACTACTCACACGAAGGGTATTCGAAATGTATTAGGATTTGATGACTACATACGTTGTGTTGAAGTAGTTCCGACAGTAAATGAATACTACGGAGGGTTAGCTGTATGGACTGGTGACCAAGACGGTGAAATATCAATCCGTAGAGGTGGTGCTGGACAAGTATTGTTTTCTATTGAAAAGAAGCTCAACGTTCATGTCTGTTGTATGTTAGCCTACAGTGGTTACATGTGGTGTGGTCTATCAGATGGTTACATCAGAATCTTTGACCAAGAAACATTCGAACTAGCTTTTGAAGTAAAACAACACAGCGGTGCCGTTACTTGCATGATCGAACTTGGTGGTTTCGTCTATTCTGGATCTCAAGATTGGCAGATTTTACAATGGGATGGTCGTACTTTTAGATACATGGTACAGCTATCAGGACATCAAAACACTGTTTCTTGTCTCTGTGGAGAAGGTAATCTTCTATTCTCAGGAGGAAGCGATTATCTTATTCGCTGTTGGAATCTTGACACCATGCAAGAAAAGGATCACCCTTGGCCAATTATCGGACACAGAGGAGGCATCCGAGCACTATGCATGCAAGAAGTATTCCTATTCAGTTCCTCAATGGATGGTACGATGAAGGTTTGGAATACACAAACTGGTCAACTTGTAAAGTTTTTGGATCACAGAGAAGGTCCAATTACAACTTTAATGAAAGATCCTGCAGGCAATAGAATATGGGCTGGAGGTGTTGATGGTGTAGTTTGCGTATGGGACGCAACAAGCCTTCAATTAGTAACCAGAATGTTTGACCACTCTGGTACCTATGTAAACAAACTTCAGATACTAGCTAGAGTAAATGCTATGAAGGTTTGGTCAGTTGGTCAAAACGGAGCAGTAAAAGTCTGGTTGACAGACTCAGACACACCTGAATCAGTACACCAACGCAGCGCCCAACTCAGACATGAACAAGAGCTTCAAAATGCTGTTGAACATATGCGTGCTACAATTATTCATAATTATGAAGAACTTGAGAAGAAAAAAGACCAACTTCGCTACATCGAAGAGGTCGATGCCAGACGCAAAGAAGAACTCGCTATTGCTCTCGGAAGAAAGTCTAAAGGAGCAATGCAGGCTCAATACTACCAACAAACAATTAAATGGATTGACAACAGACGTGATGCTCGTAAGAGAAAAGATCTGGCCTACGCTATGATGTGTACCACGTGTCACGGTCTTACTGTTGTGTATTTCAAAAAACTTGTTCACTACGCTAACGAACGTCGTGAAAATCGCAGAAAAATGCACCTCGCTGAGTGCCTCGCAAAGACAACTTCAACAGGTCTCGCAGTTTCGTACTTACGAAAGCTGAAGGAAGCAACTCACTTGGTAGAGAAACGCAACAAGAGACTTGCTACTGCTCAACTTATCGGAGGAAATTCCGAAAACGGACTGAGATCGATTTACCTCCTCCGTTGGGTAAGATGGTTTAAAAGACAAGTAGAATTAAACAAGCGAGCAGTCATTGCTGATTCCCTCTTACGAAACACTCAAAGAGGTTCTTTAATCGCTTACTGGGTTCGTATCACTGACTTTGCTGATAGAGAAAAACAAGCAGCCAAGCGCAGACAAGCAGCTGAAGCGATGCTGTCACTAACAGAACGCGGATTTACTGAAATATATTACAAAAAGTTAGTAAGGTACTACAAACACAAGAGACACATAAAGCAAAAGGGAAATGTCAGTCAGATTCTTGCACGCAATTCCGACTTTGCTCTCAGAACGATGTACTTCAAGAAGCTTCACTACTGGTCAACTAAAGGACACGAGGAGGTATTATTTATTATTTTTACATAATATGTAATTCATAAAATCAAGTCATGTCTTAACAAAAACAACAAACAGTCACTTCAGCAACAACTGAACATGTTAGCAGAGCAGAATGCACAACTTGTGAGAGTTCTTGAGCAAGGTATGATTTAAACAACTCTTTTCTTATCACAATGTAGAAACCTTGAAGCAAAACAACACCTCACACACACACAGATGAGAAGACAGACGAAGAAATCACTACCGAAATGGCACTCAGTGAAGATGAACTGGCCATGCTGAGACAGGTTTGTACTTGTTGTCTATTTTCTTGTCTACTCTAATCGATTGTGATGACTTGCTTTCTAAAATTCACCAACAGAAAATATCATTAGAAGACGGTAAGTACAGAGACATTCAGAGTCAGATCCTTGACATCAAAAGAGAAATGAATATGCAAAGACTTGGTGTTGACACCTCTCTTAGCGATGATGAAGTTCTTAAGCAGATTATGATGCTTCTAAAGGGACGTGCAATCCACTGTTTGTATGATTTTGAAAGGCTGCAGCTATCTCGTGAAGAAGGAAGGGGACAAGAAAACCGACTCTACGAAGCTGGTCTAAAGGCTGTTAAGCGTCAAATTGAAAAGGAATACCTTAAGAAGGGTCAAGACAGGAGTGAAATATTTGGTCCTGACGGAGACTGGCTAATCCTCCCTGAAGGAGGCCATGCTATATTACCACGTAAGAACATGCGTCTAGCATGCTGCGGTATAAGAGATATGATTATTGCTTACGATATGATGTCTTACGAGAAAAGACATAAAATGGTTCACAACAGGGAAGTTATTACTAATGCATACTTCTTATTAGAGATTGTCAACTCTGGATCTAAAAACCGTAAGTCACAAGACGAAGTATTGGATAGAAGAGGAAGAAGAGGAACAACCAGAACCAGTACTAAAGGCCGTACCGACAGCGGAGTCAAACGCTCTTCATCTAAGAGAAAGCCATCAGGAAAGGTTAGTGCTCGCCCTTCACACCTCTCACCAGGCAGAACGAGTAAGACATCGAAGAGCTCAACACGCGCCTCGTCTTCAAAGAAAGCTCCTAAACCAGCTCCAAAGGTACCTCGCTTGGGGCTCAGTGGCCGTGTTGGTGGCCCTCGGGCGGCATCATCTGCTGCTGCTCGAAGAGTTGCCCCGTCCCCTAAAACCTCCGTCAAGAGGACTGCTGCTCCATCTTCATCGAGACTTGCAGCACTCAGTACTCCGAGAGCAAATCAGGTCAAAAGGAAGAAGTCTTCATCTAAGAAGAAGAAGAAGGTCTCCGTCCGCAGAACTGGAGCTCGCTCACCGAGACCAATCCCACGATCACCTCGACCAAAGGCGTCGTCTTCAACACTTACCCCTCGAAGAAGGGTATCGAAGAAGCCTAGCACGAAAAAGAAGAAGACGAGTACCAAGAGGAAGAAGAGTGTTGCAAAGTCGGGTTCCCTTTCTCCAGCAAGATCGAAATCAAGATCGAGAGGAAGTACGAAGAAGAAGAAAACTTCGACCAAGAAGAAGAGCACCAAGAAGAAGAAGAAGGTCAGCAAGAGACCAAGTGGTCGTGCCACCCCTCGAGTAGGTGGTAAGTTGTCAGGAAGACCGTCTGTTAGAAAGGCAGTAAAGAAGAATCCAAGCAAACTCCCCTGGTTAGGTATGCAGATTGACGTTACGAACGAAGAGTTCTGTCGTATTGATGGTGTTGTTGAAAACGGACCTGCACATCTCGCCGGAATCCATGACGGAGATGTGCTGACGGGTTTCGCATTAGAAGCTGTTAGAAATGTCTCAACTTTTCAGGACATATTCAGAAGAAGTGGACGTGTTGGCGCCGCAGTGGAATTTAAACTTCTCCGTGCAAGTGGAGAAGAAGTCTCAGGAACCATCAATGTTATGTCTCAAGAAGACAAGGCTAGACTTTGTTAGACATTTTTAACAAAGATTATAATCGAAATCCATGTAGCAAGTTGTACACGTGCCCATTTCTTGTATCCCACTTTTGTTCTCCTTTTCCCGATATTGTTTTTATTACCCCCCTAGAGCTATTTCATTTTGTCTCCCTATTTTTTTTACTCTTTTTTTTTTTGTTTTTTTTTATTCCCCTCAAAAAAATTTCTTACTTCTTGATTTTGTGACCAGATACCGAATGAATGGAAAAAAGGAAAAAAAAAAAAAAAAAAAAAAAGAGTAGAAACCATTGATGGCTCTTACGAACTGTTTTTGTTGAGGGATGCCAAGTTTTTCGTTACTTTTGGCTACAGTTTTGTCCTTCCTCTCCCATTCCCACTTTTGTTTCTCACTTCCCTTGTAATAAGTCCCCTGTTTTTTTTTATAAAATTTTGGTAAAATAGAAATTAAACAAAATGAGAGAACGAACGTATAACGGTTAGCGTGAAAAAAAAAAAAAAAAAAAAAAAAAAAATAACAACAGAAAAAAAGAAGAAAAAGAACACAACAACTACAAGGGAAATGCCCCTCACGCGCTTTTATATTACGAAAGAGAGAATAAAATCAGTAGTAGTGAAATCGATGGAAGTATCACACTCAGAATTTTAAAGCTTCGAATAAAAAAAAACCTTTTTTTTTCTTTTTTTTCTTCTCCATAACCCCCTATTTCGTGTAATAATGTTAGTTCGTGTTACTGAAAGCCTGAGGATTGATGTTGTTTTAATGACAGGTTTTACACTTTTCATAAATATGATTTGTTCTTTGAATTAGTTAAAGTAATTTCTCTTAAATTATTATAATTAATTATATTCCAAATCAGCGGGTTCCCTCTGTATTTTTCGATCAAGCCTTTTTTTTTTTTTTTTTTGGCGGATCAAAATCAGCAACACAATAAGATCTCATGAAATGCTTGAGATGGGCGATATTGACGAGAAACTTCTTGATATCGAGGAGCAGCAATCAAGAGACCCTCAACTTGTAGATTTAAGACGAAAGTTAGTAGCAGCAGATGAAGAGCTAAACGGTGAAAATGGAAAGAAGAAACTGACAACAATACTGGAATTAAAAGAGAGCAGTCGATTCACTCCCAGAATTCTTGAATTTTTTTTTTCAAATCCAAGTCAAGGAGGGAAGAAGTTCGACGTCGAGACAGTAATGGAATGGATTGAAGCCTTAGTAGGAACTGGTAGTTATGAACATAAGGCTCATTTTCTATATTTCTTGTACGATCTCAATGGTGAAGGCAGTATGACAAAAAAAGACATTGAAAACGTTGTTAACATAATAGTTCGTGAGAATGGTTTGCAATTCAAACCAGCATCTGCAGAGATTCTCGCAGATAGTATTTTTTATGAATTTGTTGATCATTTCGATGGAGGGGTTCTCTTAGAAAAAGACTTTGCGTTATTCTGTCAGGGATGGCCATTCGTTCTAGACACGTTAACAATTGGAAAGTTACAAAACCATAATTGGAAAAAGAGCCTTGCGACATTTCAATCATTTGATGATGAAGGCAGTTACACTCTTGGAGTAAATCACAGTGAAGCTCTCAGCGCCTTTCAAGGTCAGAACATTCACAGTGACAGGAGACAGATGCATCTCTCTAAAAGAGCTCGTTTCAAGTGGGAACTTGAAGGAGATAAATACATCATTATCGCATTGTGGTTAACCGTAACCGCTCTAATGATGGCTTTTGAATTTAATAATTACAACACAGAGCTTAACTACGAGTTATCAGGCTACAGTATTCCCGTTGCAAAAATGGGTGGTGCTGCCCTTCGTTTAAACTGTCATTTATTACTGATACCTGTATGTAAGAAATTACTTACACAAATAAGAGACTTCATGAGTGAACTATCCATGATGAATGCTTTGAGATGGAAGAGCGACTACAGAAGAAAACATGGACCTACATGGTTGTGGGATAAACACGTTTCATTTCATAAATTAATCGCTTGTTCTGTAGCTGTGTTTACTGCGATTCATGTAGGTGGTCACTTATACAACGCGATTCAGTTAAGTAGGGCACCCGATGAGCTATTCATGCATCCATCATACGGATGGTGTTGTGGTGAAGGGACCTACTTCAGAGAGTATTCATTCTTGACTAGTAAACCAACTGTTGCTCATATAATCTTCTTAAGTGTTCCAGGTTGGACTGGTTGTCTTCAACTTCTTATCTTTGCAATAATGTTCTTCTTTGCTAGAGGTAAAAAACGAAGAGAGAATTATGAAAGATTCTTACATACACATTACCTGTTAGTGTTCTGGTATGCACTGCTGATGTTACATGGTACTTCAGAGATCGTGGCTGAACCAAGATTTTGGAAATGGTCGTCAGCCTTCCTTTCAATGTACATTATAAACTGGATATTGAGGTATCTATCACGTCAAAAAGCAACTGTAAAATCCGCTGAAATTGGAAGTAAGAGTAAGTGGATATCACTTCGGTTAACAACGGAAAAACCGTTCAGATATAAAACCGGAGCCTATGCGCTACTCGCTGTTCCTGAAATTTCAAGAGTCCAGTATCACCCCTTCACAATAAGTTCCGGAGAGAATCAAAGTGCTAATACGGTCTCGTTTCATATTAAAGCAGACGGAGACTGGACCAACAACTTACAATATCGACTTAGAAAAAAACCATATCCAACTTTTGTAATTGAGGGTCCGTATTCCAGCGCAGCACAACATGTTTTTGAGTACGATATCTGTTTGCTTTTTTGTACAGGTGTTGGTGTGACTCCCTTCGCTAGTATTTTAGATACGATTAAGAATCAGCCTTCAAAGGGACAGAGTATTCACTTTTATTGGAGTTCGAGAGATCAATTTTCTTTTGACTGGTTTAGTGATTTATTTGGTTCTCTACTTTCAGGTAAGAATTCCCAACTAGCTCGCTTTCAACCGGTTGAAAAATTTTCACATGCGCAATACAGCACTGATCATTGCAAACTTAACTTATTTATGACTGGTACTGTACACGAATACGATGTTACAAATGCTCTTCTTAGAATGTGTCTCGAATCTGTTTACGAAAGAACAAACATCGATTTAATTACTGGCATTCAAAATTCTGGTAAGACTAGTTTTGGTCGCCCAAACATGGAAGCAATATTCGAAGAAATGATTGACAAATACCCCGGTAAAGAAATAGGAGTCTTTGTATGTGGTACCAGCGCCATGTGTAGTGGTGTGCACGAATTAGTTATGAGTAAAACGGGTAAAAGAAGCACAGTTTTTAGATATTATAAAGAAGTATTCTAGAGGGGGGTGGTGTTCTTTTCCTTTCTCACGTCCCTTTATTGTACAAACATTTTGATATTCACCCCCCAATAATATTAGTATCAAGTTACCCCCAGATGACATTTAAAAGGCTAAGTTAAGCATCACCATAGTTCACTGTATCCTTAACAGATTGTTAAACCATCGTTATGTTAACGCGATACAAAACAGTTGTATTTTACAAATTCAAACATTCAACCCCCCCAGATGACGGATCCTATTTTGTGATGGAATAAAAATATTTTCTCTCTCCGACACCAGGTAGGGGTGTTCTATATGTATTTATTTATTTATTTATTTATTTGTTTTTGTTACAAATTGTTAGAATAATGGTTTTTTTTTTTCTTCTTAACTTCTTACTGTGAAAAAAAAGACGACCATTTTACTCTTCGATATATTAAGCCGGTGGCACTATTCCGTATGCAAAGTGTAAAGCATTTTTTCAGAAATTGAAAAAAAAAAGCCCACGTTTATTTCTTTTTTTTAATATATATGGTCTTGTCTGCGTTTTCAACGAAATATAACCGGCTAATCTAAATCGATAAATGCGAATAATTATGAGGGAAAAAAAAAAAAAAAAAAAAAAAAAAAAAAAAAAGGTTTTCTTTTATCTCCTCATCAAATCACTCTTAAAAAGAGCTCTATAGTCAACTTGGAGAGTAACATCTCTTCTGCTGAACGGCTTTTTTTGTTTTCTCTTCGTTAATTAACCTGTTTTTTTACTTTACTGCGGGGAATAAAAAGAAGAAGGAAAAAAAAAAAAGAAAAAATACACCTTGATGTTTTTTTTTCGTACACAAAACAAAAAACATCCGACTTTTTTTTGCGATTTTTCTGTGTTTGTTGGACGATAATTATCAACTACTTTGAAAGACAATATAGGCTTTTAAGAAAAAAGAGGAAAAACAAGAATAAAAATGACAACCCACGTAATAGTAAAAAGATAGTTTCAAGGAACCAATCTTATTCTGTTGTGGAGTTCTGTTCCTGTTCCGATATGTTTGGTTGTTTTTTAATTACTCGTTGGTGAGGCTTACACATATTTTTACAAAAACAGACAAAAAAAAAATGAATCCACCATGGGACCCCAACACTCCTACTTGGGCATTTCGGTTAGCAATCGTAACTCTCGTACTCTGGTCATTGTTTGGAGGACTTTGTGTTTACACTGCACCAGAGTTAATGCAAAACACAGGAGCGACGCTGAGTCCACCTGAAAATTCGAGAAGCGGAGTAGCAAATTCCTTGAGTAAAGAATATTTTAAAAACATGACCGGAATGGGTTCAGTCTTAGACGTCGTACTTGAGGTAGAAAAAGGCGGAGAAATAAATAAAGGAGACAACAAACTGCAAGTAACTCAGTTTCAAAGATGGCTCAGCGAACTAGTCGAGAGATCTGAATTTAATCAGCAATATGTAATCCAAGTAAGTGGATACTACCTCCCAAGTATTGATGGAAGCCCTGTTGGTTGGATGTTATCAACTGACAACACAACTACTATCACGAGATGTATTGTAGAGAATACTAGAAATCATCATAAGGTTTCAGAAAATGATGCTTTTAGATTCATAAATTTCATACAACGAGAGTACACGAACTGTTCAATTCTTGGACAAGACATTGAACTTACTTTCTCTGGTGGGAATGTCTTAACATTGGAAATGAAAGGTCGTGCTGTGAGTAGTCTCCGAAAGATGGAAGTTATTGTTCTGCCATTCGCTTTTGCGGTTTTATCATTCTTTCTAAGACGTTTTCAGCTTCTAATTATACCGTTGATATGTATGGGTCTCTCATTTGGGACGTCATTTACACTTGCACTCCCGATAGCCAAGCGCTGGGGAGATGTATCATCCGAAACACCTGAGGTAATGATATCAGCAGCGGTTGCTTTATCAATTGATTATTCTTTATTTCTACTACGAAGGTACGTTGATGAACTCGACATTGGTACTTCTCAATGGAATGCTGTACAAAAAATGCTTAGACATTCTGGTCATACCGTCTCATTGTCAGGATTTTTAATCTCTCTCGCGTTCTTTTCTGGAGTCCTGTTACCACTAGCTACTATAAGAGCAGCGGGTATCTGTACTGGAATAACTGCTGTCGCAACTGTTTTGTGTAATTTGACAGCAACTCCGGCATTACTGATAATCTTTGGACAGTGGTTTACCAAGCCTTTTCCATACACGATGGTTGGATTTCGATGTAAAAAAAGATCGGAAAGTTATAAAAAGATAACTCAACACCCTAAACTAGGAAAAATATGGTCGGTAAACGCGAGTATCAATTCCCTACCAGAAGTATCAGCTCCATCAGACTCATACCTTCACGAAGACTTGGATATATTCGAATGTGCTATAAAGGATGATTCTTCGCCTTCATCAACAGACATGCAACACATTCAAAATACTTTTTGGTATAAATTCGGAGTGTTCATTCACCGTCATGCGACTCTTGTGATAGTAATAATAGCAGTGTTGGGGATTCCTTTGATGTATAATTTAAAAGATTTTAAAGTCAGTGAAAATAGATTTCTAACCAGACCAAGAGACTCTAAGAGTGAATCTGCAACATTAAGGATGCAAAAGGCAGGTATCGCACCAGGTCGATTACAACCATATTCAATCTTGATTATTGGATCTGACATGTGGAGTGACGTCGGATTCAAAGCACTGTCAGACTTAGGAGATTCTGTTATAATCGTAACCAATAATTCAAAGTATATAAAAAACAATCCACTCGTAGTCGATTACAGAATCTTAGAAGGTCCTGCTCACCTTTGGGGTCGAACCCTCACATTCTCAGAAGCTCAAAAACTCTCACTAAACGACAGTGACTATAGAAAATTATTAAAAAAACATAGTAGTGGTCACAATGCTACCGCAACGAATATTTTTACTCCTTTTGTTCCGTATGGGGCACGGAGTTCTAGTTGGGTAAGGGAAATGAGAGATCAAATTGATGAAGTAAACAGAAGATATTTATCTTACGGAATTCAAGCTCATCTTTTAGGTGGTGATGATGTTGATAGCTCTGACGTAGTCATGAAAACAATGCCTCAAGTAGTCGCGATTATTATATCTACAGTTATGGTCATTGTTGCAGTTGCATTTCAATCGTTGGTGTTACCCTTTAGACTTGCATTAGCGTTGTCGTTTACGATAGCAGTGACGTTGTCTGTTGCTGTTATTGTTTATCAGACGTCGTTGTTTTGGTGGTTGTTTCCATATTTGAAAGAGTTCGAGTGTGAGGGATTGAGTTATTCTATTCCAGCTATAGTTGTACCTGTTTGTATATCATTGGGGATAGATTATGATGTGTTTTTATTGACTAGGATTTTTGAATATCGATTATCTGGAATGTCTGATGAAGACTCAATTGTCATTGCGATGGCGAAAACTGGATCAGCAATATCAGGAGCAGGTTTCATTATGTGTGTTGCTTTTGGAGGACTTCTCGCATCGACTGAAACAATGCTTAATCAATTCGGCTTTGTATTAACGGTTTCAGTTTTTCTGGACACTTTCGTCATCCGAACCATTCTTGTTCCTGCGCTTATGATCAAAGCCAGTAGATGGAACTGGTGGCCTCGAACAATGCCACCTGCATCCACTTCCTACTCCATCATTCCAAAACCTACTGAAGATACCTTAGAATGGAATGACGATATTGATTAATTACAAAAAAAAAATAGTAGTAATTTTTCAAATAGATTGAAGTTAACCTCTCAGTGAGTGCCTTAAAAAAATAACAATAATAAGTTTTTTTTTTCTTCTTTCTTTTCTTTTTTTCAAATTTGTCTATATTACTGAAATGTGTGTGTTTATGTCGTTCTCTATAATTCTCTGTCGGGTCAAAATTATACAAAAACTCCGAACCTTGTCCAAAACATTTTTTGTTAGAAATTTTTGAGAAATGACAAAAGTGATATAGCCAATTTGAATTTCTTTTTTTTTTTTTTTTTTTTTTTTTTTTGTACCTATAAAAGGGTCATATTATTCTGTAGATATTGAATTGTGGCAGCGTAATTATCCTGCTTTCTTTATTATGCTTTGTACCACAATTTACACAAACAAAACAACGGTATTGAGTTAAAAAAAAATTAAAAAAAACGTGAATGAAGTTGGCCGATTCTTTTTTTTTACTTTTTCAGAATTTATTCAGGAGAAGTTAGTCTCTGAATTATTACGGTACTTACTCGGGGGGGAATGAAAAAAATCAGGCCTAGCCTGGGAATTGATTGCTCCGTTTTCCTATTTTTTTTTTTTTTTTTTTTTTTTTCATTATTAGTCGTGTGACATATATCTTTACTGCATACCATTGCAAGTACTTTAATGTTAAAAAATCTTTTTTTTTTTTTTTTTTTTGCTGTTTTCTTTGAGATTATTTTTGGTTCTCTCTTTTACGTTTTAAAAATTCCTTTTTTTTTTTTGCATATTTTTTGGTCTGGACCAAGTACCCCTCTTTTATCATGACTGTAAGTCTAATCAAAAAAAAAAAAAAAAAAAGTTTGTTGGGTTCTATTTGGAATGAAAATGCACTCAGTTGTAAACTCGACTGTTATTACTACTGACGTCTAATTCAACGAAACGGACACGCATTTGAATTTTTTTTTTTTTGAATTTCACTTCTATTGACGAAATTGGTTCAGGCTGGGTGCTGGAATTTTTGCGTTTAGTCAGACAAAAAAAAAAAAAAAAGAAAAAGTTGTAATGTGTGTTTTCAACTGTTTTGTCAAAACAAAAATTAAACAGAAAAAAAAAGATTGTGATGTTGGGTTTCTATCTATTTCTATTTTTTTTACCTTCCCTCCCCGATTTATTCCGTTTTTTTTTCTTTGTATTTAGTTTGCAATTCTTCCTTTTTTTTAAAACTTACTAACAAAACAAAGCTGTGGGTCTGTGTTCCAAGCAGAACACAGCTGTTATTGATGTGCTATTTCTATCTTAAGTATATAAGAGCTAAGAATAATGTCTCAGTTTTAGTTTTACGAACAAAAAAAAAAATATAAACAAGTGTTATATTACGATTTTCTAAGTAAAAAAGTTAAAAGCCGGATTTATTATTTTTTTTTGAGCTACAAACGGGCATTGGCTCGTTTGGAGACACCAATCAAGTGGGGAGTTTGGCTTGAGCGGCATATCTGTTACACATTGCGTGGGTGTCTTAAGGCAAGGCTCTATCATTAGAAAATTAATTCTTCCCTGAATAAGAATTTCTTTCAACAGGTTTATTAAATTCAAAAAAAAAAAAAAAAAAAAAATGAAAATACTAAAGCTCTTTGACTATCCTTTTCCGATACTAATATCGTTTTTGATATTCGCGTATTGGTCGCTTTGCTATTACGTATTCGTCCCTGCAATTAATAGACAAACTGATAGTTGGAGGATGAAGCAATTAGCATTCGCTACTATTGATGGAGTGACTGTGTTATACTGTTTGTGGCAATGTGCTTTGGTCCACGCAGGTGAGATTCCCAAAGGATGGAATGGAAGTAATGAAGAACCTCGTGATAAAGAATCAATTTGGTGTCGAAGATGCAATGATTGGAAACCACCCAGAACTCACCATTGCAGCCACTGCGGTTGTTGCGTTGCTCGTTACGATCATCACTGCATTTGGGTTGGTAACTGCGTCGGTCAACGTAATCACAAATTCTTTGTTTTATTTCTATTCTACATAACAATCTGCATTGTTCATTATTTTTATATGGCATACCACTACATGTATAGTTCTGGTAGAGATGAACCATACCTCCCACTGGGAGCACCGCTCGGATTCAAAGAAACACGTGTTCGCTACACTTACAGAGAGCCAGTTTGGGTAAGAGTCGTATTGGTTGTTTATGGATTAACTGCTTTTGGATTCCTTCTCTTTGCGGGATCGTTCTTTTGGGGAACGTTTGCGAATATTCGTAGGAATATGACGACGTATGATGAAAATGTGTCAGCTGATTACTCGTATGGTATAAACAGATACGATAGGGGTTGGCTTTCTAACATTGCTGAAGTACTTGGAAAGCATCCATTAATGTGGTTGATACCTACTTCAGTACCAGTTACTGTACCCATCTATTCTACTAAAACTGGAGATAAAACTGATTTTGATAAAAAAATAGATTAAGAGTTCTGTTTATAATAAAACACAAAAAGAACATCTTCTTTTGACGTCTAAGGGTCGTCAAATTATCTGGTTAGTTTTGGTTTAGGTCCACTGTGACGAGACTTTCACTCAAATGTAGCGTCTGTGTGAGCAACTAATAAGATATTTTTATTTATGAACAGGTTTCTGATTAAACATCATCGTGATTGATTTCAGTTACTTTACTTGTGATATTTATTAATAATGTTTATTTTTTTTTTTTTTTAAATTTATCTGACAGCCTTTACAGGATGAGTAAGCGACCGAAAGTCGCTGGGAAAACAGCTCCAACAGGAAGAACAACATCACCTCCAGCACCTCGTCACACAAGAGATTCAACACCACACGCAAGTAATGTTGACGAGTTAAAGGCAGCAACACCAATGGAGAGGTATAGAGATCCTGTGGGAATAATGACCAGTCATGATGCTGTCTCTCAACATTTAACAAGACCTAAACAAGTAGTACCCTCAGTAAAAAGAGAAGTCTATCCTGATCTTAGAATCCAACAAGTTATAACAAACGCTGCTGCAAAGGGAGAACAATTCGAAATGGGTCCTCCGGCAATCAGCTGTGTTGCATTCGATTCAACAGGAAACTACTTGGCATATGCGGACAGAGCTGGTCGATGTTATATTTTTTGTAGGAATGGAGAACCGTTCGCATCTCTGACTCCAAATCCCGAACCAAGCCCAGCACCTAATGGCTATACTTTAATAGACGTAGTTGAGGCATACCAACCTCAATTAGATACATTAAACAGTACTGAAATAGAAGCAAAGGTAAACGTCTTGAAATTCGTAAACATGGGAAACGGTTCGGTCTTCTTCCTAACAAGTAATGACAAAACGATTAAGATGTGGAAAATATGGGAACGAAAATACTCCCAACCAGAGGAATACGAACCTGTTGAAGCGATACTTGATGATTGGAAGTATTTGAAGTTTCCTAAAGTCCAACCAGGTCAGTCAGCTATATGGCATAAGGAAACAAAAGTATTTGCTGCAGACCACGAATATCACGTCAACAGTATAAGTACCAGTAGTGGTGGTGAGACTTTCTTATCATCTGATGACTTGACTGTACAATTATGGCACCTCGGTCATCATGAACATAGTTTACGTATTCTTGATAGACGTCCAGAACACATGGAAGAACTATCAGAAACGATAACTTCGAGTACTTTTCACACTTTTCGTCCTCAAGAATTCTGCGTCGCTAATTCAAAAGGAATAATATCTGTGTATGACATGCGTACTAATTTAACTTGTCAAGATGCCTGTCAAACCCTATCAGGACCCCCTCCATCTGGACCAAACGTATATCTCAGTAGTATATTAGCTGGAATTAGTTCTGTGAAGTATTCTACAAATGGAATTCATGTAATTGCGAGAGACTACTTAAATGTTCGAATTTGGGATACCCGTAAATCAGACTTACCAATAAATACACATCCAGTACACTCGAATATTGAACCAAGACTTAATGAGTTGTATGAACATGACTATGTTTTTGATCGTTTCGATGTCGTGACAAACCCTTCAGGTAGTGCGATATTCACTGGGTCTTATAGATCTGAGTTTGTTCAGTTTAATCAAAATTCATCCTCTCGATTATACACCACTGACATGTCAGAAACAGCAGTCCCTCTCGATGATCCAAACGGTGCCGGAGCAGCCGTTCGTCCAGATGCTTACGAGGATCATGATTTTTTAAGTAAGACACTCCAACTTGACTGCCATCCGACAGAAGACCTACTAGCTGTAGGATGTGGTCATGAGTTATTCTTATGCTACAGTGAGTGAGAGTTTTTTGTTTTTTTTAAAGGGAGAAGGGGAAAAAAAAAAAAAAAAAAAACCGGCTAAAATTGTTTCATTGGATTAAACATTATTTCGGTTTTTTTTTTTATTATTTTTTAAAAATAAGTTTTTTTTTTTTTTAGTAGTCTGTTTTCACAAGTAAAAAAAAAAAACAAATTAGTGTTCTCCCCACGAACTTGTAAAATACATAATATTTTTGCGACCAATCATGAATCGCCACAGACTACCACTAGTTATAAAACAAAGAAAATCGACTCGTTGAATAGATATATTATAAAAGAGGGTAAACCCATGGAGGAAGAATGAAAAAAAAAAAAAAAGAGAGAAAAAAAACTGCGACCTCAGTACAAACGACCCATTTCCCCATCCCCCCAATTAGAAGATTCAAACTCTGTTGTTGATTCGCGTATTCGTTCCTAAGGAAAAAGATTATTTGTGTTGTGTAGTAGTGATATGTTTATTAAATTCTCAGTCTGTTTGAATTACTTTAACGTAAACATGAATTACGATTCACTGATCGGACCTGGCAACCAACTTCCATCACACCTCTGCAGCTATAGCGAAGTAGTGGCGATGGAATTGCAAGCAGAATTAGCAACAAAGAGTGTTCGGTACGACTGTTCTAATTATCATCCGTTGGGATTAGAGATTGGGAGATCAGAAATACAAGAAGAGGCGGAGAGTAACGTAGCTGACCCGGAGAACGATTCTGTTTCGGCTGGTGGTCAGCAGTGGTCTCCAGTAGGTTGAGTTCTCAGTAGCAGTTTGAAAACAATACTCAACCTGAAGTTGATTCTGTACCACAGTAATAAATTATTTTAGATTATTAGAAATCCCCCACTCAAAAAACTACTCCTCATTATTATTATCATCAGTAGTTTATCAAAACAGGAATCACATGTTGTCGCAGCGATGTTTTCCTTAATATAATTTTTTTTTTTGGTTTTTTTTAAGAAAACAAATTAATCAGCCAAATACACAATTCCCAGCTAGCTAAATAAAACTAATGTCTAGTTGGCGTGATCCCAGGGAAAGTAATAGTCGAAGAGGTGCCAACGAAGACCAGTATAGTCATTCAAATTCAAAAGGAAAAAGTTTAGCCGTTCAATTCCTCGAAAAGGAAACTGAGCTTCTGGAAAAGAGAAGAGACATGTTGTTGGAAATGATTAGAAATGTTCCTCAAAACGGATCAAGTGACGAAGTTCGTATTAAAAAGAACATCCCACAACTGCTAATAGAGGACGGATATGACCCCCCACAGACAAGTAGTCGTAATTCAAAGACAGAATTCATTCTTATACTTGATAGGGAGAATAATTGCACGCAATTCTTGAATGGGGCTACAGGGATACCGAAGTCTGTAGATGTATATATTGTGTGGAATCCAAAATCAAAAAACAATCTCCAACTGTGTCCAGCAGTTCGTAATGACTGTACTATAGTTGAGGCTGAAGAAAACGTTTTGAAAGCAATGAATACAGTCGCTGGTATGATCGCACGTCTTCACTATGCAGACGCAGATGGAATTGAGGTGTTTGTTGCTTACAACAAGAGTGATAGCCATCGGGAGACTCGATATAAAGAAGTTGAAGAAAGACTCAGCTCTCTCGGATTCACTGTTCCAGGAATGAATGGAACTGGTCCTAATTTCGCAGCTTTCTTAGATGAAATAGGAATCTCTTGGGAGAGATACTCTGCTGAAGGTCCAGTAAGACAAGAAGAACTTTATATTAATGAAGCTCCACCCAGAGCTGCCTTTTAATGTGCATTCGATGCCTGGAGCAACTAACTAGTCTCTGAATGATAATCGGGTAGATGTATTTGAGACCTCAGGTACGCAAGTAAGCAGCGTACTAAAAAGAAATCTACGGAACGTCCTGAAAAATGTTATTTTGTTAGGTCTGTTTTTATGATTTTTTTCCCTCTCCGCGTGTACAGGTAAGCTAAAATGAGAAACCAGGAATGGTCTGTGAGTGAGGTATTATTACATTGAGTTGGGTGCTTTTATTGTTTTTGATTTGTTACTTACCGCTCAGTATCACAAATAAATAAATAAAAGTAATGGGATGTATTCAGTCAAAGACATTATCTTCCCGCGAAGAGAGACTTAGTGCAGCACAAGAAAAGAAACAGATCGCGGAAGAAAAAGTACAAGCCAAACAGATCGCGGCATCTACAGCAGCAAGGCGAGGTAGTGGAGCCAGGGGTCGCATGACACCACCACCATCTCCGACACCAAAATACGCGTGTGAGGACAGACTGCGGGGATAATCACTCACGCTGTGTTTATAATGTAAAATATACGTTGTAACATAACTATTATTCCGTACTTCAGAATTGACGACACACAGACCGTGATGTATCACAATTCTTGTGTGTTTAACAGAATGTTACTTTTTTTCTTTTTTGTGTGCTTTTTATCACAACAAAAAAGAACGAAAGAAATTTATATTGTTCTTTCAGCTTCGCTTTTTTTATTTATTTACGTAAAATATTCTTTTTTTTAATTATTTAGTGCCGTTGTGTAAGTTTGAAGGGGAAAAAAAAAAAAAAGAAAAAAAAAAAAAAAAAAAAACGGAAAATAATCTCTAAAATTGTGCTGTCGGGCGAATTATTTTATTATTTTCTTTTTTTTTTTTTTTTTTTTTTTTTTTTTCCCCCTTCTTTTTTTTTGTTGTTATCGATATATTTACGGTACTAATTCCAGTTGGTTTATTTATTTCCTTTCCGAATTTTCATAAAGAACTTTTGCTGGTATGTGGATGGCAGTTTTTTTTTTTTTTATTTCCATCTGACAGTCTGAGAGATTGTAGATAATACGATACCAATATACCCCCTTCTTTTTGAATCACTTTTTGATTGATGACTTATTTTTTTTTCTAGTCATTGTGGATTCTAAACCAAAAGTGGTTACTGTTTTTTTAAATTTATCAAAGTTTCACTCTCTTCTTTTGTACCACTCTTTTTGCAATGAAAGTATTCATTTGGATACTTGAGAGCGGAGGGTTTTTGACGAAAATTAATTTTTTTTTTTCTTTCGATTTTTTAATACTTAGCTGAAGTCCCTAGAGGAACTTCTTGTTTTCGCCCACCCACCCTTTCACTCGCAAAGGCCCCGGTGTCCGACAGTTTAGTTTTTTTTATACAATTTTGTTACAGTTCAGCGTAGGAATTGATTTTCAGGTCTTTTTAATATCCCACAGTTCATAAACAGGTTTGATGGAATGGAGAAATATAATTTTAAGATATGTGTTCAGAGGAGTACTTTTTATCTTTCTCATTCTACGTATAGGTGGGGTATATTAAATGGGAAACTGCGTCAGTGCCGATAAGGTTACTCCGAGAGGCAGCGCAAGCGGCAGTCGTCGAGGAAGTGTTCGAAGAGAAAGCAACACAGCTGCACAACGAGGATCAGCAGGAGGAGCCCAGCGAACATGGGAGGATGGTGATCGAGTAAAGAATTGCAGATTATGTAGAAAGAAGTTCTCACTTATTCAGAGAAAGCATCATTGCCGTCACTGCCTCCATGTCGTGTGTAACTCTTGTAGTAAAGGTAGGAGAGTTCTCACTCCCGACAGACAACCCCAGAGGGTGTGTTATTTATTTATCTTATTCTCTTTTATAATCTCACAATAAACCAATTAACCCAACAGGTTTGCAATTTATGTGTACCAATAGTAGACGTAGCTGGAACAACAGCAACATATTCTATCTTACATGGTGCTGGAAGGAATACAACGACAACAACTACTACTACAACAACTACAACGAGAACTACTATTCATGTTGCACAACAAGTGTCTCGGCAACAGAGACAGCCAGCTAAGGTTGTAAATAGTAATGGAGATGTTCAATGTCCAGTTTGTCATGTTTTTAAGAATACTGCAATGATTGATGGTCATGTTGAGGTTTGCAAACAACAACTCCGACAAGCTGCTGCAGCGGAAGCGAATGGACGTTCCGCAACGCAGACGTCAGCTGCAACTCTGTGTCCAACTTGTGGAGAGTTAGTACATCCTGCTTTGATGGGAAGTCACACTCGAGCTTGTGGACAGCGATCATATCCGAGTAATGAGTCTGGTGAAATACCTGATAATGAATTGTGTATTATATGTTTTGATGTAAGAAGAGATATAGCCTTTTCACCTTGTGGTCATTGGGCATGCTGCTCATCGTGTACTATTAGAATAACAGAATGTCCTGTTTGTAGAGCTGACATCTCTTCAAGAATAAATGTAGACCCCGAGATCAAAGTATCTTCATGTAATGTTTGTGAGATGCATGTCCATCCATCTATTTATGATTCTCATCGTGAAGTTTGTCGTTTAAATATGAAGCGACTTAATGCAGACAACGAAGTATCCACAGCAACAACTTCTCCTCGTGAAAATATTACACTTTGTCACCTTTGCAATAAAGCCCCTCGTGAAGTTGCTTCTGTTCCTTGTGGCCACTACTCAATGTGTACTTCGTGTTCTAAGACTGTAGAAAGTTGTCCGGTCTGTTGTACGACTATAAGACAGAGTCTGCCGTTGTTTACGTAGTCGTTATAGTTGGATGAAGTGACCTGGGACCCAGTTTTCTGCACTAATTTCTGTACTTTTAGATTTGTGTGTGGAGGGGAGGTGTATTCTAATTTTTTTTTTTTTTTGGTTTTCTACTTAATTTTTTTTGTTCTCTCCCTTTTTTTTTTTTTTTTTTCCTCGGCGATCCAGTTCCGGGTTTTTGTCAACAACCTTGACTGGCCATCTAGTAAAGGAGTAGTTCGCCGCTTCGTTTTTTATAATTCGTTACAAGGCAAAATCAATTATTCAACACGAATGATTTCTTTCCTCCGAACTAGCCTTTGCCATAAGGCAGCCTTGATCGTAGTGGTGTTCTATGTTACTTTATGGACATATAGAATCAGGTTTTTCGGTTACCTGAGAGGAACCCTTTCCACTTTTGAATATGAGTCATCATACCAAAAGCTACATGTAGAAAACGCTTTTCCCTATCCCAATGAAATACAATTCCGTGAGAACTCTACGGTTCAAGAATCCAATGATGTTTTTTTTATTATTATTTTGTTAAGCAATCCCAACATGGACTTTGCCACTGATAACTCTCGTACGATGCCCCACCCACAACCTCCGCTCACGTTTTTCTCAACCGAATTCAGGACAATGCTACCTTAATTTATTAAAGGTGAGTGCTCCGCTAAAAGTGTGCTAATGAACTATCAAGAAAAAAAAAAAAAAAAAAAAAAAAAAAAAAGCTACAAAACAATATTAATACCAACTATAAAAAATATTGTAACCCCCTTTTCCCAAAAAAAAATTGTTTTTTTAAAAAAACAATTGAATAGCTCGATTCTGTAAAAAAGAGATGGATAATTTATGTACGCAGATAAGGTTAGAAATATTAATTATAAAGTGAAGTACTTACCAATACTGACTAACATTATTATCTTTTTTAATCGACTGTCTCTTACTTTTTTTAGTCGCACTTTATTTTCGAGGTTTTTTTTCGTGGCAAAGACTGCTCAACTCAATTTATTTCCTTTATAAATAATAAAATGTTGTTTGGTTTATGTATTCTTTGGTTAGTTTTAGCTTTTTTTTTTTATATATATTTTTTATTTATTTTAAATATCAAACACCAACAAGAAAACGTTTAAAAATACTAAAACTATTTCTTTGTAAGTGTTGTTGTGTGCATGGAAAAAGGTCAATTGAATCAGAGAAGACAATTCATAAATCATGTTTAATAAATAGCCCCATGCCCATCCTGCTAACCTCTATATGTTCCATTCCATCTCTTTTCACATTCGGATTGGCCTTCACTACCTCATGGCCTGAAATGAATGTTCTGAGAGATTTTCTTTTTTTTTCCGTTCTTCGTTGTGTTATTTTTTGCCTTTTATGAATGCTGTCATTGCTGACAACCAAAAAAAAAAAAAAACAGCGAAAAAACCGAGAATTCTCTTAATTAGCTTTGAAAGTGTTTGCTGTGCTATTTTAATTGTAACAAAAGGTTTAGTTGAGGGTGTGTTACTGTTTTTTTTTTATTTTTTTTATTGACCTTGGAAGACCATTATAAAGAGTATTTAAAAAAAAAAAAAAAAAAAAAAAAAAAGCATAATATTTATAATTATTATTTATCTTTCTGGTTTGTTTGTTTTTGGTACGGTTTTTTTTTTTTTCCTCTTTCTTTTTTCCACCTCCTGCCCGCATACCCCACGCGCTTTTTTTGTTTTCAAACTGTTAGTCTGGACAGCCGATGTTATAAAACCCGATCTCCGAGTGTTTTTGGGTCATCTACGGTATGGTGCGGTTACCCAGACCCAATCATCAGTTCTGCAACTAACATGACTCTCACTGACTACTTATTTTATTAAGTTGTGAGGTGAAAACAAAAAAAGTTGTTTTTTGGTTCTTTTTTTTTTTTGCTCAAAAAATGCATGTGATTTCGCGTACGGAAAAAAAAAAAAAAAACTAGCTGCTTTTTCACTCGCCACTTTGGATTTTTTTTTTTTTTTTTTTTCCCCTCTTCTGGAAGGGAATTTTTAGGTTGGAATTTATTTTTATATTACACTCTAATCAGTGAAGACTATATTGAAAAACGACTTTTTTAAAACTCGTCCGAAAAAGCATTGATTTGAGCACACCAGAAACTTGTTAAGTTTATGTCTAATTTAAGAGAAAAACAGATAGTTATCGTCCTTTCCTTTTCGGCAGGCAACCACAATGCGAATTGATAGATTCTGTTCTTGCATATTTAAAAAAATAATTAAAGAAAGTGATAGCGACCTTCAAAAAACAAGAAAAGAGATATTTGTAGTTGTCCACTGTGTCGCTATTATAATGTACACCATGGGAACGTTGTTTCAGTGGGACGTGATGTCTAACAGATTATCAAATTTCGTGGGATTCGCAACTCACGTAGTAGTGTTTTACAGATTGGTTGTCGCTAAAGAAGATGTCACAAATTTCCATGCCGCTTCTATGCTAATATTGTATGCAGCACAAGTAATTCCTGCTGATTTGCACAAAGCGACTGAAGGAGCTGCCGGGAGACTCTGGCCTATCAACGTCGTTCTTGTTGACGTTGCACTGCTTTGCGAAGTACCTCATTTCGTGTCTTTCTTGTTAATCATTTTAGTGATTGCGTACTTGTCGGTTGTGGCTTTTGAATCAAGTTTACGAGTTGGTATTTTTGATCTTCCTGGAACCATATCGCAATCTCAGAGATATAATTCCGGCTGTGGCTGTGATACTCTTCCCTGTGCAATTCCGTTAGCTGAGTCTTATGGAGCTTTTTTCTCTCAGGCAGCGGTACTGTTGA
Source organism: Flectonema sp. DT1601 (assembly GCA_964019425.1). NCBI lineage: Eukaryota > Euglenozoa > Diplonemea > Diplonemida > Diplonemidae > Flectonema > Flectonema sp. DT1601. Next base: position 544,679 of record OZ025802.1, on the reverse strand, counting down.
TCGACTTTGTCTGCACTCGCGGATTCGCTGAGGCAGCTCTCAGTGAACGTTGTAGAATCCTGACTTCTATTGAAACGGCGCATATGGTTGCGAAATCTCTTGCGAAATTTGACTTGCATTCTGCAAATGAGCTGCTTACAAATATAGACACGGATGTACCAGACGGGTTACGTGATGCATTCTTACTTCTGTTGAGTAATCTGAATTCATACAAGCCTTATTTACCTCAGTCTTGCTTACCTTTTGAATTTACTGATGATATCCAATCCGTGAAGACTATGTCATCAACTCCATCTGATGATTGTCAGATGGAACATTCTCTTGCGGAATTCAAACAGTCAAAGTTATGTAATAATTCGCTTACTGATTCATCTAGGTCAAGTGACCCAGGTTGCTCCAGAACCTTAAGCTTACCTGTTAGAGTTTGTAGACTAGGTAAGGCTCTCAAACATCATAATGCGTCACTTTTTATTGTTAATATTACACATTCTATTACTGTTCTTGAAGGCTCTCCTGAACAGTTTTCGAATCTAATTAGTAGTTTGGTTTCTTGTACAGCTGACATTGTGACAAAAAACAAAGGAACAACTGATATATTTCTGGGTGATCGTGTGTTTGCTAACTTTGGAGCAGCACGAAAATGCTTCACTCACTGCGCGTCGTGTCTAAAAGCTTCTCAAACTGTTGTTTCACACATGAAGGAAGTGCTTCAGCATTATCAAGGACCATCATATGCGCCAGACATTAACATCGGGATGGCAAGCGGTACATTAATGTGTGGAGACTTAGGATGTGAAGTAATGCTTCGATTTAGTACAGTCGGTCGACTTGCTTTATGGGTCGGTGTCGTTGAGAGAGCCGGGAGGATGCTCAACGTTCCATTAATTGCAGACCAAACGATGTACGCAGAGTTGAAGCATTGCACTGAGATGAAAGCATCTCTACAACCCGTTTTATTTGATGGGATTGTGAATTTATTATTTGAAGTTGGTATTGTGAGCGCAGACTCGAGCACTGCTGAATGGATGTATCAATTAGCTAGCATTGGATCAGGAAAATGGGAAAAGTACAACGGACTTCTACTCCGAATGCTCAGCAAGAAAAATACTTCATCTGCCTGGGAAGATAACAGCGACGAAGACACCCTTTCAGCTCTCAGGAGTGGACTACATGACCCGATATTGTTTAATCATCGATAGGTCTATTGAGATTTATATCACTTCTCTTTCTTATCATTTCTTTATTTCTTATTTTCTGATCTAATGTGGCGTGTTCTCCCTCTCTTTGACGAAAATTGGCGTTATCAGCCGTCTCTTACACTGTCTGCTCGCGCGGGCGGTGGGTTTAGGTAGTCATTTGTTCCAGGTTATTCTACGTCTCTTATCGTCTGTGAGAGTCTCACGGTTGCTGGTAGCGATATAACTGTTACCCCTGTTGAGCTTTTCCTGGCTTTTGGCTCCTAGGCTTCGTAAATAAATAAATAAAAATAAAATATTTACCCTGATAATGTTTCTTTTAACACCTTCTTTTACTATTAATAAAAAGCTAAGCATCAATTTATTTTATTAGTTTCTATTAGATTGCTGATAACCTGATCTGTCGGAATATCCGAAGCACATTGTAATTTATAATATACAGGGCAAACTCCTTTTTTTTTCCCCCTCTCCTTAAAAACAGTATTTACTCCCTCCATTGAATAAGCGCCATAGTTTTCCAACTCTTTGGCAAAGTCAGCTAGTCATATTTGTGGATATTATGAAGGTTAAAGGTCAATTATTGTATTCTTTTCTGACAGGTATCGGCATCGTAATGCGGAGTAGTATGCATCACGCTTGGTGAATTTCTGTGTGATTTGTTAAAGTTCTCAAAACAGCATGGTATGCCTCACATAATGTTATGGTGGTGTTCTCGTGTCTTGGATTTGATTGTGTCGGACAGTGACTGCCTCCTTCAAAAAACAAGAAAAAAGAATTTTTTAATACTTCATTGCTCTGCTGTATTCGTATACGTCGTATCTCTTGTATTCCGATGGGATAACGTATGGCAAGATGCCAGCAACACCATAGGATTAACTGTTCATGTATTCGCCTTTATTTGGTTATTCATTGCAAAGAGAGATGTTACGGATCGTTACGCAGGATTCTTTCTTCTCTTTTATGCTTTTCAACTGTGTCCCGGAGACTTAATAGGAATTACTAAAGGAGAAGAAGAACGAATGTGGCCTCTTTGTGTAATCATAATTGATGTAGCACTGCTGTGTCAGATTCCCTCTTACATAATCAAATCAGTGATTGCAGTTATATTGGGATTCTTGGCAATAGTGGCATTTGAGTCTACGGCACGTGTTGGGATTTTTGACTTTCCTGGTTCCTTTTCACAAGCAGACCGCAGAACTGTTAAGTGTGATTGTGAAAAGCTGCCTTGTAATGTTGCAGCAGGAACAGCTGTAATGGCTTATTTAGTTCAAATACTAATCGTAATGATAGACTTCGCATGCACTCGCGGATTTGCTGACGCTGCAATAAATGAACGTCGTCGCATTCTAGCATCGATTGATACCGCTCATATGGTTGCAAAATTTCTTGCAAAGTTTGATTTAGAATCTGCAAACGACGTTCTTACTGACAGTACAGCAGACGTCCCTGTTGCTCTTCGAGATGCATTTACTCTCTTGTTAGATAATTTGAAAACGTATAAGCCTTACTTACCTCTCTCGTGTTTACCCGTTGAAGATGAGATTTCGACTGAAGTTGTTCCTCTTCGTTCAATTAATAGTTCATCAGCTTCTCAAAAAACACATCATTCAGAGCCTCAATCAAGTCTTGCTTTAGTAGGCTCGTCATGTATTAAGGAAATGATAGCTGTGAATAGAGTCAGCGCCTTAAAACTTCAAACTGCATCTCTGTTTGTTGCGAACATTAAAAATTCTCTTTCTGTTCTTGAGACTTCTCCAGAACAGTTTTCGAATTTAATAGGAAGCTTGATTTCTTGTACTTCAGAAATTGTTACAAAAAATGGAGGTACTGCTGATATATTTTTAGGTGATCGTGTGTTTGCGAACTTTGGAGCAGTTAGGAAATGTTTTACACACTGTGATTCATGTCTGACGGCATCACGATCAATTATCTTACATATGAGAGAAATACTTCTGAACTATCAAACAGACTCAAGCACACCAACTATTAATGTCGGAATGGCAAGCGGAAAACTATCATGCGGAGACTTAGGATGTGAAAAAATTCTTCGATTTAGTACAGTCGGTCGGCTTGCTTTATGGGTCGGTGTCGTTGAGAGAGCTGGAAAAATGCTCAGCATCCCATTAATAGCAGACCGAAAGATGTACAACGAAGTAAAGCATTGCGCGGAAATGAAAGCATCTCTACAACCTGTGTTGTTTGATGGAACAGCACACTTATTATACGATGTTAGCATTCCAACTTCTGAAGTAATTACAGCTGAATGGATGTATCAATTAGCCAACACTGGTTCTGGTAAGTGGGAACATTATAATGAATTTGCCCTGCGAATGATTTTAGATAGAGAAGACGACAACGAAATTGAAGATTCAAATCAGAGTAGGTTACTCGAACCCATCCTATTTGATAATAGATAAATTAACCCGGAAAGGGTTTACTTCCATACAAATGCTATCTTTTACCTGGCCTATTATTATTTTTTAAAAGAAAGTTTTCCAACTCCTTACCCTTGGTCCAGCAGCATGTTTGATTTGTTTTTGTTATTCAAAACAACCAACTGACAAGTCCTCTTATGTTTTATCAATATCCCTTCACAGTACTCTGTATTACAAAAAGAGATGCTTGTTAGGTAGACAGACCACCATTCCGATAACTAAATACGAACATAGAAGATGGAATTTCTTACGGAAATGGATGGCAGTGAAGAGGCAATGCAGAGGCTCAACCAGGCTGAAATCAAGCCAGAAGACACAATGCAAACAGATGAGTGGATGTACGAACTGCGAGAACGAGAATTAGAAAAGAGACGGAGGTTTAGTGAAGCTCAAGAAGAAGATACACCTGAAAGCGTAGCAGCAGATGAAGTGGCATCACAATTCAGAGTTACAAGTGATCATGAGGAGAGTAAGATAACATTACAGAGGAAAATGTCGAAGAGAAAAGACCAACCGAATCCTAAATTAGAAGAGTACTCTGTACCATCTCAAGCAAGTTCTCATCAAGTTGTATCAGTCAGCGCATCCAGCTGTCTATCACCATTAGATACTAATAAACAAAAATACCAACCAGGACTAGAACAAGGACCATCTTGGATTACCTTAGGAGCTGACAAAAGCCAATTACTCGACGGCCTGATGAGCAACAATTCCCCAAGTACTTCCAACGGTAAGCAGTCGTATTGTAATACAACACTTTTAATGGTTTTCACATTTATATGGACGCTTCCAATAGTGTGTTCTGCTGTAGCAGACGCTGCGATAACGGATACGATATCAGTTGTATTGCCTTGTTCGATCATTCAATTATTCTTATGGATTGCTTTATTAAAATACCACTATCGTATAAACCCGGTTGAATACTCAACCGGAGCGAAGGATTCAGAACTTCTCTACAGCATAATACCAAAGGATATAGTCTCTGAAATTCATGGTGGCTCAACGTGTATTGCGATGAAGCATAATTCGCTTACGTTTTGCTTTGTTGATCTTGTTGGTTTTACGAAAACTAGCGCTCAGCTTCATCATTCCAAGTTAGTAACGGGATTGAATAAGCTTTTTACGGTGTTGGATAATTTAGCGGGGAGACATGGCGTTACAAAAATTAAAACGATTGGAGATTGTTATATGTCAGTAAGCGGGTTTATAAACAATGATGTCGACCATATCAAAGTAATGGTCGATTGGTGTAGTGATTGTATTTCTAGTTTTAAATCAAAAGGAATATCAGAGTTACAATTAACTGAAGTTCAGCTTCGGTTTGGGATGGCAAGTGGACCAGCTGTATCAGGGGTTTTAGGTTTGACGAAACCTATTTATGATTTCTGGGGTGATACTGTAAACATGGCGTCAAGGATGGAGGCGTTGTCAAAAACAAATCGAATTAATTGCACAAAACAAGTTGCTGATCATCTCATAAAAATGTATTCAATTCAGTTCGAAACCATAGAAGATGTATTCGTCAAAGGCAAAGGTCGAATGGATACGTTTTTAGTCAAATTCGATGATGAAATCCCAATGGCGGGAAGTCCTCGTCATGATAATTTACCTGCTGAAGTAGAGAACACAGAAATGAAAGCGTTAGCTGAACTTGAAAGTATGCAGTCAAAGGAAGCTTTTAGTTTAGATATGAAAAATATTTTATATTCCGTATCCAGTTTGTCAACAGTATTGGAACTCGAAAAGGCTACAGAACTAGTAGTCTCATCAGTTCGCTCATTAATCGTCTGTGATAGAGCGACGTTATTTATGGTTGATCATGATAACGAACAGCTATGGTCATTTCATAATGTTAATTCAAACGGTCAAAAGATAAGAATGCCAATGGATAAAGGTGTTGCAGGATGGACTGCAACCCGCGGAGAATGCGTCACTATCCAAGAAGCGTACGAAGATCCTCGATTTAATAAAGTAGTCGATACCGTTACCGGATACCGAACTCGAAATCTTCTCTGCTTTCCAATAAAACGCGGAGAAGAAGTTCTAGCGGTGATTCAAGCTGTTAATAAACTACATGGTAAGTTTACAGAACAAGACAGTGCGTTATTAGCTTTATTAGGAAATCAAGCAGGCATACACCTGATGTACGGACAGCTATTAGAAAAACTCGATCAATCTGAATTACGAACTCAAGTATTTAACGCGGTGTCTCAAGAGCTCACTAAGACTGATGATATTTCTCAGATATTCGCATCAGTGTCAGAAGGGGCGAGGAGATTTGTGCAGTGTGAATATAGCAAATTATACATCATAGATGATAGAAGAAAGTATTTATATTCAATGGAGAATCATCAGTCTTCAACAATTCTGTTAGGATCTGGCGTGGCTGGTCATGTTGCTGTTGTTGGTGAGCCAATCAACATCCGACACACACAATCAAATGAAATGGAGGTTTTCAGAGACATAATCGACCTTGAACCTGATGGCTCACCAGCTATCATTAACATTCTATGTGTTCCTATAATTGATGATCAGGGTGTGATGGGTGTTTTTGAGGTGCGTATTTCAATTTTTTTAAAATTTCTGTTATTGTAGTCCTCACAAAAACATTAAACAATAAAACACAGATTCAAAATCGATACAACGTCGCAGGAGAAGAACGACACTACTGCGCCTTCACAGAAGACGACAGAAGAGCGTTGAGTATGTACGCTAATTATTGCGCAGTTGTACTTAAGAATCTTCTTTTAAGAAAAGTACAAACTGTTCAAGAATGCGCCTGGACAATGATGTATAGTATTATGACTCAGCACACAGAACTACCTGAAGTAATTGCCTCAATGGAGAGAGAGCTACCAACTGTTTTTGACTGCGAGCAGGTTGTCCTTTACATCCCTGCTGCATCAAGGCCTACTACTACAGAGCCTTGTGTTGCTTGGGATGTTTTCTCAAGGAGGTTAAGTATATACAATGATGTCTTCTGCAGGACAAAGATCATATGTAATAATCGTATAGACAATCCGAAAGGTATTAACGTACGCAATGCACTGATGGTTCCTATTGAGCATCAGGGAAAGTGTGTTGGAGTGTTTCAGGTTTGTTATTCTTTGTTACTTTATCTGTTTGTATGAATACGTCGTTTTGGTACTAACAACAAAACAACAACAGCTTTACAACAAGAATCTGGGCAATTCAGTACCACACTTTAGTCTTGCGGAGGAAACTCTCGTTATTCAGTTGGGAAAAGTTACGGGGGGTCATCCGGCCTTTAGCTCACTACCAGATATAAACGAATTGTAATTATGATTATTTAATGTGTTTATAGTAACCAAATACTTATTACTCTATTCCCTTCTTGGAGATATAGAAAACTTAATCTTCAGTCATCTTTTCAGTTCAACCTTGTTACTTACTTTAGTATTATAAGGTTTATTACTACATCGTCAAACCATCACTCCCCTCTTTGATGTTCCCCGAATTACCAGATTCGACAACGTCTTCTGGTCGGTAAGACAAAAAATATAGTTTTCTCTTTTTATGTTTACTTTTTTTCTAAACGTAATGTTCATTGATTAACAACTACAAATATTTTTCAGTCAAGTACTTGATATTAATTTTGTTTTTAATACCTAAAGTTGTTACTGTTTTTTTACATTGTCAAAGTTTCACCCCCTAGAAGTTGCGAATATTGCGAATTATTTCTTTTTAGAAATTTTCCTCCACAATATATTCATCACAAAATATAAATAACATCTTCCGTTACTCTTTACAGGGCGGTTTGCACACAGCAGCTATCCGGGGGCTTTACAGCCTCACAGGGACGCTGTTTGCACTTTTTTTCGTGAACAAGTTATTTTTTCGATTACATTGCTTCCGATTTTCGGTCCAGAAGAACGGGAAAAAAAAAGAAACTGCTGATTGCAAGCTGTGAATGACGAAGTGGTATTCCCTATTTTAACGTTTTACCTAATTTCTACTCTTACTTTTTTGCATCTATTCTTTATTGTACCTACAACCCCATCGTTCAGTAGCGTAACTTTATCTTTATTAGGATTTTGTACTGGTTGCTCACAAACAAAACAAAAATGTTGAGTTAAAAAAAGTAAAAAAAAAAGTGAATTGGCCGATTTTTTTTTATTTTTTTTATTCGTAACTCAGCGGCCATTGTGGATTAACCGACAGGGGCGAAGGTATATGACTGAATTTTGTAATTATTTTTGCATATTATTCCTAGTTTTTTTTTTTTTTTTTTCCCTCTTCACTTTCTTTCTTTAGTGAGTGGCTGTGATTAAACCTTATGCTGAAATAACTCAATCAGCCTAACCCCCGAAAAGAATTTTTTCTTCTTCTTGTTTTTTAATTTTTAGCTAGAAAAAAAATCATTTATTGATCAATTGAACCGCCGCTATTTATAGTTAATGCTAACATATAGTGATTTGAGTGAATGTTTTCAGCCCTTGCAGTCTATTTCTATATTATGTTTTCCTTCTCAATCAAACCTTTGACACACACAATAGAACTTATTATTGTCCCTTCTTCTTCTTCTTCTTTTTTTTTTTTTTTTTTTTGAAAAAAGTCATGTTGTTACACGGCAGTTTTTTTTCTTTTTTTTTCTTTTTTTTTTTTTCTTAGTGATACAAAAAACAAAACAAAAAAAAAAATACAAAAAAGGAAAAATTGTTGCCTCTCATCCACTATTACAAAGGACTCTTCCCTTTTGTCATTACATTTACCCATGGCGTTGGTGGTTATGTGTTGTTTTTTTTTTTTTGTTGAAAATCATTTTAATTTTTTTTTTTTTTTTAATTTTCTTTATAGAAACACACAAAATCACATGGTTGATAACGAGCAACATTCAGTCACCATATGAATGGAGTTATAGTTGCTACTTTTAGTGAGAAGGATGGACCAAAGATGGTGATGTGCACGTCGAAGGACGGGATTGGGTCAGACTCTGGAATAACATACCGAACTGAACAAGAAAGTGTTATTTATGAATCTAGTGAGCACGTCACTAAAAGACTAGACGGGCTTATTAAAAGCATCTGTCTCAGAGCATTATGTTGTGAATATGTGGGTCCAAGAACTAGAGAAGGGAAGTTAGCATTTCGTTGTGGAGGAGTGTATGCCTTAGCAGTAGTCTTTCAGGTACTGGATAAGAAGGCTCGAGGTCTTCATAGAGCATTCGCGTTAATATATGTTGACTTTGAGCTTAGTACATTAATGAGAAACACATCATTTATCGCGGCAACTCTAAGACAGATAGCTTGTAGTATTAAGTCTGATGCAAGAAAAGTTTTTCATCGAGAATCCCGTCATCGGACGCACTCTCCGCATTCAGAGTCACTGAGAACACTCTGCCAACTTCTGGGTAGAGCAGATCTTCATCTTACACTTCATCAACACCTTACATGGTTACTTCATACGACACATTATTATGTGTCTGTGAATAGGAAGCAATTCTTGAAAGGTGATGTATCACAATTTCCCTTTACACATCCGGAATTTAATTTCATATCAAAGTTAAGAAGTATTGATACATTAGTCTCCCTTGATAGTCCAACAGGAAGAAGAAAGAACAGATCTCTTGAAGATCACATGTTACCAATAATTGAAGAACAAACTACAGTCTTATGCCTACCCAGTCAGAGAGGTCGAGATTCAACTGAATCAACTTCACGACAGAGACAGGTCAGTCTTCCTGTTTGTGTTCAAAGTGACACAGCAGCTTTATTACATGAAATAGATGATAACATCGTCAACAGTAAACAAAACAGTCCTCAACTATATCAACGAACTGCATCTGAAGTATCAGCATCACAATTACAAGAAAGTGATATCAGTGAGAATACTTCTCATAAACAAAGTATGGGATGTGATTATTTACACCACACAACTGAGAGTCACGCATATCAGGTAAGTGAAAATGCTGATGAAGTCGACGAATCGGATGCCGTAACTGAGGAGTTCGTATTGAGAAAACGTCCTCTTCGTTCGGAAGGAAATGTTATAAAAATTGCAATCCCGAGAGGAAATAACAATAATAGCATCATCGCTAGGAAGTTATCCTTTCGAAGTGACAGCAACTGTTCTCCAACTCGAAGACGTCTAAACCAAAGTGAGATCTCTGCCATATCACTTCGGGGGATACGATCGGCCATTATGAGATTTGAAATTCAAAATGGTCAGCAGACGAAATTATTTAAAACACTTTTATTTCACATCGTGTCTGGTGATCAGATTGTTGTCACTTCTGAAGATCCCAAAATAGCAACAAAAGCAACACAAACGTTATCCTTACTACTACCACCACATCAGAGATCAACAATAGAGTTCAGTAATCAATATATTCCAGTTTATCGATGTAGGTTGTTGGGGATGGAGACTGATGTATTTCTAAATGACTGCTGTGGTAGTCTTCCAGAGGGTTGCGTTCATTTAGAAATTGGTGCTACCGTTCCGCTGATGGCACTCGTTGATAGAAATTGTGAACGATGGGACAATGGAAGATTTAATGAACATAATTGTGCGTACAGTTTAGAGATAGACAAGGTTATTGATATTCCAAGTAAACCTTCCTCAGAACTTATGTTTATTCAGCGAACTCAACTGCGATTTTCCCGACTTGGATTTCTATTCACTTCACTCGCTCGCTCAACAAGAACAGATCGTTCATCATTCGACTTCACTGATGCTGAACGATGCAACATACTGTCCTCTCTCTCAATTCAATCTAGGTCACCTCATGCTGATGCTGCGGTTCTGAGGTGTCTCGGAGCAGGACATCCTTCAAGAAGGAATATCGCACTTGGGAACCTTTAAAAAAGCGGTTGACCCCATAGGTCACCTTTTCTGGTTGTGTTACATAAGTTATTTTTTTTATTTTATTTTTGTATCGACGTTGTAGAAGAAACAATTCAGATTAAAAGTCCGATAATCATAATAATTATTATTATTTTTTATTTTTTTTGATCCCACGAAACCTGTGTGTCAGGGGTACGCCCTATCCCTTTGTTAGAATTATATAACAGTTTGTCGTTTTTTTATGTGTTTTTCAGTGAAAAAGTCTAATCTGAATTTGTTTTGTTGTCTTTTACTCTCTTTTTAAAATTGTATAATAATGTAACAAAGAGATGAGTAAGATGAATATTTTTGATACTTAATAAGTCTCATATTAAATTATTGCAAAAAAAAAAAAAAAAAAAAAAAAAATGATTGCAGACACCAGGGTGTTTGCTATTTTGTGTTGTTTTTATTGGAACTTTCTGTTTCTAAGCAGATTTCACATCGCATACGGATGCAGAGTTGTTGTTGTTGTTGTTGTTTTTTTTTTTTTTTAGTACAATATATTTCCTAATTCTTTTATAATGTTTTTTTATTTCACGATTAAGGGCCACACGAGCCATTGAGAGGGAATTCGCATCCAAGAAGTGTGAAGACTCGTTTATAATTATTACCGGCATCTAGAATCATTTTATAGCTACACGAATTTGTCCATTTTTGTGAAAATTTTTCACTGGCAGAAATTCACCAACTACAGACCTAGATCCCTCACTTTTTTAGTTGTTAAGCATAGCAGAGGCAAGAAAACTTAACAATTATTTTTTGTTTTTTCCAAATTATTATTATTATTATTGTTAAGGAGCAATTTGGTGTCTCCGTTGAATTTGTTTTGTTTTGGGCCAATTGACAAAATGTTATTTACTTATTTATTTATTTCTTTTTTTTTTTCCGAAATAGAGACGTCAATTGCTGCCATCGTACAGGAGATATTGTTGAACGAAATAAAGAACAAAATCAAAAAAAAAAAAAAAAGTTTATTTTTCTGGTTTTCAACATTTACCTTGTACGAACTCACACAGCACCCGCGATGATGTATGTTTTTATTTATTGTTATTGTTTGTGAATAAAAATTATTTTTTATTTTTTTTTGCTTACAGGTCGAGTGTTGGTACAACATGACGACTTCAGAATCTGAGAATGATGATGAATGGATGGAAGTCCCTTCTGGTGATAAAGACCAGAGTGATGAACTGGAAATAACACTTGAAATTGAAAACGATTTCTCCGACTCCTCGGGAGACGGGCAACAAACAAACAAAAAAAAGAGAACGAAAATGGGCAGCCTAACAGCAGCAAAAGGAGAAGCTCGCAAAAAGAGAGCTGACATGAGGAGAATGTTACTTGACAAAGCCCACTTGGAACATCGCACGATGCTTTTATTGTGTATTGCTCATTTACGTAGTCTAGCTAGGGATTGCGGTACTCAATTACCTTCGTCTAAATACCTCGGAAAACACCCAGAGCATCCTCATCATCCACCCAGCCCACTTCCTGCTTCTTTGTTTGTGCCGAAGGAAGCACCTGGTAAGACAAAAACATCTGAAAATCCAACAAATAAAAGCAAACCGGGAACAAAACGATCAGCCAAACAAAAACCAACAAAGGAAACACAAAAGACGAAACAGAAGAAGAGTTCATCGAGCGAAGAAGATGGAAATATGAACATAAAGAGAAGTAAACCATTAACTGATGATGATGATGACGATTTGTCTAAAGAAAGTCAAACTTTAAAAGATTCAACATCCAAAACAACAACAGAAATAGACAACAGCAGTACCTGTTCAATCGATTTCTCAATATCCTCTAATGGTGATGATGATACTGACGATGTTGTTTTAGTTAAAGAACAAACTTTACCTGAATGGATATCAGGTTTAAAAACAACCATAAACCCTTCAACGAATATAAAAGACCTTTCTACAATACTACAAAAGAAAGGTTACATTACTAGACCAGTTGTTGGTATCAAGATGGATGTGTCTTGGAGTTCGAACTATCGAAAGGTCGGAAGATTTCTTGAAACGGTCGCCGATTCCGCCATCCTCGGAAAAGCACCTAAAGCACATTATCTTAACAACACTATTCAGAAAACTACGATGAGAAGGAAGAATAACGTCGGTTATCGATCAATTAAAAGGGGAAATAATTCAAAAAAAGACAAAACGAAAAAGAAGAAGAAGAAAGGAAGTGATAACTCTGACAGTGACGATGAATCTTTATTTTCTTTTGAATCTGATCAAGAGAATACCTGTTCATCTCAACTAATTGTAAAAACCGTTGATGAGATACTCTCCGCTGAAGTATCTATGATGGAGGATTCCGTAGCAGCATGGGATTCAAATTTCTTAAATCATACTCCACGTGATCCTCTCAAAGCTGTGAGAGATGCCGCAGAGGAAGAACAACAATATTATAATAGCAATCCACCAAATCATAATCTACAACTCCATTCGTGGCTTGAAGTATTCTGTCCAATAACTGGTAGTTGGGGTTCGGTACTATACCCCAAGGAGCTTCAATATGGAACTATACCTTATGTGTTTGCTGCAGCAACAGGAAGGTCTGTTATTGACGTGACGACAAGATACGCGACTGACTATAGTTTGCTACTTGATAACAGAATAGAATCAATTATGATTCCAACTCTTCAATCTGAAGAGGGAATGTGGGCTGAAAAGCCCCGTCTTGCAGACGGCGAAGACGGAGACAACGCTTCCCATCCAGAACGGTTTTGGTTGAGTGACACCATCGCTAACGTTTCGAGAAATATTATCCCACTTCCTCAAACACCAAGTATTGAATGGGAACTTGAACACTTGAGGAGGCTGAAATATAAAAAACAACCGTCCCCATACCACAAGGAACTTCTTAAGAGTAAGATATTCTGCGCAAAGAGTCTACTTCACAAACTTGAAGGAATACATCCAAAAGCTAGACCTTTTGGTAAATTACAACAATACGAAATATATGTCAGAGAAGACGTATCAAAACTACGAACAAGAGACGCCTGGAGAAAGTATGGAAGACAAGTCCGACAAGGACAAGGTGGTGTACGGAAGGTAGCAGTCTCAGGCTTCATGAGAGAAGCTTCAAAGACAGGGCTAAAGGATGTATTTGGTCACTGGCAAACAGATGAATACGTTCCGACATTTGATATCGCAAACACTAAATCAATTAGCGATGGAACTAAAGAAGGAACATTTTCTCTTGCAGATCGACCACTTCCTAGAAACCTGGCTCATGTTCCCGGGTCTCGTGTTCATAATTTATGCAATGCCTTGAGTATTCCTTATGGTAAAGCATTAATAAGTTTCTCAAGGTCTGGTGGATGGTCTCGACCCAACTTTGACGGAGTTGTAATTCCAAAAGAGTATGAGAACGCCCTCCGTGAAGCCGTCGCAGTATTTGAAGCAAAACAACAACAAGATGCAGCAGAAAAACGATCAGCTCAAATAATAAGAAGATGGGAACTGATTGTTATGCATCTTCAAACAAGAGATAGGCTGAGACAAGCCTACCTGTAGTAATCATTTCTACAATAATTTTGTGAGAGATCCAAACATAACCTCTCAAGGAACTCTCTCCCTCTCTTTACCTGTCTTAAGCAGGTTATTCTATCTGTAGCTCGTATCTGACACCTGACTATTAGGTCTCGTGAGCTTTCGTTTTTTGGTATTCAGTTCAGACGTAACGATCATTTTATTACAACAGATCGTATCACTCAAAGACATGGGAGATGGGTGAGCTCACGAAATTATATTATTATTTGTTTGTTTGTTTTTCCCCTTTTTTTTTGTTATTCCCTTTTCACAGTCTTATTATGGAAGTTGTTAAAAACCTTGGAGAAGACGAATTAAACAGTCTGAGAGAAGAATTTGAAAAGGGGGGTGACAATGGTCTCTGCATAGAACAATTTGCAGAAGTTTTAAAAGGAGCAGCAGTTGGGAAGAATATTTCAGCTGAAGATGTGACAACAGAAAGACTACGAGACTTGTTCAATGAAATTGATTTCAATGGCGACACCAGAGTGTCTTGGGAAGAATTCACAATGTTCATAATAGACGCTGCTATGCAAGGAAAATACGAAGGAGATGAAAAAATTCGAAAATACATGCCAACGAAAGCCTCTCGCATCCCTGTTGGAGAAACCTCTAAAGGAGGAGGGTTTGCTGTTGCTGCAGAAGTGAAAACTCTGAAATATTTCCCAGAGTGGAATCAACTGTGTAAGATAAGTACATTTGGTAATAAACACAGACTTAAAATTATAGATCCAGTTACTCTCAAGGGAATTAAATCAACACCCAGACTACCACATGCAATAATGTCTCTGGAAAAGATACCAGAAACAGATATCTTAGTGACAAGCAGCGCTGGAATGGAGATGCATTTTTGGGATTTATCAAATCACAACGAAACAGATCGAGACCGTTTTAACTACGGAGACGACAGCGTCGAAGAAGGTTCTCTTCCGTTGCGTAAGGTAGTTGATCTTCAAGAAACTCAACTTGCTCTTAAATGGTGTCCAAAATACAACAAATTATTCAGCAGTAGCAGAAATGGTCATCTAAATTACTGGTCTCCCGATAGAATGGAAATCGTAAAAACACAATACAACGTTCACGATGATGCTATTCTTGATTTACTAATTGTAGACCAAGAAGTCATAACAGCATCACTAGACAGTACTATAAAGATGATGAACTTAGAGAGGAATGTCTGTACTGGGACGTTACATGGACATACTCAGGGGGTTTGTACGCTTGCGTTTAGTCAGCAGCATCAGTTCTTATTATCAGCAGGTTTTGAATATGATCCGTTAGTGTGGATATTACATATTAAAGATTTCCATCCATGGAGATTAACTGATAAACAACAACCTCATCATGGTACTATTCTTGGATTGTTTACTGTACCAGATACCCCTCAGGTAATTACAGCTGATTCACAAGGAATGGTTAAAGTATGGGATATCAGAACCTTTCAAGCTGTTCAGACTATGGTTCCATGGCAACAATTTAACACTAATGTTCAACATGCGCGATCTAATCTGTTTTCAGCTGTTACTTATGTTGGAAAGACTTCTTCACTAGTACTGAGTGGTCCAAGATCAACTTTTGTATACCGTTATCAACAAACAGCTAATCATTGTTGTGCTGATGACACACCAGTTGTGATGGCATTGTACAGTACAGTGACTAGGGGAATCATATCAATTCATAAAAGATGTATTAAGTTTTGGAATGAAACAACTGGTCTCATAGAAACAGTCTTCAACGATTTAGTAGTGGATGAAATAACAGCTTTTTGTATGTGTACTCGAGGAAGGAAATTCTTCTTAGGAACGTTAATGGGAAACGTTCAGGGATTTGTATTATCTTCAGGTTGTTGTATTCAGGAATTAGGATGTCATAAGGCTGCTATCACATCTTTATGTTATGGTACTGGTTTTAGAGGTCATCGATTTCTTGTATCTATCAGTCAAGGTACTCCACCTGTAATGATTAACAGCGACACAGAAGACTCTCCACCAATACCAGCGACTGCGATAAACATCGCCCTTCAAGGATGTGGTGCTACTTTTGGTGTTATGAGTCATTCAAACAATATGATTATAATTGGATCTACAACAGGACGATTGATATGCAGCGACTCTCACACATTTGCCCTAACTCATGTTATTGAAGCTGGTTCAGCTTCGATCCCTTCTTGGTTTCCTGTCACAACAAACACTCGTTCCAGACAAGACACAGACAGGAACGGATGCGAGAGTGAAATTACTGTCATTCAATTACTGGGAACGCTACCAGCTTTTTCATGTGGAGACTCTGCTGGTTATTTATATGTCTGGACAATTCGTCCTTACTTATACCCGCAACGATTAATAGCAAAATGGCAATGTAAAGCTTCTGAGACTGAAGGAGAAGACAAACAGATTCCGATTGCAACTGCTTTGGCATTTCATCAAACGAGAGGAAATCTTTATGTTGGTAGTGAAAATGGCTCGATTTCCGAATACGATTTATCAGAGGCAATACATGTCTCTATGATGGTTCAGACTAAGATAGTGACTGATAAGAATCGTCCTCCGAAATCATTCGATACTTTGACAAATATTACATCAACACACTCTTGGTATGCTCACGATGATGAGATAAACACTTTACAAATAGTAGTCGACATCAACAGAGTTACTATTGTTAGTTCTGGTTTTGATTTAAAAGTTCATATTTGGTCTCCAAATGGTATTCGAATTGCTTCTCTTTGTCAAGGAAGACAACGAGAACGATCTGTTCAATACTCCAGATCTAACGATAGAGATCCAGCATACGTCTCTCCTTGGTGTTTTAAGGAAGCTCCTACACTAATGGAGATGACTGAGGATGAGGAAATCAGCAAACAACAATCCTACTCCAGCAATGATAAATCACAGACACGAAAATCTACAACAATACTTCCTTCTAAAATAGATAATTCAGATATAAAACCAACTTTTATAACTTCTGTTGAAGACGGAAAATGTCCTCCTTCAGGATCTCTTCCTCAACTACATGAAACAACAAATCCTGAGGGTATTTCTGTATCTGAACCTGCTCCGAAGTCACGAAAAACATCAGTTTTACGATCAGAAAGAAAAAAACAACGAATAAGAATGCCAAAGTCAACAGGTCGTACTGGTGATTTAGTGACTACGAATAATAACTCAAAGGTTAATGATAAAGAAGAATTAACATTACCTTTACTTCCGTTGTCAAAGATTCACATCAATACAGTTTGTAGAGATCCGAACAGTGATATGCGTGCGGATACTTGTCGAATACCTCCTCGAAAGAGTTCTTTAAGTGAGTCAGCTCCTCTTTTATTTAAAAGATTAGAACAGAACCGATTGAGGTACTGCACGATGCCAAATACTGCTCGGCTTCCTTCACCTCGTTCACGTTGTCGCAGTGATGTCAATATTCATGTCGACCCTCCGGAGTACGCTCCGTTTCCATATCCTCCGAAGACAAATTGCCGAACAGCTCCGTATCCTAATTCACCTTTGAGAAATATAACATATTGGGGATCAAAGTAAGTCAGTCAGTCGATCAGTAGAACATTTACACCTAAAATAACCATCCTGTCCTTCTCTTCTGAGAAGTAACTGTCAGTTGAATCAGAGAGCAGCTGAATACCTGAATGAGTTATTTCTTTCCTCCAGAAACTGACATAAAATGATAATCAAGATGTGAGGTCAACCCCCTCATCACTTTTCATCTTCTGTTGAATTACTTTTTATATATAAATTAATGTTAACTATTCCCCCTATTAGTTTCTCCTATACAAAACTTCACAATGACTGAGGAAGCTCCAAGACACCCACTCCCTCCTTTCACTGAAGAAACTGCAAGACAAAAAGTTCAAGCAGCAGAAGACGGATGGAATTCAAGAGACCACAACAAGGTGGCAATGGCTTACAGTGAAGACACAGAGTGGAGAAATAGAAATGTTTTTCTAAAGGGTAGAGGTGAGGTGCGGGAATTCCTGAAGGGGAAATGGGAACGCGAGAAGAACTACAAGCTTGAGAAGCACTACTTTACTCATACAGACAATAAGATTGCTGTAACATTTCAATATGAATACGAGAATGAACAGGGACAGACTATCAGAGCCTACGGTAACGAACACTGGACCTTTGACGACAAAGGATACATGAAAATCAGAAATGCTTCAATCAACGACTACGTTATTGATGCGTCTCGTAGGGTTATCGGAACTGACATCCACCTCACCACTGGTACTGAAAACCCTTAATCTTTGTTCATTCCTTTTTCGTTAAGAGACAACAAAAAAAAAAATCGTTTACTGTTCTTGTCAGTTCAGATAATAAAATGATTATTACAAAGCGCTGGCCTGAGAGTCGACGTGATCTCGATTGCGGAAATTAATATGAAATGTTTATAAAAAAAAAAGGAACTTTTCACGGACTTCGTGCATTCAATTGATGAACTTTTGTTCTTAAAAAAAAGGAGTTAAAAAAAAAAAAAAAAGAAATTGCGTGTGCCGACATAAACAGGTTCTGTATTACAACGGCACGCAATTACAAGAAGTTCCATAACTTTGCAGACAACAGCCACTTCCATGTGTACCATATAATGAATAAACAAAAGGGAGATTTCCAGATTAAAAAGAAGCTCCTTTAGTTATAAAAAAAAAAATCAAAAGGTACGCAATGAATGTGAGCTTCGGTAGGCATATAAAGCAGGAAAGAAAACACATATCTCTGCCTCTCTCTCTCCCTTTTCTATTTTTTTTTTTTCGTTATTTATTTTAACCACAGATGTCTGTGTAGTTGGATTACGTTTTGTGTAACTTCAGAAATTAATTTTTTTTATTTTTACTAGAAACAGGGATAATCTTCAATGGGAATTAATGTCTCCTTTTCAATTCTATTCTCACAGCCCCCTGACATCAATTATGAAAGATAGAATCAACAACGGTGTATTACAGACTGCCGATGAAGGTATTTCTGACTGTTTCTCTTATCCAAAACGGATACGAAAAACCATAAAAGCAAGTAAGAACAGACCTCCCTTCGTTGGTATTTTTTAGATGTGAGTAACAATCTTTCAAAGACTTTAGATTTCAATAATTCAAATTTCAATTCTATTCTCACAGCCCCTGACATCATTATGAAAGATAGAATCAACAACGGTGTATTACAGATTACCGATGAAGGTATTTCTGAGATCGAGTCCCTCAGTGAATGTGATATAAAGAGAGCTGACATAACTGGAAATAACTTAACAACATTAAAATTCTTATCCAAAACGGATACCAAAACCATAAAAGCAAGTAAGAACAAACTTAATAGTATATCAGCAGACCTCCCTTCGTTGGTATTTTTAGATGTGAGTGACAATCCTCTAAAGACTTTGGATGTCAATAATTCAAATGCACCTAATCTGAGCGCTCTGATAGCCGCGAGATGCACTGAAATAGTCGACATTCCTGCTTGCATTAACAATGTCCGAACTCTGAGTAATTTAAGTACCCTTGTGCTGAAGGGTGTTCCGCTGGGGGGGGTCGACTTGACTCCAATCTGTCAACAAAAAACAATTAAAAAGCTTTCTCTATCTAACTGTGAACTGTCCACTGTCCCTTGGGGAAGAAAAGTTCACAAACTGTCAAATTTAACAGAGCTTCGCATTTCAGGCAACAACATTAGCGATTTGGGAAAGTTTTTAGCTGGTTGTGCCTCATTAAAGATTCTCGATGCTGGATCTAATAAGTTAACAGAAACTGTTTTACAAGACGTTAAAGACCTTCGTCACTTAACACACATAACCCTGTTGGGTAACATTTTCGATTCGACTACGAGCGATAATAGAAAACTCATCCTTGAAGCCTGCAGAGGAAAGTTAAAGTACATTGATAACGCATACGCAACTGATGAATTCAAGCAAAAATTAGAAGAGAAGAGAGAACGTGGTAATGCCTTACGTAAACCACCTAAAACTGTTGTGGAATCACACATGTTATCTGCGCCTTCAGCTGTTCCAGTAAAGAGATTTACAGGTAACAGAGCAAACACTGTTTTAATTGACGTCATTCGACCTATTGAAGCTGACCCAGAGTTGGAAGCGGCAGATGCTGCGAACATGTTCACCATGTCAAAAATGACTAATGGCTCTTCATCTGACATCAAGGACTCTGGAGTCACCCGTTGGAGTAGTAACACTACCACTGTGGATGAGGATTCCGCTTTAGATTTCCTTTTAAAAAGACCAAAATTTGAATAAAACAAAGAACACTTTCCTTTAGTTAAAATATTTCTGTAAAGTCAAAAGAGAATAACTGACTTAATAAATTATTGCATGGATTAGTTCACAATCTGGTAGCTACTTTGGTAGTCCACACATATCAAGTATTTTAAACTTGGAGAAGTACTTTCCGTTTAGTGTTTTCTTAAGCTTCAACCAACTTAACAATGGCCACTTGCTACTCATGCGGAGAAGTCGGACACATGTCGAGAGAGTGCCCACAGGGAGGAGGCGGTAGAAAGGGAGGAGGTGGTGGTGGAGGTGGCTCATGCTACAACTGCGGTCAGCCAGGTCACTTCTCCCGGTATGTATATTCAGTAATTGGTTACTTTTGGGAATTCGATTGGATATTAATACTTTAAAGTATCATCTGTAAGGTTTCTTGGCGCTGAGTTGCTATCGATCTTTGCCTTCGTTACAGGATCTTTTTTATTGAGAAACAAATCACCATCCTAAATACCAAATAAAACAGTGACTGCCCACAGGGAGGAGGTGGTGGTGGAAAGGGAGGAGGTGGTGACAGAACCTGCTACAACTGTAACCAGGTGGGTCACATCTCGAGAGACTGCCCACAGGGAGGAGGAGGTGGTGGAAAGGGAGGAGGAGGAGGTAGATCATGCTACACCTGCGGTCAGCCAGGACACATGTCAAGAGAATGCCCACAGGGAGGAGGTGGTGGCAGCTACGGAGGAGGAGGTAGCTGGGGTGGAAACAGAGGAGGAGGTGGTGACAGATCATGCTACAGCTGTGGTCAGCAAGGTCACATGTCCCGGTATGATTTTTGTATAAAACAAACAATGGACAATCTTTGCTGCTTTTCCGAAAACCCCAAAATAAAACAAAACAGTGACTGCCCACAGGGAGGAGGTGGTGGTGGTGGTGGAAAGAAGGGTGGAGGTGGTGGTGGAAGCTGCTACAACTGCGGACAGGGAGGTCACTTTGCCCGTGACTGCCCAACCAACAACTAGAGTACCAGTTGTCTCCAAGACCTTCAGCTGTTGACATTCTAAAGGTTTAAAGAGCTGCAATTCTGATAAATCTAATTACAGTATGGCGTTCACATATCATACACAACACACACACATAAATAACCTTTAGTTGGTATAAAAGCACTACATCTATGAAACAAACTGTGAGCATCCCAGCATTGGTCAATTCAAGAGAGAGTCCAAGGCATCGCTTAAGTTAACCTGCCTTAATGTGCTCAACGGAGCAGAATGAGGCCAGAGTTTCAAAGAACTCTTCAACAGGGTAAAAATGAAATGTAATGTAATAACGCCATTTTGGTGGCGCACAAATAGTGTTTTCCTTTTATTTTTTTCCTTCGCTCTTTTTTTTTATTTTTATAAATTTCTGCTTCTCATTTTGTAAAAACCCAAAAAAAAAAAAAGAATTAATTACCTCGGGCGTTTCCGTTTACCTTTCTTTTGCCACCGAACTTGCTCTCGAAGTTGTTCAGTAGTGATTTATTAGTCTGCGGCAGTAGGAGGGATTCTCATTTTACGATAACGTCCCTCACAGCTTACATCAACCAACTTAACAATGGCCACTTGCTACTCATGCGGAGAAGTCGGACACATGTCGAGAGAATGTCCACAAGGAGGAGGTGGAGGTAGAAAGGGAGGAGGTGGAGGTGGAGGTGGCTCATGCTACAACTGCGGTCAGCCAGGTCACTTCTCCCGGTATGTATATTCAGTAATTGGAATCATGCAGTCAATGGTTTGCCTCTTATTATCAAAACGCGCTTCACAAATAAATATAAAACAGCGACTGCCCACAGGGAGGAGGTGGTGGTGGAAAGGGAGGAGGTGGTGACAGAACCTGCTACAACTGTAACCAGGTGGGTCACATCTCGAGAGACTGCCCACAGGGAGGAGGAGGTGGTGGAAAGGGAGGAGGAGGAGGTAGATCATGCTACACCTGCGGTCAGCCAGGACACATGTCAAGAGAATGCCCACAGGGAGGAGGTGGTGGCAGCTACGGAGGAGGAGGTAGCTG
Organism: Flectonema sp. DT1601; assembly: GCA_964019425.1. Classification (NCBI taxonomy): domain Eukaryota; phylum Euglenozoa; class Diplonemea; order Diplonemida; family Diplonemidae; genus Flectonema; species Flectonema sp. DT1601. The sequence goes on along the minus strand of OZ025802.1, from coordinate 522,407 downwards.
GGGTGGAAACAGAGGAGGAGGTGGTGACAGATCATGCTACAGCTGTGGTCAGCAAGGTCACATGTCCCGGTATGATAGTTTATTAAACAATGTCAGCTACTTAAGATCACCTCATGTAACATGTAAAACAAAAACAAAACAGTGACTGCCCACAGGGAGGAGGTGGTGGTGGTGGAAAGAAGGGTGGAGGTGGTGGTGGAAGCTGCTACAACTGCGGACAGGCTGGTCACTTTGCCCGTGACTGCCCAACCAACAACTAGAGGATGGATACAAAGTATTGGTTGCAACAGCGGCCATGCCATTCCTCGAATTGGTGAACAGATACGACAAGCAGTGTGTTAATTGGGAACACAGTTATTGTCGAAAACGAACGTGAAAGAGTGTAAAAAGTGTGTAATAACAGATATCTAACCAACTACCACGTGATTACTGTACTGCACGTTAAGAGATGCCGAGAGTAATCTTACAAATTGGTAAACAAAATAAACCAGAGCAAAAAGAAAACTACAACAACGCTGACGTGTAACTTTTGTTCTCTAGGGATAGGCGTGCAGTTAAACAGAACTTAACCTTGTTATTAACTTCTTCATAACGACAGAGACATGTAAATAAATACTGCCTTCTGGCAAGCATTGTGGGAAACCGTGTTTTTGTTTACTTGACACATTAATACAATCTTCACAGCATATCATAGCTAACACTTAACAATGGCCACTTGCTACTCATGCGGAGAAATGGGACACATGTCGAGAGAGTGCCCACAGGGAGGAGGCGGTAGAAAGGGAGGAGGTGGAGGTGGAGGTGGCTCATGCTACAACTGCGGTCAGCCAGGTCACTTCTCCCGGTATGTTGATATCTGAGTAACTTTTCATTTATGTTGTTCCTCTTTGAATGATCATCAGTTGTATTTCTTAGGAGAACCCTATAAAAGGAACTTTTAATATTATGCGACACTATCACATTAAGAAAATAAAACAGTGACTGCCCACAGGGAGGAGGTGGTGGTGGAAAGGGAGGAGGTGGTGACAGAACCTGCTACAACTGCCAGCAGGTGGGCCACATCTCGAGAGACTGCCCACAGGGAGGAGGAGGTGGTGGAAAGGGAGGAGGAGGAGGTAGATCATGCTACACCTGCGGTCAGCCAGGACACATGTCAAGAGAATGCCCACAGGGGGGAGGTGGTGGCAGCTACGGAGGAGGAGGTAGCTGGGGTGGAAACAGAGGAGGAGGTGGTGACAGATCATGCTACAGCTGTGGTCAGCAAGGTCACATGTCCCGGTATGATAGTTTATTAAACAATGTCAGCTACTTGAGATCACCTCATGTAACATGTAAAACAAAAACAAAACAGTGACTGCCCACAGGGAGGAGGTGGTGGTGGTGGTGGAAAGAAGGGTGGAGGTGGTGGTGGAAGCTGCTACAACTGCGGAGAGTCCGGTCACTTTGCCCGTGACTGCCCAACCAGCAACTAAGCAGCAGGCCCCCACACCAATGTGGTTGCAGTAAGCAGCCTTTCCCGTCCCTTCCTCTGTTAGTTTCCCTCATGTGCGCTACGAGCTTGAATTAGTTAAATGATTGTTAGATGCGCTACTTACTGACAATATATTGTATTTGATTTACCCCCCTGGACGAGTCACTTAATTACACCAACAGCGATTACTGGCACATGGTGTGAACTCTTCCTGGGGAAGTAGAAGGGAAACATTGAGAGAAGAGATTATTGATATTTATTATTAACGAGTGACTTTTTTCACTTTTGTTTTCTTTTGTTTTTCTTATTACGATTAACGAAGTGATTTCTGCTTAGAGCGATCGCATTCAGCTACACAGTACTAACTAAGAAATCTTCTTTTCTTTGCCCCGTTGTATTTTCCCATCCCTTTTCCTTTGTTTTTCAAGAAAAAAGGAACGTACTCCAAACTTCTACCCACCGCACGCAGTATGTAATAGATGGGTAGAGGACACGCACTGATGGATGCGGTAACTGTTACTACGATCAACTCGAGTAGTAAGAAGATGTTGGATATCATCTCATACTTCGCAGCTTTCAACAAACCTAACAATGGCCACTTGCTACTCATGCGGAGAAGTTGGACACATGTCAAGAGAGTGCCCACAGGGAGGAGGCGGTAGAAAGGGAGGAGGTGGAGGTGGAGGTGGCTCATGCTACAACTGCGGTCAGCCAGGTCACTTCTCCCGGTATGTATATTCAGTAATTGGTTATTAGTCACTCCCACGATGGGAAATCACGCAGTCAATGGTTTGCCTCTTATTATCAAAATGCGCTTCACAAATAAATATAAAACAGTGACTGCCCACAGGGAGGAGGTGGTGGTGGAAAGGGAGGAGGTGGTGACAGAACCTGCTACAACTGTAACCAGGTGGGTCACATCTCGAGAGACTGCCCACAGGGAGGAGGAGGTGGTGGAAAGGGAGGAGGAGGAGGTAGATCATGCTACACCTGCGGTCAGCCAGGACATATGTCAAGAGAATGCCCACAGGGAGGAGGCGGTGGCAGCTACGGAGGAGGAGGTAGCTGGGGTGGAAACAGAGGAGGAGGTGGTGACAGATCATGCTACAGCTGTGGTCAGCAAGGTCACATGTCCCGGTATGATTTTTGTATAAAACAAACAATGGACAATCTTTGCTGCTTTTCCGAAAACCCCAAAATAAAACAAAACAGTGACTGCCCACAGGGAGGAGGTGGTGGTGGTGGTGGAAAGAAGGGTGGAGGTGGTGGTGGAAGCTGCTACAACTGCGGACAGGGAGGTCACTTTGCCCGTGACTGCCCAACCAACAACTAAGCAGCAGACTCACACGATACACCAATTTGGTTGCAGTAAGCAGCCTTTCCCGTCCCTTCCTCTGCTAGTTTCCCTCATATGCGCTACGAGCTTGAATTAGTAAGTAAATGTTCCACTTTAGAATTGTTTACTACATCCCTACAAATCATAGCGAGGAATCTGAAAAGTGTTGTTACCGTCGAACGTGTTTTAAAATTAAAAAAGATGACATAAAGTTATTAAACATCTTGTGGCGCAGTACAGTATTTGCGCTTAGATTGGTAGCCGATCTCGAAGCTAAGAAAGTGTTTATTTGTTTGAAAGCATATGTCGTTTAAATAATTACGTGGATACACGTCGCCGCAGCTCAGTCTTTACGTTTCAAATTTATAACTAGGCAATTTAGTTTCCTATTGCCACGCTGAACTTGTTCTCAATTAGTTATATTTGTACTTCAGTTTTTTCCCTTTCTTCGACAGCAACGATATGGTATAGTGGCGTTGCCTTTTTCTCGTGGACAGGCGACTAAAATTAACTTTCACAGCCTATCTTAGCTAACACTTAACAATGGCCACTTGCTACTCATGCGGAGAAATGGGACACATGTCGAGAGAGTGCCCACAGGGAGGTGGAGGTAGAAAGGGAGGAGGTGGTGGTGGTGCCTGCTACAACTGCGGAGAATCCGGACACATGGCCAGAGAATGCCCACAGGAAAGTACCGGTGGAGGTAGAAAGGGAGGAGGTGGAGGTGGCTCATGCTACAACTGTGGTCAGCCAGGTCACTTCTCCCGGTATGTATATTCAGTAATTGGTTACTTTTAGGAATTCGATTAGATATTAATACTTTAAAGTACCATCTGTAAGGTTTTTCGCTGAGTTGCTATCCATTTTTGCCTTCGTTACAGGACCTTTTTTATTGAGAAACAAATCACCATCCTAAATACCAAATAAAACAGTGACTGCCCACAGGGAGGAGGTGGTGGTGGAAAGGGAGGAGGTGGTGACAGAACCTGCTACAACTGTAACCAGGTGGGTCACATCTCGAGAGACTGCCCACAGGGAGGAGGAGGTGGTGGAAAGGGAGGAGGAGGAGGTAGATCATGCTACACCTGCGGTCAGCCAGGACACATGTCAAGAGAATGCCCACAGGGGGGAGGTGGTGGCAGCTACGGAGGAGGAGGTAGCTGGGGTGGAAACAGAGGAGGAGGTGGTGACAGATCATGCTACAGCTGTGGTCAGCAAGGTCACATGTCCCGGTATGATAGTTTATTAAACAATGTCAGCTACTTGAGATCACCTCATGTAACATGTAAAACAAAAACAAAACAGTGACTGCCCACAGGGAGGAGGTGGTGGTGGTGGTGGAAAGAAGGGTGGAGGTGGTGGTGGAAGCTGCTACAACTGCGGAGAGTCCGGTCACTTTGCCCGTGACTGCCCAACCAGCAACTAAGCAGCAGATCCACACGATACACCAATGTGGTTGCAGTAAGCAGCCTCTTCCTTTCCTCTGTTAGTTTCCCTCATGTGCAATCTAAGCTCGGCTTGTTATAAATTGTTAGTTTACTGACCATATATTAACTCTTAAGAGCAAGTGATTACACATAAATGTAGTTAATGAGAAGGTCCTTGGCGCTATATTCCTGTCGTAAGTGGCAGAGATTATGGTGTCCCTTCCCCATTCCTTGATTTTCTTTTACCTTTGTTTTATCCATTCTACCTTTGTTTCGCTTTTTTTTTTTTTTTTGTACTTTATTTTATTTTATTTTATATTTGCATAGTTCTTTCAAGCAGTCTTCACACGTCTTTACTGTTGTCGGCTGTTTTACACTGCGCTCGCTGTACACTTGGTACTCGAACGACCGATAATTCTTTAAATTGTGAACCACCACCGTGTGGACACATCCAGTTAAGCTGTACCTTTTTTATTTACTATTATTTTTTTTTTTTGCCTCCAATCTAAAACGATAAAACTGTACCTAACCTTTTTCAAGTGCGATTATGGTTGATGAAGTACGAAAGTAAGTAACGTCTAAATAGGCATAGTTGGTTGTTTTGCAAAAACCTTACGGAAAAAGAGGAAAGAAAACATAGTAACTTTCATAGGCAATTAAAAGGCTTCTGTAGGGCCAACGTTTATTCGCAAAATGAGTTGCTACTAATTTGATACTAATATTCTGAGGGAAAAATAAACTGGTTCTTGAGGATCAAACGAGAGGAAGACATAAGTAAGGGAATTGAACCTTCTTTACATTAAAAAAAAAATTTTTTTTTTTTTGCGATTATTATTTTTATTTTGTTTTTTTTTTCCCTTTTGTTTTTTTTATCTTTTATAAATAAAAAAAAAAAATAAAAAAAAATCCCCGAAAACAGAAAATAATAATATAAAGAATGTAAGTACAAAGTTATAACAAAAAGCAATTGCCTACATTTTGCTGCAGCAGTTTTGGCCGCTTAGACAAAGCACTGCGAAGCCGAAACCGACCTTTTTTTCTGACATGTGTTTTTTTTAGCATTCGAAGTGCAACGGTATCTTCCAGCACACTCCCAGACTGTTTCTTTCAGTACCCCGTTTGTAGTGCACATCTTAAGCGAAACGAAGATGCTGCCTCTCTCGGTACTTGATGAAGATGAGTCTTGGATTGTTTGAAAAATTGCCTACACAGTCATCCCGAATGCCAAAAGAAGTGATTTTCGAAGATTGGTGCCGGTAGCACACTTCTCTGGGACTTTTCGGACGCACCCAAATTTCATGTAAAAAGAAAAAAGAAAACAAAAATAGAAAGAATATAAATGAATGGCGTAAGTGTTCTGTGGCTACAGAACATAAAGGGAAAAACTAAGGCATGCATCAATGCCTCTGAAGCCACCAGGGATTGATAATGCAAAGTACTGATGGCGTTAAAGTATTCTCTTTTCCAGTATGCAACAGGAAGGGTAAACGTGTTGTCATTGCGACTGGTACTGGTTCAGATTAAGGTTGTGTGTAGTTCCCTTCTTTATTATATTTCAGATTCCTTTAACTAACAATGGCCACTTGCTACTCATGCGGAGAAGTCGGACACATGTCAAGAGAGTGCCCACAGGGAGGTGGAGGTAGAAAGGGAGGCGGTGGAGGTGACAGAACTTGCTACACATGCGGAGAAGCCGGACACATGTCGAGAGAATGCCCACAGGGAGGAGGTGGAGGCAGAAAGGGAGGAGGTGGTGACAGAACTTGCTACACATGCGGAGAAGCCGGACACATGTCGAGAGAATGCCCACAGGGAGGAGGTGGCGGTGGAGGTAAGAAGGGAGGAGGTGGTGGCGCTTGCTACAACTGCGGAGAAAGCGGACACATCTCAAGAAACTGCCCAAGTAACAACAGAGGAGGTGGTGGTGGTGGAGGTGGTGCCTGCTACAACTGTGGAGGATACGGACACATGGCCCGGTATGTACTCTTCAAATAGCTGTCTTGTGATTCAGATCTAATGTTGATTACTAACAACGAATAATATTTGTAATAATTTCTAAGGTACTTAAAACTTTATTAACTAACCTAACACAGTGATTGCGCAAGCAGCAAGGGTGCCAAGGGTGGTGGTGGAGGTGGTGACAGAACCTGCTACAACTGTGGACAGGCGGGTCACATCTCGAGAGACTGCCCAACTGGTGGAAGTGGTGGAGGTAAGGGAGGAGACAGAACCTGTTACAACTGCCAGGAAACTGGTCACTTGGCCAGAGACTGCCCAAACAATTAAATTAACATCTAAAATCAGAACTGTTGCCTTGATTCGAAGGTACTCACAACGAGATAACTTTGGAGTTGATATTTTGAGGTAGGTGTTCAGAGAATAAAAAATGCAGAATATTAAACATCACATTTCTATTTTTTTTTTTCCTTTCCTTCTCTATTTCGGTGTTTCCAACGTTGCTTGACAACGTAACACTTGCACATTTTCCTTTTTCTTTTTTAATATTTTCGCAGTTGTAGGTTTTGAATCCAACAAAAAGCTATAACTGACTTGCATATATAATACATTAGGTAATTTTGTGATAGGAAGAATTTTTTTTATTTTTTTTTATTTTAGGGAGGGGTTTTTTTTAAAAAAAAAAAAAAAAAAGTTTTTTTTTAATATTATTCATAGATGGAAGTGCCCTACAATTTGGAGGGCGTGTAGGGCGCTTGTAGGGCGCTTTTAATATAAATATTATTTTGGAGGGCGCTTTTTTTTACCTTTTTTATTACTATAAGACAGCTAAATTGACGTCGACTTACACTGACGCACAAGTATTTTGACTCAGAAGCCAAAAAAAATTTTGACATGCTTGGCAGTCTTTCGAAAAAGAGAAAAAAGGGTGTCACGGGGTTCGAACCCGAGACCTCCAGGTCATGGTTCGGAGGTCAACAATGGCAAAAACAATGGGCCACTCCTTGAGAGCTTCCGGAGCCTAGTGCAATCCCTGAAGCTGAAACTCATTTCAGTGGACGATGCATCCCAGATCTACAAGGAGCTGATTAGCCCGCAGAATGCACCGAGTCGAATATAGAGGGATTCGAGGAGGGAGAGAGTGCGTTCTTGCTAGCCTGTTAATAGGTCGGTCTTCACGGTACCTTGTGAGAAAAAAAAAGAAGTTTACTGGTGGCAAGTAAACTGATATCCCAGAGACGCATTTGATCGGGCGAACCGGAGAAAAGTCAAATAAGATGCGATTCGACCCTCGCTGAGGGCAGGGGTGTGTCAAAATGAGCTCGGCATTATATTAAATTTAATTAAAAAAGCGCCCTACGCGCCCTCCAGCGCCCTATTTTGGCCCTATTTTGGCCCTACAATGGCCCTATTTTGGCCCTACAAATTTTTGTGGCTGATTTTCACCAGGCGCCCTCCAAATTTGGAGGGCACTTCCATCTATGATTATTTATATTTTTTTTTTTTGCATATTACGCGCACGCAAAAAAAAAAAGAAGAAGAGAAAAAAAAAAAAAAAAACCCACAATGAGGAAATAATAATGAGACTATGCCAGTACTGATTGACAATCAGTTAAGTTTAACCACGCTGTGTGCAAAACACGGTTTGAGTGAGAACCAACAGCGTCGTGACATTTATAATCAGTGGGTAGTATAGTATTGATTTCCATCTGGTAGAGTAATTATTTAATTGTCGCAACCTAATCAACCCATACATAATGGTTTGACTACGGGTGTGTTGTCAAGCACTTAATTCTCTTCTGGTTGGTGGTCAGTAGATGTACAATTCACGAAGAATGTTAGTCTCTGAAATTGATTCTTTATTTAAATTTGCTTTTGAATCCAGTGGGGTCATACAACTTATCTGTTTGTTTATTTCAGTTTATGAAAACGACTAAGAAATGTATAAAGTTTTTTTTTTTTAAAAAAAGCAAAAGAGGAGGAAAAAAACAAACGGAACAGGACCAATGTGATACTTCATCATGGCTTGGGGTATACTACCAAAAAAAACATGATCTTCTTTCTTCTTCTTGCTACATAACTCTTTAATAAAAGAGAGTGTTGCAGGAATGGAAGCACGTCGTCCCAGAACTGATAAGTCTTTTTTTTTTTTTTTGCTTTTTTTACATTATAAAAGAAAGAAACGAGAAAAAGAAAGCAACTAAAAAAAAAACAAAAAAAAAAGTGCTCGAGCAATAAAAACAACTGACAAAAGAGCCTGACAAGAAACCAGAAATGAGGGGAACACGAAGCAGCAATGAAGGCGGTGAAATCACGCAACAACACGTACAAGCGGTAAGAAAAAAAAGTGACGAGGTGGCAGGTAGGTAGTGTGCTGTGAGAATAGAGTTTTGCGAGGCATGAAAAATTACCAAGGTGAATTGAAAGAATATTATGCGAGGCAGTCTTAGTTCAGAAGAAGTTGACGAGTGGTAAGGTTATCTGAGTACCCGAGATTAGGAACACAGAGTTCGACGGTTTTAAAGTACGAGTCAGCAGCATCCTTGAACAGGTCCACGTTAAGGTCCACATTAATCGGACAAGCAGAAACAGTGAAAATGAGATTCTGAGAATTCACCTTACGTCAGTCGTAAGAACGGTTAGGAATTCTTACTAACATGAGCGCCCCGATCTTCAACAGTCACGATAGACATAAGGAAATAGCACACCCGGATCGGTTGAGTGACGACAAGTGATCCAAAGAAAAACTCTTTTTTTTAAATTTAAAGAGGCCGACACCAAAGTCGAACAACAGCAACAAAAAAAAAAAAGAGATATAAAAAAAAGGCCACCCATCCAGTACCAATGTTACAACAGGCGTGAACGATCGAGCTACCAGTTAAAATAAAATGTAATATTTGCTTTTAATATTCCTTACACAGAACTCAATAGATGAAAAGACCACGATGAGTCACAGCAGACAGCTAAGCTGATTATATTGAAGGAGTTATCTACAGTTTTTCAGTACTTATGCTGAACTCAAAAAGCGGAGTTCGATGGCTGTCTACATGGAAACTTGGAGGAGGCACGCAGTGGGGAGTATTAGTAAAGAATCGATTGAAGGGAGATTTGAATGTTCCAATCAGAGAGAGAGAACGACCTCCAACTCCAAAAAGTGAACATGAAGAACTTCCTGTTAAGGAAAGTAATTTTAAAGTAAAAATATCATCAGAAGAAGGATCATGGCCTTGGGGTGATGAACGAGTAGCAAAGTACGTTCGGCAAGCCATCAGCAAAGAGATCAGAGGAGAATCACATTTCAGAGCTAGAGAAGTAGAATGGAGAGATGGACCAATCGGATGTCTTTTAGATGAAGTATTACAATTCAAAGACATGGGATGTGATGTTGGACCTCTCACTATTGAAGCGTTAATGAGAGCAACACTCGAAGACAGAGATAAGGCCTCAACTCAACATATTTGGGAGACTGTTATAAGAAAGAAACTCACCATTAACACCAATACTTGGAATATTATAATGCGATACCACGGAGACAACAGAGATCTTGACGCTGTTGAATGGACTTGGAAAGCCTTTCTCAAAGCTGGAAATCACATCTCCCACGGACACGAGTATCTTAAAGCGTTATCAAGATGTGATAAACGAAAAGCTATCAAATTCTTTAAAGAAACATATAATCACCCAAATGAAGGTCTCTGCCAAGCACTGCTACACAGTGCTAGTAATTTTTCTGAAGGTTCTGAAATTATTCGAAACATGGAAGCTAAAGGTACATTCATATCCATTCGTACTTATGGTTTATTTCTTAGAGCATTAGCTCATAAGAAAGACGTTGCTAACGTTGAGAATATTTTCGACCAACTCATCAGAATCACTACTCCTAATGAAATGTGTTGGAATTCACGTCTAATGGTCTACCGCGGTACCGGAGATGTCAAAGGAATTTTCAAAGTTGCAAAGGAAGCGAAAAAATTAACTCACATTGTTCTAACTCAGGTTGAGATAAATGTAATTGAGTGCGTGCATAATAGGTTTCAAAGTGCTGATGGCAGACCCGATGATGAATACTATCTTAGGGAAGCAGCCTCTGCAGCCATAAATCACGCGTTAAAGACCCTCTTACCAGCTGATAAAGTACAATTCGCTATTGTTGTGTACAGTAGATTTCTTAAGGCATTTGGTAGACAACATGAACTATCAGATTTCAAGCGATTGATGCAAGATAAACGAACGTACGAAGGCAGAGGTATGCGAAGGACTTCAAACCACCCTGTTTCAACACGTAAGAGAGAATGAATTGTTAAAGTTACTCGATTTTTGGTAAGAAAACGTTACTTTTATTTTTTTCCCGCTTAATTTTATTATCTATGTTTTCGTAGAAGACATTTCCATATTGCAGTCTATTACTGTTTTTATCCGTCAATAATGTAATTGTCAATGTGTAGGTCAACAATCATCCTATTACACACTACCTCAGAATACCTCATTAAATATGTCTACGGAAGCGAGCAGGGCATATGAATACATTTTTGGGGGATTTGTGAGAAATATCCTACTCGATTCGGATACAGAAGAAGAAAGGATGAGAAAGTGGGTGATATTTCCATTTTGTATGATCACAATAGTGTTATTCTGTGGTATTGTGGTAGACGCTGGGGTGTCAAAAAAATATCCAAATTTCGTTCTGGAGCTAACAATGTTAGTCATCCTAGTCGCTGAAACAATTCGCATCCTAATAACAAAAGAGATACGACGAGTTCATGCGGATCTATTAATGTTCGCTAGTGGTATATTCGTATTACTTCAAGACTGGATGACTCACGGTATGCATGATAGTTGGATTGGTATTACTTTATTAATGGATGTTTGTCTACTCGTTCAATGTAGTACAACGTGTACTAGAATATTACAGTCGATGACTGTTTGTTATTTAATTATAAAAATAATTGAAGAAGCTGAAGGGGTTGGTATCTATGACATCTTTCCCAACAACACGGGGATATCAACGAGAGAGCCAACTGGATGGTTCGTCTCTTGTCTACTTGGCTTTACAAGGATGTATATATTCTTAGGTGACTACGCTCTCACTAGATGGTTTGCTCAAGGAATGAGGTCAGAACGCCATAAAGCAAACGATGCTGTTAGATTAGCCGAATCGGTAGCAGTTGCAATGGCAAAGTTTGACTTAACAACAGCCGAAGAACTAGTAGACAGGGATAGAGACGGCATCCACTGCGCTTTTGTTGAGCTTCTTAATAACTTACATATGTACGAACCCTTTTTACCGGATTCAGTTCTCAATCGTCAAGTAACTAGTGCGGTTACCCTACCTGGTATAATCCCTGGTAAAGAAAATAGTATAGCAGCAATTGTGTGCACGGGAATTGAAAATATATCAACGATGTGGGAGAGGCTTCCAATCATAACAAGGAAAGCTGTTCAGACTTACAGACGAGTTATAAGAGAGGTGTTGTCGAAGTACATCAGAGGAAGAGAGATAAAGAACTCAAGTGAAACGTTCATGCTAGCTTTTGATACGGCAATCGATGCTGTTAACTATTGTATGGATGTACACGTTATGATGCAGAACCAAGAGTGGGATGCTGAGTTGCTTCAGTTGGAATGTTTTAAAAAAGCTGGCAGCGAACACAATGGACCCTTAGTGAAAATGGCTGTTCACTACGGCCCTGTAGAGATTGAACAGTGGAATAAATGGCAAGTTGACTACTGGGGAGCTTCTATTACAATTGCAGCAAACCTTGAACACAGTAAAGCTATTGGAGGTGTTACTGTTGTTACTGATGCGGTTTTGTATGAAATCAATCAAGGTATGATGATTCAACCTTTTATAATCCCAGCTGGTTTGAACTCTACTTCAAGCACCAGAACATCATTCCAAGTCTCAGAATTGTATTTTCTCATTAATCAAGAATACCCGGAACGTAAAAGAGAAGCTGAGAAAACCTTAAGACAACATATCCAGGCTTCTGGAACATATCAAAACTCAGTGTCATCTGTTCAGTCACACAGCAAGTTAGTTGACGGAATGACTGGTCTTGTTGGAATTAATGAGCTTCACGCTGCCCTACAATGTCAACTTCAGAAGAAGAAGTCAGTCACAATGGGACATGTTAGAGTAGCGTTTAGTTGTTTACAAAGATGTGATAATCCTTTAAAACCCGTTAATGATATTATTAGTTGTGTGATGGATTCATTAAATAGAACTGAAGGAACTGTTGTATCACTCTCAGGGATGGCAGTCACGTGTTCGTGGAATGTATCAAAGAGTGGATCAGGTCATCAGTTTCAATCAGTAAAATTTGCTGGTGTTGTCAGAAGAGATTTTGATAGTCGATTTCAAGAGAATTCAATGTGGCCGGGTAGGATAAATATTGGTCTCGTCACTGGAAGCGTCCTCCATGGAAATGTCGGGACCAGCAGTCATAAATTCGCAGTAGTGATAGGAGCCTGTTCTGAAGCTTCAAGCATCCTTGCTGATACAGCTGCTGAGTTCGGTGTTTTCGTAATGCATGCTTCAATGCCTGAACACCCTCCTTTATCATGTGACCCAGCAATGGCAACTATTTGTAGACCACTCAGCAGATGGTCAATCACAACAACTAAATCGTCTTGTGAAGCGGTTATCCTTTATCAATTACGTGAACACAGATTAATAGATGGTGTTTTGAGATTAGAAAACTTCATTGATGATCCAAAAGACGACTGGGAATGGTCTTCAGCATACAGAGATGCGTACATATCAGAAAATATATTTGAATTAACGAAATACCAGGGAAATGATGGTGTGATAAAAATGGCAATCGCTATTATGATACAAAAAGAAGGCATTCGAAAACTTTCCTGTGGACACACTGCGAATGAGGCAAACGAAGGCCTTGAGACATTGGTACGGTAGTCCGAAACCAAGGTCTGAAAGTTAAAACGGGACAAGCGGTAGTTTTCCATTTTTTTTTGGTTCATTATCTGTTTGATTAAAGTCTATTTTATATTTATTTTCGTGTTTTTCGAAGTTAGGTAGCAGTATTTGACCTTTTCTCCTTTCTTTCAATTCCTGACTACGACGTTAGTTCAGACCCCCCTTCTTGATGGTTAGAGAGACGTATGCATTACTCTCGAAACCTTTTTCACTGTATCCTTAACAGATGTTATATTATCGTTATGTTATATTGTGATACAATAATTCAGTTGTTACCCTCTTCTTTCCTATGTACACTCTCCATCACCATTTTAATGGCGAGAAATGGAAACTTTTTTCATTTTTTTTTTTTTTTTTTTTCACAACGTTTCTTTTATCTCATTTATTGGGGGAAAAAAAAATGATAACTTTCATTTTTTTTACTTTATTTTTGAATTTGTTGTTGCTCATCACTCGCTTCAATAATATCAACACCATCTCCTTACTATTTTGATACCCACAAAGATGGTCAGATTGGTACTTAGTAGTATTCCAATATATCAGTTATCCCATTTATTTTATGCCGTCTTTTTGTCGAGTACTGAAGAGACTGTAAATTTCTGTCCTCCCGTCACCATGAATGAAGCTTAACCTTCTGTCATTCAGTTAAATCTTATTGCTTATGTTAATATTTAATAAGTTTATATAACTGTTTCTACGTTGTCCAAAGTCCCCATATATGAGACAGTGAAGATGAGAACTATCTCTGTCATTGTTTTCTTAGAGTTCGTCTGTTCTTATTGTTTGTTACTACCATCTTGTCCTTCTTAAAAGTATTGCTCTTTAGTATCGATCATCGTTAATGATTTTCCTAGTTAGATTATTGGCGTCTAACTTTCCAGCATGCTATGTTTTTTTTTTTTTTTTTTCGTACCAACAAAAACCTACTTTCGTACCTACAAAAACCTGTTCAGCGAGAAAGAAAATTGTGGGCAGCGTAACCTATTTCTTTATTGTGATTGGTAACAGTTGCGTGCCAACGAGGGATTTTTTTTTTTTCCTCGTTGTATTCAATAGGCTTGTTGGACTCTAACTAATAATACAAATGAGGGACTGAGTTGAATGGTAAAAGAAATAACCATGTTGACGTAGTCCCTTTGCAGAAGCGCAAACGCGATGAGTAGGACAGGCCGCAGTGTCCCTTACTTTTTAATTTTAGAAACCAACTATTATTTGTTTGTGTTGTCCTACGAAGTTTTGCATTTGATTGACTGATAATTATTAATACTAACTAATAATAATGTCTTACGATTTATTGATTTATTCTTTATTTTGTGATCGTTTACGGTTTAGCAGTGGATTCCGTCTTGTGAAATCACTGTACCTCACCAGATCGGTGCCATAAGACCCGCACTCACGCCTACCATAAAATTATAATATATTTGTTTGAAGTCCTTTCGATCGATTTCGACGTTAGCTTCACTCAAAGCTCAGAGTGTACGACTTTTATCTCATCCGATTGTTGTTAGAATTCGCTGTGTATTTACACCCCGAGTAAGAAAATAGTCACATTGACTCATTGTAAAAACAATCTTCAAATACTCAGACAGACTAATTAATATTATTCCATCTGTGGTGTGTATGTTGCTGAATTTGTGTTTGTTATCTCTTGGAAATGAAATCGAGTACATCTATTACGAATTTTCAAAGATTTCCTTTTTTTTTTTTTTTTTAAATTTAAACACTTAACCAGTGACCTGAGTCACAATTATCTACATGTAGACATGTAGGCGTGATCCTTGATTTGTTTGTTTAGTTTTTGTCGTTCTGTATGTTACCGGTTTTTTTTTTTTTTTTTTTTTTTTTTTTCTTTATTCAGTTTCGCGTCTGGCAGCATTCTCACTGCTGGGCATTTACCTCATTTTATAGTTTGTGTTTGTTCTCGGGGGGTTTACTATTTAAAAGTAAGTCAAAAAGAAAGAAGAGAAAAAAAAAAAAAAAGAATAGAGCCAACCACGGAAGTTCGATCGTTATTCCACATTTGATAATTTATGTGTTTTTTTAATTAGTCTTTTCTGATAAGACACAGGTGTTTATTTTGATATGTCTTCTCACATATATGTTGTTATGTTATACAGCCTACTGTTTGTAGCAGCAGTAGGTCAGCCGTGTATGGAAAAAGGTGTTTGTGAAAAACAAGTTGATGATGTTGTGAGTCACATAAGAGAAAGAATAACTGACAGACTTCAACAAGAAGTTGAGACTAACTTAGAAGTAGCACCAGCAACTGTTGCTTTAACAAGAATGGCGATGACTGACGAGATACTTGATATGAATATGACTGTTCAAAGGAATGAAATAGCCCTCCTCGAACATCTGTGGAATCAACTTGAAAACTCTCCTGAACTAGACTGGATATACTATGGTGATACTGCTACTCATAATTTTTTTGGTTTTCGACGAGCCTATCCATGCGAACTATCAGGAACTGCATGTAACTACGGTGATAACACCACGTCAGTGCAACCTCCTCCGAAACTATCTCCTGGAACACTAATCAGACTTATCACTACTGGTAATGATTTATTAGAAGCGTATTCAACTGATCCAACAGGTCAATCTGGAAGTGATAAAGTAACCTTACTCTACACACAAACCTCATACAATATCACTAACAGGGAATGGTATAATTTCGGAGTTACAAACAACAAGGGATGGACTACTCACTATGAATTCACTGGAGGTAATCTCGGATTATCATACGTGAGAGAATTAGTTATAAATGGTCAGAGTCATGGTGTGATTGCTGCTGATTACGAACTTGGATTCTTAAATAAATTTATAAAACAGATTCCAGTAGCAGGTGTAAGCACAATAGTATTCATCTCTTCAGATGGTAGCCTGCTTGCTAATAATAAAGGAGATAGCAATAAAGTTATACTCGCTGAGGATAGTAACGATACTGTGATCTCTGAAGGAGCGAAGAGAATATTTCAAGACCATCCGGACTTTGGAAATCCAAATTCCAACTGGACTGATATCGTAACCAAAGCGAAGGAAGGGCTAATGATCATCCAAGGTCGTAATTATACTTATGATGCGATTGGAATTCAATACAATCAGTTAAAATGGTTAGTAGCTGTGTTCTCTCAACCAGCAGACTTCTATCAAGTAACGTCTAACACTCAACAAGGTTGTGTATTACAATTAACATGCTTGTCTGCTTTAGAGGTTTGTATTTCTTTATGTCAAAGTATGAAATAAAAAAGCACTCAAAAAACAAATACATAAACAGGATGCTAGTTTTGATCTTCGTAATAGAACATTGAACCATTTCCATTTTGAAGTCACACAATACTTAACCTCGGCGTTATCCGCCACCACTCTACTAAACCAGTACTACAATAACGGAGCTCTTCACGATGGTTGGTGTGATGAATGCGGTACAATTAGCATCCAGAACGAACCACAAAGACAATTATTAAAAAAAGCTTTAAAAGGAGTGATGACAATATACATCGAACTCACGTGGTTGTACATCGGGTTTGAGAATGGAACGTTTATTGGATACAAAAGAGTAAAAAATAACACTGGAGATGAAAAGCTTCAGCTGTGGACGTGCTATCCACCGAATGACTATGCAGGGTGTTCTGGTGCTGGGTTTTATGATTCTGATGTGGAACCTCTTATTGAACCCACCATCCAAGACGACATAAAAAGAGGAGATAAACCAACCTCAAGAGTCTGGTACACTGATGCGGTAGATTCCTCCCTTAGTATCGATGAGGTATTTTTATTTATTTATTTTTTTTTTTTTTTTTCACACTAATCTGAACTTTGGTATTAAAAAAAAAAAAAAAAAAAAAAAAACAGTCAAGCTGGACGTTGCCATACATTTTTGGCAGCGAAGAAGTTGGTATTTCTGTTGTAAAAAGAGCTCTTGGAGGAGACTGGAATTCATCAGCACCAACGATGGGAGTCTGGGCAGCAGACTACTCGTTGAATTTCTTATCAGATTTCATGTCAAAGTTTGGTGTTGCTGATGCTATCTTATTATTTACCATGAACTCTTCTGGTACACTTCTATCCAGCAATAAAAACTTATCGACAATGATCGATGCTCGTCAGGTATGGGGAAAAAAAAAAATAATAAATCCCCCCCTTCACAACAACAATAATAACCTCCAAAAAAAAAAAAAAAAAAAAAAAAAAAAAACAGTCGAGCAATAAATTAGTTTCAATAGCAGCAGAGACGTTGATGAAGAAGAATTCATCCTGGAATGTTGACGAAGTGAGATCCGTTAAGGTCGACGTTGATGGTGATAGTGAAAATAAAATACTAATTGACTACAGAAGACTACTTGACTCAAGCACTGACGTCAGAAGATCATATGACTGGTTGTTAGTTATGGTAACACCAGAATCAGAGGTTTATGATATAGACTTTATAAAATACGAAGATCCTGTCCCTCCCTCGAATGACGATGATAAAATAGCAACATGGGCAATTGGTGTTATTATTTTATCGATAATTTGTTGTTGTTTTTTGTGTTTTTTGGTGTTTCGTGAATCCAGGAAAAGAAAACTTTCCAAACATGTCGATGACACGTCTGATATTCACATGGATGGCGCACTTGAAGTTCCAGTCATTCCTGAGGAGGAAGAAATGGAAGACACTCAAATAGAAGAAAGCATCGCTGCGGATGTATAAAAAAAATACTTTTCCTGTTTTTCGCTCAATCATTGATTCTTTTTTTTGTTGTTGTTGTTGTTGTTGTTTCTAAAGTCGTCCCACTTGTCCAATCGACGACATCACGAATATATACAGCGAGGAATTATCCCATTTGCCAACCCCACAACTGATTGCTAGTTGCGAGATCATAAAGTGACACTTTAATCTTTTCATATTACAATTATCGTATTCAAGACACACGTAAGTAAGTAATATGATGGTCTTATGTTTTTGGTCTTATGTTTCTGAATGCAGAGTTGATTGAAAAAAAAAAAAAAAAAAAAAAAAATAGAACAAAAATAAATAACCTCCTTGCTCTTGGGAATAACTACTGATTCCTAATACAGTTTCTGAATCCACAAACTTTTCATACAAAAAAAAAAAAAAAAAAAAAGGTGACTTACCTAAACTGGTATTTTTGTTTGATGTTGGTGGTGGTTTCAGAAATATTTAATATCAGAGAGTGCCCCTGTTTTTCTTTGTCCTTGTTACGATATTCATCTGTTGTATCACTTGCGGATTTAGTTGGGTTTCGTTTGCACAAAATAGCAATGGATATTCAAAAGAGTATCCTCCTCTTTAAAAAACTCTTTTTTTTTCTTTCACAGCTAACAACATAATGTTTTAGGTTATATTTCTGGGCACAGAAAAATATTCAAAAAAAAAAAAAAAAAAAAAAAAAATGAATTTAAAAGAGAGTAATGAATACCTAGACAGCCTACCAATGTTCACAGGAAGTGGAGATTTCACCCTAAATCCGATTGCGGGTTTGTTACGGAAATGTGGTGATCCTCACATGAGACTACCACCAACAGTACACGTGACTGGAACTAACGGTAAAGGAAGTGTCGTAGCGTATACCTCACACATGATGAATAGTTGTGGACTTAGATGTGCAGCATTTGTATCACCAGTACCACCTCCAGGATATCATGAATCTCTACTACTAAATTGTAATGTAATACCGACGGATATTTATTGCATTGCGGTATCTCATGTAAAAGAAGCATTAGAAGGAAACACAGAACCAGACTCAACACCGCTACCACATCATTATGATGAACTACTTCGAGTAAACGCTCTGACCTCCATAGAAGATACACCACCTCCTTCACAGTTTGAAGTTCTGACTGCTGTCGCATTTAAAGCAGTTGAATTATTGTATTCAAAAGGACAAATTGATTGTTTTATTTTAGAAGTTGGATTGGGAGGTCGTCTTGACAGCACCAACATAGTACCACCTCCAACTGTTTGTGTCTTAACAAGTATATCATTGGATCATATTGGGATATTAGGAAAAACTGAACGAGACATCGCAACTGAGAAGAGTGGGATCATAAAATCTGGTAGTCAGTTGGTAGTGTTTAGTGAGAATCAAAATAAAGATGCAAAAGAAGTAATAAAACAGATTTCAAATGAAAGGAATGTTTCCTTTGAAGAAGTTGGAGAGATTCAAGTTGAAGGACAAACCTTTCCAGTTACTGAGAACTTAGGGATCGCTGAAAGAGTCGTTCGTGTGATTGCAGACAGTCGGATTACAACTACTGAGCAACTAGCAACACCACAACTACTGAAGGAAATATCAACCTCAGTAATGACTCAAGGCAGACTAGAATCGTATTCTCTACCTTGTGAACCTAAAGGAGAAGGTTTTATTATTCTTGATGGTGCTCACAATCCAGCTGCAGTTCAATCCCTGTGCGATTCACTAGAAAAGTTAGTTTCTAGCGGTAGAGTGTCTCAGTTAGTTCTAATGTTAGCCTTACTCTCCGATAAAGACATTCCTTCTTTAATTAAATCATATGCGAGTTTAGCAAACAAAGTTCAAACGGTCTTCATTCCAACTGCGGTTGAATCGAAGAGAGCATTTTCACATTCTGACTTTACTGATAAACTTGTTGCTGCCGGAATTTCAAAATCAAATATTCATTCATTTCCAACGATATCAGCAGCAGCAAAACTGGCAAAGACATCTGTTGGACCGAGAACTGCGTTAGTAGTGTCTGGTTCTTTTTATTTATTGCGAACTGCCAGACAGCTACTATGCCATGGTGATAATCCTCTAGAAAGAGTGCAGCTGTAGTTTTTTTTGACTTCGCTGATTCGATCTGATCTGAACTCAGAGATTTTTCTTTTTTCTTTAATAAAAGCAATACTAAATATTATTAATAAAATTAGATAACAAACAATATGACTAACCCGATCGTATTTTTCGACATGACCATTGACGGTTCTTCATGTGGTAGGATAACTATGGAGTTGTGGGCTGACTCGACACCGAAAACTGCTGAAAATTTCAGATGTCTTTGTACTGGCGAGAAGGGATTTGGGTACTTGAACTCAACCTTTCATCGTGTGATTCCGAACTTTATGTGTCAGGGAGGAGACTTTACTGCTCACAATGGAACAGGTTTGGTTTTTTTTTTTTTGCTATTCTATTACTGGGCATATGGTCGTAATCAAAAAGTTTTTATTGTTTTATTGTACACAAACAACAACAGGAGGAAAATCTATATACGGAGAGAAATTCGCTGATGAGAACTTCCGCAACAAGCATCTCGGTGCTGGACTTCTGTCGATGGCTAATTCTGGTCCAAATACAAACGGATCTCAATTCTTCTTAACATGTGCAGCAACACCTTGGTTAGATGGTAAGCACGTTGTGTTTGGTAAAGTTATTGAGGGAATGGATGTCGTTCAAAAGTGTGAGTCGTTTGGAAGTGAAAGCGGAAAGACATCGAAATCGATCGTCTTAGCGAGATGTGGACAACTAGCCTGAGTACATTAACTTAACTTACTGGCTATAGTTCTACAGCTTACTCACTCTGATTATCTGAGTTAAGCGTCGCATGTTATTAACCAACGCTATCTGAGCGTTGTATTCGTACAAGTCATCGCTGGACGATCGATAGCGATCAGATACTTAACACTAATTTAATAGCGAATTTCTGAATCACGCAAAAACATCTGGAGGAGTGTTGTGGTGCCTAGACCACCTCTCGACAATAATAATAATTATTTAGACAGGTTAATTAATATAAAAATATGCCTTGAAAACCAGCATCCGTACTTTCGGGTACTCCCTGTTGGTTAGAGTAACAAGAAACCTGGTTGATCCTGCCAGTAGTCATATGCTTGTTTCAAGGATGCAATAATTTGTTGTTTTTTATTTTTTCTTTAATACCCGCAGTAGTAATATTCTCATCTTCCATCTCCAATTAGTTTAAATTACTTCCAACTACCGAAATGTCTTTGAAAACCAGCACCTTAGGATTCCCTCGTACAGGACCGAAGAGAGAGATGAAGACTTCCCTTGAGAAGTATTGGAGTGGAGGAATTAGTTCTGATGAACTCCTTTCAACGAGCGACTCGATTGCAGTTAAAAGTTACGAAGAGCAGCTCTCTCGAGGAGTTGATTTCATTGGAGTTGGAGACCACACTCTTTATGATCATATTTTAGATTGGTCAGAGAGATTCGGTTTGACCTGTTCTCGTGTGAAGTCAGCAGGACTGACTGGACTCGACTCTTACTTCACACAAGCCAGAGGAAAAGATGGAATTCACGCCCTCGACATGACGAAGTTCTTCGACTCTAATTACCACTACATGGTACCTGAAGTACCAACAGATGTATCACCAACAGCTGACTTCAAAGAGTACATTCGTCAGATCAAATTAGCGCAGCAGACTGTCGGTAAAGAGAAAGCTGTTCCTATCGTAATCGGTCCTCTGACACTCTCAAAGTTATGTAAGCCGTGCGGCAACTTGTCAAGCAGAGAGCTTTTAATAAAACTCCTTCCGTGTTATGAACAGTTGATTAAAGAACTTCAGCAAGTTGGTGTTCCAGAAATTCAATTCCACGAGCCGTGGTTCGTCAAATCCGAAGCGGTGGACCTGAAGGACGTTGCGGAGCTACTCTACGGAAAAGGGTCCATTCTGACTCGTTCGAGGTCTGGTGTTTCGGTCAACCTTTGCATCCACTTCGACTCGTTGCACGTTGATGTGTATAAATATATCGTCAGCCTTGATGTTGAAAGAATTACTCTCGACTTCTGTAGAGGTTCATCAATGTTAAGTACCCTTGAGAGTGAAGGTTTCCCTTCATGTAAACAGTTGGGGGCAGGTATCGTTGACGGTCGCAATGTTTGGAGGAGTTCGGAGAGCTCTGCGAAGTTGTTGGCTCGGATTCAGAAGGTGGTCGGTGACAACGTTGTAGTGTCTCCATCATGTTCACTACAGTTCATTCCTTACGATCTTTCATTAGAGAAGGACCTGCCTTCTGATGTTCGCGAGAAGCTGGCGTTTGCTGTTCAGAAGTTAGATGTGTTAGTTGCTCTGGCTGCCAATGCTACGAATTGTTTGGGAAATGATGAGTACTTGTGGGTTGGGGAGGACAACACTTCCGGCGCAGACGACATATCAAAGGCGACGAAGGTCGGAGACGTGACGGTGACGGCGGACATGTTCTCACGTTCAGAGGCGTTCATCGCGAGAAGGGAGAAGCAGGTAGCAGTCCCCCGTTTCCCTACCACCACTATCGGATCCTTCCCACAGACACCTGAGCTGAGACGCAGCCGTCTCGCTTGGAAACAGAAGAAGTTGAGTGAAGCCGACTACCGAGTAGTGATTGACGCGGAACTGAAGAAGAATATCGAAATTCAGACTGAAATAGGACTCGACATCTTCGTACACGGTGAACCAGAAAGAAGTGACATGGTAGAACACTTCGGACAGAGACTCGAAGGGTTCGCATTTACTAACCATGGCTGGGTGCAATCTTACGGTTCACGTTACGTACGGCCGCCAATCATCTGCGGAACTGTGTCGAGGAAGGAACCAATGACTGTGAGGGAATTTAAAGTATCGCAAGAGCTTAGTGACAGACCTGTTAAAGGAATGTTGACGGGACCTGTTACCATTCTAAACTGGTCGTTTTGCCGTGTGGACACTCCCCGCTGGAAGCAGGCGTTGGAAGTCGCTCTCGCAATCCGGGAAGAAGTAGCTGACCTTGAGTCAGCAGGGTGCCAAGTGATTCAAGTCGATGAGGCGGCGCTTCGTGAGAGGATGCCGCTGAAGGACGAGGAGGCGGCGGAGTACATGTCGTGGGCGGTGAAGGCTTTCCGACTCTCGACTGCAGTAGCAAAGCCGAGCACTCAAATAGTAACTCACATGTGTTATTCAACTTTTGAAGATATCATTAACAAGATTGATGAGATGGATGCTGATGTCTTGACCATTGAGAACTCTCGTAGTGGTAATGAAATGCTGGATGCCCTTTCAGGGTTTGGATACAATCGAGACATCGGTCCAGGTGTTTACGACATTCACTCGCCTGTCATTCCAACGAAAGAACAGCTCATCGGTCAGGTTCGGAAATTAGTTCAAAGCGGCCTTCCCCTGGACCGTATTTGGGTGAACCCGGACTGCGGTTTGAAGACCAGGAAGTGGGAAGAAGTTGTCCCAAGTCTTAAGAACATGGTAGCCGCTGCTAAGATTCTTCGCGAGGAAGTATCAATTCCTTGAAACTGTCTTCAGTAGTAGTGAGGACTGATGTTGTTCTTTTTATTTTATTCAAAACAAAACCTCCTCGTGAGGATTCCTCTTTTGATATAATCTCAAAACTATTTATTATCAATTCTTTAAAAGTTGTTGAGACATGAGATTGAGGAATGGAATATTTCTTTGTTTGTTTTTTTCTTTCATTTTCTTATCTTCTCTTGTCTGAGGGGAGGTGACTTGAGTTTGTTACAAAAGTCTTCTTCACGCAGACTTACTAATGAACACAAAATAAAGACCCCCCTCACCTTACGATCTAACTTCTGTCGTTTCTCTGATGGCTTCCTTCACTTCCTCATCCCCCTTTTTCAAACAACTTCTGCAAAACCAACTGCCTGCAATTCTTCACCAAAGAAGCGCCTTGGCGGTGAAACCCTCCAAAATAACCAACCACTAAGTATCCACTGACCATGGAGACTGAAGTGGTATTGATTAATTTAATAAAGTGAAGTCAGCCTTGTGAACACTCTCATCACAACCAACGGGATAGCAAGTAGATAATACGAGCTCCTTGACCAAGGGAACGTACTTAAAGCTTGTTTTGTCTGTTTGGTGAGAATGCTTTTACTCTGCAACTTCGCACCTTTTGTCATCAAAACGTACGCCTGTTTGGATGAGGTCCTACATCGATTTCGTCTTTTGTTGCAGGTTTTTTTTATTTTAAATAAAAAGCATTTTAATATTTTGAATGGAACAGAGAAATCAATAAACCGACCACCACACTTCTTAACCAAAGAAGTCCCTTGGTGGTGATACCAAACTGAACCCAACTACTTAGGAATCCGCTACCCACGGAGTCAGAAGTGGTGTGAACTGAAGCAGTGAATTATTTCCCTTCTGAAAATAACAACGTGCTGATGCCTTGCAGGCTTCGACAGTTGTGTGAACGAAAATGAAAACGAAAAAAGAAGAAAAAACGTTCGAAAAAGAACTCTCAAACGAGAGGTCTTTCTCAAATCATCTGAAAAACTAAAATAGAAATGTCGCAGAAGAAATATTGACCGTCAATCTCATCAGCTGCTAACTCTACTGCTGTGAATATCATTTTGTGTATTTATAAGTTTTTAGTTACTTTCTGCTGAGGTTGTACTGGTTGACCTTTCTTTTGAATTACTTCCTCACCTGTTTCTTATCCGAGAATGACAGAACTTAGTTTGCTAATTTATTATAAATTTCCCTCAACACAGATCTTCAATATGAATGCTGTCTGTGTGACCTTTTAATAAATATCTGAACTGCTAGTTGACTTTCTTATTATTAATCAGTATCTATATATTAATATGTTGTCTTTCGAGAATTTTATTATAGCGGTTGAAGGGGATTCTCCGTCTCATAGAAGTAATTCTGTTTTGAGTGTTTCTAGTGTTGTTTCCCATCCTCCAATTATATATCAAGGTAGGAATTCTACTGATCACCGACTTAGTGATGTTTCAACTACATCGAGTTTAGAAAATAGAAGATCATCACAACCTGTGAAGAATCCTCCAATTGGAAGAGTTTCTAAGCCTTCGATAACTGGAAGACAAAAAGTACTCTTAACTGGAAATCAAATTCCAATGATATCAACAAAAGTTGACGACGTTGCTCCGATGGTCACACTCGGTTGGAATACAACTAGCACGATGTCACACACAAGACAACGTCGAATACACCTTCGGCAATTTACTACTATATGGGAACAGACTTTAATGAATGAATCCAGAGAATGGGCTTGCCTTATAGATCAATTTCAAACTCGTCAAAAACGTTCAACTCCTCGAATCGTTCGTCAGTATACTACACGTGAGTTAAGAAGTGGTACGTCTATATGGAGGTGGTATCAAAATTCAAGATCTGGAAAATATGGTCTCAAAGCTCTTAGAAATGAAGTATATCAACGAAGGCAGCAAAAGGCTCGGCAAAAAATTGAAAAAGTTAAAAGTATTCGACAGCTAGTAGAAGACGAGCTTATCGTAGCACAGCAACACGACGTAGAGGAACTGAAGATATCGAAAAGAGGAGCTTTCAAACAACGAGAACAGACCGAGAGAAATAAAATAATAAAATACTTCGACAAAAGCTTTATAATTATGATAGAGCAGCGCCAGTTCGAATCCGCCAACTTTCGCTTTGTGAAAGCAGTCAGTAAGGTTGTGAAAAATGAATTCAAGGTTCGAATTCAAATTGAACAGCTAGCCCAGCTCTGCCTATCAGACTACGCATACAAAGCCTCATTAGAAGTGATGCTTGCGTTACCAAATGCAGCAGTTTCGGTTGAAAAGATTTCATGTTGGTGGTTACAATACCTCAAAGGAATATTTAATAAAGCTGTTAGAAGAATTATTCTATCAAACAGCCTTCGGGTAGCCAGAGAACTTCGATTTAGAGAAGCAAGAAAACAACAGACTGGATACGTTGAGAATTCTCAACGAGAATTACTTTCAGCAGTTGGGACGACTCACTTACAACCATCGATGCTTTTAAAAGCGAATGCTGTGTTTACAGATCGAGAACAGCGAATGCAAAGTTGGCTTTCTGCAAATGAAAAGAAAGTAAGCAGACTAAGGCAAAGTATATTAAACGGAACAGATGAGACACCATTACCGCTACCACCAGTACATCAATGTTTTTCTTTTGAGATTTCACCAACTCCACCAGTTAAACGTCTCGAATCGAAGGTTGGTTTGAATGTTCGTCGTCGATCTACTTTCGGTAGAATCCGACCTCTGCAACAACTGCTAAATCGTGACTACACATCACCACTGTTTGCTGATGAAGAGTACTCAAGACATTTACAAGGTAGGCAGGAAGTGGAATCTAGGAATCAGATCACTCTTATCGTCGATTCATTTTCTGAAAAATTTCGAACTATTTTAACAGAAAGAAATGCTCGAAACGCCTTCAACAGAAAACTACAGCCGATGAAAATAATTATGAAATGTGAAGGAGACAGCTACAGAGCCAGAAACAGTGTCAATAAGGAAGAGACATACGAGTGGAGTGCATTGCGGAAGGCTGTGAATGAAGGAGCTGAAAAGGCATTTCAAATCTCGTCGGATGAATGTCAGAAGTTGGAATTAAACTTACGTACAGAAGCCTCATCAAACGAGCAGTTATCCTTTGATTTAATAAGTAAAGACTGTTTAGCATGTTGGGCTACACTAATGTTGTATCTTGAGCGTAAGAATCTTGGTCATCAAGAGAGAGATGAAAGAGATGATTTAATATTTTCAGACTCGTCAGAGTTGGACATTTTAATAAAATCACACGCAAGAAAACTCCTTCGACTCCTCAGCCAATGTGAAGAACCTTGTCGTGGAGAAATTACATCTGAAGAAGTATCTCAACGAGTTTTATTATCAAATTATAAACAACAAGTTGACTCGGCTATTTTAGAATTAAAACAACAGCTTGAAGACCAAGAGATCGCCAGACAAACCCGAATAAAACGCGCAACCAAACATCGAGCATTGATGAACGGAGAGCTTGATAGAAGAACACACGTGGAATTAGTTCAAGATGTTCATTTTTGTTTTATTGCTGATAAACGGAATAATGAAGTCTCAACGTTATTCAATGCTCTTCTTTTAGAAAAGATATCTGAAGAAGAAATCTGTCGAGAAAAAGTTTTGAAGGAAGTTTGTGGAATATTTGATCTACTCTGGTCAGACATTTCTGTGATCGCAGCGACCGCATGCAGTCAGTTTGAAAGTGAAATGGAGCAACGTAGAACTTTACTTGAACAGTCAGAAGCTAATCAACGAGGTTCAATTATATTTAATGAAGATCAGGATGTTTGGTTTTTATCTAACTTATTGAACACTTCAGGTGGGTTAACAGATGAGAAAATCACTAGTTTCATTCTGAGCGAAGAGATGGGAGGCAGACTCGTTGTAACTCGAAATGAAGAGTACGAGTGGCAACAAATCAAATCAATCCAAAAAATATAATCAACTCACCCGTCAAAGTCTCAATGTCGACTGGGCTTCTACCCACGTTGAGATTGAGACACAACAACTGTTTTTTTAGTTTTGTTTAGAAATTTTGTTATTTCATTTCCCTCCTAACACTCTATACCGTTGTAATAACGGTGCTTTGAATTACCTTTTTCAGAGGTATAGAACTGTGGCATTCTACACTTACTGCCACTTATTCACGTGTTCAGTTACCCTTTGTTAGTATTTTTTTAATTTTATCTTTGATGGGTCGCCTCTTTCATAAGTGAGCGTTGTTTTTAGTTGAAAAAAAAAAAAATATTTGGTATTTTTTTTTTTTTTTTTTTTTTATATCGGGTAGTAACCTCTTGGTTGAGATATTCCCTCGTTCGTTATTTCTTGTTCGCATATAAAATTAAGAAAAATTGTGTTATTATTTTTCATAAGAGAAAGACAGGGTTTTTCCTTTTTTAAAAAAGATGTTGAAGTCACTATTCGCATTACTAACAATCGCTCTTGTTGTGACTGCTGAGGATGATCCAACGACAACAATCGAAGGCGTTACTGAATTGACCAGCTCAGACTTTCCAGCTGTTGTTGGTGGAACTAACTGGCTTATTGAATTCTATGCACCATGGTGTGGATGGTGTAAGAAACTAGTCCCGACATGGACTGAAATGGGAGATAAACTAAGCGGCAATAAGGACATTTCAATTGGAAAGTTTGATGCAACTCAAGACGGAAGTGGTCCTGTTGCTGAGAAATACGGTGTCAAGGGATTCCCAACTATTATTTTAGTAAAGAAAGACGGGAGTTTTGTAAAGTTCGGAGGTTCCAGAAACACCGAGGGATTCATTTCTTTCATCATCGAACAACTACCTGGAGTTAGAGATTTAGCTCTTCCTGGTGAAGAGCCTGAGAAAGATCACGTCCCAGGGACAGTTCTTGCTCTCGGAAGGAAGGCTGAATCTATTATAAACGATCCTACGAAGAATGTTTTTATTAAATTCTTCGCTCCTTGGTGTGGACATTGCCGTAAGATGGCACCTGATTGGGTAAAGTTAGCTGAACTAACAAGGGATTCCCCTGACATTATAATCGCTGAAGTCGATGCCGACAAACACGGACATGTCGGTGAGAAGTATCAAGTTCGCAGTTTTCCAACTATCGTGGTATGAGTGATTATTCAATATTCTTATTTAAAATGATGATAATAATTAACAAAAAAAAAAAAAAAAAAAAAAAACAGTTCTTCCCAAAATCAGACAAGTCAGGAACTCACTATTACGGTACAAGAGATACCGATGCTTTCCTAAAATACTTAGATGTCAATACAGAATAGTATTATGAGTTCGACTAACCTATAAGAATCTTGTAGGCAATCTCGTTTAAACGATCGATGTAAGTATTTTTATTTTTTTATTTTTTATAAATTTGTTTTGAGTGCAGCACGTTTCTACTTCAGCAAGAATCTGTTCTATTTTTTTGAGAAGGTAGGTAGGTTAACTCGATTTACTTGGTTGTTTTTTGTATTCTTTTAAATATAATCACTTTTTTCAATCAAAAGACGTGAAATGACAATAAACAATGACTTGGAGAAAGGACTATCGGGATTCATTGAGAGATCGATTTGTTCAAATGGCGGAACAGTCGATGGAAAAGCAAACCAAAGGCAAAGCTAATCATCAACAAGGAAGATCGAGATCAATGTCTCAGGGTAGTCCTGCTAGATTATTAAGCTTAGTAGATGAGTCACTACCAATTGGTTCTCCTCTCTCTCCTTGTCAAAGAAGTCCTCGGGTGAGAAGAGTTTCATTGCCTTCTGATATTCCTGAGTACCAACAAATCACATCACCACGAGCAGTTGATGTGTCATCTCCTTCACGTAGAGGTCGTGTTAGAAGTTCAACTGTTATTTCTAAAACTCAACAACCGGTTAAAAGAAAATTTGCATCCCTTCCTTCTGATGCTCTCACAGGATTTATAGACTACGTTAGCCCAATGACTTCAGGTAGATCTGCTAGGAAGACTTCTCGCTCTCGCTCAAGAACAAGTTCTCAAGATATGACAATTGGAAAGACACCTCTATCTGAGTCAATAAGAACAGATATCTGTGATGAGTTCTCTGTTCCTCCTTTTGTTACAATTATTAAAAGGTCTTCAGTCTCAACAAGACTATCAGTCTCAACAAAGGGAAGTATAGACAGCAGGAGAATGTCAAGTACGCCTGAGAACTGTGATCTGTCTTCGAAGGTCACTCGACAGGAACCTGTTATAAATTATTATCAACAAATCTCATCCAATGAAAGAGTTTTATCATCGTCAGAAATCTTAGCTGTGAATCAGGCGTTTTCACTACCTCCAAGAGACTGTGAACTAGCCAGCATTATCGGAGTCTTCAATATAATAATAGCAACCATCATAAACCCTAACGTTGATTATTCATCTATTTGTTGTTGTTTAGTCGTAGCAACTATTTTATATAAAGCTGTTCAACAAAGGTTTGATGGAGTGAGTGATTTAGGTCACGTTGTGTATCATCTGCCAACTACAGTAAATCATTCTCAAGCCAGTATTACTCCAGATCTTAGGAGACTTCCTATTGTTAGGTATGATTTGGTACTGTTGTTTTTAATTCAGTAGTTTAACAAAAAACAAAAAAAAAAAACAGATGTGGAAATCGAATGTTTGGTTCAGATGGAGCGCATTCCGACATCACAGATGCCAGTAAATCAGTCGCTAACATAGCCTTTGATTACCACGAAAGACACCATGCGGTGTTGGTACTAATATTAGCACCACCAAATGGAATGGTTACGGACCCTGAGGATGGATTACACAATGAAGCGATGCAATTAATCTTAAGAGAAGTATCAGAATTATCACCAACACTAGTCCCAAGTAGTATCGTATCAAGGCAATCTATACTTGAAAGAAAGGCCACAATAAAACGATCAAAATCTTTTCTTCTAAATGACACAGTAAGACTCGATCAGAGTATGAATACTACCAAACGTCCATGGGAACACTCTTGTGAGTCGGGTAAGCTGTACAGGTACAGTAGTAAGTTCCAACCACTTAGTGTTATATCACATTGTGAAAGAATGATTGATCAGGAAAGTCATTTCTTACTTACAAATCAACAAAATAACTTCTGCATCGTCTCCCTGTCAGGTTCTACTGAAGTGTCTGAAAGCCGAAGTGCTGTTTTACTTTCAGTGCAGCAGTTGCGACAGGGGAAAGGCGCTTCTCAGGCTGCCTTTGTTGACCCTGTGTCACTACAGGTCGCGTCTTGTTTACAAAAGAAGAAGAAGAAAGACTGTGAAGGATCCCACCGATCAATTAAAGTAATAACTCTTTCACTAATACCAATTGATGACAGAGCTAGCAGGATAGTCTTTCGTCAACTAACATCTTATGTGGGAGTTAGGGAGTATCGTCCTCTCGCTAGTTTGTATTTCGCAGCAAAGCTTGCACTCTTAGTAAAGAAATTAACATCCTCTCGTAGACACATACTCGGCACTATTATAAAAGATTGTGATCCTTATCATGTGTCTGGTGGAAAGAGTATTGAGTTTTCTGTCGGTCTTATTTATAGATCAGGCTACCCCTTACGACGTCGAGTCCCATACTATGCAACAGCATATTTACATAGAAAATCAAAGAGAAGGAAGTCTGAAGTTGTTGGGGCATTCATGACTGGAAATAACAGAAAATGGATTGAAGACGGACGTTGTACTTTTAAAGACCTTTCAGTAACTGGTCCAGCAGGAGAATATTGTATATTAGTAGTGTTTAATATATTCTTTCTCGATGATGCGGGAGTTCCAAGTATTCAACTACCGACAGTTGTCGAGACGGCAGAGTTCACACTTCTTCAAGACAACGCTTCATTGCTTGCGATGACTGGATTTGCTGAGGGAGTACAAGCATCGTCACTGAAGCTAAGTGTTGGTTTTAGTGAGCAATATTCTGAGGTTTGTATTTAATTTTCCTATTCTTGTTCTTGTTAAGACGATGTATTGCACTCGAACTCAAACAGGTACCATCAGCGATGGCCTTCACCATTTGTAGTAGATTAACGAGGATGATTATTCCAGTTTCTGGATTTGTTGAGGTTTATATATTCCCTGAGAATCATATCAACCCTTCTGATCCTGTAGCAGAGACAAGCTTTGTTATTGTGAAGACAATACCACGAAAACCAACAAAGAAAGTTCTCAGTCCCAGACCTGTAGCAAGTAGCGTCGGTCAATCCTACCCGTCACCAAAGAAAGGAATGTGGGACAGAGTTCGACCGAATGTAGGTATGCTGAAATAATAATAAACAACAAAAATGCGAATGATTAACAACACTAACTAAGACTAATAACAATTAGGAAGGCGGGCGGCATGTACAAAAATACCTCGAAACCCAATCCACTCAATTAGAATTGTGAACGGACAGGGAAGTTGTACTGTTGTGTTCCCACATTCAGGAAGATGGACAGTAAGAGGCGTTTTATTCTTCGCTGGATACACTGCTCGTATTGGTATTCATTCTACTTGTTCTATTAGAATGCATCCAGCTGAAGAACGAAGACTTCTTGTTGTTGCTGAAGCAAAGAGAAGACTGACTGTTGCTGCAATCGAATCCAGTTCACTCTTAACAGACGTTGTTGGTATGAAATAGTTCTCTTCTTTTGTTGATTTGTGGAATCTGAAGAAGTTAGTTTTTCAAAAAGAAATAACAACACAGCACCTCTTGATGTCTCATGTCTCTTCTCATGGAAACAGTTTTTGTATCGATTCGAACTAACGAAGAAAGTTTGTGCGATATTGCTGTCAATTGTTGAAGAAGAAGAAAGGATTTATATTTATTTTATGGATCGATTGGGAAGGAGGTGGATTATGGAAGAACTGAGAGTGTGGACATCGACTCACAAACCCTGGAAAGGACTAACTTTGTTAACCCGTCTCAATACAGCTGATACAACACCTGACAGAGTTCATCATATTAGAATGAATGAAAAGTTCACTGTGACTGTCTCTTTAGCAATCCCTTCTCATGGTGGATGGAGGGAATTGACACCATACGCTGGTGATGCTGTCCTTCTTCAGTTAGTAGAAGATTTACCTGATGGAGATGAGGAGGATGACACTGTTGGATCTATAACTCAAATCCACTTAAAATATAAAAACAAAACTCCTTTTATGCCATTCTCTGTCCCAAGACGATTAAAAAATGGTAAAACAAAACCCCCTGACAGCAGTACTTTGACCAAAGCAAAGGCGAGAATTACAAAAGCTGGAACTTGTCGTCTTCGAGTAGTCTACGAAATGTCAAGCAGAGTAACGATATCACATGTGACAGGTCCTGTTGTCGTGTCTCATGTTCCTGAAACTGTTTGTATTAGGTTTTCTAGACATGTCTTTCATTCAGAAGAAGTAAATCTAGTTTATATTTCAGTTCTTGATTCCAGAGGAGAACCTTGTCACGCATTGGAAGGATACTTCGACTTGTCTTTAGAGTTTCAAAATCCTGCAAAGCTTCACGGCAACAAGTGGGAAGAGTTAATGATTCCCCCACCACATAATAAAATAGACGTCAATCATAATAATAAAGAAACTAATGTTGTCTTTCCAAAGAATTACTTTCTATTGTTCCAAACTGGAACATACAGAATGAGAGCAAAGTACGAACCGCAAGCATTTCGAAGTAGGAAGTCTGCATGGCATGAACTAACGAGTGCGACAAGTAGTCGATTACGTAGCTTTAGGTCTCAGCCTTTTATTGGTGAAGATGAATCATGTTTAACTACTTTTGGATCTCTTAGTAGGTTCTGTTCTCTTGATGATAATTATAATTCGTTTTCTGTTGAAACTCTGCAGAATCGAAGTAGTGTTTCTGAAGAAGTAGTTTCAGAGATGGAAGCTTTGCGAAACCCTCGTCGAGGGGCGATCAGAGTCGCAGGTAAATCTGACATACCAACTGTAGCAGATGTCTGTGGCGTATCAAAACCTTTTCGAATCGTTTCTAAAACAATTCCTCTCTGGAATAACAATCTGTCTGCTAACTTATCGCTGCTATCACTTTATGAGATTGATAAACTACTTCAGGGAAATGATTTGAAACAACCTCGTCCGATTCGAATGTTCTTCTTGTCATCACTTCCTTCTTCAATTCCTTCAAAAAATAAAGAACAAGTTCATCTGTTGGATGTTTCTGTACAACTTTCATCACCTGAATTCATCCCTCATAATCCAGTTTTATGGATAGGCGTTTGGACAACAGACTCAGACATGCCCGCTATTGTTTCACCAGCTCGTTACTCGCTTGATGATCAGAACATTGTGAGTACGACACTTGTGATTCCTCTTCCGTTAAACAATTCTATTATTGTTGAGGTTTCTTACCAATTAGGTGATGGTAGCTTCTTAGTACTCACATCCGAAAGGATCGCTGTAAAGTGATTTTATATCATTCAGATTTGTTGTTTTGTTTTGTTTTCTCGATTCGTTAAATTTATTTACACAACCTTCTTTCTTATCTGTTAACCCTTTTGTTTTGTTTGCCTACATTGCGTCGTCAGTGCAATCTATTTGTGAAAGGTATCGATCGAGGTTACTGGTATTTCTATTATTCTTTAACCCTTACACCACCGTAAGAACCCCCAAAACAACAGGTCCAAAATTTTACTGTTTTTTCAAAAAGAGAAAAGGTACCCCCCCAGAAAACCTATGTACCAAACCGGACACAACTACTCCTACGGGTCAATAGCACCTGTCACCCACACACCTAACGGTGCGTACCTTGGTGCGTTGTTGCACATTCAGCAGAACTAACAAAGTCGGCAGTGTCGCAATAACGTACTCAACGGTTTCCATTCATAGCAGCTGCATGTTATTCCCTTCCCGTATTTTGAAAGGGATGATGTTTCTGCGCAACATCATGTCAGAGGGAGCCCAAGTAAAGAGAATGCCAAATCACGGCCGATATTAAATCGAAAAATCAGATTTTTTCCCTGTTTTTTGAGCTTGTAAAAGCCCTCCGTGGTAGCGGAAAATACGCAAACAACCTGCATCATGGCACAGCAGGTTCAGACACACAGGAGGATTACCGCATCGGGGTTGATGAGCTCGAAAAATATAAATAACATCGATCCCAGATCATGGAACTTCATTAGTAACAGTGCAGCTACTCAGATCAGACCGTGTTGGGCTGGATTTATAAACTTCCACCTCTTTACCCCACCAGCCTGGCATACTGGATTTTTGGGAAGTTGGCGGTTTAGGAACATCACAAGGAATTTTGTAGTTTTGGAGGATGTGATACCTTTTGAAATATGGGTAAGCACAAAGCGCTTGGTTGCATCGCTCACAGTAATCTAGTGATTGTGCGCGCTTTGCGCGAACTGCACACCGACGAGCCTTTTCCATCTTTCCGGGGTAGTGTCCCAAAGCTGGCTTGAGGCGATCAGGGATTGATACTGATTGTGGAGAAGGCGGTACTGATGGTGTTATTAATAGTGTTGGTGCCGCTCTGGTACGTTTAAATGTACCTATAAGCTGCCCAAAACAAAGCCAATTTGAAGGATAAGAATCTCTTGCTTCTCCAGCCAGATTCACTATTATCCGTCCAAATTCCACCATGCCCACGTCGCATCAGGATAAAGGAATTCAAAATACACGTCTCCACTTCGGATCCTCATGCTCGGGAGCAGGTAATATCGCAGAGAAGTGTAAGTTCCTCAGTATTTCGGCAAAGCGATTACGTGAAAACACTTGCGGAAAGAACAACAGGGGGGTCAACAGCATGTCATTCAAACCCCAGGAATCCCCCAGGTTAGATTTTATTGGGAGGCGCGTCAGTAGTGTTGTGCCAACAAAGGCCCTTCGCTCCTGCGTGCTGGTTTTAAATTTTCTTCCCCTCTGTGAGGCATAGACCTCAGAGTTTTTCTTCATCAGCTGGAAAACTGATTATCCGAAGGAAAACTCAAAAACCTGCAGCTCCGACTTGCGTGCAACTCTAATCTTTAACGTTTCTTGGAAACGCGTTTTTATTCTTGGTAACCCTTGTTACCTCCCCTTCCCATTTGGGGTCAGATACTTCGTCAAGTGACGAATCGGAGCACACCGACGATGGATTAACAAATACTGTTGCATCCTCATCAGAACTGTGGACCGACATATTTCCCAAGTTGATTTTGGCCAGCTTTAGCAAATGGAAAATTTACCATTTAATAAAAACTATTGCGGCGCAACACGTAAGGAACATAAAAGACATTGCAATAATACCTCTCCCGTGAAATCGTTGTACTCAGAAATGCAAAATTTTCACTTAGCAAAAAAAAATTTTTTTTTCAGACTGATATATCAGCTCCGGTGGTGTAAGGGTTAACATATTTCAGAACCAGAATAACACAACACGGAATACTACTGTAGAATCACTATAAGCTATTTCACAATCAGAAACACAAATAAACATGCAGAGTCCTGGTACTGTTGGATCACAGTCTCCATCTCCGTTGTTAAAAAGGAGATCATTAAATGAAGTGGACAGCCCACAAGCAGCCTTAGAACTTGCTCAAGATATTAAACTGATGCACGACAGGGGAGGATCACCTCTAATGATAAATAGTGAAGATGAAGCGAAACAATTGTTTGATAAATATATGACAGCCAGACAGATGTGGAATGGTCAGAAATCAGTAATCGTTAGTCCAAATGTCCCAGTTCCGAGTGAAGACGGAGATGCTTGTGATCCAGAAACACTCGACTTACTACAACAGAGTCAGGTGAAGTGTGCGATACTTCAAAATGAAAATGAAAGTCTTCGACAGGAACTTCTATTAGCTCGTAAAGGGATAACACCACCACACCAGTGTGCATGTGAAAAAGTTATTAGTCAGCAGTCTACTCAAATAGTCGCTTTGAATGAGAAACTAAAGGAACGCAAGCGATCGATAAAATCACTCAGACAGCTGCTATCCCTCCACGTTCAGACTCAACGTCCGATTTTAGAACAAAACCTGAACGAACTTATTACTGGTAGCCTCTCACCATCACCTTCTCCACATCGCGTCTCACCAACTCCGCCTTTGAGGGCTTCTCATTCACCGCCTAATTACTCACAGAGATCACCTATTAAATAGAGAACTCTCTGAGTCAGATTGGATACGAGTTGGGAATAGTAACAAAATGTTATTAATTTGTATTATTTTTTATAGTTTCAGATAGTTGTTGTTGACCTTCACCAATTCTGGTGACAGTGATTACCTTTTCTTGTACGGGACTATAATGTTCCTCAAAGCAATAGTTAGATTTATTAGTTAATATGTCTGTGAGTAGATAGTGATATGGTGTAGTGGTTTATTGATGTTATGATTTTAATATAATTCTACTTAGCAGGAATTACTTCTGTGTGGCATGTTGGTTAAAAAGATTTACTCAAAATTTAACATTTTTTTTCAACAGTTTTTTATATAAACCATGAAGACTATCGCATCAGTCATAACTCTTGTTGCGGCTGCCTATGCAATGGAACCAGATGAAGACTTGGCTAGGTATCCAAAAGATGTCTCTTGGTGTGTCTTGAGCAGCCGCAATTCTGATCCATCTGAAGACACTGCGACAGTTGGATTTGCTATGCATGAGTTACTTTCACTTGGAGGCGGTCAGCTCTCGAATCATATGTCAGGTTGGGTTAATCCAGAGACGGTTAATTCAAAGTTTTTCGACATTCCTGAATCACAAATACTAAACTTCGCTTACATCCCACCATGGGACATTCATGCTGGTTCCTGTTTCAGATTTTGGTGTGCTAACGACCCTTCAGTTAAGATGTGTGATATTTACATTAACATCTATAAGTGTAATGGATGTGAATTCGGACTAAATTCAGACTTTAGAAACTACCTGACAGTCAACAATTGGGTTCCTTCTCAGTGCGGACCGCGATTCATTAGTGATACAGGCAGAGATTCACACAAGATGATGTCATTTAGAAAACAGATTCCATCAAACTATCTCGAGAAGGTTGATATCGATTCGGATGTGAAATTAATATTCGCATCGATGAGTAGCAAAGGAATTGATTGCTCACAAATACCAATTCATAAATGTGAGACATCAGGATACGATCAGTGTAGAGTCATTAGAGGTGAGTGCGTCGACAATTGGTGTCCTAGAATGTTTCAAGGCCCGTGCCTTCCTCCATGTGGGAAGGGTAATTGTGGTAACTGTGCTCTTAATGAACCAGCTTTTCAGTAAAAAAACTCAGCCGAGACAAGTGAACAGCAAATACTATTACGAAAGTGAAGGAATTGTTTTATCAAAAAAAAAAAAAAAAAAATCAAAACTGTTTTTTTCTAACTCAACTTCTTTCTTGCGATCCCTATAAGTGAACTGATACTACTCCGTCACTTATGGGTATGGGATCCTCTGAATTACTTGAACTTACTCATGTATCAAACAGAGGTTTTTATATTTATTTTCATAAGGCTCCAATTCAACACGAATAGCAAATCGAAGCATACCTTGTTAGGGAGAATTTTTTTTTTTTCCTTTCTTTTTTGGAAGCCTTTTTTTTTCTAACTTAAAAAAAAAATAGAAATCAGAAAAAAAACACTTCTCTTTTTTTTTTTTTTTTTATTATGTTTTTCTTATATTGGTAATATTTCTTCCTCTCATTTTCCATCTTGAAGTGTTTTTTTCTTTGAATACCTCTTCTTCTTATACTGTCGGCTGTACTAACCGCAGCGATGGCAGACACGCTTTGTTGAGTCTCCATAGTAACTGTCTGCTTTCGAAGTTCTTGTAAGCTAATCACTTACCACTAATAATTATATTTATAATTTGAGTGTGCACTTGGTTTGCTATGAGGTTATTTTTCTTTTTTTAGTCTTGCTTTCCTTTCTCTTATACTAGCCGTTTCCTTTTCTTTTTTTTTTGAGAAACCAGTATTTGATTTTCCTCTCGCATTACACCAAACAAGTCAAAACTAGTTTTATTAATAAAAAAAATTATTATTTTCTATTATAAGTCAAAACCTCAACATACAAAAATGAGGTTGGCGATTATTCTTTTATTCATATTCGTTGGGATAGCAGTAGTTCTTACATGTAGCGCAGTTGGGAATGGGAATGGGGGAAAACATGTGAAAGAAATTGATGTACAGGAGGTGAAGCATTCAGAAACACAAGCAGCAGCAAATATAACAAAAGCCCCAAATGTGACAACAACAACAACAACAACGGCTCGTGGAAAACAAATAGATAATCGATTTTGTAATAAAAATATTGATCTAAGGAGAGGTACGTTATCGAAAAATCAGAATTCATATAAGCCGCAAAACTGTACTTTTAAAAGATATAGAACAGCAAATGACTGGAACAAATGTATGAAAGGAAAATCAATCGTAATGATTGGCGACTCACTCTTACGTGAAGTAGCCGCGAGACTGAACATTTCAAACATACGAAAAGACGGCTCAACGAATACATTTTTATACCTAATGCTAGCTGATCATCGTGATTGGAAATTACATTATATTTCTAAACCGGCAATAGCAGTACCTGCTAATGACTTTACGAACCAAGTGTTCTACAAACCTTATTCAAGGATGATTATAAAAGAAGCCGACTACATCATAATCGCTAATGGTATGTGGGACATGGGAGGTTATCATTGTGCTGTTGATACTTATTTCTGGCATCTTAAAGCTTTCATCACGTTATTGCAGAGGTTAAAGAAGAAATCTGCGAAACTAATGGCCTGGGGAATCCGTTACATAAATCCTGATATCTGTGTTCCAGAAGCTGGGAGATATTGCAAACCATGTAACAAGCCTGAGAAAGTTGTTTTGTACAGAGAGATTATGAGGAATACTGCTGGGTGTTTAGGTGTTCCTTTCATTGAAACGCATCACTTAACATGGAATTCATCACTGTCATTTGATGGAGCTCATTACCACGCACCTGTTGTTCAAAATGAAGTTGATTTATTAGGTAATATACTTTGTGGACCAACTCCAATGGAACCAATGCCTTCTGTTTGTGTTGATGAGAAACAAATGCTTAATAAATGGATGTCAAACCCGATTTTAAATACCAATCACGGATGTCCAGGTACTGACTTAACCCAAACCTGTCGCTATCATGGAACCTGCAAGAAATATCCAACTTGGAAGGAATGTCGTCGTAAGGGAATTCCTTTTAAAGTTCCGAATCCAAAAGATGCTTTGGTTGCGAGATCTGCGACTCAGACTTTCGGTTTGAATTTTATTAAATCTAACCTGACATTTCTGTAGTTGATATTCTTTTATGTAGAAAGCCTTTTATTAGTTTTGTTGTCGTCGTCGTCGTTGTGACAAAACTGTTTTCTTTTTATCGTTTTCTCTGTGTTTCTGTTTGTTTTTTTTTGATTCTCGGAAGAAATAATGTTAAAAAAGATATTTTAAAAAAACCCAGCTCGAGGAACCTCCGAATTTGTGTCCTTTCAGGGCTTCTGTTTTCTGTTTTGATTTCTCCGTCTGAAGGAAAGCCTGAAAAACTTTCTATTTCGTAACTCGATCAGAAATATTTTCAACGATGGCTTCAATAAGGTTATTCTGTTTTGTTATCCGTTTGAAAAAAAAGAATCAAAAAAAAGCTTTTTGACAAACCATTATTTTTTGTTCTAACCAGTCTGACATTACTATAGTGTTTACAGCGCTGTAACACGCACCGCATTTTATTCTAAAAAACTGACGTGTTTTTTTTTTTGTTATTAGTCTTGCTTTGTTTTTTTTTATTTTTTTTGCATCCACACTTTTATGTGGCAGGAAGTAGTTGTTTACAACCTGTTAGCCTCTGGGCAAGGTGGAGGCTGGAAGTCGATCACTTCCAGCCGATACTACGAAACTACAATCTTCGCGATTGGGTCCTTACTGATGCGGGCTTCCCAGACCCCCTCGTAGTCATCAGTTTGTATTTTGCTAAAAAAAAAAAAAAAAGTATAATTGACCCGATGGATCACAGTTCACAATTCCGTTTTTTTCGCACCTCAGGAATTACCGAACGAGACCAAAGGCTCGATTATATTTTTATTTATTAAAGACTGCATTAGCTGTGAAGCTAAATCAATAATCCATGTGCTGAGTCTTCGGAAACGGTTACGGATTGGGTCATCTGTCTCTGTGAGTAACCTCCTTTGAGAACTCATGCTGTACAGCAATGTAACAAAACTCTTTTCTTGAGAATGGCAAACGCGATGGGTCAGTATGCCTTTACTTTCTTCGCTGAGAGGTATGGTGGAAAGAAAAAAATCATTTTTTTTTTTTTTTATCCCCGATAACCAAACTATTATTTGTTTGATTTCCTTATAATATAATTGATTGATAACTCTCACTAATAAATATCATCACGACTGGCAATTGCTACGCAATTGTTCAGTTTTTTTTTTTTTTTTTTTCTTTTGTTTCCTTTTTAAGGAGAACCGAAGTAGTGACGTTCCTATCCCGTTTTATATATTTTCGAGGATTAATCAATGGTGCGCACAGATCTTCTCTTCCTTCCTTAAATAAATTTGTTATGTTTTTCATGCCGATATTTTGTTTCAGTAGGTAGATATCGATTAGTTGGTACTATTTCACTTATCTGATTTCAAAAACACACATCGTTGCTTTGATTAAAACTATTCTTTTCGTTATCGGAAAGTAGTGACCCTCAACTTTTTGAATGTCACAAAACAGTTTCGTCAAACCTTTCAATCAGTTTGTATGAACTAATTCAAAACAGAGTTCCACATGACACAAACATGAATACGATCTCATCTCTGAAGGAGTTGGGTCAACGATTAAGCATTCCTGACACCCGTCAGTTTGCTTTTGATGTTCTCGACGAATGCATCGACCCTGCTGGAGTCCACGCTACTAGAAAAACTAATGAAGGAAAGTGTGATAATGAGATTTGGTTCCGGGCTGCGAAAGTATCGATGGCACAGGAAGGGAGGGAAGCTGCAACAACGCGTGTTGAGGAGTTGCAAGAAATGCTGAAGGTGTCATCACCATTTGTTTCTGACTCAATATGTGCAATCCTGTCAAGACTACATAGAAAAGGAGGTTGTACGACATACAAATCAAAATCGTCGATGCGGCAACTTGGAATTACCAACTTCCCTGACGAAGCATCCATCGAAGCCTCTACCTGGAGACCTCTCGGCCGAATGCTACGTAACAATGGCAACGCTAACCCACCACTGGAAGCTGTTAACACAACTTCAAAACCAAAATATGAAACTGCCTTTGCTCAGGGGATTCCAAAACTGTTTCTGGTTGGTAACACCGTAACTGAATCAACAAAAGTAATAAAGAAATCAAAAGTAGCAGACGACGACCTCGCCTGGGCAACTTGGCTACGAAGTGAATATACCGAAGTAAAGAAAACAGCACGCGGTGATCAACTAACAGCAGGATGTATGCTCGCTATTCATCCTTCAGTAAAGTGTTACGTAGCAACTGAAAGTGCTGTTGTAGACGCTCTTAGAGAAGCAGTAGAGGGAAGGTCATCAGCTCTGTTTCAGTACGACAGTCGGTTAAAAGAATGGCAGGTCTCTAAAGTAGATGAAAGATTTGTTACTGTCGAAGGCTTTACACCAGACACTGTAAGGGAGATCAGTCTTGCAATTCTCAAAACAGCTGAAATGCAAACAAAAGTAATGTCTGTTTGCGACAAGGGAATCCTTTGTATGGAGAGCCCAACTCTTTCATTGTTTTCGACAACATTACAGTCGGAAGTTTATCAGTGGAGAAAACAAGTTCGAAACCCTCACTTTCAATTAAATTTAATTAACTTAAAACAATCAATAAAACCTTTAACTGACCACTTAGTAGCAGCATCAGCGCTTATTCAACCCGATGAAACATTCCCATCTGGATCTATTCTGCTTCAAAAATTATACAGATCGTTGTGTGCAGCTGAGTCTCGTGGAAATAGTACTGCAGCGACACTTTATTTAAAACTTTTGAATATTTCTAGTCAGCCGCTGTTGTATGCTATCATGTTATTTATGCATGGGGGTAACCCAGGGTTGCATCTACAAACTGATGGAAGGCTTATATGGGAAGGTGTTCGCATTCCAGAATTCCTTTTAAAATATGAAGTAGCAATAAGTAGTACGGGATGCTCAGTGTCAGATGTTAAGAATATCATTCCACATCACAGTGTTATGTTAGCAACTGCTAGAGATTCTAGTGAATCACAAGTTCTTACACCAGAGTACGGTGGTGTTCTTTATCGACAGAAAGGGTCAGTTAGCTTACTTCATAAGGTAATTCAAAAATCAACAACTACTTCAGAACCCGGACTCACTGCTCCTCTTCTTCTCGGGATCCGACTAACTGTAAAAGGAGCAGTCGAACTCGCCTCATCCCTCGACGCTGTTCTGAAAGCCCGAAAGTCTGCCGCCCATGATCGCCAGCAGCGTCTTGCTATCCGTGAAAAAGCTGCTCAGCTAAAACAAAAACAAGCCCTCAAAGAGTTAAACCAACGAAAGATCATTCCTGACGAGTGGCCTGGGTCTTTGCACTATCGAAAAATGCAAAGGGATAGGGAAGAACAAAAGAAAAGGGAAGCTACGAAAGCACACTATAAAAGCCTTAAAGCAGATGTTGAAATGGAAAACAAAGACCCGAAAGCT
Source organism: Flectonema sp. DT1601 (assembly GCA_964019425.1). Lineage (NCBI taxonomy): Eukaryota > Euglenozoa > Diplonemea > Diplonemida > Diplonemidae > Flectonema > Flectonema sp. DT1601. The sequence goes on along the minus strand of OZ025802.1, from coordinate 479,442 downwards.
ATGCCTTCATCACCGCTGGGTGAAGACACTCGATTCAGTAAATCAGAAATTGAAAGGGTCGCTGAAATTGTGAAAATGGAATACGCTGCTAAGATGAAAACTCTTGACCAGAGAATCACTGAACTTGGTGGAATTAGTAAAAGACAACATTGGCTGAATAGACGAAGGGCACTAAACACAAAACGAATCGAATTATTAATGCAAGATGTCTGGAGTGATCCATCCTCATCTCAAACACCAATGATGATAGACGAGAGTAGTAGTCCTGTTAAGGAGTCAGTCAGTGATGATAAGGATGTAATAGATGTTGTTGTTCCACTTCCATCTCCTGCAGTTGTGATACCAACACCACCTCTCAATGTGAGTAGTGTTCAACGACAGGAAAGTCTGAGAACTAGAGCTTCAGAGGATGATACAAAAACTCGTATCTTTGGAATCCCTTCCTCAGATCAACCAACACGACGACGTGTTCGATACACAGCAAAGAAATCAACTCAGAGATTATCAAATGATGAACGTAGAGAACTTCTCCGTGAGCTTCAACCTCGAGTAGGAGAAGGACCAAAGAGAAAACGTGTCATCTGGAGTGGATCACAAGGAAGAAGAGCTAAACAACGTTGCATTCCTTATTATAATATTCCTTTTGCTTTGGGAAGTATGAAAACTATTCCTGACTTTATTAATATTCAAATCAAAGATCATATTGAAACTGATATAGAAACAGTCACACAAGAGTATGAAGACCCTACACAACCGGAAGATATGAGATATGCAGCAGCTGAGGCAAAGACGAAACTGAAGCATTCGATTCCAAACCAATCTGTTTCAGTCTCACCACCAAGATTAGTAAACTTTACAATACCTGATGGGATTACTTTAGAAGTGACATCAATGAAAGAAAGTAATAAAGGATTCAACAGCGTTCAACAATTGAAGCAGCTTTATGAAAAAATAACGAGTCACACATCACCTCCGAGGGAAGAATCTTCAAAAGTCCAAAGTCCTCATAAGATATCAAGAGATTCACAAGTAGTTAAAACACTCACTTCATCATGGAAGGGAACACCTCCTGTACATCCTGAAGAGTTGGCACCAGTTTATTTAAACTGTGATGTACCTGTTACTGTTGGTCTTGAATGTACTGTTGGCAGGGCAATTATTTGTCAACAAAGTCAAGTGACATCAGCAGTACAGAGTGTGATATTAACAGCTGGTAGACTGAAGGATCACTTGGCTATATTACAATGTGTTTACTTAGCATTGGATAGTTTACTTTCTGCTGAGATTTCAAGAATTATTGACAGCGTTGCTTCTGGGACTACATCGATAGCATCTGCAACAAGTAATATACAACTTGCACTGAGACGGGTTCGAACTTCATTAGCTTTTCCCGGTATCGGTACAACAGATTGTTCTGATTTTGCTTCTTGCTTCTCAGTTTCTATATTTGATGACATCCTCTCAACCAGTAGCACTTCGAGATCCACTAGAAGTGAGTTCGCAGAAGATTATGTTCAAATGTCATATCTCCCAACAGAAAGGATTCAACATATTATTACAGAGCCTCACCTTAGGTATGATTGTGGTGATATTTTTTACCTTCTTTTGTGATTACGTAACTTTTATAATAATAACAACCAAACCAACCAAAACCAAACAGGGTATATAAAAATGCTCACAGAATGCTTCTTGCATTGAGATCATCTGTGAAAGTTGCAACAACAGTACTGAGGGCATGCAGAGCTGCTCATCGAGGTAGTGTTACTGGTGGTTTGACTGGTTTATCATTTCTACGTTATGAGATTCAAAGATTACTTCAAGGACTCGCTACGTATATGTGTGATGGTCTACGAGCGGCTTCAATAGAATTAAAAAACATTCTCGAAGGCAATGGTAAAGTAATAAACCAACCCAGCAACATGGTCGGCTACAGAGATCTTCACGAGATGTTTGTTGTTGGAATTCAAAGAATAACATTAACGACACCAGCAGTAAAACCTATTAATAGACGACTTAGGGAAGTTATCTTATTATCGTTATCTCTTCCTTCTTTAGTATACCAACCTTCTGCTACTGCTATTCAGAGACTTCATCAGCAGTTTAGACAATCTCGTCAATTTATTATCGATTCGTTGGTTTCTGAAAGCCAGGCTCCCAGTTCTACCGAGATGCCAAACGGAAATAAACTTCCCAGCTTGTGGCCAAACAGTCGGGAAATGGCGACACAGATGTTGGCGTATATACATCCGGCAGCAGTGTTACGCACCGAGTTATAATTCTTTTTTTTTTCTTTTTGGTTACTTTTCCACAAACGTTTTGAGACAACAAGCTGCGGCCTGTCCCGTTTCTCTCTCAAAACAGTTAGAGCACATAGACACCCATTTAGATTGTTATGGAAACTTCAATTTTTGTTCTTCTTTTCTATTATAAAAGTTCGAAGAAGTTGAATTAATTTATTTTTCTCATCTGACAGGAGTTTTTGAATCATCTGATTGAGAGGCTTAGCAAATAAGACAAAAATATATTTCCCTTTATAACACTTCGTATTAGAGTTAGGTAAGGGGAATAGTCCGAAGAAAGATTGTTTTTAATCTTAGCCCGAAACCAACTTGTTTGTTGTCCTACGAAATTTTGCTTTTTTTTTTTTTTTGATTGACTGATAATTATTAATACTAACTAATAGACGTCTTTAATCTTATCTTTTTCTTTAATTTTATTAATTTTATTTATAGTACGTTATGCACAAATGGTATCCTCAGCGAGGTTAAAGATATTTATACATCCAGACGGGGCTCGACAAGTTCGAAGAATTCCGTTACCTGAGAGTCTGAAAGAAGTTAGGAAAATTTTATGTAACTGGATTGGTGAGAATAGCAGAGAATACGTTAAAATCGAATATAAAAACTGTTTCAACGACAAGACAATTATAACAAATGAAGAAGGATGGAGTGAAGTCATCAAAGATGTTTCAGAAACTTTAGTAATATCCGTCACAGTTGTGAAGAATGTTTCAAAAACGAATTCATTAAGTTGGAGTAGAATTATTAATGAAAATCCATCAACGAGTGTCTTCCTTCAATATTTTAGATATTTAACTTCTGCTTCTGATGATGTTGATGAGGAAATACTTCAGAAAATACTTCGACAATTTGATGTGTTAACAATATTGGAATTGTGTTGTGAAATAGCGTGGCTGACATCACACAATTTATTAGTGTTGGGGACTACAAGTAGTTCGGTGGCTTCTGTTTTTGAATCTACTGGTCAGAGAAGTCTCTTTCGTCCATCATCACGATGTCCTGGAACGATAGTTTTATCATCTCTTGAGAGAACAGGAGTGATATCGCATACGGTACTATGTCCAGATACAAGCGTTCGTATCGTTGCTGAAAATCTACTTAAAAAGACTCATCTAGTCAATTAAAGCTGTTGGTGGTCACTACGGGAGCTGAACCTTACATTCCTTACTAGAGGTTACTGCTGCCCATCATTGGCAATCTACTGAATAGTGTTCCACCAACCAAATCAGATCGTCAAGAATAAATAAAACAGTTATTCAATGTTTGGAATTACTGTTATTTAATGTAAGTTTTTTTTTTTTTTTAGTGAATAGTCACTTAAAGTTTTTTTTTTTAATCTCTCCCAAAAGTATCGTTCAACAAGTGACTATTTCAAAAGCAGCAAAAAGAAATGCTGCTTTTATATAGCCATATGAATCTTGTGGATTTTCCACAAGTGCCTTTTATTAATTCATTTCTATGATAATGTTACTTTATACATGCCAACTGTTGTTAGGCATTTGGTGAGTGACTTTGTTAAACCTTCTTTCTTACTTTAAAATTTTTCTTTTTACCCTTAACTGCGATCACTTACTCGAGGAAACTCCAATTTCAACGTCAGATCCAACAGTACAACTGATAACGGATTAATGATTTAAATGAATAATTAACTACTTCAATACGAACTGTGAATACTTACTAACAGTTCATATCTGACTACCGTCGGACACATATTTGAATAGTGGAACTCTGACCGAGTCAATCGTCGTATTGATGCAATTTTTTCAATCGCGATGCCCTCATGATCTGAACTTGTCCTTTTTTTTTCTTCTAATTTTTATTTGTTTTGTTGTGTTTTTTGCAAGCCTGACTATGGAACTCTTTTTAAACCTCTTTACTTTATGAAGTTAAATTAGAGTGACTCTCTACTTGTAAGTAACTTGATACCCCTTTATGGTCCGAAATAGTTAAGACCTAAAACTAGCTGTCTCAGTTGAGTTTCCTTTAATTACGTTCCTTACAGATTGGTATAGTTATTTGTGTTGCCCTAAATTTGTGGTACTTCTTGCGATATCAATGAGGGTGTGTTATGGAATGGGAGTTTAGACACGTGTGATTATTTCATGTGAGTAGAAAAGATAAATTAATATTTATTACTCCCCGGAGTTGTTTCCTTTCCTCTTTTTTTTTTTTTTTTTTTTTTTTTTTCAATTTGTTGGTTTGACCTCTAGAAAGGTCCGTTGCAGCTATGACTATAAACTGACTGTCATCTTTCCCAATCCTTTTGTTTTCATTTCTTGCTGAGTGATATGGCTGTGTGCTGCCCAATTTTTGAGATGCTGTTATAAAGCTTTCGGTAAGCCCACAGTACAATGATAATGCTTTGGACAACTGGGGGTGAACGATCCTCGGTACTGGGGGTTTCTATTTTCTTTCGTAGTATGTGGGCATTTGGCACATAATAAAGAAAGATGCTGTACATAGAATAAAAAAGGGTTTTTTTATTTTTCACCTTCCCCTCCCACTCCCAGATCATTACTCTTTTATTTTCTTTAGTTGTTTTCAACCTGTTAGCCTCTGGGCAAGGTGGGAGCTGGGAGTCGATCACTACCAACCGAAGCTATAAAACGATTGGGTACTTACTGATGCGGGCTACCCAAACCCTTAGACATCAGTTCTGTATTTTGCTCTACTAACTAAGGCGGACAGCTGGGAATTGATCTTTCTAGCCAAAGCTATAAAAACACTATCCCCTGATTGCGTCCTCTACTGGTGCGGGTTATCCAGACCCCCAGCAGTCATCAGTTCTGGGCTTGCTAACTATCCCTAACTTCAATTATTTTCTTCATGACCAGAAATCAAATCAAGGCTAAACCATAACACTACTAGTGTTTTGTTTAATATAATTTAATTAATTATATTAAGTCAGGACGATATGAAAGTCTTGACCAGTCTTTCCCACTAAATTATCCAACGGAGTCAAATAACTCGAATTTTGTTTTTACTGTACGTTGAGCTGAGTCTACTCACATCGCACTAAAAACGGAAACAAGAGTGACTGTTGGTAACTTTTTTTATTTTGTGCTCTCTTCAGCCTTTAAAGTCCTGGACTTTCAGAAATCGTGAACTTTTTTTTTTTCCTTTTCATTGCTTTTGTTCTGCATACAACGTTCACCAACACAAGTCCAAGAAAACAAAGAAACGAACATCATTCGTAGAGTGAGGAGACTTCAAAGGACAGGCACATGATTGCATGTGTGCTTACCAAGGAGCGCCCTCAAATACAATTAGTAGTATTGTGATTGTTGTTTATCTTTACTAATGACAGCAACAGAAGAAATGGGGTTTCGAGTGATTGGTACTCAGCCCAATAAATCTAATGTAATCTTAAATTATTTGATAATAATATCTACGACAGGTGATCGTATTAAATATAATTTCTTTCATAAAGTGTTGTTGCTCACTAAAATGGTTGACAACAATCCGATTGGCGGCTTCGGTGCTGGAAGTGGATGGGGAGACAGTGGTGCTCCTCGAGAGGAGGATTCATTATATCAAGGATTTAGTAACCAACCTGCCCCTGTCCCAAACCCTCTGGTTGGAACACCAGGGAGTAACTATGGAGGTTTTGGTGCAGGACAGCAGTCAATGCAACGTCCTCCTCCAAGTTCACAAGGTGGTAATTGGGGAAATACAGGAGTCGGTGGATGGGGGGGAGCACCAGGAACTCAATCAGGAAGTATGTTGAGAACAATGGACGCCAGACCGATGACCTCAAATAGAGCTTCAGGATACCAATCAAAACAAGCTCCTCAAAGTGGATTTGATCCCCTAAATCAGGGACATAGTATGGGTCAGGCACTACCTCTTCAAAAGAGAAGTGATAACAGTCCTGAAGAACAATGTCTCGAAATAGAGAAAAAGGTCAACAGTCTCATTGAAGAAAGTGCAATGATTGCTCTACAAAAAGACTATCCTCTGGCACTTGAAAAGGCTATTGAGGCGGGGAAAAAAGAACGCTGGCTCTGCAAAGAGCGAGAGAAGCTTGGGCTGGGTGATCAAATCAACATCGATCTGACCTACTCAGTTCATTTTAATTTAGCCGTTCAGTATCACAATTCTCAGAATTACACGGAAGCAATAAATACCTACACTCTTATTGTTCGTAATAAACAGTATGCTCAGTCGGGAAGGCTTCGGGTGAACATGGGAAATATATACTATGAACAAAAGAAATACACATACGCAATCAAGTTATACAAGACTGCCCTCGATCAAGTCCCACCTACTGGAAAGGAACTTCGCTTTAAGATAACTCGAAACATTGCAAATGCATATGTGAAAATGGGACAGTATCAAGATGCTATAAATCACTACGAAGCAATCATGAAAGAGATTCCAGACATGCAAACTGGTTTTAATTTACTGTTGTGCTACTATGTGTTGAGAGACAAGGATAGGTTGAAAAGACAATTTCAAAAATTACTTCAAATTAAAATGGCTGGAGCAACAGACGATGAAGATGAAGAAGATCCCGAACACGATGACAAAGAAGTCCTCGCTGATGATGGTCTTCTCTCAGATTTAAAAGCAAGAAGAAAACAACACACTCAACTAATCCTTACTGCAGGTCGTCTTATTGCACCATTAGTAGAAGTTGATTGGGAAAAAGGTTATGACTTTGTCGTATCTAGCTTTAAACAAAGCCGAGTAAGCGAGCAGTCAAACTCACGTCTTGCATCTGAAATGGAAATGTGCAGGGCATTGCAATACTTGAAGCATCAAAAGTACAATCAGGCTATCGAATGTCTGAAGGCATTCGAAAAGAAAGACAAAGTTTTAAAAGCACGTGCGGCATGTAATCTTTCATATCTTTACTTCTTGGAAGGAGACTTGGAAAACGGAGAGCAATACGCCGACATGTCTATCGATGCTGACAAATACAACGCAAGAGCACTAGTAAATAAAGGAAACTTCTTATACAGTAAAGGAGACTACGAAAAGGCTAAAGAATTCTACTTAGAATCCTTATCAGTTGAAGCTGATTGTGTTGAAGCTTTGTATAATTTAGGATTGGCTAACAAAGCTCTTCATCAACACGAAGAAGCTTTACGAGTATTTAAAAGATTACAAACGATGGTTGATTCTGTTGAAGTTATTTATCAGCTTGCTAACCTTTACGATCTAATTGGAAGACACGATATGTCTGTTGAATGGTTTCGTAAAGTTCCTATCGATCCAGCAATCCTCGCCCGTCTTGGAACAATCTACGCTAAAGAAGAAGATGAGAGTCAAGCCTTCCATTACCATCTTGAAGCCTATCGTTACTTCCCTGTTAACATGGAAGTCATTAATTGGTTGGGTGCTTACTTTGTTAAGAACGAAGTTTATGAAAAGGCTATGAAATATTTTGAACGCGCCTCACAAATTCAGCCAAACGAAGTAAAGTGGCAGCTACTTGTCGCTTCCTGCTACCGAAGAATTGGAGCTTTCCCTCAAGCTAAAAAGATGTACGAAGAAATCCACAGAAAACATCCAGATAACGTCGAGTGCCCGAGATACCTTGTTCACCTTTGTAAGGAAATGGGGCTCACTGATGAAGCAGTTGCTTATCACAAGGTTTGTTTTTTTATTATTTAGTTTTCTAACAAGTCACAGTAAGAGTCTCGCACAGACATCATAAACACTAAAAAAACAGGTGCTTGCAAAACTTGAAAAACGCAGTGGCAGCCATGACGCTCATATATACAGTCCAGCAGCAGGTCAGGGACAGGCTGCTTATGGTGACAATCAGCAACCTGATAAACCCGCTGCTACTACTTCCCGACATGCTGCAGATGTTGCTGCGGTTGAGAATGAACCCGACAAGGTATGAATTTGTATAAATTTATTTCGCATTATACAGCAGTAGCATACGACTTTAAAACACCAACACAGGATGCCTTAAATGCCGAAGTTCGAAAAAAGAGTAAGAAAGACGAAGATGACGACGAACTAGACGACGATGACTTACCCGGAATGTAAAATATAACATCACTGAGCAGTCTATCTGATGTTACAATAGTGCCATTCATTGGCCTTATCTGGTACGCCAGACCAGACATATTACCTTGAAAGGTATAAAGCGATAATCGTCAGACCATACAGCTGACTTTACTTGAAAATAATGATAGGCGAGTAGCCAGTCAATAGAAAAATACGAAAACAATCCTTGTTCCCTTTTCCCCTTTCCCCCCTTAAGTATTGATAGAAGAAATAGACACTACCCCCTTTACAATGCAAGAAATCGCTTACCTTTGAACAAAAGGTGTGCATGCAGATTATCTTGTTACTGTGCGATTTATGCAAAAAAATTCCCAAAAATTCCCACCAAAAAAAAAAAAAAAAAACTTAACAGGATCCGTTCTTAATGAAAATAATAGAAGGAAATAACAAAAAAAAAGGGGGAAATAAATAAAAAGAAAAGTTCTGATATTTTAGCACCTGTTCAGAATAAAGTAGTTCTGTTTGTTTGACGCTATTAGCTTCCCCCACTTGCAGTACATGACTATGAGCTTTTTCTATTATATCAAAAAAAAAAAAAAAAAAAAAAAAGCAACCCAAAACAACGTATTGATTAATCGATTTATTTAACATCAGAGAATAAAGGGAAAGACAAATGGCTGAGGCATGGCTTCGTGGCATCTGTCCAGACCTGCCTGAGATATTAGGTGTGAGTAAAGATGGTGCTCTTCAAATTAATGATTTTAGAGACGAGGGTGAGATAGGAAGAACATACGCTGTTAGAAGGACTGACACGGGAGGTAAGATTGATGGTTTACAACCTGAAGATTACAAGACTCGAAGAGCTACTGGTAGACAAGAATACGAATCAGCTGTAAGAGCAAAACAAGCTCAACAGCAACAACAACAATACGGAGGTACTTCAGGAGGAATATCAAGTGATGATATAATAAGAGCCTGTAATGTTATTCGTACGATGGGTGATGACGTTCAACAACTTGTAGTCAGTGCGATTGTCAGATCTAAGAAAGACGCGACTACTGAAATCAAACTCCAAGAAGAACTATTTGAACTTTTAGGACCTGAACGAATTGATGTGGTTCAAACAGTAGTCAATGGAAGCATGCAATGCTACGCTGACCTCATGTCAGACTTTCAACAATACAGCGACATACCAGAACAGGAAGCAAAAATGCCAGCGGTCGGTCCAACAGTGAGAATCACAAGCGCCAAAGAAAAGAGAAAACAAAAAGACGAAGCCAGAATGAGACAAAAGTCAGGAACTAAAGAGTTAATGAAACAACAGGATTTCCTTAAAAGTCTGGCAAACAAAGAAACTCGCATTAAACAACAACGTGAAGAACTGATGCACACAGAGAGGAAGTACAGTCCAATGGAAGTTGAACAAACACTGATGTCAATTCCAGGAATTGAATATAAAAAACACAAAGGATATGATGAGATTGATGTTCCGATGGCATCTCGTCCGGAAGTAGCAAAACGTGACCTGGTAGCTGTTGTTGATCTTCCAGTTTGGGCACAACTCGCATTTGGAACTCAAATAACACATCTCAATCAGGTTCAAAGTAAAGTTTTTAACACCGCCTTCCACAGTGGTGAGAACATGTTGATATCTGCCCCTACTGGTGCTGGTAAAACTGTTTGCGCTCTTCTGACGATGCTTCACGAGATCTCAAAACATGTAACTCCTGAGGGAACTTTAATGAAAGAAGAGTTTAAAATGATTTACATCTGTCCAATGAAAGCACTCGCTCAAGAGATGGTTACCAACTTCACAAAGAAACTCGCTCCTTACAATATGGTTGTGAAGGAGTGTACTGGTGACGCTCAATTAACAAAAAGAGAAATGGCTGAATCACATTTGATAATAACAACACCTGAGAAGTGGGATGTTATAACCAGAAAGAAGACTGAAGCATTAGTTGATAAGACAAACCTTCTTATCTTTGATGAGATTCATCTTCTGAATGAAGACAGAGGTCCAGTCATCGAAGTACTAGTCGCTAGAATGCTTCGAGAACAAGAACTAACTCAACGACAGATTAGAATTGTTGGACTATCTGCCACCCTTCCCAACTACAGAGATGTCAGCGACTTTATTGGAGCCAGTCGCGTCAGCGGACTCTACGTATTCGACAGCGCCTACCGTCCTGTCCCTCTCAAACAGACATTCATCGGAGTAAAAGAGAAGTCTCGTAACATAAAGACGACAGTTAAAAAGGTATGTCGTATTATTATAAAAATTATCTCTCTTTAATTCGAATTGAATTGTAAAATAACAAAAAAAAAAAAAAAAACAGAACGATGAATCAGAGAAAGAGATTAAGAGCAGAGACCAGACATGGCTCTACGACAAGATCTGTTTTGACAAAATATGCGAAGCCTTAGAAAATGGTAAGCAGTGCATGGTCTTCTGTCACAGTAGAGCAAAGACTTACAAAGTCGCCTGCATGTTAAGAGAAGAAGCTCAGAAATCTAATAAGTTGCACTTATTCGCTCAAGACAAGGTACCTGGTCGCGCCTTCAAGCAGGTCCACAACAGTAAATGTCAACAGCTTCAAGATCTGTTCCCATCTTCGTTAGGTATTCACCACGCTGGGTTATTAAAACACGCTAGAAGACTTGCTGAACAAATGTTTTCAGACGGTCATATTAAAGTCTTGGTCTCTACAGCAACACTTGCCTGGGGTGTTAACTTGCCAGCTCACACCGTTGTAATTCACGGTACACAGGTATGTTTATTATTTATATTTATTATGTGAGAAAGAACACTACTCATTAAATCAACAACAGGTCTACAATGCATCAAAGGGAGGTTGGACTGATATTTCTATTCTTGATGTGATGCAAATCTTCGGTCGTGCTGGTCGTCCTCAATTTGATACATCTGGAACTGGTATTATTCTGACATCTCATGAGAAACTTCCTCATTACGTTCACAGTATGTCACACGCAGTTCCAATTGAAAGTAAACTTCAATCGAAACTCGTCGATCACTTGAACGCTGAGATCGTTCTCGGCACCATCACATCAGCTGAAGAAGCCTACAACTGGTTTAAATTTACTTACTTAAATGTTCGTATGGTTAAGAATCCACAAGCTTATGGAATTACACCAAAACAACTTGCGAAAGATCCTCAACTTCGCAACACATGTTTTAAGATGATCAAGGCTGCTACCGATCTATTGGATGAAGCAGGTATTGTTAATTATTCTATTTTAGTTAAGTCAGTTCTAGTTTTATAACTAAACCACAACTTAAACTATTACAAAACAGGAATGGTTCGCGTTGATGAGGAAGCGACAGTACAAAACTATGGAGCAACTCACTTCGGTAGAGTAGCTGCTCACTTTTACGTTGAATACGAGACGATTAAGAGATGGTTTGAAGAAGGTTTTCTTAGACTTGAAGATGGAAGAACAATTGTTGATCACGGTGATGCGTTGGCTCTAATTGCGAAGGCTTCAGAGTTCGATCAAATACAAGTTAGAGAAGATGAAGCACAAGAACTAACTGACATTAGAGGTAACTATTGTATCCTTGAATCGAAGTCTATGAAAGAACAATGTCGTCTACTTGCAGGTGATGACCAAGACATGTCTACTTCAGAAGTAAAAACAAGAACACTAATTCAAGCATGGATAGGAAAGTATTCACCATACTCATTCTCTTTATCTAACGATATGCAGTACGTTGCTGACAATGCTGCTCGTATCTGTAGAGCACTTCTTGATATCGCTGTGTATAGAAGTTGTCCAAGGTATGATTAAGATATTATTCGTGTTAACCTTTTTTTGATTTAATAATAAAATTTAAACCAACAAACAGATCCGTCGCTGTCTTACTGGAACTCGCAAAGATGATTGAAAGACGTGCCTGGTATTCTCAACCTGAAATAATTCAATTCGGTGACATCCCTGGAACTGTTTGTGGAAGACTCGAAGATCAAAAGTGTACCATCGCACGACTCCAATCACAAGACGTGAAGAGTATCGGTGCTCTCATTCGTAATTATAAATACGCTCCAATCATTAAGGAGTTAGTACAGTTGTTTCCTTGGATTGAAATTAGACACGAAGTTGCTCCAATTACAGCGACCATTATTAGAGTTAAAGTAGAGCTGTTGTTCTACTTCAGGTGGTCTAGCAAACACCATGGTAACTCTCAACCATTCCATGTCTTTGTTGAGGATAGTTCTGGTATGTTAATGTTGTTATCATTTTATTAATTTGTAAATAAAAAAAAAAGTTACGACTCTCCTAACAACCCAACAACAGGAATGAAGATCCACCACAAAGAGTTCATTTTAGTAACAGCAAAGCAAGTTAATGACCCGAGGTACAATCTCGACGAGAAAGATTTACAAAAAGTAGAAATAAACCTGACCCTTCCAATAAAGGATGGACACACTCATTATATTATAAAGGCGGTATCTGACAGATGGTTGAATGCGGAAGAATCTGTTGACATGTATCTTAATGGTGTCATCATGCCTTCAGACTTGAGACCATTTACTGAACTTCTATCACTCGAACCTCTTAAACTCAAAAACGTATTAGCGTATCCGAAGTACAGAGAGATTATGAAGTTTACTCACTTCAATCCAGTTCAGACGCAATGTTTTCATACTTTATACCATAGTGATAAGAATGTATTATTCGGAGCACCAACTGGATCTGGAAAAACAGTCGCAGCAGAGATTGCAATGTTCAGAGTTTTTAACCAATCTGGTGAAGTCGGAAAAGACAAAGTCGTCTACATCGCTCCCCTAAAAGCACTTGTAAAGGAGAGAATGAAGGACTGGACAAAACGATTAGGAACAGTATTGGGTAAGACTGTATTAGAATTATCAGGAGATCACACACCTGATATTAATAGATTAACAAAAGCTGATATTCTCTGTTGTACACCTGAGAAGTGGGATGGGATCTCAAGAAACTGGCAGAACAGAAGCTACGTTCAAAGTGTTGCTCTTGTTGTCATTGATGAGATTCACATGCTTGGAGGTGACAGAGGTCCTATTTTAGAAGTCATCGTAAGTAGAATGCGTTACATGGGTTGGCATATTGGTCGTAAAATCCGAATCATCGGATTATCAACAGCCCTCGCTAACGCCAGTGATCTCGGATTCTGGATGGGTATTGATGCCAACAGTCCAGGTCTTTATAATTTCAGGCCACAAGTCAGACCAGTTCCATTACAACTTCACATCCAGGGATATGAGGGTCGTAATTACTGCCCTCGGATGGCTACTATGAATAAGCCTTGTTTTACTGCAATTGAAAAACACGCAAAGATGCTTCACCCTGATGGTCATATGACTGTGAAACCAGTAATTATATTCGTCTCATCAAGAAGACAAACAAGACTAACAGGAATAGATCTCGTGTCTTTCTTAAATATATCAAATGATCCAACTCTGTTCACAGCTGGTCTTGATCCTGAAGAACTCGACGACTACGTAAGTCAGTGTAATGATGAGCATCTTCGTCACTTGTTAGCATTTGGTATTGGAATACATCATGCTGGGTTAACAGAAGGAGATAAGGACATCATGGAGTATATGTTCGTTAGCGGTAAATTAAAAGTACTCGTGGCAACATCAACACTTGCTTGGGGTGTTAACTTCCCCGCTCATTTAGTTATCATCAAAGGAACAGAATTCTACGATGCCAAGACGAAGTCATACGTCGATTTCAGTTTAACTGACGTCCTTCAAATGATGGGACGTGCAGGTCGTCCTCAATTCGACACTGAGGGAGTTGCTGTGGTGATGGTTCACGAACCAAAGAAAGCTTTTTATAAAAAGTTTGTACACGATCCCTTCCCAGTTGAGTCGTCTCTTCATAAGAATATGCATGAGCATATTAACGCTGAGATCGTTGCCGGGACGATAACAAAAAGACAAGACACAGTTGATTATCTAACATGGACTTACCTCTTTAGAAGACTTTATAAGAATCCAACTTACTATGGTGTTGAGTCAGCTGATCATGAAGCTGTTTCTCGTTTTCTATCCGGCGTCGTTGAAAAGGTTCTCAGAGATCTTTACGCTGCAAAGTGTCTTGATGAACCAGATCCTGAAGATGAAGACTACGATGCTGATGCTCTGATCCCTTCAGTCTTGGGTATGAATTTATTATTTTATTTTTTATGTTATTTAAGAACCCATCTCATCTAAAACACAACACACCAACAGGTCGAATCGCTTCATTCTACTACTTGTCTCATACAACTGTCGGTTTATTCGAAGATGGTATTCAAGACAACAGTTCTCTTCAAGATGTTCTAAAACTTTTAACTGAAGCAAACGAATTTAGTGAACTTCCAGTTCGACATAACGAAGATAAGTTAAATGCGGACTTAGCCAGACTGGTTCCATTTCAAGTTGATACTCGTCAGTTAGAGAGTCCTCACATCAAAGCACATTTATTATTGCAGGCTCACTTTTCACAAGCAGCGTTACCAATCTCGGATTACATTACAGACACGAAGACTGTTTTAGATAATAGTATTAGAACTATTCAAGCAATGGTCGACATCAGTGCTAATAATGGATTGTTGTTCTCAACTATTAAATGTATGCAACTTCTTCAAATGATATGTCAAGGACGTTGGGTTCACGATAACACTCTTCTTCAACTTCCAAATATCACGCTTGAACACTTAGCTCCACTCAAACAAGTTGGTATTCACGGTATCTCTGACTTCATCAACACCGATCCGATTATCGCAAGAGAGCAGTTGAAGAAGTTGGGATTTTCGTACAAACAAGAAGCTGAAATTTGTCGGTATGGTTTTCTTATCTTATTTTTTTTTTTTTTACTTTTTTTTCAGCCTCATAATAATAATACAACCAACAAACACAAACCACAACAGTGCTGCTCAATGCTTCCCAGTAATTGATGTTCGTCTCTTTTATGATATCGAAGCTGGAGAAGATGATGATGATGAACCTGAGATCAAAGTAACAGTTGAAATGTTTAGGCAATCAGCTCCTAATAAGAGTGCTTACGCTTCACGATTCCCAAAACCAAAAGATGAACAATGGTGGGTCGTACTCGGTGATCCAGCAACAGGTGAATTGTTGGCTTTAAAGAGAATCTCACGAATGGGAAGATTCCAAACTACTTCTATGACCTTCGAATGGGATGAGGACTGGGACCCAAACCTCAAGGACATCGTTGACCAGAGTGGGAAGACTGTTCCAGGGTACACATTCTCTATTTACTTAATATGTGATTCTTATATTGGTGTTGATATGCAGTATTCTTTTGATGTTGCGAAACCAGAAGAACAGGATGATGACGAAGAAGACGAGGAGGAAAGTGAAGGAAATGAAGAAATGTAAACCTCTGTCTTCCTGTTGGTGGATATTCGAACAACTTTTATTTTATTTTATTTATTAGTGTCGAGGACTCTATTCTCATCTAACCAATACGAGAGTCCAATACCACAGACGTTAGTATACCACAGTTGGTAGTACAGTGTATTCAAAAAGTGTAAAAATCATCTTTTTCGTCCGTTCCCAACACACGTCGGTTTATCTTTCCCAGAAACTGATTATCGTTGTCAGTGAAGTTGTCTGAACTCCCTCTTCACTTCTTTGAGTCCATCGATCTTTACAACACCTCAGCCATCTGAGTGAGTTAGTGAGATCGTATTTTTGAAATAATAATTCTGCTCTTTATTAATACCAACATTCACTAAGCAAGTAGTCCACACATGAGATGTTCAGTGGTGGTGTTGTTGTTTACTCCGTAGGATAATATTAATATTTTGTATTCTCAGTTCTATTCATCTCGTCAGGTTGGGTTGGGGTGCGGAGCCTCCTACTCTCCAAACATGTCATCGACTTTACTAAAACCAGATGAGGTTGAGAAGATTCAAGAATGGGTCAACACTGAGTACAGAAAGAAGTACAAGATGATCGGTGATAAGAAGAAGTGGCACGGAAGGGTACCAATCCCACAATTTATTGAACAACTTAATCAGATATTACATGCGAGAGAGAAGAAGAAGGAACTCGATAAAGTAAGCAAGTTAGAAAAGAAAGACATAAAAAGAAAATTAGATTCCATTGAGGCTGACCTCCAAGATGCAGACAATGGAGAAGGAATCTTTATCGAAGACGTCCTTCGCTACTACAGCACGGATCCAAAAACCAGATTCGACATTCAATTTGTAAGAAGTCAACAGATGCAAGCTGAGGACTCGTTAGGGTTGTGGGTGTACATCCCGTTTGTTATTCTTTTTTCATTCTTTCTGGTTGAAGGAAAGTCTCTTGGAAACGGTTACTGGATGACTGCAACACTTCTCGATAAGTTCTTAGATGAGGAGTTCACTCAGTCTGATGATCTTCGATACAAAAAGGTTTATTATGACATCGCAAGTGAAGAAGAGTTTTGGCAATTCGTTGAAGGTCCTCTGATGGAATCACTTTGGCAACAAGATGACGGTCAGAAAGACTCTGAAGTCAAAGCAAATCAATTTGTTCAACACTCCAACATGCCAGTCGGTGCCATGCGAATCCGACAACTTCGAATTGAAGGATCGTCGTGTGGAAGAGATTGGGATGAGTTGAGTGTTCACAAACATCAGTCTGTTTCCCCACAGAAGCTTCAAGCAAGACTCGATGATTTCAATTTAAAGTGCTACGGTGAGTACGTTCCTCTTGGTCTTGAAATCCCAGCAGTAACAGACAGGAAATCCGATGGAGGTTCGTATGTTGTTATTGACCGCATTCATGATGGTGCATATCTCCAAAATGAAGAGGAGCGTTGCAGACTTGACCCCAACTGCAATAACCTCCCAGCCAGTTATGTTCACACCTCTCTTCTTGATTTCCGTAATGTTAAAACTGAACATTTAAAAGTAAAAGACGCATTCACATACAGAAGTTGTAGAGACTTAAACTCAACAGGAGTTGAGGTCTACAATGGAAAGACAGGTCTTTATAGTTGTGATGGATTCGCTCAAATCATTCCATTCGACTCTACTTTAGAAGAGGCAAAAGAATTAGTTGGTTTACTTAAGAATGGAATCAAGTCCACACATTTTAATGTCTTCTCTCATGGTAATGAAACGACTACTGTCAAGTGGATTGATAAGCAAACGAGAGGAATTGTCATTGAGATGTTTATGTTTAATCAAAATATTGAACTTCTCTCGAGGATGTCATTCTTTGTTGAACTCACAGCTGGAGGTGCTTGGATTCCTCTTCATGATACGATAGCATTTCGTTTATTTAATTGGGGAGAAGAAGCAGTAATATACCATGTGATGTATATGATTTATTTCGCTTGGGTAATTGGTTATATTGGTGTCTGGTTTCGATTTATTTGGACTCAAACACAGTCGTATCGCCAACAGATGCTCCAAGCAAACGAAGACTCACCACTCTTATGGTTTAGGGCTTTAAAAAAAGCAGTGAATGACTTTTGGGTTTGGTATGATTTTTGTAACTTAGCTCTGTTCGCGTGTGCTTGGGGAATGCGATTTTATATAGTTTTTAAGGGAACTACTGCGAACTGTCTTCTTCAAAACAAACATTATCCTCCTGGATATGATGAGATAGCGTACCTGTCACAGTTTAGTGATAATATTAATGCGATTAATGCGATGCTCGTTTATCTTCGAATCTTTTATTTCTTAAAACTAAACCCGAGACTGAACTTGTTGACGAGAACCATCGGATTCGCAAGAGATGAAATTGTTGCTATTTTAGTAATCTTCGCCTTTGTATTCGTCGCATTCGCACTCATGTGCTACGTTGTTTATGGACACGTTGATGAAAACTATCGAAGTCTTGGTGACTCTGCTAGATCTCTTATGCTCATGCTTTTAGGAGATTTTGATTATGTCGCCTTGAGAGAGAGTCACAGAATATTCACTCCGATATTCTTTGCGTTGTTTCAGATTTTAGCAGTCATTCTGTTGTTTAATATGATTATTGCTGTGTTGGGAGACGCATTCAACACTATCCAAGAAAACAAATACGAAGGTGGAGAACTGACTGAAATCCTAATTCGTCAACAAGAACTTAAATCAAACCAAGCATGGAACCCTCCGGGTAAGAAAAGGACTTGGTCTGTACCTCCGTTGATTCTTAGAAATTCTCTTGTTGTTGAGATTATTTATTGGTTTAAGAAGATAGTTTTGATGTTTAAATCTTGTTGTGGAATGTCACCAGAAGATGTGGCGATTGAGAAAAAAAGAATAGCAGACATGAACCCTCGAATCTATTGGAGTAACCTAGAGACTTCATACTACATTAATAAACATTGTACTCGATTTGTTGATAACCTTCAGTTGACTTCTAAAGTTCTTGACGACTACATCGAAGAACGTTTTGGTAAAGATCAAGAATACTTCTTCTATGATAAAGACACTGGTGAAGAAGGTGTTGTACTTAAGAGTGCTAAACAAACTAGAGTTCAACCAAAAGACTTGGTTCAAGATATGATGGAATTTCATCACGAGTGGGAAGCTGAAATGAGACGCAAGACTCACACGGGTAATGAAGAAGATTACTACACCAGAAGAAAGTTAAAACATGAAGACAGACTACCAACTAAAAAAGATGAAATCGACGAGCTATTTACAATGAGATTCGCTAGTACACCAGAACGTCGATGGGAAGAACAAAAAGCAAAGATTGATCAACTTAAAGTCCAACTTGATAAGATCGTCCCTCCAGTTGGAGCAACTGGAAGAGAAAAGTCTGGAATCAAGAAATCAGCCAAGTCTGACCTTGAGACAAAGATTAAATTACAAGTAGAATATTGTATTAATGATTTAATTAGAACTCAAATTAATGAAATGGTCGACAAGCTAATGGAACATGAAATGAAAGAATGGATCTCAGCACTCGTCTCAGATGCGGAGACTGATATCGGAACACAGCTCACAGGACGTCATTCTGGGATAGATGACTTTCACGCATTTAGTGGAATGCCTGAATAGGATTCCTCACTTTATCAGTTCGAGTAGCTTTGTTAACAACTGCAGTAGACTTTACAATAGATTAGCGTGATTGAAGTTATTGACCTGAACAAGAGTACAAAGAGAGGAAGTAAATAATAATTCAGGTTAGGCATCGTCAACGTTGAAAGCAAGGTTGTCATGTCACCCGTTTCGTCTTCCTCTCGGAGTAGTGAACTCCCCCTTTCCCTTTCTCAGTACTCAAAAAGTTCTTAAGTAACCAAACAGGTTGATTGATCTTATTGTAATGTAAAGTATCGATGTGCCACGGCACACACAACACACAATGATGTGTATGATATTTCGATGTACACTTGCCTGAAACTATGTTTTCCATTTCCCTGGAGAGTCAAAAGCATTTTGTAATTTTTATTTTTTCTCTTTTTCTTATTCGTACTTTAGTTTTCAACCCTGTCTGCTGCATTGGATGTCTTCGTGTAGCGGAACATCGTGCAACTGAAAACGATAAAAAAAAAAAAAAGCAAACTTTATATAAAAAAAACGAAAAATGAACGAAAACAGAATAAAAGAAACTTTCTGGCGCTCAGTTATACTTATCCCTCCGTAGTGTTTACCGTTCCATTTGTCCCCGCTCCCGTACAGATAATGATGTTACGTTTTTTTTTTCTTTTTTCAAAATATTTTTGTAGAACCAACTTAGTGGACAGGCTTTTTATTTTTGCCCCACCCGCCCCCCTAAAAGTTATCTCACCCTCTTTCGTTAATCAAACTAGAGAGTAGTTGTAGTCTTAATTATAGGAAATGTGTAACGTAACTTACTTATTACATATTGAGGCTGTTCTCTGTTCTTTCTGGTTATGGTTTTCGTACTTAAAAAAAACAACAAAAAGGTTTTTGATATTCTAATTGGGGTTCTTTCAAAAAAAAAAAAAAAAAAAAAAAAAAAAAATTACCCCGCCCGGCCTGGAGATATATGATCTCATCCACGTTTTCTTCTTAATTTTTTTTTTATTATTATTTTTACTGTTTATAAGTCGCAGTTCGTTTTTCCGGGTTTTTTGATATTAAAGACTGGCTAGTCGTTGTGGATGTGTTTTGTATCAAAAGAAAAAAACTCAAAAAAAAAAAAAAAAAAAGACGAAAAATATTTCTACCAGAGCAGTCTGATATGACGGGTTTGAGTTCTTGTGTAGTTTAGTTGCGTCTTCAATGGAGGTCTTTGTACCGTAAATATTGTTTTTAGGAATTGTCAAAGAAAAGGTGTTGTGAGAGTTCGTTTTGTTTCTTTTTGCCAACTTTTATGAGAAAGAAGCGACGGCAATGGAACTTTTAACCTCAGTAGTTGAGTTGAGTAATTGACTTTATGTTTTCTAACCAGATTATTCTAAAAAAAGCAACAAAAATGTTTCGGAACCTGTTACTATTCGCATCAATGATTGCGACAAGTAGTAGTGCTCCATGTGATTGCTTAACAAGTTGGACGTTAGATGGTGAGACTTATGAGGGATGTCAAACAACGAGATCTTCTCCTTCACTAGGATGGTGTATGGTTGAAGACCCAACAATGTGTGATAGCACTCTAAATGGAACAGATGCATCAAGTCAAGTGTATTCTTACAAATATTGTTCTGATAATCTCAACTCATCAGTTCCATGTGAATGTCTTCCTTCATGGACTGACTCAGGTGCTTATTCGTTAGATCTGAGTCCATCTACCTGCAACACCAGTCAAATTGGATGCCCATCAACTTCATGCAATAATATGAATACATACTATGCTGCTACTTATGGTTATAGTAGTTGGTGTATTGTTGGTAATGCTCCTTGTGACTCTGCTCAATTAAACACAAATGGTGATGCTTACATGATATGTCAACCTGATGAAGTTCAGGGAGCATGTGATTGTAAAGCTCAATGGACTTTTAACGGAACTCAGTACAATGGATGTCAGACAACTCAAAACAGTCCATCAGCTGCCTGGTGTGTTGTAGACTGGACGTGTAATAGTACAAATGGAAGATTATTTGGAACAGATCCCTCAACATTCGAATCATTCCCATATAAGTATTGTGCTGATGGGATTGATGCTAACACAGTTTGCAGTTGTGGATCAAATACTTGTGTTAACATTCTAAACTCTTACTGTGTTGCTGATAACGCACCTTGTAGCACTACTCCAGTTGGATCGAATGGTGCGAATAATGAAGCTTACATAACATGCTCACCTTCTGAGTGTGATTGTCGTTCACAATGGACATACAAGTCTGTTACTTACAGTGGATGTCAAACTACACCAGATTCTCCTTCAAGGGCGTGGTGTTTTGTGGGTGATAATTGTAATTCTGCATTCCCAAAGAATGACACATCCGGTTTCACATCCCCATTTAAACAATGTAATGAAGGACTTGATTTGTCTAAACCATGTCAGTGTGGAAGTAACGTGTGTCAAAATACTAAAACACCAAACTGTGAGATTACAAACGCTCCTTGTATGAATTCACCAGCAGCAAACAACACAGCTGGAAAGGCTTACGCTACATGTAAACCAACTGACTGCGGCTGTCTTACTTCTTGGAGATGGGAGGGAGTTGATTACTCTGGGTGTCAATCGACACCTAACACACAAGGTGCTACCTGGTGTGCAGTAAATAATCAAACTTGTAATTCAGCATCTTCTGGTACTGATAGTTTAGGAACAACCATCTCATACATGAGCTGCGTCAGAGACGACGCCTGTGATTGTTTAGCTTCCTGGAACCATTCTTCTGGAGTAACTTACAAAGGTTGTCAAACAACACCTGACTCACCATCAAGACCCTGGTGTTATATTGATTCAAACTGTCCTTCAGCTCTAACCGATGGCTTTGGATATCCTTATAAGACTTGTGATGATAACATTGGTACTGCTGATTGTACTTGTGGTGATTGTATAAATGCTAATGTCCCATATTGTGTAATTAATAACGCCCCTTGTAAGTCCTCGCCTGCTGGTAATAACGGAGACAGTAACCAAGCGTATGCATCGTGCACTCCAGCCCAGTGTACGTGTAAAGCATCATGGAATTGGGGAGGAAACACTTACAAGAACTGTAGCACTACACCAGATGGTACTCAAACTTGGTGTGTTGTTGAAGACGTTGCTTGCAATTCAAAGGCTGAGATCACAGACCCGGTGTCGAGTGCGGCAGTACAAAGTATTTTTTGTACTTCAAATGTTTCTTGTGATTGTTTAAACCCTTTTGATTATAATGGAGATTCTTATCCAGGCTGTAGTACATCAATGAACTCTCCATCAGTTCCCTGGTGTAAGGTTGACCCTGCCTGTAGCTGGTCACAGTGGAGTAAAGACAATCAGAGTTCTGACTACAGCTGGTTACTTTGTGCAAATGGATTAGACGCCAACACTACTTGTGAATGTTCTGACAGTTGTGTTGATAACGGAGGTGGTGTTCAAGTTTGTAAATCTAGAGCAGCCTGTAAGGAAGCAACTGGAGCAAATCAATACATAAAGTGTCCTTCTGCGATGACATTGTCTCCAAATGCACCTCAAGGTACCACACTCACACCATCAACGATGTCACCCTCAACTATGTCACCGAATGGAACGAACTATACATCTGCCCCTTCTGGTGATACAAATGGTGCTGGAACTGGAGATGATAGTTCAGATGGCTTGAGTACTGGTGTTATTGTTCTTATTATATTAGGTTCTATATTCTTAGTCCTTGCTGCAGTCGGAGGCGTATTCTACTTCAATAAGAATAAGGCCCGAGAAGAACGCCCCAGTTTCTGGAATGCTGGAGAAGAAGAGATGGCCAATGACTTAACAGGAAACGTTTGTTTTTTTTTCTCTTTTTTTTTTGCATTTAACAAGTATTGTAAGAACGAAAAAGAATGTTGGCAGCACACGTAAACCTCCTTTAGCTTTATCAGTTTAAGTCGGTTCACGGTTTCGTGCACAAACAAAAAATCACAGTGTTATATCATTATTTTCTGTATAGTTGAAGTTAAAGCCAATTCTTTTTTCTACTCTAACCCCGTGAGGTGACTCATCACCCGCCGGAGTTCCCTTCACCGCCCTTCAGTTGTATGCCAGCGTTGTTGATGCATCTCGCGGCATGATGCACGAACACTCCTCCTGCGGCATCGATTTCTCGACCAGGCAGTGTGCACACGACGTTGTTGCTATCCGTCCTGACACGAATCTACCATCCCCTCATCCAGTACGTACCTCGGGTTCTCTCGGGGCGTCTTCACATCCAATTCCTGCAAGATTCTACAGGACCTCAGGCTTCATCAGGATTATGGTAACAAGGGTCTGTTGCAGTTTATTCCAACGCTAAATAAAGACACTCCCTGCCATGAGACTGAGAAACCACCGATCTCACCGTATTTTCATCAGATTATTTATCAGTTTGTTTCATAACAGAAACAGTAATCAATAACCACAAACAGGATCCAGAAGCCTACGCAGATCTCCCAAAGTTCAAGGATGTAAATGCCTTAGAGTAGTTTTATAGCCTTACTTACTTTCCCACCGATGTGTTGTAATTATTAGTTCTTTCCTAACGTGTAAATTGTAAAGCGCAGATGAGGTTCTGTCAACTGTCGGAACCTCAAACAAATATTTTTTTATTTTGTTGTATTGCTGTCTTGGTTACGATGAGATTTCTGCTAAGTCGATGGGGGGGAAATGTATCCCCCTCAGCGAAGTTCTTGTTTTTCTTTGTAAGTTTCCGATAGTTCCCTTTAGCAAATCTTACTACTGTCGACTGGTAACTTATCAACGATAATATTTTGTTTTAAAAGTCTGTCTCAATCAGCTGTGTTGTGTACCTGTGCTTTAGTAGGAAGGTTGTTTATCTCGCGACAATTTTCACTGAGTGCTGATTTGAGTGTTTTTTTTATTGTTTTTATCCCTCTATGTGTTGGTCTTTTCAAACGTGGCAAACCAAAGGTTTGACTGAATCGGTATAAAAAGTTAACCTCCCTGTTTTGTCAGCAAAATAGAAAGAAGGAAAACTTCATATCAATGCACGAGAAAATTGAACTCGATTGAGATGCTTGTGGCTTATGAAGGAAAAAAGGGGGGGGGGGAAAGAAATCTTTTTTTTAATGCTTTCGAACCGCATCCCACTGTTGAGTGCCCTCATCAGTTTACTGAATTAGAACAATGTTGCGTCTTTTGCGGTAATAATCAGAAACGATTGAGTACCTTCAGCATTTATTGCAACTTTAAGTAAGGTAGTCACCAATCCCTTACTTTCATTGAACTGAATTAATTGGCGAATCGCATTTTCCAGGAAACATCCTGGAGAGTTCCATGCGTTTTTCTTTTTTCTTTTTTTTTAAAAAAAACAAATTCAACCCTCTCTGAACGCCAAACCATGAATCGGCACAGATGTACCCCCTAGAAACAATAAGTAGTATTATCCGAAAAAAGGAGGAAGAGAAGAAAAAAAAGAAAGAAGCAACCCCAGCAAAGCCTACTTAACTGAAGGCCAAGGGTGAAGTTCTGTGTGTGTGTTTTTGATGTATGGCTTTATTAAGTTTTTTTTTTGTTTATTGTAACGCTCTCTTCTGTCTCGGGTATTAGGTTGGCCCTCCCTCGTCTTGCTGCCGTGCTTTTGAAACGTAATAAGTGGTCATTCATATCGAGTTTGTGTGACATCACTCATAAGAATTTAAAGCAAATCATCTAATCTCAAGTGACGAGTTGTTAACTAAATTATTTCTTTTCTTTCCATTTTTTTTTTTTTTTCCCCGTCGGAGTACATCTCTATTCACAATTAGTATTTCTAAGCTATTCGATTCTGGCACCTTGGAATCTCCTTCTGAGATTGTAAAAAGTAGAGAAAAGTCCAATGACTGTTCAGCTTTATAGTGATGACTGATTCTCTCAATTCTCTGTGATAGTTTCGTATTGATTACAAAGTTTTGTGTATCCTCCCTGAAAAGAAATTTCCGTTTTTTTTTTTTTTTTTTTTTTTTTTAAATAACGGTTTTCTTATAACTTTACTCATCGTGTGGTTCCGTGCATTGTGAATACGTGAAGTTTGTAACTCTTGGAGGTTACTTTTTTTTTTTTAACTTTTTTTATTATTATTACTTCCAAAAAAAAAAAAGAAGTATTATTTATACTAAATTATTCATTAAACAGAATTGGTACACTTATGACGACTATCATCGCATCATATTTGAACGTCTTGGAGTCACTTGAATCGAATGACAATAATATATTCGAAGCATGTCAGGACCTTCTAGAAGACATCGACGATGGTGATGTTTTGGTAACGACGGATACCATAACAGAAAAAGTTGTTAAGACTTTAGTTTCAACCTGTTCGAGAGAAGGAGTTCACTCTGCTTTAAAAGAAGTAGCTTGTCTGTGTTTAGAAAAAGTAACATCCACAGCTGTTAAAGATATCACAAAGATAAAAGATTTTGTAGTAGTCTCGGGTGTCAGTGAAGCTCTTTTTGAACCTTGTATGAAAATATTAAGACCACTTTGTAATACGATTACCAACTGTTGCAGATCTGATTTGAATGATCCTCAAGAAGAAGCAACTCGTAGAAAGATACAACTCACTAATGAAGGAGTTCTTGATAGGCTTTGTATTCTAATACAAGTTGAGCAGGTTCATCAAAATCATTTGATAATGGAATCCTTGTGTCTTTTATTATCATCGATGGTTACTGTTTCGATTAACGCTCAGTCTTTCTCATCCAGAAAATCACTCGATTCCTTTATTAGCTATTCGGTGTTGCATTTTAAATTAATTCTCAAACACCCTCTTTTGGCTACAGCCATCTGCGGTGTTGCGAATGGCATCGCTTCGTTCACTCAACCAACAGAGATGATTGGAGTTCTTATAAACGCCACAGTTATCGAAATGGTGTCGTTGAAACCTCTTTGTCGTCGTTTGGCGCTAATAGCATTGTCTGCTTTAGAAATGATGACTCAAAAGTCAGCTGATTTTAGAAATACTCTCCTCCGTCATGATGACTTCTCTGTTATGCTTTTGAGTCTTGAGTTCAACTGCAGAGATAAGTTGATTCAAAAAAGTTTGCATTTTTTTTTTTTTTTTTTTCTCCGACTCTTACAACATGGAAGACAGCATTGAATAACAATAACAATCACAGCACCTGCTGATATCCAAATGGAAGAAGATCGAATCCTGTCGGTGTTATCTATTTTGAGTAACATCTTGACAGTTAAAAATGACGCAAAGCTACTTCAAGAACTTCGAGATATCGTCGGAGATGTTGTGTGTTCCGACTTGTTGCGTAGATTAGCTGACTTAATAAAAACAGAACAACGTCCAGATATTGGTATCTTAGAAGAAGTGATACTGCTGCTTCGGTTTTTGATATGCAGCGTGGGAATGGCTGAAATGCTGTCACGTGTTCTAACACCAAATGTGATGGCAACACTATCTCGTAGATATGACTTTTCTTCAGGTGTAGGACATCGAGAACTTGTTCTTTACTTGAAATCGTTAATATGGCTTCTGAGTGTTCACAGCGGTGAAACAGACAGACAGCAGCTTTCTCAACTCGGAATAGTACCCGACATCCCGAACCTGATCGATAAAAACATCATTTCAGAAGACGAGGCTAGAATTATAAGAAACGAATCGACGGCAATCACCTCTCAAATATTAATACACAAAGCAGTTCTTGATGTTCAACGAATTTGGAGAGGTCACGTTAGCAGAAAGGGATACAAGAAGATAAAATCTGAATTCTTATTCGACACAAAAGAACTGCTCATCCAACGATGTGGATTCGAAGAGAATGAAACAGATCAGCGAGAAGAAGTACTTCAGGAGCAAAGTGATGATCACAATTATCTTCGACAGGATTTCAAATCCAGGCTTTCGATTATCGAGTCTGCAGAGTCAGTTTCTGATGAACTTCTACTGGAATACGAGCAGCGTCTTATCTACGAAAAGCAACAATTACTTGACAGACACCATCAATTAAAACTTCTCTTATGTAATTCTCACAACGATAAACTCACACAACTCAATCAAATACAAGCAGCTGAAGTCCATTCCATTGAATCTGAAAAAGATGACATCCTACTCATTACCGACCTCCCTCAGCGAACCAAACTACTCAGCGACCACCAGTTGAAATGTGATAAAATTAAACAAGACCATGCTAAGGCAAGACTGTACATTAGAAATTTACATTTTGCGGAACGAGAAAATAAAGTTTCAGAGTGGGAAGGAGAGGTCGAAGCTTTCACGGGATTGAAGACGAGAGTAAAGAGATATCAACTAATAATAATACATGAAGAGAAGTACAGAGGAGTTGGTGCTGCAGGTCGATTATGGTGGGCGAACACTGGAATCACACACGAGGAAGAAGTTGAATGGAATTATATTCTTAAAGATCACTTGAGAAAGTGGACTCCACACTCAGAAACTTTAACTCGACAAGTTATAATATCACAGAGATTGTCTCAGTTGTGTTATATTTCAAAGGGATATGGAAATGGAATACTCATGATTAATTACTCTAACTTATCACTACAAGAATCAACTACCAGAGTCACTGTACTTGCTGACCAGTTCCAAGACTACCACTGTGATGTTAATTATGAAGTATCACTTTATCGTTTGTTATTAAAAGAAAGAACTCAACGACACGTTACGATGTTTAATTTACTTCGGGAGAGTGTAACCGTCGCCTCTAATGACATTACTGATCGTTGTCTTGAGGGATACGTCGTTTTGAAAGAAGAATTTATAGCAACGAGAAATGAAATTTTATTAAACAACAGAATAAGATCTCTTTGTGATTACGAATCCAACAACAGGATGTATGTTGAGACTTCTCAAGAAAAAGAAGGGCTCTCAATAGAAACACAACTACTTTATGAGACGATGGAAGTAGCAGAGCAATGTACTCAAGACAGTGAGTACACATCGAGGAAGTTGCTTTTGAGTGAAGAGCTGTTATCAATAACAACAATTATAAATAATCACTACACTGAAAGAAATAAACTTTTAGCTGTTGTTCGAATATCTGATCTTTGTATCTCTGAACAGACAAATCGCCGAGTCATTTGCAGTGATGAAGTGATGATCTTCTCAGGAAATGATGTTTCATTATTGTCTCAGTTTTTGTCAAATAAATTTAATGTTTTGGTCTCCTTTGATGAGATCCGTCTCAGGAATCGAATCACAGTCGAGCAAACAAACTCTTACGATGACCTGGTACTAGATGAGCGATGTAATCACTGCATACGCGCGGAAGACATAATTCGAAGCACATTAGCAGACGAAGAGCTTCGATGCATATTATCAAAAAGACGAATCTGTGCAATTGAATGTACCTACATTGACATCTCTCTTAAAATTACCGCAGCTGCTGATTTGCAAGATACAATTCGTCATCAGATTGAGTCTGATTTTGAAAATTCATTATCGTCATTGAGAGAGTTGTATTCAGGGCAGATGATGCTGTTGGAGCACAAGAAGGAACAGCTGAGCCTCATAAATGATGAGTTTGAATTTCGAATGGGACAGGTGGGAGATCGTTTACAACAACTAAAACAGTTCTTCACTGAACTGACGGACATTATAACGAGTGAGAGAATTCAAAAATTAGAAAATAAAGAAGAACACAACAACCAACACATTCATCACGAGTTTGAGTTGGATGTCTTTCTTGTTGACGAAACGAAACAACGACTTCTAATAATGTTATCTGAGAACACAACAAGAACTGATTGGTATCAACTAGGACATGCTGAAGCTGTTATCATCCACGACATGTACGCAGCAAGACAACTCCAACGTTGTGAGAAGACTGAAAACAGAGAAAGATCTTGTCTAACTGATTGCTGGTTGGTGGATTGGTCGACTTGTCAAAGACGTTTTAATGATGTGTTGCTGTCAATTCTAAACAAAGAACAAATATCTGATTTCCTTCAACAGAATTCAACGACTCGGATTGAGACGGAAGGTTCTGAAGAGTTTTATTTTATAGAACTGAGTTCTGATTTTAGAGCTCCCTGGCCTTCCCTATTCGTAAAACAATACTTCGATGATATTGAAACCACCTGGAGCAGTACTGCAACAGTTGAGTATTCGATCTTTGTATCAGAGACATTTCCGTTGTTCTTCCAAAAGCATATCTTACTAAGAGACCATCACGTTGGCAGTGATGAGCTTATCGCTTTCAACGCCTTACTAATATTAGAGCAGTCACACTATTTCCATTCTCGTCAGGGAGAAACCCTCTCCTCTGAAAACGCCACAAGACGAGTTATAATTACTGAAGAGAATAGCATCTTTACTTTTATTTCAAATAAGATTGCTGATGTTGAATTGCTTCGGATCCAAACTGACTCCTCAATAATTATTCAAAAACTTTATAGAAGGACAAAGGCTCGAATAATAACACAAATTTTACAAAAGAAATACATCGAACACAAGAAGCTACTTGAGGCATGGGCGGAAGAACAAGAACACAACTACGCAGAATCGAGTATTTTGAGCTTCCAGGTTGTAATGAAGGCGAGAGTAAAAATGATCTTATTGAGAAAAGCTCGTCGGTTACAAATTCTTTCTGGTGGTATTTCATTGGTAGCTGTGGCTGCGGCTGCTGTAGTTGTTCGAGGGAATAATTTTATCACGGTGCAGATGTTTGCGAGGGCGAAAATATCAGAGCTTAAGGCATCGACACAGTGCAATCTCCTATTACTCAGAGCCCGACTGCAGGCCACTAAAGATGAACGTTGTAAGAAAGCAATAGTCAAGTGGATTGAATCCGTTAAGCAACGCAATGACGATCGAAAAGCTCAATTACAAGTCCGTCAACGCCGCGCTGCTCTGAAATCGAAGAAAACCCTCTTAACAAGTTGCTTTAAAGCATATCAAGATCGAATTCACCTCAGCAACCTATTGAAGCAAAAGGAACGCAACGTGACCATTGCACAAGCCTTTGCAAGAGCTAAGGTCTCTGAGATAACGACAGCTTATGAAAGGGAACTTATCGACACGTTACGTTTTATGGATCACTTGGTTGTGATACAAACTTATTTGCAATCATTCGCTTCAACTAAAATTATAAAGGAAAAGATAGCACTGAAAATCCACCCGAACAATGCTCTCAATGAGATAGCTATTGTCATACAAAAAGAATGGAGGAGAGTGTTGGCCACGAAATGTGTCAAACGAAAAAGGATTCAAGTTTTATTACGTGAGGAACAAATTATTGAAGAAAGTTCAGCGATGACAGTTCAGAGATGCTACAGGGGGTTTATAGGCAGGAGAATGGCAAGACACAGACAAAAGAGAGTTAAGTTCGAAGCTTTCAGAAAGTGGCAATTAACATGTACTCTCTCAGTGTTGACTCTTCAAAGCGCAGCACGAGCATTCGCATCTCGACTACGATTGCGTCGATTAATGAGAAACTATGGGAATGCTTCAATTGTAATTCAGTTGGCTTTCCGTCGTACAATCGCTCAAAGAATCGTCTCCAAAAGAAAATCTGACCTACTACTAATAGAAAATCTCAACCTACAGCAGCAATCTGCCAACGTGATTCAGTCTGCATTCAGAGTTCTCAAATCAAAGGAAAGAACCCGGCAACGTCGGGATTACCTGAAGTCTCAGAATGCCATTGCATGTGAGGTTGCCGAGTTTTTAATTAAAATTGCTCTTGGGTACAGTGAGAGGAAGTATTTAATTCAATTGAAGTATTTACAGCTGCAGGCAGCCATCGCAGTGCAGTGCGCTTGGAGATCGCACCTTTCAAGAAAGCAGCTGCTGGAGAAGAAGAATGAATTTTTAAATAAAGTAGTTCGAATTCAAAGAAATGTTAGCGCCCTTCGCATTCAGAGTTGTTTCAGAAAGTTTCAACGTCGACGGAATATTGCAGCTGTGGCAGTCACGCGTTTTATGGTTTCCAGTTATCCTGCAATGGCTACTGTTCGTTCTCTAATTCAACACAAGAAGCAATTTAAGTCAGTTAGTTCCTCCAAAAAGACATGTCTACATTCAGTACAGGTAGACCCTGTGACGAGTTTTGAAGAACAACCATCACCACACGAAGGAGGAGTTGACAACGATTCCATTGCTTTTAAGTATTTCTTAAGAGCTGAAAGAAAATCTCGAAAACTCATCGTTGGAGAAGCCATTGAACAACTGAAGAGATTTTCTGACGACATTCGCAAAGAGCGATCTTCAGTTCTCCCGCAATGGCTAGTCAGTAATTCGCGGAGGGCGATAATAAATCTATTTAATCACGAGAGGCGTTCCCGCAGTTCTATCGAAAGTGAGCAGCTGCTTGGGAGACGCGAAATTAAACTCAGACAGACAAAGTTGATTCGCATTCGAGGGCTTAAAAGGAAAAAAGGTCCTGTTTTGCCAAATATTAGCAAATCTCATAGTCATGAAAAGCTAGGTGAATATTGCATTCCTCAAGAGAGTGACAGCGGTTTTTTGAAAAGAAAGCTTCCACCAGTTGAAGAGTTCCTGAGTGAGGAGAACGATTTCACAGACGTCTTTGCTATGCGAAGCCGTGTACGGGAACGTCTTGAAAGGATCAGAAAGAGAAGTTACAGCAGCATGGATTGTGTTGATGCTTCGAATAAAAAAATTGGAGACGATGGTTGTATCACCCTGCTGTCGAGAATCAGAACTTCGAGTGATGTTGTGAGTCTTGTCCTCGATCACAACAATCTGACAGATTACAGTGCTCAACAAATCTCTGAATATCTTCAGACAAATCGTTCCGTAACAGCTTTGTCTCTTGCTGGTAATTCTCACATTTCTGATTCTGGTGGCACTGCTCTTGCCTCAGCACTGAAGGTAAACCCGTCGCTGGAGTTCCTTGATACAGACAACACTTCAATTTCTGTTAAAACAAAGCAGTTACTTGGGTACCTCTTAGCATTAAATCACACAAGTAGAAGCAGAGCACTTGTGCTGCCGTCATTGCCACGAAAACAAAAGAGTCTGGCACTTTGATTGTGATCATTTACACATTCATTTGTTTAATTTGTTCTTTACAGACAGGGAATTAGTGCTGTAGTCTAAAAAAAATTTTAATTCCTCAAAACAGTGAAATTGAAATGTCATCTGCGAGAGTTTTGGCATCTATTTTTTTTTTAGCTAGTTTTCTTTTCTGCAAGGTAATGGGAAAAAAGAATGAAATAGTTAAAAAATATTCCGCTGCGGGGAATTGAACCCCGGTTTCCTGGGTGAGGGCCAGGTGTTCTAACCACTATACTACAGCGGATGTAATGCAAAAAAAGTTTTTCATCTCTTCTCTTGAGTAGGTCTGTCAAAAAAAAAAAACACCCCAAAGGGGGGAAATGCCCAAGGCTTCATGGATTAATTTGGATTACCGACTTATGTAAAAAATTCCGCTGCGGGGAATTGAACCCCGGTTTCCTGGGTGAGGGCCAGGTGTTCTAACCACTATACTACAGCGGATGTAATGCAAAAAAAGTTTTATTTATTCGATGAGAGGAACCGTCGAGTCGATGGGTGTCAGAATTAACGAAGACAGAAAGAAGTGAAGGACATGCAAGTTCGACTTGATGAAGGCATGGCACAGATAACCGGGATTGTAGAAACCCTGGTGCAAACTACGAAAAAGAACGAAGCAGCCAACAACAACATGGCGACAGCCATCACTTCGCTAATAGAAGCTGTCAAGAGGATTGAGAACAATCTTGGTATGAACAAGATTACTACAAGTGCGACCAACAGGAACAACACTGGCCAATCATGATTGTGATTTGGTCAAATAACATTCGCTCAGTTCTGAAACCAGAAAATTACTTTCGATTGAACTGGGCACTGAAAGAAGAAAAGCCTGAAGTAGTACTACTGCAGGAAACGTGGTTATCAAAAGAAAAACACTTCGCTATTGAAGGATATTCAATCCACAGGAGAGACAGCACCATCAAGTCAGGTCATCGAGGACTCGTCACTCTGGTCAGAAATGATTTAAATAAGTTAATATTAAAACACCCCGACATCTCACATGACCAAACTGAGATATTAACAGTAGTACTTCAATCTAATCCGCCATTGACAATTCACAATGTTTACCACCCGCCTGAAATCAAGGCAACAACCTGGAAGTTTATATCAGAGCCCGGCACATTGATTGCGGGTGACATTAATGGACACCATTCAACTTGGTCAAATGGTAATACGAACACCACTGGTAACAGCTTCTACGATTGGTCACTAGAAGCAACAATTAAAATTCTAAATAAACCTCAACAACACACAAGACCACAAAGCTCAGCTTCTCCGGATGTAATTGCATTAGATATTTCAATAGATGCACAAATCGAACTCATGAAGGGATGGGGCAGCGATCACCTGCCACTCAAACTGACAATCGAAGATATCAAAACAGATGAATATTCAAAAGAGAGTTCTGGGACATGGAAATGGAAGTGGCATTGTGCCGATTGGAATTATTATAAAATATTGTTGGAAAGGGCAGCGCCCAAATTAGAAAGAATTAAGAATGTGCAGAAACTTGCTAATAGGATCAACAACGAGATTCTGAGAGCAGCGAGTAGGGCCATCCCAGGCTACAACAAAAAGTCAAGTAGTACCTTCGCTGTGAGGGATTCAGAATTGGAAGATTTAATGGCAGAGACTGACCCTGATAAGACAGACTCAGAAGCAATTGAAAGAGGTATCAACATGATCAAACAGAAGATCATTGAGTGCGACATGACTGGAATGGACTACCGATGGGCCTTTAGAAAAGTTAAACAACTGGAAGGTAGAATGATGGACCATTCAATTACTAAGATTGTCGACGGTGAGAAGGAATTAACCGACTCGCGGGAGATGGCAGATGTCTTCACCAAAACATACGCAGACCAATTCAAATTCGAAGATGGTGAACCAACCTTACAAGGAATACCTGATGACAACTCGGTGGAATTTGGAATGCCTGAACTGGAACGACAAATTTCAAAAACAAAGGAGAAGAAGGCACCTGGACCTGACCACATCTGGAACTCGATGTTAAAACAACTTCCAAAAGCTTTCCTCGAGCAACTACTAAGACTATTCAACCTCTCATGGCAACGATCAGCAGTACCCAGGTGCTGGAAAAGTGGAATGGTAATACCCATACTGAAACCTGATAAAGACAAGAAACAAGTCTTATCGTACAGACCGATAGCACTAACCTCGACCGTCTCGAAACTCTTTGAAAGAATGGTCGTAGAACGGATGCACCACCTGTTGAAAGACAGAATGAATCCGAGGCAAGCAGCCTACAAACGAGGACGGGATTCCATTGAAAATCTCTGTATAGTTACAGACAAACTCAAAAGTGCCAAGGCAATGGGAGAAGAAGCGATATTAATCACCTTCGACCTACAAAAAGCCTTCGATGCAGTTCAACCGGTAACTCTTCTAAATAAGATGTCCAAAATAGGACTATCAACGAAATATCTACGGTGGGTTCAAAACTACTTGACTAGTAGGAAGATTTCAACAAGGGTGAATGGAGTGAAGGGAGCATTCCGGAACATTCGAGTAGGAGTACCACAAGGAAGCGTGCTGGGACCCCAGTTATTCTCTATCTTCATAAACGATTTGATAGATAAACTAGAGATGTACGAACCGACTGTCTTTGCAGATGATGTTGGAATAGTAATAACCGCAGGCACTGTCAGCTGTTTAGAAAACAAGGTTAACAACGCAGTCAAAATATTTGAAAGGTGGGCACTTGACTCACACATCAAAATCAATAAGAACCCTGGCAAGACGGAATACATTCACGTGAGGCCAAGTGGAACTCACGACAAGTCCCCAGTAGTGGTATACTCGGAGGAACACACATTTAAATATGTGGTGGCCACGGCAGAACAAATGAGTAACCTTGTGAAGGATGATAACTCAACAACTGTAGTTTCAAAAGAAGAATTCGCCATCACTCACCTGTACGTCGTTCCAAAACATAAGATCAAAGTCAAGCTACCGAACAAACCGGCGGTACTGAAAACAATGAAGATGAGTGCCCGCTTCCCACAACTGAAGAAAGTCCACAACAAGGCAGAAATAGATAAGATGCTGGAAAGAGTGGGGCCCGGACTACACGGATTTGCCTATGCGGTTGGACGAAAAGTTCACAAGACGAATACCGTGCGGTACCTGGGTGTACATTATGACGAGAAGTTAACCTTTAAGTCGCAAATTCAAAAGATGATGACAGCTGCTTCCAAGGGTCTAGGCTTGTTGGTTAGACTCACTAGGATAGGCTGCAGAAAGAGGACACTCATTAGTATACTGGTGACGGTGGTGTTAGCAAGGGTGCTTTATGGTGTTGAAAGCTTTGCTTGGATGTTACCAAAAGAGTGCTTCGAACAACTGGAATTACTGGTAAACAGGGCAGTGAGGCTGGTAACTGGATGTCTGCGGAGCACCAAACTACAGAGACTTTACAAAGAAGCCGATACGCCAAGACTAAAGGAACACATCCAGTATAAGATGTGTAGAACTTACGAACGTTTCAAATTGAGTCCGTTCTTACCGACTCGCAAGCTGACGAGAACAGGGAGTTCAGAATTATACCAAAAATCAAAATGGGGATGGAATGTCTGGATAGACTATGTCTCTGGTGTCCCTGGACTTGACAACTACCGGAGCATTACCAACCTGGAAGTGAACCCAGAACACTACACTCTCCCTCCATGGAAAAGTACTAGTGCGATGAGATTCACATATTCAAGTAACAAGGAAGAGGCTGAACAGCGAGAAGCTGAACTACCAACTCACGAGATGAAAGTCTACACTGACGGGTCGATAAGACACAAATCCGAGACTTACATGACAGACTCGGCTGCCGCTGTGGTCATAGTAAAAGAAAGCAAGATGCGTCTACTTGGATATAAAATACCAGTAGCGGGTTCCTCTTATAGGACCGAGCAGATTGCAGTAAAACTGGCGTTGGAAAATTTAGTTCAGGTGGCGGAGGATGAACATGAATCTCTAACAACAACGACGCACCTGTTGACTGATTCGATGTCAGTCATGCAGGCATTGGAACAAGGGCCATATAAACAAAGGTCCCCAATGAACAAAAAGATCTGGAAGTTGGCAATGAAACTGGAGAAGAAGGGAATCCAAGTCAACATGCAGTATGTACCGGCACACAGAAACGTGCGGTACAACGAAGTAGCGGACCAACTGGCGAAATTCGCTGCAGGCCTGAAGGAAGATCCACCTCACGAAGATGTTATTATTAAACAACTGCCCACTCAACTTGACATGGGAACATTGATGACGTTTCACAAGCGGAGAAAACGGGAGAACTGGATCGGACCGGGAGAGGTAAGACACCCTCCGTACATCGAAGCTCTAACACGACCAGAGGAAGTACTGATGTCACGCTTTAGAGTGGGACATTGCAGATCTCTGATAATCAAAGGACTGAACGAGCTGTGCTTTTTCTGTAAACTTGGAAAGGCGACAGCACATCATGTATTATTTATATGCGAACATTGGTGTATAGAAACCTTGAGGGAAAAATACATCAGTCACATGATGAATGACAAGGGAGAGGAAGCATGCCAGCTGGAGGACTGCTACTTACCTGCGAATCAACAGCAGATGACTGGTTTTGTCACAACCTTAGACAGACTGGCACAACTATTAGGACGGTAGTATTATTAAAACATCGACATTTCGAATATCAACATTGAAGGCATCATTGCAACACATCTGAAGTCGTCCAAGTGGACAATTAATTATGTAGTATTAGTTTTAAGTTATCAAAACAAAGAAAGGAGATACGAAGCCTACGGGATTCCCACCCCCAACCCCCAAAACAAAGAAAGTAAGAAAGAAAGAAAGAAAAAGAACAACCGCGCCTAACAGCGCAATCAGCATCACAGACTCACGGGTCGTGATGCACTCAAAAAAAAAAAAAAAAAAAAAAGACGTAAGTATTCTCAACATCTACTCCCCACCGAGCTCGAGGATTAATTTTGAACTATTCTCCCTGAAACGTGTTGGCAAGTTCATTCTCGCTGGTGACTTCAACGCACACCATAGGTACTGGTCCAAGAAAACCGACGTAAAAGGCTGTGACCTTCTCAACTGGACAGGGCAAGAGGACCTCCTGATTGCGAACCCGCCAGGTCTAGCGACACTGCCGAGACATGGGACCTCGCCCGATCTGATCCTGCACCACGAGGAGATTCAACTGCTTAACTTTGAGCTGGTAGGTGAAGGAATTGAGCACGGTTCGGATCATACACCACTCTCTGCTACCTTCGATACGCTCTCACCCCTTGAGCCTTCGGGCAACCACGCGACGAAGAGATCGGTCTGGGACTTCAATACAGCTGATTGGTACTCATATGAACATGAACTAGACTACAGGTTTGGAAAGGTAAACAACTCTGCGAGCGTTGGGAGAAGAGCAGTAACGTTCAACAGAATCGTTCTTGGAGTAGCGAAGAGGTACGTTAGAAGAAGGCTTCGGATCAAAGGGAAGAGAAGAAGAATGTGGAACGCTTCCACCCCAGATACCAAGCGTGCGAAGGGAAAATTTATCGCTGAACGGCTAGCAAAAGGTGAAGGCTTTGCATATGCGTTCAAAAAGATAAAGGACCTTGAGACGGATGAAGGACGTGAAATTCACATTCCGGAGTTTGACGAGAACCAACTACCTGCGAAGTTCTTGGAACAATTTGTTAAGACCCCGACAAAACGTAAACTAGGACCTCCGAATACGAAGAGCAGCGACTTCGCCAAAATCGGAGGGAATCTAACAATGACTGAACTGAAGCGAGCCATCAAGAAGGTAAGGCCCGGGAAAGCACCAGGTCCAGATGGAATCCATGGGATAATGTTGAAGAACTTATCGGTGATAGGAATGGATTTCCTCCTGGCGTTATTCAATGAATCGTGGCTAACGTCAAAGGTACCGAGGATCTGGAAGGAGGGTCTTATCAAGCCAGTTTACAAACCAGGTAAGCCAAAAGATAAGATCGCAAGTTTCAGACCGATCACGTTGACCTCGGTGGTGGGTAAAGTACTTGAAAGAGTGATTTATGATAGGTTGATGTATTGGCTTACCCAGAACAATGCCCTGTCGTCTATCCAGGCGGGTTTTAGAAGAGGAAGGAATACGTGTGAGCAGATTTCAATGTTAGTCAACGCTCTTCATGAGGCCAGTGAAAAGAACAAGAGCTCTGTTCTGCTGTCGTTCGACTTCACGGAAGCATTTGATAGAATTAATCATGAGAAACTGATCAAGAAGATGAAGAACATGCGTATTCCCTCCCCGTTCATTGCATGGGTAGTTGACTTCCTGAAGGGCAGGCAGGCAAGGGTGAGTGCGAATGGCAACCTTAGCTCCTACAGAACGGTAACGAGGGGGGTTCCCCAAGGATCGATTATCGGTCCGCTGCTATACCTGATTTATGTTGATGACCTGGCAAAGTTGTTGGAGAAGACTGGCTCAGTTTCGGCTCTTTATGCAGATGACACCGCTTGTGTAGTCTCTGATAAGGACGTTAATTTAACCAATAAGAAAGCGCAATGGATCCTTGGACTTGTGGATAGCTGGTGCAAAACCAATGATATGGCACTGTCCGTCTCTAAGACATGTGGTATGCCTGTGCGCTGCCCAAAGGATATCTACTGGAGACTGGGCTTCCCCAGGACTGCAAAGGATAATTATTACGTTGTAAGCAGGGGAGATCTGGCTAAGATGATCAGACCGAACGAGTTTGGAAGGCCAATTCTGGGGAGTGGAGAAACCATTCTCAAGGTGGATGATACCGAAGTTGCTAATACGAAGGACCTGCTTGCAATTTTCCCTGATGGATCAAGTAAGCTGAGAGTAAAGTTGTTAACCGCAGTACTGATGCCGATGGTAGACAGCGTTAAATACCTGGGGGTGCACATTGATGGTGATTTATCTTATGGAACACAGGTCGGAAAGATGCTGGATGAGACCAGGAAGGGTCTTGCACTCCTGGGGAAACTAGAACAGTATGATTTTGATTTTAAGACGCTGTGCATGGTCAAGAACCTGTACATACTTTCAAGGCTGTCATATGGGCTGGAGAGCTTCGGTCCTTTCCTATCTGAGGGTCAGATTGATCTTGTGGACTTGAATCTGAAGAAGATTGCGAGAAGGATAACGGGTTGCAGCATCTACACCAGGTCTCTCCCACTGCTCTTGGAGGCGAACATGCTCCCGATGAAGTTGATAATAGAAAAACAGGCCAGAACTGCTCTGTTTAGGTATCGATCGCTGAAGTGGGTACGTTCGACGAACCGAATAGCGAAAGGATTCTGGAGTTCTAAGTTGCCGCAGGAAGATTGTAACATCGCCCTCCAAGGAATAGTTCAACCTGACAGCATCGAACCCTGGGCGGATGTACCAAATCTAGAGATATCCTGTGGGTATGGTCATAACAAGACCGGTGATGCAGATGTGGACAGGAACAAATTTGAGGAATACTGCAGGGACCTAGTCCCTTGCAACTCGGCTATATATGTGGACGGCTCACATGATCCTGTTAACTACACTGCGGGTGCGGCAGCAGTACAGGTCTCACCAACTGAGAGAACGATGTCGTCAAGACTTGTAGCTACTGAAAGCAGCTACAAGGCTGAACAAGTAACACTCAAACTGCTGATGAGAGAAATTGGCAAAGCTGACTCGATCTTGGGTCCCAGGTCAGGTATTACCAGAATCTTCAGTGACTCGAGATCCAACCTGGAGGAACTCAATGGAGGGATTGTTGCCCAGAGGAAGTTGAACTCTCTGTTAATACTGGAAAGCATTAGGGATCTGAAGACACAGGTGCATCTCCAGTTTATCCCGGCCCATGTGGGGATTGAACCACACGATAAGGCTGATAAGCTGGCCAAAGAAGTCTCGAAGGATGCCGAAAGAAAACCGGTCTCAACGACCATGGATTTCTTCGCCCACAAATCAAGGGTAGCGAGGGAGTCTCACAGGAAGTTGATAGGAAAGATGATGGAAGCCTCCGAGAAGGCAAAGCCTCCAATGAAACGGGTGATGCTCAGACAGTATCTGGAGGCGACCGGAGGATTGAGAACTGCTAGATATCCGAAAGACATGCTGAGAGCTTCGGAAGTAAGAATTGCACAATTCAGAACGGGTTCACACCCCTTGCTGAGAGACAAAGGCGTACAACTGAAGTGCCCTTTTTGTAGACGGACGGACTCATCACCTAGACACTTGATGTTTAACTGCATGAACTCTGCTCTGGTACGCATCAGAAATGGAACAATTGGATCTGTCATGGAAGAAGCGAAGATTTCAAAGAAGGAACACAGCCTGCTATTTATGTTCGCTACGAGGAACTTACATTCCCTCGCTGGCTTCATATGGCATTTAGAACAATGGACGGCAACAAGCTGTTATCAGAAGTTACTATCTTTTTAGTATATCATACTCATACATCACTCCTAATTCATCTCCTAATAACTCTCTGAGGACATCCGTAGAGCTTCATAGCTCGCAGGTAACCCAGTGGTCTTTGGCCACCGTCTCCGTATTGATCATTCGCTTTGTACTTACAGTGTCGTGAGCTTCCTATCCGGGGAAGTCCTCCAACGGACTCACAACAGTTGCACTCGTTGTTGCTTATTTAATTAGTTAAAAAATAAGAAGAGCGAGTATGCTCAGAAAGAATAAAAACAAAGTAGAAAGACAGGGGGGATGTGACTAAATAAATAAATAAATAAATAAAAGTTTTTCATCTCTTCTCTTGAGTAGGTCGGTCATAAAAAATATTTTATATTATTTCGACAATGTGAAGATTGAGAAGAAAACTGTGAAGAAGTCGACGGCTGAACAGGTACGATAGAACGAAGGATGGATAGTTTCGAGATGCTGATGACGAGATTCTTGGAAAATGACGGCACGTAGATGGAAGCTGGGCTGAGACTCGAAGACGTCTCTTGTTGATAGCAGGGGACGTTGAACGAAACCCAGGACCGAATAGGAGATTGCAAACTGAATGTAATCAGTTGGAATTGTCGCACCATCTCGAACAATGTGAATTTTACGTCGAAGCGTTCCACATTCTTCTTCTCTTCCCTTTGATCCGAAGGTCACAGCCTTTTACGTCGGTTTTCTTGGACCAGTAGTGTGCGTTGAAGTCACCAGCGAGTATGAACTTCCACACGTTTCAGGGAGAATAGTTTAAAATTAATCCTCGAGCTCGGTGGGAAGTCGAGATGTTGAGAATACTTACGTCTTCGTTAATTCTGACCCCCATCGACTCAACAGTTCCTCTCATCGACAGTATGGAGATATCAAAGCAATCATGTTGAATTCTTCTTATTAACGTGATCAGGCCTCCTCCCCTTCCTTATCCCTCCTGTAGCAAACGTAGTTCCAATGGAACAATGCCATCCTGCAAGAAGTCTCCTGAAGGCATAGTACGTCGGGCCCAAGCTTACTCAGGATGTGTCCAATGAACTCCATTTTTCTGAGTTTGACGAGAACCAACTACTTGCGAAGTTCTTGGAACAATTTGTCAAGACCGACAAAACGTAAACTAGGACCTCCGAATACGAATAGACAATGTCTGAAGCAAAAATATTCCGCTGCGGGGAATTGAACCCCGGTTTCCTGGGTGAGGGCCAGGTGTTCTAACCACTATACTACAGCGGATGTAATTTTTTATTTTTTTTTTCTTTTTTTGGTTACACTCGTCTGTGCTTCCAGACTCTTTGTTTTTGTTCTTTTCACTTCTTTGTTTTGTCTTTCTT
Source organism: Flectonema sp. DT1601 (assembly GCA_964019425.1). Taxonomy (NCBI): domain Eukaryota; phylum Euglenozoa; class Diplonemea; order Diplonemida; family Diplonemidae; genus Flectonema; species Flectonema sp. DT1601. The sequence goes on along the minus strand of OZ025802.1, from coordinate 437,419 downwards.
TTATACTTTCTTTTGATTTAAGTCTGACAAATTGGAAAACACGGGAAACATAGGTAGGCTCCGCCTGAGGACGTAAGAAGAGCGGCAACGGAAAAATAAGTGGTCACGCGTCCTTGAAATTGGACACATGAAGCTAATTCGGTTACCATTCCTACCATCATTTTTTTTTATTTAATAATAAATAAATATTTTTTTTTTTTTTTTTTTTTTTTTTTTTTTTTTTTTTTTTTTTTTTTTTTTTCGGGAAGATAAAATGGAAACTACTCTCTTTGTCCTTTTTCATTATACTGTTAATTAGTACAATCTTTCTACTGACTCTGATCGTTGTCTCGACATACAGCGACAGGGAAAACCCGCGAGCTGGGGACGACAGTCTTCTTCAGCATTTAAGCATTTTTCGACTTGAAAAGACATGACCCTTCAATTTAATGAGTTCTCATGTTTCTGGGTTTGGGATGGGGAATGTGCCCTTCTTCTCTTGATCCTTTGTTCTCATGGATCCCTTGTCTCTGTGCACAAAAGATAATTCGTCGTCTACCCAGCTTTACATTTGTCGCTGTACCAGTAAATAAAATGGGGCGAAAGAAGGGGGTGTGAGTCGTCCGTCCTTTGATCTCTGGGGCGTACGGACGTCAAGTTTTTTCGCTTGAAAGTTTTTCATCCTTTTCTTGGGTTGGGGGGCGGCCTTTGATTTTTATAATATGTGTGTGGCCTTTGGCTCCACTGGTCGGTGTTTCCTGGGGGGGGTGAAAAGCATGTTTTGGTCCGAGTTTGCCTCGTTGACCGGGGTTTTTTTTTTGGGGGGGGGTCTGGTTGCAGGTTGTGTCTCCTGCTTCGCGGGGGCTTTGGTCACGTTTCTAACCTCGCTCCCGCTCTTGTTCTCCCTCGTCCTCTACCATGTGTTTTGGGTTGGCTCTGGGGTCTTGGCTCTGTCTTTTCCTCGACTCTTGAGACCTCCTTCGTGGAGTCCCTAGCGCCTTCCCCCTTTCGACGAGAAGTCCAGGACCCTTCGTGTTGGATCCCCTTCTCTCTCCCTCATCTCTCCTTGGGTGCTTTTCTCACTCTGTGACGACGACCTTGTGACCAACTCTACTCCTGCCACACCTTGTCCGTCTCGCTCCGCCGGCTCCGGGCGTACGCCCGCGTCCGTGAACGAGGTCAGGGAGCCCGGGGGCCCGTGTGCGTACCCCATTGTGTCGGGTGAGTCTCCCTTACCTACCCGACGCAGTGTGGGTTTCCTGTTGTAACTCCGCGGCGCCTGTTCCCTCGTGGTGCCCTCCACTGGCTCCGGTTCCTTCTGCTTGCGTCTCTTCCTCTTCGCTTTCCTGCTCGGGTCTGGGGAGAGAACCTCTATCCTCTCCCTCTCTTCTCCCTTCCTGTACCTCCTCCTCGCCTGCCGTTCACCTGAGCTCGGGGTGGACTCTCCCATTTCCGCCTGCAACACCTGCGGACTTGGGTCCTCCTTTCCGGCCCCCTTTGCCCCCGTCTTTGCCTTCCGGCCTCTCGTGCGTCCCCTTCCCGTATTTGTCTTCGGCGACACACACTCCTCCCTCTCCTCCTCCATTCCCTTTCTGTACTTCGTCCTCCCTCTCGTGCTCGGTGTTGACACCGTGCCCGGCGATCTCTCTGCGTCTTCCCCGCTCCCGTCACTACCCACTGCGCGTGGTCCCATCTTCGCCCCCAAACTGGATCTCTCGGCCATTGGTTTTGTTTCGCCTGAGTTCACCAGCTTTGAAAGGGGCTCCGACTGGCCCTCCCGTCGTGTTTCCGCGTTCCCCCCTTCTGGGTGTAGTCCCAGCATCCAGGCCATCTGACCTGCGTTCCCCTCAGGCGCCGCTCCCTCTTCCCATTCCTGTTCATCGACCGTCATGGTCATTTGGGAGTCTGACGATCCCTCCTCCTCTGTGTCCGACTCTGCCACCTGGACCACGTCCTCTGACGTCTCCTCGACGTACTGGACTACTGACCCTTCCGTCACATTTTCTCCGTCGACTTCCATCTCCGACTGTGAGTCTTCCAGGTCCTTCAACCCCTCCACTCCGTCCATGCCGTCTGACGACGGTGGCTCTCCTGAGTGATGGGACGTCTCGTCCAGCTCGTCCCCATTCTCGGCTTGCAGGTCCTCGGCCAGGTGATGGTTTTCGCCTGAGGTTTCTGCTGCCGACGGGTCTACGGACTGGTCCCTTTCGTCCGTCTGTTCTTCCGCTTCCATGTCCGACGTCCCTGGACTCCCCAAGGAGCCTCCCGACATGGAACCGTTCCCTTCGTCCTGCCCTGTCGCTGGGGAGGATGATCTATCGTCATCTCCCTCCGACCCTTCCGAGCTCAACTCCAGGACTCCCGCCTCTACCCTTTGTACGGCCCCCTTCGGGGTTGGGACCGGGCTCTGCTCGTCTCGGCCCTCCACCCTCGCGTCTTCTCCTTCCACCGACTCTCGGCCGCCTGACGATCCCGTCCCCCCTTCCGTGTACCGGGGTTCCAGACGCAGTTGTCTTCCCTCCCACCGCACCGTGAAGGGACTCCCCGTCCGTGTCCCGTGTCCCAGGCAGTTCGTTGCCCCCTCTGTGAAAACCTTCATCACGGCTTCCGTCACTGAGGTCGAGCCCTCTTTCGCCGCTTTTTCCGCCTCCTCCGTCGCGTGTGTTCTCATCCCCTCTGGCATCTCCACCAGCGTCGTACGCCTCCCCATCAAATCCGCCTCCTCCAGCACCTCTCTCTGGTCCGTCGACCAGTGTGTCGTGCTTCCTCGCAGCAGCAGGGATGCCTCCGCTGGGACGAGGCCTCCACACGCCTTGGCCGCTACCAGCCCCACCAGGGCTGCGAAGTATCGCCCCCCGTGTGTGTCTCCCGCTGGCAGGCCAGCTGACCATGTGCCCAACACCTCGAACCGGTGTGTGTCCAGCCAGCTCGCCGCCGCCCCCAGACGGCCCGTTACCGGGTCTACCTCGCACGCGTACACCAAGGTGTACCTCGTCCCTACTTCCCCCACCACCTCCCCCAGCAGGTGGGTTCGGAGGTATCCCTCCGCCTCCCCCTTGCTTGCGAAACTCTTGTGTCTCGCCGCCGCGTAGCCTGACACCATCGAGTTCGCCTCGTTCCAGCATTGGAACAGGCCTACCGCCCTGCCCCTCGCCACTGCGTACCACTTACGTGGGCTGACTCCCTCCGTGGCCCGGGTCGGTTCCCTGGTCTCCGGCTGCCACCTCTCTACAAACCTGTCCGCCTCCTTCCTGGAGGAGAAACTCTGGTGTGTCGCATTCGGGCACCCTTCCGTCTGTGCCTTCGCCTCCTCCCACGATGCATACACTCCCGGTTTCCATCCCACCGCCACCGCATACAGCTTCTCCTCCTTCGACGGGGGGTCGGGGGGTGGGTGCTCTTTTTCCTCGGGTTGTCCCACTTCCTGTGCTGGCTCGTCTCTCAGCCCTACTGCTTCCGCTCCTTGTGCGTCCGTCGTCCGCGCTTCCTCCTGGGCCGGCGCTTCGGCTCGTGGTCTGTCTTCGCCTGACGCCGTCGGCCCTCCCGGGAGCGACTGGGATTCAACCGGTTCCGCCGTCTTTCCCCTCAAATGGGACAGCCCCAGATTCATCTCCAGCTCGATCACCAGGTAGTCGAGCCCGTCCTCCGAGAGCTCCACCGGCTCGTCCCACGCCGCCGACTCCGCTTCCCAGAGGGCCAGGTTCTCCACCCCTCGGGGGCTTTCCGTCACCTGGTGTTCTATCACCGACGGGAGCGCTACCAACTTCAGCGCCTCCTGCTGCTCGACTCCCCACCCCTGCTGCGGTGTGACCACCTCGATCTGTGTCTCACCCCCCAGCAGTTGCGATCTCTCCCTGATCGCGTTGAGCCCTAGCAGCGCTGCCACGTACTCCGCCGTCGCTTCGTCCCATGTCGGTAGGCAGCCCGACCACGTGAACCTCCTGTCGAGCGTTCCCATGTGTATCAGGCATGCCGCCGCCCCCAGCTTCTCCATCTCCGCGTTCCAGACGCTCGATACCAGTAGGAGCAGCTTGCGCTGCGTCTGCCCCCCTACTACTCGCGTCCGGAGGACACACTCCGCCTCTTCCCTGGACGTGTACCCCGCGGTGTCCTCCTCCGACGGCGGTGCCTCGCGTACCTCCATCCGGTCCTTGTTCGCCACCGGAATCCATCTCACCGGCACCCCGACGTCCTCTTGGGTCGATCCCTCTACCCTCGAGTAGACCACTACTACTGGTTTCGTACCGTGGATCTCCTCTGTCGACACTTGGCTTATTGCCTTGTCGTCTTGCTTCTGCCAGCCTACTCCGTCCCACGTGTATGACACGTAGTGCCCCGCGTTGTCACTCCCGAGGTGTGCGATCGCTCCCGTTTGCTGGTACGTCATCACCCTCTCCCCGACCTGCACCTGGAAGCGCTCTTCCCATCCCAAGGACCCTTGCGTGTCCTGCTTGTCTCTCTGGAAGATCAAGGAGCTTGGGAGCGAGGCGAAACTCTCTTCCAACGTGGCCTCATTGCTGCCGCACAGCTTCTCGCAGGACCGCTCGACTCTCTCCTTCGTCGGCTGAAGCCTCACTTGTGGTGTACGGCCACACAGTGGGATCAGCGTCAACTCATCCGTCGATCCGGAGGCGTCCGCACATCCCGTGCAGACCAGCTGTTTCAGCTGTACTGCCGAGAACAACGGTTCGCACTCCTCTTTCTTCTCCTCCAACAGGGCGTCTACTATGGACGTCAGGGTTCCTACTACCTCCCCCTGCCGCCTGTCTTGTAGCGGGTCGAACATCTTGGACAGCTTCTCCAGGCACTCCCCACTCCCTTTGACCACTCCACTCAGGAGGCCCGACATCCCCACTTCCTCCTTCCCCGTCAGCACTTGTGTCAGTGCCGTGCCCTTCAGCAGGCACTGTACGGACGCGTTGAGGTAGCAGGAGTTCCCGATGTTCGGCAAACCACTCATCGTCGGGTTCGGTCCTGCCGACTGCAACATTGCTTCCGGCTGCTGGATCTCTTCCGTTTCCGCTCTCGGTCTTGGTTCTCTCTCTTGTGGTGTCGGCTTCTCCGTCATCTCGGGCGGCGGTTTCGTCCTTGGCAATGGGTTCACCGAGTCCATCGCCACCGACGCCTCCCTCGCTCTCAGTGCTTCCGCCGTCGCCACTACCACCGATGTCGAGATCCTCCTCGCCATCTCCCCCGCGATCTCCCGGTGTGGCACCGTCGAGTTCGTTGCGCAGATCTGCACCAACTTCTTCAGGGTCCCCACTGCTTCCCGTCCCATCCCTCCGTACGCTTCCAGCGCGATTGTCGAGAAATTAATCCCGTGTTTCGTGCACTGCTCCGCGTACTTGTTCCCTTTCAGGGACTCTGCTTCTCTCGCGGCTTGCCCCGGGGTTTTATATACTTTAATTTTCCCCGGGTTTACCACCGTGATGTCGAAGGCTCTGCCTCTCCCCTCCCTCAGCCCCTCTTGGCAGTACCAGTCCCCCGGTCTCTGCTTGTTGGGTCCCAGTAGGTGGCTGGGTTCTCTCAGCAGCGGCAATCCCGCCTGCTTAAAGATGGAGATGAACTCCTCCTTCACCCTCTCGTGTCGCTGGTGCACGTGCCCGTTCTTGATGCAGATCGAGGCATGGTATCCCTGCCTATCCTGCGGGCCTGAGCATATCCTGCATACTGCCCCTTCTGCGAACAGCGCTGCGCCCAATCGCATCCCACATGCGATCCTGAACGTCTCTGGGTCCATCGCGCACTCTTCATCTGCTTGTTGCAGCCATGCGCTCGCCTTATCCATGCGCAGAGAGAGCAGCCTCCCTTTATCGCGCGGGTCATCCGCCCCCGCCAGCAGGCAGTCTCTCTTGACCTGGTCCAGTTTCGCCGAGGACAGTCTCTGGGGGTTCGGCCCGGGCCCGTCTTCTTCTATCCTTAGCTCCTCCGGGAGGGCGAGGTTCAACCCCTTCTTCAGCGCTGGCATCAGCACACCCTTGAACCCCTCCCATAGTGACTTGCTCACCCCTTGGACTAACTCCAGGGATCCCAGTAGTGCTGCTCCCCTGTGCTCTGCACATGACCGCAGCCCCAATCCCCCCATCCGGGTCGGCAGTTGTGCTTGCATCCACTTTGGCCCCTCCAGTGTCAGGCCCAACACTCGGCTCGCCGTGGACCTCATCAGCTCGTCCACCTTCCGCATCGAGGTGTCCATTTTCCCATGCGTGCAGCATCGCATCAGGTGGGTCACCTTGCAGAAGCCCATGCATTGCCTTAGGAGCACCATGGCCACCTGCCGGTCCTGCAGGTCAGCTAGCAGCTCCGCTTTCTTCTCCAGCTGCGCCACCTTCCTGTCGACGAACTCCTGGCAGTGTTCCTCCGTCCCGAACGGTGCCCCCAGGAAGTCCCCGTTGTACAGTGGGGGTCTCATCCCCTCCAACCCCCACCCCAAGGGCAGGGTGTTCTGGGCTGAGTCGAGCACGTGCGTCTGGCACTTGTCCGGCCTCAGCGTCAGCCCCAGCTCCGCCGTCTCCTTCTGCAGGATTTGGAGGGCCTTGTCCACCTGTTCCAGGGTGCCCGCCACCAGCCCATCGTCCAGGTAGAAGCACGCCAACTCCGGCTTCGCCTCTAACACCTTCTGCAGCGCCGGCTTGATTGCCAACGAGAACAGCAAGGGACCCAACGGATCCCCCTGCTGAGCACCCTCCTCCGAGCTCAGCCTCTCGTCCCCAAATAGCAACCACGTCGGCGCTCCGTAACACCAGCTGACCCAGCTCTCCAGCAGGGTATCCCTCGTCGAATCCAGGAACGCCCCCCTCTTCACGCAGTTGAAGGCGTTCGAGAAGTCTATCTTCACGAACACTTTCTGTGACGAGAGCGCGTGCTCCGCGCGGAACTCATGCAGGGTGTGCACCGCCGCCTCCACTCCCCCCGACACCGCTACTCCCAGTTGTCTCACTTCTAGCAACGAGCTCCTCGCCTGGGACCTGTATGCCCCGCACAGGATCTTCGCCACCAGCCGCCTCCATGTTTCCCCCACCGCGACTGGCCGGTGCTCCCCCGGCTTCCCTTCTTTCTCCAGCGCCGTCAGGTTCGCCCCCGCCAGCAGCGGCGCTACTTCCCGCGGCGCCCTCCCGTTCGCCAGAATCCTCACCACCTCCGTGATCGAGGCTACCAGCCCCGGCACCTCACCCCGCTCCACCACGTCCTTCAGGTGTTGCGGCGCGAGGCCCGAAGGCCCTCCACTCGACCCCCTGTGGAAGGAGCGTAGGCATGCTAGCAGCTCCACCTCTGCTATCTGCACCTCCTGCCCTGCCGTGGCCGATGGGGGTCCGCTCGCCCTCGGGTGTAGGGTGCGCATCTGCTCCAGCACCTTCTCGGTTCGTTCTGCTGGCGGCGGCGCGTCTAGGGCCGAGATCGCCTGTGACAGGCAACCCTCCCTCGCTAGCGACGTGGCCCTGTCGTTCCTTCCTTTTTGCCCCGCCTCTTTCACTGCTGGCCTTCCCGTCGCCTTGCGGGGGGCCGCCGCTTTCCACAGTCCCTCAAATTCCCCCCGAATCCATGCTTGCAGGTCGTCGACCGCCCCTGTCAGATCGCTGGTCGACAACCTCCTACCCCCCCTCCGTATCCTCCGCAGTGTACATGTCGGGAGCATCAAGAGCAGCTTCCATGCCCACTCATCGTTCCGCTCCACGACTAGGTCGAGCGACAGCTTGAGTGCTCGCCCCAGATGATGCAACAGGGACACCGGCAGCTTCTTCGCTATCGGCCTCCTCCTGCTGGCTATTTCCTCCAAAGAGGGGAAGCTCTGGCTCTCCAGCACCCGCTTCCGGAACGCCGTGTACACGTCCCCCAGTTGGACCTTCTGCAGTTTCTCACTGCACCCCGGATGCATCGGCTGGTCCTGCCCGATGATCCCACAGCACACCGGACATTCCCGGAGGCCTAGCCTCGCCAACTGTCCATGCGTCAGCGGGTTGCCACTGAATGCGTGCTCGTCCACGTGTCTTAGGAGCTCCGCCCACTCCTCGAAGCCTCCCTTGTGTTTCGGGCACTCCGCTTGGGGGCACTCGTGCAGCTGGGCCTGTCGGGAGGCTGTCTGCAGCACTGCCGGCTCGCCTCCTGCTGCTTGCGACAGCGGGCCTGGCGACACTAACTCCAACCTCCGGGCGCTCTGTAGCAGCCGCGCGACGCAGTCCTCGGATGCCTCCACTGGGTCGTAGTGGCACCCGTTTTGCAGGGTCAAGACCAGCGTCCGCTTCGGGTCCGATGGCCCTTCCACCACCAGCGTTTCCGTCCTCACCACGACGACGAAGCGGCACTGTAGGTCCTCTGCCATGACCTGTAGGGCCAATGCATCGCCCCAGCATCCATCCTCTTCCAACGCCCTCGCATATACTCCGAATGCGTCCGCGTCCTGGAAGAAGACCTCGAACCTTTCCCTGTTCTTGGTCAGGTATCCTGCCGTTCTCCTGCGGAGCTCTCCATGTCTGCCCTTCCACCCCTCTGGCGTCTCTAGGAGTTGGCACACACTCCTGAACAGGCAATTCCCATCCCCAATCACCCGGAATACTTTTGCTCCCTCGCACTTCAGGCTTGCCAGTTCCGGCGTGGGTCCCGTCGCTACCCCCAGCCGTCCCTTGAGGTCCAACATCTCCCGACACCTCACTGTCTGGTGCACCAATCCGGTACTCAGCTCCCCGCAGGCCTTGCAGATCTGCTTTCCGAGTCTGTCGGATGCCATCTGGGCCGTTACCTCCCCCGGTACCACTCCCTTCAGGTGTTGTTTGAAGTGGTACTCTAGGTCACCCCTCACCCAGACGCTGCACCCCACCACCGGGCACTTCGTCCTCTCCTTGCTTTGCCCTCCTCCTGCCAGGTCTGACGGCCTCGCATACCATGGTCTGGGCTCCGCCTTGTACCCTCCTGGCTTTGTCCAGTCCCTTTCGGGCCCTGCCCGTCGCTTCTTCGGTGTCTCCGCCTTGTTCTTCCTTGGCCTCTCTGTCTCCGCGCGGAACCTCTCTCGCCTGGCGTGGAACTTCTCCAACTCTCCCGCCCACCGCTCCCACCTCTCCTGCCGTTCCTTCAGCAGCTTCCTCCTCCTCCTTTCCAGCCGCCTTGCCGCCTTGGACGCCACTTTCGGGGACGCCCTCTTCAGGAGCTCCCTTCCTCCCTTGTCTGGAGGTGGCTTTGGGTGGTCTCGCCTCACCCGGTTCCCGGCCGTTTCCGTTCCCCTCCGCGGGACCCACACCCCCTCTCGTCCATGTTGGAAAGCGCGTCCGCTTGCCGTATTGTTGGGGCTGTTTGAGCTGTTGGGGGTTATAAATGGGTGCGGGGGGATCGGGCGTGTTACGCGTCGGCTGATGCGCGATGAAAACAGTGGGCCTTTGTCCAGCGTTGTGAAAAGAGGGGTGTGCCATCCGCCTGGCACTGGGGCTAACCTCTGCTTACCCACTCCGGACGTCTGTTGCGCCCTCGTTCCACTTAGTAGTGCCCACAGCAGCACGTACCCACACAGTAACATTGTTTTCTCCATTCTCTCTTTTTTTTTTTTTTTTTTTTTTCTTTTTTTTTTTTTTTTTTTTTTTTTTGCTACTCTTCCTTTTCCGTTCTCTTCGCTGTGGATGATTTGTGTATGGAACCCGAAAAAAGACAATCGACTTACCTGCTCTTCTCCTTGTTAGCCCTGTACGTGTGTGTGGAGTAGGTTTTTTTTTTTTTTTTTTTTTTTTTTTTTTTTTTTTTTTTTTTTTTTTTTTTTTTTTCTGGCTCGCGTATCCTCCGCTTTCCGAACTCTTCTGTCTATGCGGTCACCCCCGTACAGTTCCGACGCAGAATGGTAGTCACCACCACGGGCACCAAACAAAGCTAGTGAGAGAGTTCTTCCTTCTCCTCTCCCGCAGGCTGATTCGTAACGCTTTGTCTTAAAAAAGAGTTTTAACAGGAACAAAAAAAAGATATGCTCTGTTTGCAGGTCTTAAAAGCAAAGTTTAAACGAGAACAAGAAAAGATATGTTCTTCTCGCGCGCTGACTAGCGGAAGACCGTGTATCAAAGCAGAGTTTAAACAAGAACAAAAAAAAGGATATGCTCTTTTCGCTGTCTTAAAGCGGTGTTTAAACGAGAACAAGAAAGGATATGTTCTGTTCGTGCGATGTATTGCGGAAGACCGTGTCTCAGTGTAGTTTTAATGAAGAACAAAAGAAAAAATTTGTTCTGTTTGCGCGTTCACCAGCGGTCCAGTCTCCAGAAAAGCTGAGAAGGACGTATGTGCTGGATGAATAAGTAACTTTTTTTTGACCAAAGCAAAGTACTCTCGAAGACAACTCGAATCAGAATGCAGGTGGGGAAAATTTCAACTCCTTCTTCAGCAGAGCAAGGTTTCCACAGCAACAACAATTATCCGCGCCTTCAATGTCCGTTTGTGACTGCTGGCCGACTCAAAGCGTTCGTAGACCGAAGATAGATGAGCTTTTTTTTTTTTTTTTTTTTTTTTTTCCTACCCCGCCGATGTACTAGAGCTTACTGAAGGACCCGCGTTTATCTCCTCCTCTGCAAGTATGCCTATGCAAAATCTAATTTCTTTTTTTTTTTTTTTTTTTTTTTTTTTTCTTCCTCTTTCTTCCTTAGTATTTTCTAAATAAACAACGACAAGTAATACCAAATTCTTCTAAATAAATATGACCAATTAATATATATAATAAACAATAAAAATTTTTTCTCCATCCAACCAACTCCACCTACTCGTAGGCTGTCCATCACAGAAACTCGATGCAGCCAGATATGAAATCCTTGGCTTTTCTACATTGACAGGCAAATGGGACCGATCAAGTGATCTAATCCTCATCAACGGCATTCCTGCCAGTCTTGGCTCAATCTTTGCCACCAGCTGGCTTCCTTCAGTAGCGATGTTGATCAGGTGGATGGAACAAGCATCCAACCTGAGACTTTGGAATTGTGTAGGTGACACGTAGTCGCCATTTAAGTGTTTTATCAATATTTAGTATTTTCATCATTATCAATCATCTCCTGGTTGGGTAACTGCACATCACCTTCGGTGTTGTCGCAGTGTCTCTTCCAACACTCCTGTCTCCTTTTTCTCCTATTCTCCTTATAAATTTCTCTTGAGGGCAGGCCTTCGGGCTGTTCAAGTGGTCTTTGACCACCGCTCTAGTTATATGCTCGATTCTTTGTTTTTCCTTATCGATGGTAGGAATGGTAACCGAATTAGCTTCGTGTGTCCAATTTCAAGGACGCGTGACCATTTATTTTTTCCCGTTGCCGCTCTTCTTACGTCCTCAGGCGGAGCCTACCTATGTTTCCCGTGTTTTCCAATTTGTCAGACTTAAACCAAAAGAAAGTATAAAAGAAAGACAAAACAAAGAAGTGAAAAGAACAAAAACAAAGAGTCTGGAAGCACAGACGAGTGTAACCAAAAAAAAAAAAAAAAATTTTTTTTTTCAACAATATACTTTGGTGCAGTGGTTTTTGTCACCGTCTGTCTTCTGGTCCACCTGGGTTCAATACCCTGTGGGGGTCGGGGGGCGACGGGGGCGACTTCTGCGACTTAAAAGACTTTAAAGCGCTAAGCGCTTCGCTACACGAACACGAGTGTGTCACGTGGCTGCCGCCGTTTTCTTCTTTTGTTGGGGTGGGGGAGGGTGGATGGGGTGAGCGTGGGGAAGGGTGGTCGGGTTGTGGGATCCGCTTGCGTGGAAAAATTCCTAGCTGCGCTTTCCTACTCGCTGACGGGGATGGGGCGAGGGAGGGAAAAAACTGTGAAGAAGATGTTTTAATTTAACAATAACAAAAATGTACTCTAATGTAGACAGATAAATGTAACAAAATAACAGATAGTAACAGAATATACAGACAGATAAACAGACAAATAAACAAACAAATAAATAAGCAAATAAACAACAATCTAAGAGAGGAATGAAATTAAGAGGAAGTAATTAACAAAAGTAAACAAATAAATAAGGAAGAAGAAGGTCAGTCACATACACCGTCTCTTCTACGTCGTCGTCGTCGTCGTCTTCGAAGTCGCCGAAACGCTTCGCTACACGAACACGAGTGTGTCACGTGGCTGCCGCCGTTTTCTTCTTTTGTTGGGGTGGGGGAGGGTGGATGGGGTGAGCGTGGGGAAGGGTGGTCGGGTTGTGGGATCCGCTTGCGTGGAAAAATTCCTAGCTGCGCTTTCCTACTCGCTGACGGGGATGGGGCGAGGGAGGGAAAAAACAATAAAGTACAGAAACTGTAGCTTTAGAATCGTTGGTTTTTTTTATATTCGGGAAGATAAAATGGAAACTACTCTCTTTGTCCTTTTTCATTATACTGTTAATTAGTACAATCCTTCTTCTGACTCTGATCGTTGTCTCGACATACAGCGACAGGGAAAACCCGCGAGCTGGGGACGACAGTCTTCTTTAGCATTTAAGCATTTTTCGACTTGAAAAGACATGACCCTTCAATTTAATGAGTTCTCATGTTTCTGGTTTTGGGATGGGGAATGTGCCCTTCTTCTCTTGATCCTTTGTTCTCATGGATCCCTTGTCTCTGTGCACAAAAGATAATTCGTCGTCTACCCAGCTTTACATTTGTCGCTGTACCAGTAAATAAAATGGGGCGAAAGAAGGGGGTGTGAGTCGTCCGTCCTTTGATCTCTGGGGCGTACGGACGTCAAGTTTTTTCGCTTGAAAGTTTTTCATCCTTTTCTTGGGTTGGGGGGCGGCCTTTGATTTTTATAATATGTGTGCGGCCTTTGGCTCCACTGGTCGGTGTTTCCTGGGGGGGGTGAAAAGCATGTTTTGGTCCGAGTTTGCCTCGTTGACCGGGGTTTTTTTTCTTTTGGGGGGGTCTGGTTGCAGGTTGTGTCTCCTGCTTCGCGGGGGCTTTGGTCACGTTTCTAACCTCGCTCCCGCTCTTGTTCTCCCTCGTCCTCTACCATGTGTTTTGGGTTGGCTCTGGGGTCTTGGCTCTGTCTTTTCCTCGACTCTTGAGACCTCCTTCGTGGAGTCCCTAGCGCCTTCCCCCTTTCGACGAGAAGTCCAGGACCCTTCGCGTTGGATCCCCTTCTCTCTCCCTCATCTCTCCTTGGGTGCTTTTCTCACTCTGTGACGACGACCTTGTGACCAACTCTGCTCCTGCCACACCTTGTCCGTCTCGTTCCGCCGGCTCCGGGCGTACGCCCGCGTCCGTGAACGAGGTCAGGGAGCCCGGGGGCCCGTGTGCGTACCCCATTGTGTCGGGTGAGTCTCCCTTACCTACCCGACGCAGTGTGGGTTTCCTGTTGTAACTCCGCGGCGCCTGTTCCCTCGTGGTGCCCTCCACTGGCTCCGGTTCCTTCTGCTTGCGTCTCTTCCTCTTCGCTTTCCTGCTCGGGTCTGGGGAGAGAACCTCTATCCTCTCCCTCTCTTCTCCCTTCCTGTACCTCCTCCTCGCCTGCCGTTCACCTGAGCTCGGGGTGGACTCTCCCATTTCCGCCTGCAACACCTGCGGACTTGGGTCCTCCTTTCCGGCCCCCTTTGCCCCCGTCTTTGCCTTCCGGCCTCTCGTGCGTCCCCTTCCCGTATTTGTCTTCGGCGACACACACTCCTCCCTCTCCTCCTCCATTCCCTTTCTGTACTTCGTCCTCCCTCTCGTGCTCGGTGTCGACACCGTGCCCGGCGATCTCTCTGCATCTTCCCCGCTCCCGTCACTACCCACTGCGCGTGGTCCCATCTTCGCCCCCAAACTGGATCTCTCGGCCATTGGTTTTGTTTCGCCTGAGTTCACCAGCTTTGAAAGGGGCTCCGATTGGCCCTCCCGTCGTGTTTCCGCGTTCCCCCCTTCTGGGTGTAGTCCCAGCATCCAGGCCATCTGACCTGTGTTCCCCTCGGGCGCCGCTCCCTCTTCCCATTCCTGTTCATCGACCGTCATGGTCATTTGGGAGTCTGACGATCCCTCCTCCTCTGTGTCCGACTCTGCCACCTGGACCACGTCCTCTGACGTCTCCTCGACGTACTGGACTACTGACCCTTCCGTCACATTATCTCCGTCGACTTCCATCTCCGACTGTGAGTCTTCCAGGTCCTCCAACCCCTCCACTCCGTCCATGCCGTCTGACGACGGTGGCTCTCCTGAGTGGTGGGACGTCTCGTCCAGCTCGTCCCCCTTCTCGGCTTGCAGGTCCTCGGCCAGGTGATGGTTTTCGCCTGAGGTCTCTGCTGCCGACGGGTCTACTGACTGGTCCCTTTCGTCCGTCTGTTCTTCCGCTTCCATGTCCGACGTCCCTGGACTCCCCAAGGAGCCTCCCGACATGGAACCGTTCCCTTCGTCCTGCCCTGTCGCTGGGGAGGATGATCTATCGTCATCTCCCTCCGACCCTTCCGAGCTCAACTCCAGGACTCCCGCCTCTACCCTTTGCACGGCCCCCTTCGGGGTTGGGACCGGGCTCTGCTCGTCTCGGCCCTCTACCCTCGCGTCTTCTCCTTCCACCGACTCTCGGCCGCCTGACGATCCCGTCCCCTCTTCTGTGTACTGGGGTTCCAGACGCAGTTGTCTTCCCTCCCACCGCACCGTGAAGGGACCCGTCTGTGTCCCGTGTCCCAGGCAGTTCTTTGCCCCCTCTGTGAAAACCTTCATCACGGCTTCCGTCACTGAGGTCGAGCCCTCCTTCGCCGCTTTTTCCGCCTCCTCCGTCGCGTGTGTTCTCATCCTCTCTGGCATCTCCACCAGCGTCGTACGCCTCCCCATCAACTCCGCCTCCTCCAGCACCTCTCTCTGGTCCGTCGACCAGTGTGTCGTGCTTCCTCGCAGCAGCAGGGATGCCTCCGCTGGGACGAGGCCTCCACACGCCTTGGCCGCTACCAGCCCCACCAGGGCTGCGAAGTATCGCCCCCAGTGTGTGTCTCCCGCTGGCAGGCCAGCTGACCATGTGCCCAACACCTCGAAACGGTGTGTGTCCAACCAGCTCGCCGCCGCCCCCAGACGGCCCGTTACCGGGTCTTCCTCGCATGCGTACACCAAGGTGTACCTCGTCCCTACTTCGCCAACCACCTCCCCCAGCAGGTGGGTTCGGAGGTATCCCTCCGCCTCCCCCTTGCTTGCGAAACTCTTGTGTCTCGCCGCCGCGTAGCCTGACACCATCGAGTTCGCCTCGTTCCAGCATTGGAACAGGCCTACCGCCCTGCCCCTCGCCACTGCGTACCACTTACGTGGGCTGACTCCCTCCGTGGCCCGGGTCGGTTCCCTGGTCTCCGGCTGCCACCTCTCTACGAACCTGTCCGCCTCCTTCCTGGAGGAGAAACTCTGGTGTGTCGCATTCGGGCACCCTTCCGTCTGTGCCTTCGCCTCCTCCCACGATGCATACACTCCCGGTTTCCATCCCACCGCCACCGCATACAGCTTCTCCTCCTTCGACGGGGGGTCGGGGGATGGGGGCTCTTTTTCCTCGGGTTGTCCCACTTCCTGTGCTGGCTCGTCTCTCAGCCCTACTGCTTCCGCTCCTTGTGCTTCCGTCGTCTGCGCTTCCACCTGGGCTGGCGCTTCGGCTCGTGGTCTGTCTTCGCCTGATGCCGTCGACCCTCCTGGGAGCGACTGGGATTCATCCGGTTCCGCCGCCTTTCCCCTCAATTGGGACAGCCCCAGATTCATCTCCAGCTCGATCACCAAGTAGTCGAGCCCGTCCTCCGAGAGTTCCACCGGCTCGTCCCATGCCGCCGATTCCGCTTCCCAGAGGGCCAGGTTCTCCACCCCTCGTGAGCTTTCCGTCACCTGGTGTTCTATCACCGACGGGAGCGCTACCAACTTCAGCGCCTCCTGCTGCTCGGCTCCCCACCCCTGCTGCGGTATGACCACCTCGATCTGTGTCTCACCCCCCAGCAGTTGCGATCTCTCCCTGATCGCGTTGAGCCCTAGCAGCGCTGCCACGTACTCCGCAGTCGCTTCGTCCCATGTCGGTAGGCAGCCCGACCACGTGAACCTCCTGTCGAGCGTTCCCATGTGTATCAGGCATGCTGCCGCCCCCAGCTTCTCCATCTCCGCGTTCCAGACGCTCGATACCAGTAAGAGCAGCTTGCGCTGCGTCTGCCCCCCTACTACTCGCGTCCGGAGGACACACTCCGCCTCTTCCCTGGACGTGTACCCCGCGGTGTCCTCCTCCGACGGCGGTGCCTCGCGTACCTCCATCCGGTCCTTGTTCGCCACCGGAATCCATCTCACCGGCACCCCGACGTCCTCTTGGGTCGATCCCTCCACCCTCGAGTAGACCACTACTACTGGTTTCGTCCCGTGGATCTCCTCTGTCGACACTTGGCTTATTGCCTTGTCGTCTTGCTTCTGCCAGCCTACTCCGTCCCACGTGTATGACACGTAATGCCCCGCGTTGTCACTCCCGAGGTGCGCGATCGCTCCCGTTTGCTGGTACGTCATCACCCTCTCCCCGACCTGCACCTGGAAGCGCTCTTCCCATCCCAAGGACCCTTGCGTGTCCTGCTTGTCTCTCTGGAAGATCAAGGAGCTTGGGAGCGAGGCGAAACTCTCTTCCAGCGTGGCCTCATTGCTGCCGCACAGCTTCTCGCAGGACCGCTCGACTCTCTCCTTCGTCGGCTGAAGCCTCACTTGTGGTGTACGGCCACTCAGTGGGATCAGCGTCAACTCATCCGTCGATCCGGAGGCGTCCGCACAACCCGTGCAGACCAGCTGTTTCAGCTGTACTGCCGAGAACAACGGTTCGCACACCTCTTTCTTCTCCTCCAACAGGGCGTCTACTATGGACGTCAGGGTTCCTACTACCTCCCCCTGCCGCCTGTCTTGTAGCGGGTCGAACATCTCGGACAGCTTCTCCAGGCACTCCCCACTCCCTTTGACCACTCCACTCAGGAGGCCCGACATCCCCACTTCCTCCTTCCCCGTCAGCACTTGTGTCAGTGCCGTGCCCTTCAGCAGGCACTGTACGGACGCGTCGAGGTAGCAGGAGTTCCCGATGTTCGGCAAACCTCTCATCGTCGGGGGCGGTCCTGCCGACTGTCGCATTACTTCCGGCTGCTGGATCTCTTCCGTTTCCGCTCTCGGTCTTGGTTCTCTCTCTTGTGATGTCGGCTTCTCCGTCATCTCGGGCGGCGGTTTCGTCCTTGGCAATGGGTTCACTGAGTCCATCGCCACCGACGCCTCCCTCGCTCTCAGTGCTTCCGCCGTCGCCACTACCACCGATGTCGAGATCCTCCTCGCCATCTCCCCCGCGATCTCCCGGTGTGGCACCGTCGAGTTCGTTGCGCAGATCTGCACCAACTTCTTCAGGGTCCCCACTGCTTCCCGTCCCATCCCTCCGTACGCTTCCAGCGCAATTGTCGAGAAATTAATCCCGTGTTTCGTGCACTGCTCCGCGTACTTGTTCCCTTTCAGGGACTCTGCTTCTCTCGCGGCTTGCCCCGGGGTTTTATACAATTTAATTTTCCCCGGGTTTACCACTGTGATGTCGAAGGCTCTGCCTCTCCCCTCCCTCAGCCCCTCTTGGCAGTACCAGTCCCCCGGTCTCTGCTTGTTGGGTCCCAGTAGGTGGCTGGGTTCTCTCAGCAGCGGCAATCCCGCCTGCTTAAAGATGGAGATGAACTCCTCCTTCACCCTCTCGTGTCGCTGGTGCACGTGGCCGTTTTTGATACAGATTGAGGCATGGTATCCCTGCCTATCCTGTGGGCCTGAGCATATCCTGCATACTGCCCCTTCCGCGAACAGCGCTGCGCCCAATCGCATCCCACATGCGATCCTGAACGTCTCTGGGTCCATCGCGCACTCTTCATCTGCTTGTTGCAGCCATGCGCTCGCCTTATCCATGCGCAGGGAGAGCAGCCTCCCTTTATCGCGCGGGTCATTCGCCCCCGCCAGCAGGCAGTCTCTCTTGACCTGGTCCAGTTTCGCCGAGGACAGCCTCTGGGGGTTCGGCCCCGGCCCGTCTTCTTCTATCCTTAGCTCCTCCGGGAGGGCGAGGTTCAACCCCTTCTTCAGTGCTGGCATCAGCACCCCCTTGAACCCCTCCCACAGTGACTTGCTCACCCCTTGGACTAATTCCAGGGATCCCAATAGTGCTGCTCCCCTGTGCTCTGCACATGACCGCAGCCCCAATCCCCCCATCCGGGTCGGCAGTTGTGCTTGCATCCACTTTGGCCCCTCCAGTGTCAGGCCCAACACTCGGCTCGCCGTGGACCTCATCAGCTCGTCCACCTTCCGCATCGAGGTGTCCATTTTCCCATGCGTGCAGCATCGCATCAGGTGGGTCACCTTGCAGAAGCCCATGCATTGCCTTAGGAGCACCATGGCCACCTGCCGGTCCTGCAGGTCTGCTAGCAGCTCCGCTTTCTTCTCCAGCTGCGCCACCTTCCTGTCGACGAACTCCTGGCAGTGTTCCTCCGTCCCGAACGGTGCCCCCAGGAAGTCCCCGTTGTACAGTGGGGGTCTCATCCCTTCCAACCCCCACCCCAAGGGCAGGGTGTTCTGGGCTGAGTCGAGCACGTGCGTCTGGCACTTGTCCGGCCTCAGCGTCAGCCCCAGCTCCGCCGTCTCCTTCTGCAGGATTTGGAGGGCCTTGTCTACCTGTTCCAGGGTGCCCGCCACCAGCCCATCGTCCAGGTAGAAGCACGCCAACTCCGGCTTCGCCTCCAACACCTTCTGCAGCGCCGGCTTGATTGCCAACGAGAACAGCAAGGGACCCAACGGATCCCCCTGCTGAGCGCCCTCCTCCGAGCTCAGCCTCTCGTCCCCAAACAGCAACCACGTCGGCGCTCCGTAACACCAGCTGACCCAGCTCTCCAGCAGGGTATCCCTCGTCGAATCCAGGAACGCCCCCCTCTTCACGCAGTTGAAGGCGTTCGAGAAGTCTATCTTCACGAACACTTTCTGTGACGAGAGCGCGTGCTCCGCGCGGAACTCATGCCGGGTGTGCACCGCCGCCTCCACTCCCCCCGACACCGCTACTCCCAGCTGTCTCACTTCTAGCAACGAGCTCCTCGCCTGGGACCTGTATGCCCCGCACAGGATCTTCGCCACCAGCCGCCTCCATGTTTCCCCCACCGCGACTGGCCGGTGCTCCCCCGGCTTCCCTTCTTTCTCCAGCGCCGTCAGGTTCGCCCCCGCCAGCAGCGGCGCTACTTCCCGCGGCGCCCTCCCGTTCGCCAGAATCCTCACCACCTCCGTGATCGAGGCTACCAGCCCCGGCACCTCACCCCGCTCCACCACGTCCTTCAGGTGTTGCGGCGCGAGGCCCGAAGGCCCTCCACTCGACCCCCTGTGGAAGGAGCGTAGGCATGCTAGCAGCTCCACCTCTGCTATCTGCACCTCCTGCCCTGCCGTGGCCGATGGGGGTCCGCTCGCCCTCGGGTGTAGGGTGCGCATCTGCTCCAGCACCTTCTCGGTTCGTTCTGCTGGCGGCGGCGCGTCTAGGGCCGAGATCGCCTGTGACAGGCAACCCTCCCTCGCTAGCGACGTGGCCCTGTCGTTCCTTCCTTTTTGCCCCGCCTCTTTCACTGCTGGCCTTCCCGTCGCCTTGCGGGGGGCCGCCGCTTTCCACAGTCCCTCAAAATCCCCCCGAATCCATGCTTGCAGGTCGTCGACAGCCCCTGTCAGATTGCTGGTCGACAACCTCCTACCCCCCCTCCGTATCCTCCGCAGTGTACAAGTCGGGAGCATCAAGAGCAGCTTCCATGCCCACTCATCGTTCCGCTCCACGACTAGGTCAAGCGCCAGCTTGAGTGCTCGCCCCAAATGGTGCAACAGGGGCACCGGCAGCTTCTTCGCTATCGGCCTCCTCCTGCTGGCTATTTCCTCCAATGAGGGGAAGCTCTGGCTCTCCAGCACCCGCTTCCGGAACGCCGTGTACACGTCCCCCAGTTGGACCTTCTGCAGTTTCTCACTGCACCCCGGATGCATCGGCTGGTCCTGCCCGATGATCCCACAGCACACCGGACATTCCCGGAGGCCTAGCCTCGCCAACTGTCCATGCGTCAGCGGGTTGCCACTGAATGCGTGCTCGTCCACGTGTCTTAGGAGCTCCGCCCACTCCTCGAAGCCTCCCTTGTGTTTCGGGCACTCCGCTTGGGGGCACTCGTGCAGCTGGGCCTGTCGGGAGGCTGTCTGCAGCACTGCCGGCTCGCCTCCTGCTGCTTGCGACAGCGGGCCTGGCGACACTAACTCCAACCTCCGGGCGCTCTGTAGCAGCCGCGCGACGCAGTCCTCGGATGCCTCCACTGGGTCGTAGTGACACCCGTTCTGCAGGGTCAAGACCAGCGTCTGCTTCGGGTCCGATGGCCCTTCCACCACCAGCGTTTCCGTCCTCACCACGACGACGAAGCGGCACTGTAGGTCCTCTGCCATGACCTGTAGGGCCAACGCATCGCCCCAGCATCCATCCTCTTCTAACGCCCTCGCATATACTCCGAATGCGTCCGCGTCCTGGAAGAAGACCTCGAACCTTTCCCTGTTCTTGGTCAGGCACCCTGCCGTTCTCCTGCGGAGCTCTCCATGTCTGCCCTTCCACCCCTCTGGCGTCTCTAGGAGTTGGCACACACTCCTGAACAGGCAATTCCCATCCCCAATCACCCGAAATACTTTTGCTCCCTCGCACTTCAGGCTTGCCAGTTCCGGCGCGGGTCCCGTCGCTACCCCCAGCCGTCCCTTGAGGTCCAACATCTCCCGACACCTCACTGTCTGGTGCACCAATCCGGTACTCAGCTCCCCGCAGGCCTTGCAGATCTGCTTTCCGAGTCTGTCGGAAGCCATCTGGGCCGTTACCTCCCCCGGTACCACTCCCTTCAGGTGTTGTTTGAAGTGGTACTCTAGGTCACCCCTCACCCAGACGCTGCACCCCACCACCGGGCACTTCGTCCTCTCCTTGCTTTGCCCTCCTCCTGCCAGGTCTGACGGCCTCGCATACCATGGTCTGGGCTCCGCCTTGTGCCCTCCTGGCTTTGTCCAGTCCCTTTCGGGCCCTGCCCGTCGCTTCTTCGGTGTCTCCGCCTTGTTCTTCCTTGGCCTCTCTGTCTCCGCGCGGAATCTCTCTCGCCTGGCGTGGAACTTCTCCAACTCTCCCACCCACCGCTCCCACCTCTCCTGCCGTTCCTTCAGCAGCTTCCTCCTCCTCCTTTCCAGCCGCCTTGCCGCCTTGGACGCCACTTTCGGGGACGCCCTCTTCAGGAGCTCCCTTCCTCCCTTGTCTGGAGGTGGCTTTGG
Source organism: Flectonema sp. DT1601 (assembly GCA_964019425.1). NCBI lineage: Eukaryota > Euglenozoa > Diplonemea > Diplonemida > Diplonemidae > Flectonema > Flectonema sp. DT1601. The sequence goes on along the minus strand of OZ025802.1, from coordinate 416,261 downwards.
GTGGTCTCGCCTCACCCGGTTCCCGGCCGTTTCCGTTCCCCTCCACGGGACCCACACCCCCTCTCGTCCATGTTGGAAAGCGCGTCCGCTTGCCGTATTGTTGGGGCTGTTTGAGCTGTTGGGGGTTACAAATGGGTGCGGGGGGATCGGGCGTGTTACGCGTCGGCTGATGCGCGATGAAAACAGTGGGCCTTTGTCCAGCGTTGTGAATAGAGGGGTGTGCCATCCGCCTGGCACTGGGGCTAACCTCTGCTTACCCACTCCGGACGTCTGTTGCGCCCTCGTTCCACTTAGTAGTGCCCACAGCAGCACGTACCCACACAGTAACATTGTTTTCTCCATTCTCTCTTTTTTTTTTTTTTTTTTTTTTTTTTTTTTTTTTTTTTTTGCTACTCTTCCTTTTCCGTTCCCTTCGCTGTGGATGATTTGTGTATGGAACCCGAAAAAAGACAATCGACTTACCTGCTCTTCTCCTTGTTAGCCCTGTACGTGTGTGTGGAGTAGGTTTTTTTTTTTTTTTTTTTTTTTTTTCCGGCTCGCGTATCCTCCGCTTTCCGAACTCTTCTGTCTATGCGGTCACCCCCGTACAGTTCCGACGCAGAATGGTAGTCACCACCACAGGCACCAAACAAAGCTAGTGAGAGAGTTCTTCCTTCTCCTCTCCCGCAGGCTGATTCGTAAAGTTTTGTCTTAAAAGAGAGTTTTAACAAGAACAAAAAAAGGATATGCTCTGTTTGCAGGTCTTAAAAGCAAAGTTTAAACGAGAACAAGAAAAGATATGTTCTTCTCGCGCGCTGACTAGCGGAAGACCGTGTATCAAAGCAGAGTTTAAACAAGAACAAAAAAAAAGGATTTGTTCTTTTCGCTGTCTTAAGCGGTGTTTAAACGAGAACAAGAAAAGATATGTTCTGTTCGTGCGATGTTTTGCGGAAGACCGTGTCTCAGTGTAGTCTTAACGAAGAACAAAAGAAAATATTTGTTCTGTTTGCGCGTTCACCAGCGGTCCAGTCTCCAGAAAAGATGAGAAGGACGTATGAGCTGGAGGAATAATTAACTTTTGACAAAAGCAAAGTACTCTCGAAGACAACTCGAATCAGAATGCAGGTGGGGAAAATTTCAACTCCCTCTTCAGCAGAGCAAGGTTTCCACAGCAACAACAATTATCCGCGCCTTCAATGTCCGTTTGTGACTGCTGGCCGACTCAAAGCGTTCGTAGACCGAAGATAGATGAGCTTTTTTTTTTTTTTTTTTTTTTTTTTTTTTTCCTACCCCGCCGATGTACTAGAGCTCACTGAAGGACCCGCGTTTATCTCCTCCTCTGCAAGTATGCCTATGCAAAATCTAATTTCTTTTTTTTTTTTTTTTTTTTTTTTTTTTTTTCTCCTCTTTCTTCCTTAGTATTTTCTAAATAAACAACGACAAGTAATACCAAATTCTTCTAAATAAATATGACCTAATTAATATATATAATAAACAATAAAAAAAAAAAAATTTTTTTTTTCAACAATATACTTTGGCGCAGTGGTTTTTGTCACCGTCTGTCTTCTGGTCCACCTGGGTTCAATACCCTGTGGGGGTCGGGGGGCGACGGGGGCGACTTAAAAGACTTAAAAGACTTTAAAGCGCTAAGCGCTTCGCTACACGAACACGAGTGTGTCACGTGGCTGCCGCCGATTTCTTCTTTTGTTGGGGTGGGGGAGGGTGGATGGGGTGAGCGTGGGGAAGGGTGGTCGGGTTGTGGGATCCGCTTGCGTGGAAAAATTCCTAGCTGCGCTTTCCTACTCGCTGACGGGGATGGGGCGAGGGAGGGAAAAAACTGTGAAGAAGATGTTTAAATTTAACAATAACAAAAATGTACTCTAATGTAGACAGATAAATAAATGTAACAAAATAACAGATAGTAACAGAATATACAGACAGATAAACAGACAGATAAACAAACAAATAAATAAGCAAATAAACAACAATCTAAGAGAGGAATGAAATTAAGAGGAAGTAATTAACAAAAGTAAACAAATAAATAAGGAAGAAGAAGGTCAGTCACATACACCGTCTCTTCTACGTCGTCGTCGTCGTCGTCTTCGAAGTCGCCGAAACGCTTCGCTACACGAACACGAGTGTGTCACGTGGCTGCCGCCGATTTCTTCTTTTGTTGGGGTGGGGGAGGGTGGATGGGGTGAGCGTGGGGAAGGGTGGTCGGGTTGTGGGATCCGCTTGCGTGGAAAAATTCCTAGCTGCGCTTTCCTACTCGCTGACGGGGATGGGGCGAGGGAGGGAAAAAACAATAAAGTACAGAAACTGTAGCTTTAGAATCGTTGGTTTTTTTTTGAGGGATAGAGAGGCAGGTAAGTGGGAGAGCAAACCCTCGGAACCAGCGATCCTTATGATGTATGAATGCGTGCTAAAAATATAAACCACATCAACAGTCTTAAGCTGGTTTTACAGGTCCCACGATTACCCGTCGCCATGGCGAAGAAAAGATAAGTAAATTATAACTCATGATGGCTCACAAGGTCACGTTTTGTTTTGCTTTTTTTTTTTTTTTTTTTTTTTTTTCCCCATTTCTTTTTAACCCCTGAGTAGTATAGTAAGCTCGTTCGCAGTGTTCCCTGGGCACGCATTGGTTCTTTTCTTTTGCTCACCCTTTTTTTTTTTTTTTTTTTTTTTTTTTCCCTTTCACTTTTTTTCACATGTTCCTTCTTCCTAGTCGTCGTCTTCTTCGTTACCTGAGCATGACCGTGTTAGGCTCCCTGTTCCTACTCTCCTCTTGTTTCCAAACACTTGCTTCCGCAGCCTACCTCTATTACTCCGCCGTCTCACCAGCTCTCTCGCAAAGTTCCCTAATGTCTTCGAACCCGACGACGACGCGTCTGTACTACTCAGATACAGAAGGTCCCGGTCAGCTCCAGCCGGTCCCTTCCGCGCCTTGTCATGGGCTCTCCTTCTCTTCGTCTTCGTCTTTTTCGCCTCCTTGGCGAGTTTGGCTTTCAGCGCGGCCAGATCACAGCATTGGTCGAAGTCGCATTTGCTACAGTTTACCATCAACGTACCCTTCAGTCTCTTCCTGCGGCATCTGTTGCACCACCCATTACTAGCCAAGGGTCTCCTCCTAAAGTTCCTCGGGAGCCATCTGTCTCCACACAGACACTTTCCCAGCTCAGGTGGATCTTCCGACGGTGCCGAGCATGTTGAGGTGTCATCATCGCCCGAATTCGTCACATCTGTGTCCATGCATGTCATTTCGGAGTCTGATGTCTCCGACGACACAGCTCGCTGCAGCCGCATGCCGTCCCCTGCGTGATCCTTCGCCGTCTGTTCATCCAACACGGTTCGAGGGGAACTCCCTTCCTCCAGCAGCACCGGTGTTGCATCATCGCTCCCAGTCTTGGTTGCAAGCTTCGAGTCTTCCAGCAGATTGTTTTCCTGTTGGGCGCTTTCTGACTCTTGTGGCTCGGTTCCTTCGGCTGGCTTCTTTACTACATTAACCTCCTCCTCCTGCCGCCCCCTCTCAGCACGTGCCTCCGCCGTCGCTGTTCCCTTCTCAAATTCTGCCTGCAGGAGCTCATAGTCAGGCAGCACAGGTATCGCCTCTCCGTCAGCGAGTCGGGTCACGGTCTCTTGCTTCGAATCTTCGTGCACTTTGATTTCCTGTTGTGTGCTCTCTGATTCTTGTTGCTCGATCCCACCGGCCGACGCTGTCTCCTCCGCGTTCGACTCCGTCGGCGGTTTGTCCCGTCCCGGTTGCGAGTCAGCCCCTGTTGGTGTCTCTGCCTGTTCGGGCCCTGTGCGATGTTCGCAGTCCGGTGTCACACGTCCGCTACCCGGCTTGGGGTCCTCCTGCAGTCTGTTTTGCTGTTGGGCATTGTCCGACCCTTGTTGCCTGGTTTCCTTGGCCTCCGCTAGGGGTGGCCCATCTGATGCAATGTGCGATGAAGGAGCTCCAGCTGGGCCGTCCATCGAGTCCCTCCGCGGGTCACTCGACTTTGTCTTCTTCAGGTCTGATGGCGAGCGTCCTCCCAATCTCCGCTTGGTCGGCCCCTGTGTTATCGCCAGTGGGCGTGTCCTTACCGCCTCCGCTACCCGGCCTCGCCGGTCGCCTAACGCGGGTCGTGGGATCATCTCTACCATGGGGAAAGACACCATTGGCTTCCTCTCTGGGATTCCTTCGGGGACTCCGTAGCACCACTCGTACGCGCTATGCCTCACCTCTCTCGGTAGATCGGCGATCTTCAGGGAGATCCCCGCCCCACTCGCCTTCTGGACCATGCCCCTCACCTGTGTCCATTCCCCCTCTTCCCAGCCCCCCAAAGGCCCGTACGCCTGGACGTCGCCCAGCTTGCCGAGGACTCCACAGCTCGACAAGATATCACGCACTGCCCTCATGAGGACGAGCATCGCTGGGTCCCCCGCTCCCTCCAAGCGGTTGAAACTCCATTGTTTCAGCATCGCACCACCTCCGCTCTCCAGCAAGTATGCTCTATTCATCCCCGCAAAAAAGAAAAGTTTTTTTGGTTACACTCGTCTGTGCTTCCAGACTCTTTGTTTTTGTTCTTTTCACTTCTTTGTTTTGTCTTTCTTTTATACTTTCTTTTGATTTAAGTCTGACAAATTGGAAAACACGGGAAACGTAGGTAGGCTCCGCCTGAGGACGTAAGAAGAGCGGCAACGGAAGAAAATAAATGGTCACGCGTCCTTGAAATTGGACACATGAAGCTAATTCGGTTACCATTCCTACCATCGATAAGGAAAACAAAGAGTCGAGCATATAACTAGAGCGGTGGTCAAAGACCACTTGAACAGCCCGAAGGCCTGCCCTCAAGAGAAATTTATAAGGAGAATAGGAGAAGAAGGAGAAAGGAGTATTGGAAGGGACACCGAGACAACACCGAAGGTGATGTGCAGTTACCCAACCAGGAGATGATTGATAATGATGAAAATACTAAATATTGATAAAACACTTAAATGGCGACTACGTGTCACCTACACAATTCCAAAGTCTCAGGTTGGATGCTTGTTCCATCCACCTGATCAACATCGCTACTGAAGGAAGCCAGCTGGTGGCAAAGATTGAGCCAAGACTGGCAGGAATGCCGTTGATGAGGATTAGATCACTTGATCGGTCCCATTTGCCTGTCAATGTAGAAAAGCCAAGGATTTCATATCTGGCTGCATCGAGTTTCTGTGATGGACAGCCTACGAGTAGGTGGAGTTGGTTGGATGGAGCGCTATGGCAGAATGGACATTTGATGGCTTTCCGCCAGTTTTGCATCAGTGGATGACACCCCGTTCTGAAATTCGCAATTCTGATTTCATCGCTCCTTTTCATGTCGGGAGGATATTTTATCGCGGCACCTTTGACGGTGTTTTTATAGCAAGTGTAGCCAATTCTGTTCCAAATGTCCTTCGTGATCCCCCTCCTCACTCGGGATTTGTGATAGAAGAAGGATCCTCGGATTGGGATTTGAGGGAGGTATCTGTTGTGAGCCGATTTCTTAGCAAGTTCATCAACTTCGTCGTGTGCTTCTATCCCCATGTGAGAAGGGATGAATTGAAGATGTACTTTCATACCGCAGTTCCGTAGGTTCTCGAGGATGCCGAGGGATCTGGTGTTTCTCTGTTTACACCTGCCACCCTTCAACTCGTCCAACAATGATTTTGAGTCGGTATAGATTCTGACTGACTTAGTTAACCCGTCTTTCTGTACCTTCCAGTTTAAGTAGTTTGCCGCATTTTTCAAGGCATGTTGCTCTGTTCTGTAGCTGCAATCCGCACGCACTAATCTGGTCGCATGAGCACGTTTCTTTCCGTCTCGTGACTTAGCAATGAGAGCCGCGCCTGACGCATTCGAAGAGTATGAACCGTCACAGTTGATCACCATGTCCACCGGAGGAAGTGTCGCGTTGTAGGTAAGGAATTTCTCCCTGTCCACTGCGGGATCAGGGGATTTTGTAAAACCGCAGCTGTTGCTGATTTGAACATTGTCCGAAGCAATCCAAGGTTTGATAGAGTCAGGTTGAACGATCCCCACACTTTCTAGTTGACCTTCAGAACGGGGAATGAGGCCACCCCAGAAGCTTCGAGGCGATGCGAGTGAGTTGGTGTCCGGCACCCAGGTCATGGCTTTGTACCTGAAATAGGCAATTTTAGTCTGCTTTTCGATTTGTCTTTTAAACGGTAAGATGTCGGCTTCCCAAAGGAGCAACTCCCTAGGAGTACATCTGCTGCATCCTGTTACGAGTCTCGCTATTTTTCTCATCTCGAAGTCGATAGCGTCCGTTTTATGCTGGTTGAGCAACCAACCAAAGCTGTCCAGTGCATAGGAAATCCTCGCTGTCACGTACAAGTTTTTAACCATCTTTAGGGTCTTGTAGTCCAATTCATATGGCTGGAGGCACTGCAGAAGGGAGATCCCTTTCTTCAGTTCGTCGTGTATTTTCTCCAACTGTTTATCAAACCTGAGCCTGTTATCAATGTAAACACCCAGATATTTCACTGAGTCCGTGATCGGCAGTAGGAAGGCAATTTTAATTTTCGCTTTGACATTCATCTCGTCGTGGATGTTCAACATCAGTAAATCTTCTAATTCTTGTTGAGTCCTGATGGGTTTCCCCTCTACTTCGAGGATCGTTTCACCACTCAGTAAAGTGGGCCTTGTCGTCGTCGTGTTGATCACGCTGTCTAGATCAAAATAGTCAATATCTAACGAACGTACTTCCAGTTATTTTTTATTTATAATAAATAAATAAATAAAAAATTATTATTATTATTAAAGCTTTTTTCTTTTTTTTTGTCACATCTTTCTTGTCTCTCTTTCATTTTGCTTTTTTTATATTCTGAGCACCAACGTTCTTCTTATTTTTTAACAAGACAAAGATACGCGTGCAACTGTCAGGAGTCCGTTAGAGGACCTCCACGGATCGGCAGCTCCTGACACTGTGCTTGCAAAGCGAGAGATCAACGTAAAGACGGTGGCCAAAGACCACTGGGTCACCTGCGAGCCGAAAGGGCCCTACGGTTGTCCTCATAGAACTAGGAGATAAGGAGAAAGAATGGAGAAGATGTATACTAAAAGATAATAGTATTGACTTGTTTAACTACAGCTGAGTGCTGTCAGGTTTGAACCCATTGCTCCATGTTCCATATGAATCCGGCAAGGGCATGCAAGTTACGTGTAGCAAACATGAACGGAAGACTCAAGGCAGTCTTCGAGATTCTTGCTTCCTCAATAATTTCACCAATAGTTCCTTTTCGAATGTACATCAGCGCCGCAGCAGTGCATTCCAGTATCAGATGACGTGGTGAAGACTCCGTTCTTTGACAAAAGAGACACATCCGAGGAACTTCTTTAATTCTAAGTAAGTGATGAGATCCAGTCTTGAATCTAGCTATTCTAATTTCTGATGACCTCAGCATGTTGGGGGGGTAACGAGCAGCCTTGCAACCCCCAGTGGGAAAAAGTTTTATTTATTTAGTCACATCCCCCCTGTCTTTCCACTTTATTTTTCTTCATTCTGAGCATTCTTGCCCTTCTTATTTATTGATAAAGTAAACAAGTAAAAACAAGCGCAACTGTCCTGAGTCCGTTGGAGGACTTCCCCGGATAGGAATCTCAAGACACAGTTAATATAAAGCGAAGGATCAGTACAGGGACGGTGGCCAAAGACCACTGGGTTACCTACGAGCCATGAAGCTCTGCGGATGTCCTCAGAGAAATTAGGAGATGATTAAGGAGTGTGATAAGGGAGAATGATACTAATGAATTAGCAACTACCAATCAGTTAACAGTTTGATAAGCCTGTTCGTTGTTCCAAATGCCATAAGTATCCGGCTAGGGCGTGAAGATTTCTCGTCGCAAACATTATTGAAAGATTTAGTTTGGTCTCGGAGATTCTCGCTTCCTGAATGTTTGATCTAATTGTTCCTTCTCTAATGCGGACCACGTCACCATCCTCGCAATCAAATATTAGATGTCGGGCAGAAGAGTCTGTTCTTTTGCAGAAGGGGCACTTTATCGGTAGTTCATTTACCCTGAGCAGGGGGTGAGAGCCCGTTCTGAACCTGGCTATCCTTATCTCTGATTCTCTCAGCATGTCCTTGGGGTATCGAGCCGCTCTCAGGCCTCCGGTAGCATCAAGATATTGCCTAAGCATCACCCGTTTGATCGGTGGTTTCGCCCTTGTTGAACCCTCCATAATCTTACCAAACAGCTTTCTGTTAGCTTCCCTCACTATCCTTGACTTATGTGCGAAGAAGTCCATAGTCGTTGACACCGGCTTGCTCTTAACATCTTTTGAGATCTTTTTCACCAGTTCATCTGCCTTGTCATGCGGTTCAATTCCCACGTGAGCTGGGATGAATTGAAGGTGAACGAATGAGTTTAATTTTCTTATCCCTTCTAGTATTGAGAGAGAGTTCAGCTTCCTCTGAGCCGCAATTCCACCACGCAGCTCATCCAGATTGGATTTAGAATCACTGAAGACTCTCGTGATTCCGGATCTGGGACCCAAGACAGAGGTTGCTTTTCCAAATTCACTTATTAACAGCTTCAGAGTTACCTGTTCAGCTTTATAACTACTTTCCGTTGCAACAAGTCTCGATGCCATGGTCCGTTCACACGGCGTGATCTGCACTGCCGCTGCGCCTGCCGTGTAGTTGACAGGGTCGTGGGATCCGTCAACAAAAATGGACGAGGTACAAGGCCTAAGTTCGCTGCAGTACTCCTCGAACTTAGCCTTGTCCACTTCAGCAACACCGGTCTTCGAATGTCCATATCCGCAAGATATCTCCAGGTTCGGAACATCTATCCATGGCTCGATGCTGTCAGGCATGACAATCCCTTGGATCTCCATATTACAGTCCTCGGCCGGTAAAGTTGAACTCCAAGTTCCACTAGCGATTCCCTTCGTAGAAGGAACCCAATCCAGTGACCGATACCTGAATAAAGCAATCCTGGCTTGCTTCTCAATCTGCAGTCTCATCGGGAGTATGTTCGCCTCCCACAGTAACGGAAGGGACCTTGTGTTGAAGCCGCAGCCGGTGATCTTTCTAGCTATCTTCCTCAGATTCAGGTCAATAGGTTTAAGTTGTTCATCTGTCAGGAAAGGTTCATAGCTTTCAAGCCCATACAGAATCCTTGAGAGGATGTATAAGTTCTTGATCATGTTCAGCGTTTTGAAATCAAAGTTGAATAGCTCCAACTTTCGAAGCAGAACAAGTCCCTTCCTCGTCTCATCCAGTAGTTTATCCACTTGTGTACCATATGTAAGGTCATCGTCAATATGGACACCCAAGTACTTAACACTATCCACTATCGGCATGAGTACGGCAGTCAGCAACTTCACCCAGGTCGGATCCGGTCCCACTGGCATCAGTTCAAGAAGTTCACTTGCCTTCGTAACCTCAGTATCACCCAGCTTGAGGATCATCGCCCCATTTCCAAGTAATGGCCTACCTTCTTCATTTGACCGAATCATCCCAGCCAGTTCCTCCCTACTGATCCGAAAGAAGTTCTCTCCTGACGTTCTGGGGAATCCCAGCCTCCAATACATATTCCTAGGACAGTCCACCGGCATCCCGCAGGTCTTCGAAACCGACAGTGCCATGTCATTATCTTTGCACCAACAATCTACTAACCCAAGGACCAATTGCGCCATCCGGTAAGTTACTTTAAAATCCTTATTCGATACCACACAAGCTGTGTCGTCAGCGTAGAGTGCTGAAACACATCCCGTCTTCTCAAGTGTCTTAGCCAGGTCGTCGACATATATCAGATAAAGGAGAGGCCCAACAATCGACCCTTGCGGAACACCTTTCGTCCCAGTTCTTAAAAGTCTTATTTATTTATTTATTTTGTCACATCTTTCTTGTCTCTCTTTCATTTTGCTTTTTTTAAAAGTCTCTTCTCTTGAGTAAGTCATAAAAAAATTATCGTGTTCCCGGCCTGCCGTAAGCTTAGCAATTCTCTTTCCCTCTTGTGGGATTGCCAACCTAATGGGTTGACCTGGAGCTCCATGAGCAGCTTCCTCAGTTGTAATTGTAAGTAAGTTTTTATTCAGTTCTTCAGTTGGGCTAAATATGCAACTTCTATTACTTCGTGTTGGATCCATTCTTTCAGCAATTGGGTTGATGCGGGCCAAAAGAGTGAAGAGGGGGACTGGATCTATATGGATGCTGAAGGGAGTACCTGTAAAGCTGTCTAACTACAGGATGGGTGACAATGAGTTTCGCAACGCAAAGCGCAAAGCTCAGGAACTCTTCCACAGAGTGCTCTCTATTAACCAAACGGTAGAGGTTACTGGTCACGTCTGGATGTTTCCTGGACAAGCTTGGTATTATCACAACGAGGTATGTACCTTTAGGTAGATAGTTGCTTAGGTTTTGAAGTGTCGTTAGTAATTAAGTAAACAGCTACGATCGCTCCCCGCTGGAGGACAAGTTTGTGAAGTAGGGTTTGGATCTGGGATATCCACTGTTGGTTTCCTGCAAGGAAACACAAATGCATCCGTTCTCACATTCGACTACTGGAGCGACATTGAAGCCAGACAGGGGAATAAGGACGACTTACTCATGGTTCGAAAAAACATAGGCGCAGAATACATTACAGCTGACAGCCAGCTGGGAAAACGATGGCAACTTATAAAAGGTAAATCTGGAGAGGAGATTCCCAGGTATTTTGAAACACACAAGGAAAAACTCTGTGATTTAATTCACGTAGATGGAAGCCACACAAGAGAGGGGGTTTTCAGTGATCTCACATTTATGCAAATTCGAGCAAATAAGGATCATATTGTTTTAGTCGATGATGTTCAATTCCCTACTATTCAACTGGGCATTCTTGATGCTGGTGAATTCTTAACTTCAATTTGTTGTTACAAAACTCGATCCAGAGACCTGTCCTTTGTTGGACGTCGCGCCAGTGTCCACGCAAAGAAGATCTGGTGTCGGATGACCTTCAATGTTTCATGGATTCCCTCAGGCGCTTTTAAGCAAAGGTTCGCTTCTGTTACTGGTTACGACATATCAGATGAACTGTACGACTTGAAAAGGCAGTTATTCTCATCAGTGGATACAAACCAATTGCAGGAAGTACCTCTTCGAGGGGCACTACTAATATCAGGTTCGTCGGATCTTTCTGAGGAATACGAAGTTGCAAATGTTCTTATCTGGTTCTCTGCAACGATCTTGTTAGTGGGTTTAGTGGCACGGACTTTCGCTTGTGCAAGAAAGAGATCGGGATTGACTCCAAAGGAGAAGACCCTGGCCCTCCCCAGTAGGAATTGGTAGGCCAAGTGTTCGGTCGTCTACTCCTGTTCGTTTGACAAAGGTTGAGGCGTCGTAAGTCATTTACCCATATTTGTTACAATATATATCTTAAGAGTATCTTAAATTAACAATGATATTCCTTTATGTATAATTTAATTTATCAGGAAACGTTATTCTCCACATATGCCGTCAATATGCCGTGGAGCCCGTGCGATGCAAAGACACAACTTCCCTCTAAATTATCTGAAAGAGGCCCAAGAACTGCACCGTCACCGTTGAAGAATGGATCTCAAATTGCGACAGACGTGACACAAAAGACCTTGTCAGCGAGGTTAGCTGATGTAGTGCAAGAGAGGTTTGCACACCCAGTCCCGATATCAGTGACGAGACAACTGAGTGGAAGAGCAATAAATGTACCAAAAGGAAGTATTCGAAACCTGTTGTTACAGTCACACGGTGATAATACTGATACCACTTCAGTTAGTGATTGTTCTCTAAGAACACAACCACCATTAAAAAGAGGCACGCCTGAGTGTCTTTCCCCAGTCGGTCTTGAAAACTCGATCCAAGAATGGGTCAACGGGGTTGATGATGACGCGATGCTAAAATACTCGAAAACCCCATCCTGGGTAACTTCGTTCAAAAAGAAATCCCTGGACGGCACTACCACTCCAACAACACCACCTCCCTCATGTTTACATGATTTAGATGATGAGCTGCCTGAACGTCGTACTACTGGAAAAAGTCCTACTCGTCAATTATTTGAAACAGCGAACACCTTAGTGAAGAGTGATACCGATCTTCTTTATAGCAGATCTGTAGATGGTAACTGCTGGCTTAATTCTACCTCAGAACCATCATGGTTAGGCAGTCTTGAATCGAACCGCCGTATCGTCAATAGCAATAATAGGACTCATAGAGAAGTGAGTTCTCAACGATTAGTTCTAAGCAATGAGACTGGTGTACCTCAACCCAATAGTGAACCAAGCTCAACAGGAGAACCTTTGCGGGGTGCAGTTCTTAACAATTTTAATCAACAGTTTTCTAATCCTGAGAAAGAAGTCTCTGTTTGCTATCCTACTGTTGATCAGCAAACAGCTCCAAGTGGTATTGGTGACAACGCTAACTGGAGTAGTGCCACGACAGATTTGCGTGCGAAATCTGAGTGGAATCTGAGCCACAAAGCAAGTACTTATCTACGGGAGGGATCTCTTGATGACAACAATTCGATTTCTGAAAAAAGCCACTCTACGGCATGTGCAGCTGAGTTTGGCACCTCGGAATGGAAAAGCGATATAAACAATACCAACTTGGGGATTGTTGATCATAATAACGGTACTGACTGGAGTAGTAAAATTTCATCTCATGAGTTAGTTACGAAGCTTGAACAGAGAAATGCCAACTCAGAGACTGATGATTACTACCAAGGGAATGCCGATCCTTCATTGCTGCCGGGAAGCACAACTAGTGCATCAGCCTTCGTAGTTGAAAAGTTTCCTGCAAGCAACGGAGCTGAAACAAATTTATTAAAACCAGTTCGGCGACACTACAACGAGAATAGTCTTTCGAGAGAGATAGGGGCTGCCCGACGTATACCCTCTTCACTGTCACCGAAACCTGATCCCTGCGAGTCCGATTACAATGTGAATCTAAACAAGAGCTCGTCAGAGCTTAGAAGTCAGGATGATTGCCAGGTAGAAGTTGTACCACTTGACGAATGCCGAGGAAATCAAATGAGTGAATGCCAAACAAACGAGGGTCACTCATCAGTAGTTTCTTCTAAGCGGGAAAGCCATCGTGATTATCGAATGATTGAAATAGAGCCGCTCAATGAGACAAATGATAAGCATCTGGAAGATGGTAATCAACCAAACCACGCTGATGATCAGTTGATGGAAACCAATCAAAATAATAATAACATACTGGAAAATATAAAGGACACTTATGAAGACAAATTTGATTATAAAGTTTCCGAAGTAAACAATAATTGGATACAGAAACCTGACCAATCAGATAAGAGCGAAACACTTAACAATCTCGATACCGTAACAGTAGGAGTTGAACAGGAACCAAGAAAGGCACTTTCTGAATCTCGAAGTAGGTCCTTCGTGGTTGCGTCTTCTGCTCCAATATCTGCTCCTGTTGAATACAAGTTCGCAAGTAATGTTCCTCAATGTGGGGGAATAATTAAGATACATGTGCGACACACACTAACGCTCAGGAAGAAAAAGAAAATTAAAATCATAGTTAGGGAAAAGAAGGCTAGCCGTAGTAATTATTCTCAAGTAACAACACAAACAACAGAAGTCACCAGTCAGAGTATTGGATCGCAAACTGGTAAGGATATGAAAGTAGCTGGGTTTTCAAAAGAGATAAGAAAGCTACGCGAGCACATATGCACGCTTGAGAAAGATTCTATTTCTCCCTTGTCACACAACATAGCATTGCAGTGTTCTCTCGGACCTGAATTAAGTTGTGTTGGAGTTCAAACTCAATGTGATGATAAAGAAGTCATCAAATCCCTTGAGCACCAACTATCAACATCAATTACAGACGTCCTTATGTTGGAAGAAAGGCTCCACCGCTTTGAAGTTGACAAAACTGATTCAGGGACAGATGCCTATCCCGACGTCGCAACCGCTGTAAGAGTCTCTTGTTTGGAACGTGAGCTGCATGATAATCAAAAAAGCACCTCTCTTATTAGGGATCAGTTAGTCGATGCAGAGATTGCACTTCAGGACGCGATAATGAAGATAGAGATTCAGCCTCCTAAAACGCTCTCAAGTAAAAGTGTTTATTCGCAAACTAACTCAATAGTAACTTCAATAAAGTCGGTTGCGTTACAGTGTAATCCAACCCTAAGAAATACTGCTTCTGGAGGTACCAACAGTGCTCATATTCAGTTTCGGAGTATTGGCACTGATGCAGTAGATGACTCCAGCCGTCGAGGGAAGGTTGAGAATAGTAATCAAATGACTCACTGTCAAAGGCTTTTAGGAATTAGAAACAGATTATTTAGTGCCACCATTGAGAATCCTGATAGTTCTCACTCAAGTCACGACTCGGTTGCAAATCTAAATCGGAAAGATGGGCTTCGAACTGGTTCAGAAGACATATTTGTCAGGAGAAATTATTATGGTGATATTTCTACACCACGAGTACCTCAAGCAAATGAGGTTGTGGCTGGTGACACTTTTTATGGTTCCAGACGGAATTCTGGAAGTCCTTCCAATGCTGCGGAATTGATATCTTTACAAAGTTGGACAGAAGAGTGTACTTCTTCTCTCTCTTGTAGTGATTCCTCTCATGATTACAGACGTCAGTCAAGAACTCCTTCCATACTTTATAGTGACTACATCAGTAAGACTAACAACGTATTGAGTGAGGCTGATTACGACCACAATTTAAATAATCTTTTACAATATCCCACACCTCTCAATGTGAAGGACAGTATTCATATCAGTCGAAGACAGCCTGCTTTGCGGAGCTGTTATCACCCTGAAGAGTCTTTAGTTGCTCGAAGAAGTCATCAACTTAATGAGCGGTGCAGACACAATACATTATTGAGAGAGAACAGTTGTAATGCTGGTGTTATGACTTGTTCAGGTAGTGAAGTTCCTAGTGAAGGAATCTTTTCAGTGTCTAGTGCTGTCTATGATGTCTCAGATATAAAAACCAACCAATCAAACGGTTCGGGGGATCGCTGCCTTAAGACCCCCTCGCTTTGGTGTAATCAACCTGGTGAGAGCAGCAAGACTCTAAAAGAAACACACTCGGTACTGTCATTACTTCCTAAACGTGTGTTGTTGTCGACTGCTGAAACTCAAACAGCGTGTCAGTTAGCTGCTGGTGTAGTGCCTTCATTTAAAGGTGTCGGTTTCACACCCGGCAATAGTAATAAGAAACACTTGTATTCAACAACCTCAGTAATGGTTGTCAAAAAGGCCGTACCAGTTTTACACGAACTGTTGAGTTCGTGGACTTCAGTGACTCCAAAGGTGACCTTGTCAGCATCGATAGGTTCTTCTACACTTCGACGACCTGTCTGCTGCGATAGTTCGACGGCAACGATTGCGGTGGCGCCAATGCGACATCAGTCGACATCAACTGAGCCACCAAAATATTCTACTCTAAGTAACTCGACTGAAGTTATGGTCATTCTAAAACCAGTTTTGAAATCTATTTCAATTGGAAATGATGACTCATACTTGACAGTTGATAGTTGCAGTCAGGTAGATGTTTGTTATAATACTGTTCAGGTACAGGCTACTCCCGTATGTTACGATGCCGGGGTCAACGTGAAGCCGATTGGCATCTCTGAAGGTGTTGAGACTGCAGACATGAGCAGTTACCTCAGAGAGTCAAAGTATTTGGTAGACGCATGTCAGGGATCGGAACCTATTTTAAGAACATCTGTTGGTGTCGGAGAGTTTGTTGAAGTTGTTTCAACTGGTACATCGATAGAAGGCGATCACATGATCTCCACTCCAACTAGAGAATCGATTAGTATTCAATGTTCCTCTTCATCATCAGATGTAGCAACACAATCTGATTCACTTCCATCTACGTTACCGACTTCAATTATATTGGATTGTATGCAATCAGTTGTTAGTCATATTGGAGCAAGGGTTCCCAACACTGGTGTCAATTCTCCGGATTTGAATACAGTGATGGAGAAGTTAGAAGGGCTGAACAGATAAGTTGATTCCAACACTCTGAGTTATCCTTTATAACTACTACGAGGAAGTTCAATAGAATTAGTAGACTGGTGTGATATAATGTGATGACTGTTAAGGTTGTATCTCATCCCTGTTCTGTTCTGTTTTTAGTAGACTCTTATTAGATTCAAGTAAATATTACCAACCTCTGTACTTTTTAGATTTTAGCTTAAAATACTTTACCGCTCGTTATTGATTACTTTCACTTTGTTCCCCCAAAACAGAATACACTCGCACTCGCAGTTATGAACTCTCTTCATTAATAACTTAGTTCTTCATAAGTAGTCGTGGATGTTGAATGTTATTATCATTTGAGAAGTAGGCTTTTCGTTGCCTTCTTTCAATTACTTTAATTTTGCCATCAGATTCCCAACTACTCTACGACATGCCGGGTGATGAAATCGGAGAGAATATTAAAGTCATCGCGCGGTTCCGACCGATGCTAAAAAACGAACCGGGTGAAGAGTTTGCGGAAATAAATGCCAGCGGTAAGAGAATCGAATTAGAATCAGACAGCAGCAGACTAGGATTTGATTTTGATAAAGTATTAGGAGGAAGTGCAGGACAAGATGATGTTTATGAATCCACAGCAACAGATGTCATTAATTCTGTTCTAAATGGTTACAATGGTGCGATCATTGCCTACGGTCAGACTGGTTCTGGTAAAACATATGCAATGATGGGACCAGAAGACTCACCAGGACTCATCCCTAGATGTGCTTCAGAGTTGTTTTACACAATTCAGAGAAGAACCCAGGCAACTTCTGATTCATTTTTACTCTCTTGTTCATACGTTCAAATATACAAAGAGCAGATCCTTGACATGTTAGATGAGGGTCGGAAGTGTCACGTCAGTGAAGGTTCTCGAGACGTCGATTCTATGATGTTGAACTGCGTCAGCAACGTTCCAGTAGACAGCTACCCGGAGATGACTCGCCTTATCAAGATGGGAAATGGTAATCGAATCGTTCACGAGACTAAAATGAACGATGCTTCTTCCCGAAGCCATGCCGTGTTCCTAATTACAGTTGTTTGCAAAACTACAGAGGGCGGCTCGACGGTAGAGAAAATTGCTCAGCTTTACCTCGTCGACCTCGCTGGCTCTGAGTGCATCGCCAAGACAGAATCCAAGGGTGAAACTCTGGAAGAAGCAAAGTCCATCAACGTTTCTCTACTAGCCCTGAGACGTGTCATCATGTGCCTGCTTAAGAAGGAGCCACACATCCCATACAGGGATTCAATCTTAACTAGAGTTCTGAGGAATGCTGTGGGTGGAAATTCGAGAACGACAATTCTAATTTGCTGCTCTCCTTCAACCTACAACAAGCGTGAGACGGTGAGTAGCTTACGATTCGGAGTCTACACGGGAAGCATTACCAATGTAGCTGTGAGGCAGGTAGTCCACAGCACAGAAGATTTGGAGCGAATATTAGCCGAATTGTACGTTGAAGTTGAAGCAGCGACAAACAGAAAAAGACAGCTAGAAAATGAAGTTCGTATATACACCGAATCAGTCTCCTCTTCTCCACAGCAGAGAGGAGGTAGTGTCACGTATGATGTCCCAATTGACCCCGAAGACATTCCTCAGAACTTCAAGTGTCCTATTAAAGGAGTTCTTATGAGTGATCCAGTTGTCCTGGCTAACGGTCATTCCTACCAGCGCTCGTCTGCAGAAATGATTCTCGCTAAGAACGGTGGAGTTCCTCCAGAGCCTTGTGGAGAGGTTCCTGCTCGCTTTCGTGGTCTTATGCTTCCTAACCTCTGCTTGCAGCAGCAAATATTTGATTTTAAACAAAGTTACTACAGAAGTCTGATGCGTAATAAGTAAAGACTTCCAAGTTATTCAACCAAAACTTGCTCCCTGTAAAGTGAGGGTCAGTAACTTGTTGTTGTGGATTGATTGGTCAAAGCGATGTTGCGTATTATTTATTTTCCTTTTCTCCCATTTATCTGTTTACTGTGAATTTGTTCCGAGAGTAGGCATTTTGAATAACGTCCAGCAGGTGCTTTGCAGAAAATATAATTTTATTTCTGTTTGTTCCTTTCTAGCCCGATTATGCGCCAAGGCAAAAAAAAAAAAAAAAAAGAAATTATTATCTTCGACGGAAGTCCTTCGTTTCTGATTCTATTTGGATGTGTGCCCCTCATTTTTCTAGCTCACGGGCCCTCCAAAAACATTACAGATTATTTTAGTCTTTGAGAATGATATTTTAGTTTTTAGTACAGGAGATGATAATATAAGAACAGCAAGAGAGAGGTGTTTATTATCAAAAGAGTGACTCGTGACTCGTGAATCTCATTCATTCTTTGCAGCATCACAAATGAAATGGCTACACCGACTCTGTGTAACTCTACTCGTCATTGCAACGAGCGATGCACTTCTCGCAGACCGAGTGAGAATCACTTTAAATAGCACTGCGACGACAGCCTTGTCACTATCCCAGGTTGTGATACTTGACGACAATGGTATAAACGTTGCTTTGGGTGGCATTTGCGCTGCGAGTAGTTTCTACGATTTTATGGATTCTCGCGGTGTATCGAAATGTGACATGGCTCTAGATGATGTTCGCATGGCGAGGGACAATCCTGATCCTTTTTATCAGTCAGACTTTTCAGGTTCTGAGGAGTTTTGGGAAATTGACCTGGTGAACACAACAGATATTGATTCAATAGTAATCTACAACAGAGAGGGAAACTCTAGCTCTTGGCTGATGGGAGCATCCATCGAAGTTCTGAATGTGATTGATGCTGTCTTGTGGTCAGATGTCTTAACTGATGATGAGAATCAAACTTTTATCGATCTAACTCAGATGATTAATAATAACTTTACTGCTACTGTTGAAATAGTAATGAAAACAGAAACAATAATTCCTGATACACCTGTTCCAGAAACACTGGAACCTGAACCATTCGATGCAAACACATCAGCCCCCGAACCTGAAGTTCAGACTGACGTACCTTTCCCTGATCCAGTTCCAATGGAGGAGCCTGTAGCACCTGTCTTACAAGAGACCAAAGGCGATGATAGTATTTGGGTCGTACTCGGTGTGTTCGTTGCGGTCATTTGCTTTGGAATGATGACAGCTGTCGTCTTCGCCGCCCGCCACTGGTACACATCAAAGAAACATTCAAAGGAAATGATGTCAGTAAACGATCGCCTGAGAGACTCAACAGCTCAACAAGAAGACCTCAGCAAGAAGTTAGCGTCAATAAAAGACAATCAGGAGACCTACAAAAACCCATCATTTGAAGCAAACCAACAAAATAGCGAACTCTCTAAGCTGCAGAATGAGAGTCAGGCTAATCAACAACAGTATGAGGATAATGTTAAGGAACTGACTTCTGAAATCAGAGAATTGGAAATGAAAGTCGCGGACCTCGTCAACACTCAGCAAACTACCGACAACAAAATCCACGAAATCGCAACAGAGTCGAACACCATTCGCGAGAAAGCAACTGCCGCCGCCGAGGCAGCAATTCAGGAAAAACAGGCTGAGATTGCCAGCCTTCAACTTAACCCACCACTCCAACCAACAAATGGAACAGCCCCCGCATATCGAAGTCAGTCTGGGATTCCGTCTAATGGTGTTGGAGGATTGGTTAGTAACCCTGTTGGCATTTCTTCGTTGGATTCCATCACCTCTCCTCTGCAGTCGCAACCCCTGGGGACGAGCCCTTTACTCGGGGGCTTGCGTACCACAGGATTCAAATCGTCATTATTCTCAAGTGGCACACAGCCTTTCTCGCAGTTTTCCACCGATAACAGTATTTCCGCACCACTACTTAGCAACGCTGCTGGTCCGGTATGAGTTTTCTTTAACCTTAGTCGTGGTGGGTTTACTGACCTTCACTATTTTTCTTAATGAAAAAAGTATTTATCTTTTAATTCAAAACAAAACAGAGTGCGGGATTGATCTCTGCAGGAAGTCCACTGCAACACGGCGTATCCCGATCGAAGCCTGACGCGTACGTTCCTCCGAATCCGCTGAAGTTGGATGCTTTCGGACTGCCAGTTGTGCCGCCACCAGATACTCCATTGCCGCCACAGCTTTGGGTTTACCAACAGCAAGTAAATCCTGATGTTCATAAAAGAAAGCACGCATTCCATGTTTATAAGAAGAGACACATCCAAATATCTCAAAACCCTCCTCAGGGACATGTCCTCGAAGTGTCTGCGAAGAGAATTGACGGCTCTCAAGAGTGCGAAGAAAGAATTCCTGCGTCGCTAATCAATTCAGTCTCTGGTGACGGAACTACGATGCCGGAATTAAACATCGCGTTGTTAATCGAAACGAAGAACAATCAGCGACTCGTCTTCATTGTGTCCACGGAATCTGATAGAACTGCGTGGCTGCAGTGGTTTAGTCGAATGTACCCAACCACTTCAACTGATGTCCCAGTATCGTAATACACTTTGTGTTTAGATATCTCTGTACTCAGAGTGATGATCACTGGCAGCAGTGAGAGGTTTCCTGTTTTGATGAATGGAGTTGGAAATCTTCTAATTCCGATATGTTTTTATTTATTTTTTTTTTTTTTTTGCGGCCTCCAGACGAAATTTTTCGCTTTGCGCGCGAGCAAAAAGGAAAAAGAGAAAGGAAAAGATGGAAACAAACCCTCCCATACCTGAAGTCGAGTTCAGGGTATTCTGATCTCTGACTCTTGTGGTGAGTTGTTGTATTATAAACAAATTCTTTAGTGCGGTGGTCTTATTCTTTGATGGCATTTGTTACTGTCAGTGCAGAGCAATACGTAGTCTCGGTTCCCTCAATCAACTCATCAGTTCGAACAATACTGACGAACAGATTGGCTTCAGTTGGTTTATATAATCGATACTGTGTGTGCGTTAACTAAATTATTTATTTTTATTTATTTTTTTTTTTTTCAAAATTATTATTTTCTGAAAGAAAAGGAAAGTCAGGGTCAGTCATTTTGAGCAAACAAAAATATAATTTAACAAATTTTTTGTTAAAAAAACTTAATTATCGAAAGAGATACGAAGAAGATTAGGAGGCGACTTAATTTTCCTTTCCATTACAAATATCTGAATTTACTCTCTTTAGATCCTCTGTTGAGGCTGAGTATTGATTGGTCATCATTTGTTGGAACCCCCCCTTTGAGGAAACTTCTTTTGTTATCTCTCATCTCATTTCTCTCTCTCATTCTCTCTTTAGCACGTTCCCCAGACTCCCCTTTTCTGAAATGGAAGTGATTGCAAACTTTTCGGTCTCGTGTTTTGTGACTTACTAAAAGAAACTGTTAAAACCATAAGAGGGTTCTCGTTGTGATTAAGAAGAGGGGTGTAGTAACTAATTCAGAATGATCGGATTCTGTTTTTTAGATAAAATATCGAAAATAAATAAATTAAAGAAACAAATGATCCAACATCTTCTTGTCGACCTCTTGTCTTGTTTGATAATAGTTCATTTCAACTACTAACCTCCACAGTCTGTATTACTCTAAAATAGAATCTGACTTCAATCAGGAGTGAGTGATGCTCTACTTGTGAATAAAGTTATTAGTTTGAGATTGAAAAGGTTTTATTATGCCGCACAAGATTAGAACTTATAAGTGAGATGTATATAATACTCGTTGTGTTCAGTTCTCTGCTGAGACTAAGTGAGTGGTTAAAGATAACAAATTAATTGTTATATTTGATTTTCAGATTGCGAAACTTCTTTTTATGAACTTTACTTTTAATAGATTTCTGTGACTCTCACAAGGTTTCTTGTTGTGCTTGGAGTTCCCCAGACGTAGTGTGGAAGAAGTTAGTCGTCGTATTTCAATAACTTGCTGTGCAACGCCTGCTCAACAAATAGCGAACATTCCCACTTCCTGTGATACTTACTCAGAGTTGTCTTGGTTGACTTATCTCTTTGTAAAGAAAAGAAAGAAGTTGTTTATTCCGGTTTTAGTTTCTGTTTGTATGTAAGACATTTGTTTTAAATATCAACAACTTGAATTCCTTTCTTATAAAGTTCTTACTCTACTCATTTCCAACAGAATGGATGCAGTGATGTCGTTAGTAAGGATGTTGGTATCAAATGTTAATTTATTATATTATCACAACTAGACACACAAACAACAAACTAAAAAATGGGAGCCTCTAATCCGTATAATCAACTTCCTACTACGAAGACTTCAACACTCAGAGATGAGAAGTTCAATGGAGGGTTATTCGCTGTGATTAGTTGTTCGTGGGGACTTGGAATAATTCTGACGTGCTATGCTATCAGTTGGAAGGAGGGATTCGTCCCTGGTCCATTAGGACCTATTAAAGACTGGCCAATGATATCTGACTGCTTTGTACACGCTCCAGCAAGTTACGTCTCAAGATTTGGAATTATCATACTCGCTGTGGCAATGTGGATTAATGCAGCTGTTTACTTCTTCTGGACTGGGCTGACTAAGAATGGTGGTCGACAGGGTGCTGATCACGTGACGGCATTTCTAATTACAATCGGCTGCTGTGGACTGGCCACAGTAGGAGCGGTTAATGAAAAAGAGAACAACGCCATTCACACAACTGGTGCCGTCACATTCTTTTTGAGTTACTATTCATTTATGACGATATCACTTTGTCGTGTCTTGAGCCTTCCTCAAGTACACAAAAACTCTCGTCTTCTGAAGATCGTCTCCGCTACGATTGGTTGGTTTGCTATCATCTCATTCATCGCTTGCAATGCAGTCTTTGGTAAAAACCTTCCTGTTGCCGAGTGGGTGATGACAATTATGATTCTGACCTACGAACTCTCTTTCAAATGGGACTACGATGGAGATGTCTTCATTGGAGCAGCTGAGGCCTAAATGTGTTAACAGTTGTTGACGTATTCAATTGTCTTTCAGTGAAAGGATTCATTTCTTCATTCCCCCTCATTTCTTCATTCCCCCTCCTCTGTTTTACTTATTGTTTTTCAAAGTCCCAATTATGTGTTGTCTTCTCTGTTCTACAGATTGAGTTTACCTCATGAGTCACATGAAAGTGTGATAACTTTGTGTGGAATATGTCTAATGTATTTCGTGGTTTTATTTACTTTTCGGACTTATTAATCACCTGGTTCACAACTAAATGACAACTCTCTTTTAATCTTGTGTCCTCGATGATTGTTCGAAGTCTTGTTGGGTAATTCGTGTTTTTTTTTAATGTTGTTATTTGTGTGAAGTGTACCCCTCGAATAGGGAAAAGGTACAAAACTCTACTTCAGTCAGTTCAGCCTTTTCTCTTCTTATCTACCGGAGCGTTAAGTTCATCGATTCACTCGTAGTCTAGATAATGGTCTGCTATTTAAAGGACGAATTAGAACTGTTGCTCATAATCGGTAAACTACTTCTTTTCAACTACACCAAAAGATGACGAAGAATTGGAAACCCTGAAAGTTCTTTTACAGCAATGAAATGTAAACAAAATATCTCTCGCGAAGCCTCAACGAATTACTTGTGATGACTTGGAATGTGGTGTGTTCCTTCTTTGTTTTGTAATAATAATCCTTTCATCCTTCAGACAAACTCAAGGAAATAAAATGATCGCGAAGTTGTTACTCGCGGCCACAGCCTACCCGCTGGCTATGGGATTCCCTTCCATGAACAAACAGAATGAGACAAAAAGAGTTCAGTGTCCTGGTGCGCATTACGGGACTCCTGTTTATGATTTTGCGCCAATCCCGACTCTCGATGAATATAATTTAAAGCTGAAGACTCTGAACATCCAATCAGTCATCACTGACGTTGTTAATTTACTAACCAGTTCTCAACCATGTTGGCCTGCTGATACTATCCCGACGTCTAAAGTTGGAACTTCATACGGAGGACTATTTATTCGTCTTGCATGGCACTGTTCTGGAACATACCGTGACACTGATGGAAGAGGTGGATGTGGAGGTGGTCGTCAACGTTTCCAACCTGAGAACAGCTGGGAAGACAACACGAACTTGGACAAAGCACGTGCATTGTTGTGGCCTATCAAACAGAAATACGGTGACGCTCTTAGTTGGGGAGATCTAATTATATTGGCTGGCACCAGTTCTATCCTTCACATGGGAGGTCCAGTAACGGAAGTATGTGTTGGACGTGTTGATGATAGTGATGGTAAGGCTAGTGCTCCTCTTGGACCTGGTCCTGAACAGCCAGCGTGCCCATTTCAGGGAGACTGCAAACGTCCTCTTGGAACATCAACTGTTGGTTTAATCTATGTTAACCCTGAAGGGTTCATGGGCATCCCTGACCCAGAAAAGAGTGCCGTTCAAATCCGTGACGTCTTCTCAAGGATGAACATGAACGACACCGAGACAGTCGCTCTCATTGGAGGTGGGCACGCATTCGGACGTACTCACGGTGCTTGTCCAAAGGGAGCAGGACTCCCACCAAAAGATGCGCCTTACAACCCATGGCCAGGTCTTTGTGGAACTGGAAAGGGAGCTGATACTTACACAAGTGGTATTGATGGATATTGGACAACTGATCCATTCTCTTGGGATAATCAATACTTCACTTTATTAGCAACATTTGGTGATAAGTACACTTACTACAAGGGACCTGGTGATAAGTTCCAATGGCATATCCGTCAGATGCCACACCTGATGATGATGACAACAGATGTTGCTCTTACTTATGATCCAGAGTTTAAAAAGATTGTCCAGGAGTTCGCAACAGATATTCAGAGTTTAGAGCATCAGTTTTCTCATGCCTGGGAGAAGTTAACTATTGACAATGGAGCTATTTGGGCGAAGGAGAAGAAGTGTTGGAAACCAGATAACAGATTTAAGTCTTCCCTTTTGTAAGTAAAAACTAATCTATTTTAAGAAACACAAACCTGATGATGTTTAGTGTCGACGTACTTTTATTATCTTTTTTTTTTTTTGGGTTACATTTGATAACTGTCGGCAATGATGTTGTTTATTCTCTTTTTTACTCTCTTTGTAATTCGAATGAGTTTTTATAAGTCCACAGAGTGTGTGGTAACGACCGTTTATTTTCTGCATCTGATGAATTATTCACTTGACCGCAAACAATATGGAAATTCCTTCTTTTTTTTTTTTATGTTGTTATCGTAAATGAACGTATTGCGTTTTTCACTTATCCTTTACCTTTTCTCCTTCTCTCTTTATTAAAACCAACAAAGAGCATCTGGTTAATAATTTGTGAGGAATACAAGCTGCTCAGTCAGGTCGCAGTGAGTAAGCGTGTGTTGATGTTGCCCTTTTTTTTTTTTTTTTTGTCTTTTTGTTTGAACCAAAAATCAGCTACTTTTGTTAACTTAACTGCTGTGGATCCCTTCACAGATTTATGTGTCTTTTAAGAAGTGAATGTTGATGTGTAGTCGTCGCTCAGTTTATGAACGAAAACTTTGAATGAAAAGAATCTTCCTCACTGCAATCTCCCGGGTGTCTGTTTGAAATATGTGCTGTTGTTTGTTTTTAAGGTAGTAGAATGTGATCAGATTATTGTCACTTTTTTAATTCTGTTGTTGACACAACAAACGATCAGGAAATGATGAGAATCCTGCCACTACTTCCTTTAACAGATGTCATTATCAAAAGTTGATATTTAGTTCACTGAGTCTAACTTATTTTTATATTACTTCTCAAAGCAGAAGTTGGGGGTGAGGCTGGTCACATGTTTGTTGTAAATGCAGCTGCGGAGGTTGTTGGAGTGAAACACAACTTTGAATTGAAGTTTCAAGACTTCCCAACTCTAAAAGAACTCGAAAAGGAAGTAGCAGAAGTATTTTGTCGTATCGACCCCGCGAACAGAACGATGTATGTGGAGCAGCTGAAGCTGTTTGATGACGGCTGGCGACACCTCGACTCAGAAGTACAACTGTTCCATGGATGTCAGGTATTTGCATTTCTCACACCATATGACTCTGATGGACAGCGTACTCTCCGAATGATGGAAGACGAGGAAATAAAACAATCGATGACCGCAAGTGAGGGCGCTGTTCAAATCGCCCGCCAACGCGAACGCGACGCGGTCGAGAATGTCGTTCTGAAGGAACAAGAAATTGAACAGCGGCTAACAGACTACGAAGCGTGTCGTATTAATCTCGGTAACAATGAGAATATATCTCGAGCACAGCAAGAGACTGCCGCTACTATTTCATTCGAAGTCAGAGTAGCAGACAAACGTCATCAAGAATCACAGGAAGCTGTCAGACTTGCGATGGTCGACATCGAAATGTTAGAACAGGAACTTCATAAAAAGAGAATAGCTCTAGACACCTACTGTGAAGCTGAACGCCGTGCGAAGGGAGAGCTCGCTGCAGCTGAGACTAGAAAGCGACTAGCAGATGATGCCGTACATAATTCAATTATAGAATCGAACGTCTTAAACACTCTGGCGACAGATGTCGAGACGACGCTCGCCCATCTTCAAGCAGAGAAGGAAGCTGCTGCGACTGCTGCTCAAGAATCATCTCTCGTTGCTCTGAGGCATCAAACTCAGTTCACAGAATCTCAGTTTTCAATGAACGCCAAACGTCGGTTCCCAGTTCCTCATTTGGTGTCTGCGCCTGCCATTCTTCCGCAGTCGTGTTATGTGCCGCCACTTCCGTCATCTCATCTCCCACAGCAGTCTTTAATGTTAACTGCAGCTGAGCAGGCTGCTGTGCAGCGCGCTCGAATGATCGCAGCGCAGGCTGCTGCTGAGGCCGATTTGCATCAGATCCAGGCGACACCACGCTACTGATCAGGTATTCGAGCTTTTGATGGTTTGAAGAAATCCCTTTGTTGAGAAAAGAGAATCTTGATGAAGGGCGAGAAGTAAATTAATTATTTTTTGTACTTTATCCTGTTATTGTAATTCTTCATATCCTTCGACAACGAATTCGGTGATTCTTCAGAATTATCGAACTTCAGAATGTGTTGATCAGTAGTACTGTACTCCGTTAGTATTTAATAAGTTAAGTACTGTGAGTGATATCTTTACTTCTTATACAGGTGATTATTGTTCTTCCTCAAGTTATCTCGTGACGGTATTCCCTTTTCAGTTATTAATAAAAACCTTCCCAGCCATCGTTACCTTACAAGATGGGTTGCAGCAACAGTAGCGAAAAGAAGCCTGTAGAGGCAGCAAAGAAGGTTCCAAAGAAGGCAGTACCAAAGGCCACACCTGAAAGCAAGAAAGCAGCTATGAAGGCATTAGTTCAAGTTGGTATTAAGAAAGCAGAAGAAATCCTTCAGAATGCAATTAATGATGATGTGACTAAATACATTATTGACCCAACTGAATTACTTACTGCCATTCGTGTTAAGACGAAGAGTTCAGCAAATCCATTTTTGACTGCGGCGTTCAATGTTTACGATGATGAAGAAAAAGACAAAAAGCTCTCCATCAGTGAGTCGAAGAGTTTTATTGCCGACTACTTCCAATGTAACGAGGCGCTCATCAAATTCATCTACGAGACTGGCGTATGATTTCCCCTCCCTTCTTTTTTTTTGCATTTGACACAACTATTGAAGAGCAAAAAATAATGTTGGACAGCACACATAAACCTCCTTTAGCTTTATCAGTTTAAGTTGATTTCGTGCACACGCAATAAAACATTATTACCTGTTTATGTTACTATTTTCTTTATGGTTTAAATTAAAACCAATTTATTTTTTAATAAAACAAACAGATGTCAAGACTCGGGATCAGCGGTCAGGAAGCCCAAACAAAACTTGAAGCAGTCCTAAAAGAGTACAGATCAAAGGAAGACGAATTAGTAAACCTTTGGCACCAGGCCTGTGACAGTAATGGTGATGGCGAACTTCAAATAGACGAAGTAAGAATCGCATTTTTTGGAGAAAAGTCAGGCGCAGCCGAGAAGAAGTTGGGAGCGTTTCTCACAGCAGTATGTTATTTGACAATTTAAAAACAAACAGTGAGAGACATTTGTGACGAAGTTACTAAATAACAAAAACAGGCAACTGGGGAACTCATGTTCGATGACTAAAGAGCTGTCTCTTCTTCTTCTTCTTCTTGTTGAAGAATCCTTTTATTGTTTAGATAGAAAAGACTGCCAACAAGTAAAGAGATTCGTCTCGTAGTACAGTAGGTGGTCTTTTACTTTGATTTTATTATCTCTTTTTTTTAATTTTGTTTTATGGCTTACGCACCATCAACGAAGCCATGCAGAAGAAATCACCCAAACCTTTCCCCCCCTTTTACTTTCATCGGAGGATGATAGATTAATTGAATCTGGGCGTTTCCTTTTTTTTATTTTGTTCTTTCGTCTGTAAGGATTGCCGCTAAAGGAACACTAGTGGCACGCAACCCCTTTTCGTAACTTTTTCTCAGTTAACACGCAAAGTGTATTTTTTTTTTTTTGTATTTTGTTTCTATCATGTTGCTGAATGATATAAGGGAAGTTTTGTTACGCACAAAGACAGTCCCTTCATTCGTGACGTGGAAGGAAATTCTCCTCCTTTCCTTTCTCTTTCTTTCTTGTATTGTCCCCGTCCTTTTATTGCAGTTGGCGAATTGCAAAGGAAGTTCTTCCCAGACGACCCCCCCCCCCGTGTCTCTACCGAACGCTGTCTTCAAAGAGGAAGTGTTCTTCTGACATCAAAGTATTGCTGTGCCATGTAAGTGGCGCCAGCCCCTTCAGGAATATATGAAAACCCGGGCGCTTCTCTGAAGCGGTTTTGTGCTACCATGTTAATGATCCGATTCTAAGTGAGGAGGAGGGTCTGTTGAAATTTATTTCTATTCCCATTCACAGCATCTGTTCGTATCAAAATGGATTTGAATACGATGATTAATTCTAAGTTGTGATGTTATTATTCTTTCCTTTCAGAAGTGTTTATTTTAAAGATGGCTCCCACACGGCTGTTCTGCACCACCCCGGAAGGAATTGAATTTGTGTTGCGGAGAGAAATCGAGTCGACTGTCGACGCTGACCTATTTCTCGGATTTGACGAAGGATCACCTCCGGGGATTGTATTGTTCTCGTTGAAGGAAACATCTCCTGAGAGGCTTCGACAGAACTTAGAAAGGATTCAGAAGTTGAGAAGTAACGAACATGTTTGCTCTCTCGTAATGTGTTCAGGTGATACTTACCCGTCGTATGATGTCGAAGAATTAACTAAAATGGCAGAAGAGGCTTCAACTACAACAGCTGACCAGTCTTGGAATGACTCGATACGAACATGGAAGTTGTCTAATGAAATCGATCCGTCAGCTGATATTAAAACAGCCGCTCTGTTTCGGTGTACTGGCAGGCGGCTTGGTCGGGGAATGCGCTCTCAGAAACCAAAATACAAATCCCCTGACGTGGAGCGGTGCATCGGACAGGTCTTCACCGAGAAGTTCGAAGCAAAAGCTTCGATGGTTCTTCACAACCTTCAGGTTTTAATTGTTCATTCTTCGGAGAAGATTATAATCGGAATTTGTACACACAAACCGAACCCTCTCCGTCTCGGTCACGACTTCCAACACAAGAGCAGGGACGACAGAAATTCTCAGCAGTACAACAAAGTCTATGAGAACTCTTGGGAGCGATTCGATAAACAGCAACAACTCTCTTCCCAGTTGGATGGGATGAGGAGAGCTATTTTAGATGGAGACGAGTCAGGGAAGATCAGTGGCAAGGCAACAGATTTAAAACCCAGCAGAAACAAGAATGATTCCCGTATCTGTATGAGTGAAAACAGTATGAGTATCTCCATAGCTCACGCACTAGTCGCTTTGTCAGATATCAAAGATGGAGATGTTGTGTGCGATCCGATGTCTGGTTCTGCGACGACACTACTCGAGACATGTGCGATGCACAGCAACTGCAGTGCTATTTTAGGAGGGGATTTTACTATGGCTGAGTGCGTGGTGTCAGCTGTGAACTGCGACTCGTTTCACAAAGTTGCATCTGCGTTCGGACTGATGGATCCGTCACTGAACGTTACGTCTGATAAGAAAAGACTTTGTGCTGAACCTCGCAACTCTTCATTACAATCAAACAGTTCTCGAGGTTTTGGTACTTGTAATTGGAATGCGATGAAGCTTCCTCTGAGACCTTGTTCCGTAGACGTCGTATTGTCGGACTTTCCTTTTGGAAATCGCTGCGGTTCCAGTTGCAAAAATACCAAACTGTACCCAGCTGTGCTATCAGAGATTGCTCGCGTCCTCCGCCCCTCAGGCCACGCCACCTTCCTCGTAGTCGCACGCAAGCTCATGGACGCTCTTTTAAAGGAAGAAGTTATGGCTGGATACTTCATTGCTGTTAGAGAGCCTTTTAAATTAAACATGGGTGATCTGTGGCCGTATGTCTATTGTTTGAAGAGGAGCGAAGTTGCCTGGGTACTTCCTTGAAGAAAAGTAAAAGTTATTTTGGATGAATGAATGTTAACATTTAGGAAGAATGTCATATTTATTTTCTGCAGTGCTACTGATAATACTTTTTCCGAGTACATGTACAGGAACTGAACTTATGGGTGCTGAGGATTCTAAACAGTAAAATGAATAGTTCCGACGGATGTATTTTGTGTTTTCATTTTACCGCGTCGGAATTACTTCCGACTGTTTTAACAGGAATCCGGTTGACCCCTCTCCTCCCCTCCCGCTGACAATGTTCTTCGGACCGAGCTGTGGAGGATCGATATATGATGGAAGCAGCTTACTGATGGAGGAGTTATACGCAGTCGTTGTAGAAGAGAAAAAGCAAATTAATTTCATGTGGCTCGTTGACAATTATGGCTTGGAATACTACGATGCCCTTAAGGAGCTGACAAGATTTGCTGAAGCGTGTCCTCTAAAGATGCATTTATCGTATATGGTGTCTGGTGTTTGTAAGCAAATGGGACATCACTACGCTATTGAAGCAGAAGACTTGTACACAACCCTCGACCTGTTTGAAGAAGAGAGTCGAGTAGTGAACGTCAGTAAGTTGTATGTACTCAAAGGATCACCAGCTCGACAAACTCCGATGATGTGCGACGATGACGAAGGAGGAATGATAACAGATGAAGACATCACTCCCAACCACCAGCAGTTGTTTGAGCAAAAACGTGGCCGAGATGATGATTTCGGAAGTGAATATCAACTTAAGAGGCGTCAAATCCAAAGTCCCTCCTTCAATCACTACAGCAACTTCTTTGCTCAAAAGTTTCAAATGTAGTTGAGGAACAGCAACCATCCTGCTGACTGTACGGTTCTCAAGGTTAATATGCGAAATAATTTCCTACCGTACCGCACAGGTCGATATTCACATTTTAGTCTTCCGTTTTAAAAAAGGGAAGTTTTAGTAATTTTATAACTCCGAGCAAAGTGTTGTTTTTTTATTTTCTTCTTATTTGTGTTCTTTTTTTTATACATCCGCAAGGTATGCGGGGTCACTATTTCTCTCGAAAAAACGGAGAACCATGAACACTGTAATTTAATTTAGTTTTTTTTTTTTTTGCACCGACGAAGTCGGAGAAGAAACTATTCAGATTAAAGAATCGTTTTATTTATTATGTTCGAATTGTTATTTATTTTCCCCCGTGCGCCAGTAATACTGTCTGCGATCAACGAGGTATAAAGGATGCTCATCTGAATGGTTTTTTTATTAAATGAATGCGTCGTGAGAGTTATGAGACAGAAGCCGCTTTCCACGGCATGTCGTCCATTGTGACAACTTTAAGAAATCGTATAGTTATAAGGTTTCTTCCCTTTTTTATAAATGTACTCAGAAAGTATATGAAATTCTTGTTTTAGCACCCGACTAATGTTGACGTGCTTGCCTTCCCATCCTAGCTGTTTTATCAAAATGACTCTTTTTTTTTTATGTTTGTTTTTCGTAACCCGAAATCATTAGTTTCGTACAATAAGTACGTAAGAAGACAACACAAAAGAGGAATTCTTTTTGTAGTAACAAAAACATAAACAGTGTTGTTGGTATCGATGATGTAACGGAAAGGGACAGAATGAAATATTGTGAAAGGGGTTTCCAAAAGAAATGAACAAATAAATTAATTTCAATTATCAATTGAAGCGTCGCATCGGCAAAAGTTCTAAAAAAAAAAAGTGTTTTGGGAGATTCCGAAGGTGTGGAGGTAGAGAATGAACAAGTCTCTTCCTTTCATTAGATCAGATATGATTTTATATCGAATGTGATTGACGTTGACGAAGCTGCCTGGTTCTCCCAAGGAATCTCTCGCCTGGTAGAGACCATGGCCTCTGTTGACTTGTTTCATAGAGTGCATTTATTCGTTTTGTCTCTTCTTTTCTTTTACGTCCGTAAGTAAGTACAGCGCGTTCTTTATTTACGGATACGACATACGAATGTGACGTAACTGATTCCTTTTTTGTTGCTATTTCCAATATTCTTATTTTTGTTCAATACGAATTCAAAAGGGAGTAGTGTGAGTTCTCATTTTCGAGTTGAGTTCAAACAGACAAACTGATTTAAGAAAGTTTTCTTTTTTTTTTTTTTTTTGCATCAGACGCTTTGAAGTATTCAAATGAAGTTTAGCGGCGAGTAGGAAGTCGTCGAGCGGACTACTCGTCCAGTTCGAATCTCGCGGTAAGAGTTTCTTTCTTGTGTTGTTTTTGCACTGAAAAACTAGAAGAAGGACTCCTGTCAAAGTGTCCCCTCCCATCTTTTCAAATATCAATTCGTATTGCCCTTCCTTTCCATTATTTTCTATTAGATTAAGGGAACTCTTTATCAGTTGGTCATCAAATTTTCGATTCTTCCATTTTACTTTTTTCTTTTTCTTCTTTTCCGTGGGAGGATGTCAAGAAGAAGAAGAAGTGACTTTAAACTAATTTGTTTGTTATCCTTTCTTTAACAAGCGACTCCAAGCTTTAAGCTCAGAGTATTCAAGTCTTGTTACTCGAAGTGTTCAACACGGAACACGATAACAAGGAAAGCTGGTCAAGTTTCAATCCGCACATCAATTTGTATTCCTTTCGGTTACTTAAACCACCCCCAGTTGGTTATTATTCTATCGGCTGATGTCAGCCTGCGGCAGTACTTCTGCTTCACAACAATTCTAAGCGAGGGATTCATTAACAGAATCCAACTGTTGACAGTAATATCATTTTACAGCCTTCGGACCTTTGCATTTGACTTCGAAATGCTGTCTGGAGGCAACGTGCGTGTGTATGTAGGTCAAGAGGCTCTGTCACTGCAGGTCAGACTGTTTATTATTTTATTACTTCCAGGCTGCTACACAAACAAAGGATCCAACAGTCTGTTATCAGCAACACACATCTCTGTTTGGCAGGGAGAATGTAAGCAGACAGGAAGTCTTATTATTAATATTATTACCTAACTACTAAAGGACGACAAGTAAAAAAAATGACTAAAAGTAACTACTACACAGAACACGGCGACACTCTCCGTTACGACGCATCCTGGGAAGGGGTTGCACCGGCATCAGAGAGGAGATTTCGTGACAAGTTCTGCGGATTGTTCTTCTTCGGATGTCTGGCGTGTATGGGATTCGTGACTGTGATAACTTCCAGAGATGCTGACATGTCGATTCTTACTAACGGAAAGTACCACGATGACATTACTAAAGATTGGTCAGTGATGTATGACAAGAAATACGTTTTGTTAATTGGAAGTTTGAGCACCATGGTGTTGGCTTTTATTTGGATGGAATTCCTAAAAAGATTCACAAAATGTGTTGTTTACACTTCCCTGCTAGCAGCCGTTGGCGCAGTTGTAGCAACCGGAATCGAACTTATAGCCATGGCGAATGATAAGTCCGGGGCAACGAAGACTGCGATTCAAGTAGGAGGAGGTGCTGTTCTGTTGGTGGCGTTGATAATGATCATCATAATCTTCTTCGCAAGGAAGAGGATTAACTTCACGTGTGCTATCATAGCTCAGGGGTGTAGGGGGATCCAAGCGAACCCATCAATCTTTTTAATAGTAACTCCGCTAATGACTATTCTATCAGCGGGGATGATTGTCTGGTGGACTTCTACGATGTTTTTTATCTTCTCTGCAAAAGGAGATGATGTTTGTAATGGACTCGATCAGCAGAAGTGTAATATAAATATCCTTTGCGACTTTGACACTGCCCTTGGAGTTTGTCAAGGTCACAATATTGATAAGAAGGTGAGATACTTAGCAGTCTTTATGGTCTTTATGTTCTTCTGGATTACTCAGTTCCTCTCTGGACTTGGTCATGTCTCAGTGGCCGGTTGCATCGCTTCTTGGTACTTCGCCAGAGTGAAGAATGAGATTCCATGCGGATCTGCCTTGACTCACTTTAACAGAGCTATCTCATACTCATTCGGTTCCATTGCAAAGGGATCTGCCCTGCTGGCGGTTTTTCGATTTGTGAATTGGTGTCTGAATGTTGCACAAAGAGAGAACAGCAACTGTTTTGTCAAAATAATGTTGTGCTGCGTGCAGTGTCTCTGCCGATGCATCGAAGCCTTTGTCAAATTCGTCACCAGATTCGCATACGTGTACGTTGCAATGCACGGTGAGGACTTTGTTGATTCTTGCAAGAAGGTCAGCTCACTATTCTCAAGAGGAGGAAGTACGATGTTGATGACTGATATGTTATCTCACTTAGTTGTTTATATGGGAATGTGTGCTGCTGTTGGTTTAGTTGCCTTCTCATGTGCGATGTATTTAAACAAACATGGTGGTATTAGTGCTTCAGTAATGATTGTATTGGTAGCTTTCTGTTGTTTCACATTCTGGTTGGTCGGCTGCGTAGTTCAGGTGGCTGCTGACACGGTAGTTGTTTGCTACTTGGAAGACGCAGAGCGCAATGGTGCGTCTCGCGACTTCCGCGGGGACGATACCTACTTTGCGATCGAAGAAGCCGTCAAGAGCCACGGTCACGCTCCAATTAATGGCGGCAATGCAACCACTTACGGTACTCACAAGTAGAATTCTATTCGGATTTTACACTTTCTCTTTCCTTTTTCTTTAGGATAACCATTTCACAATAGTAACCATCCGAGTAAGGGTCTCTACTTCTAACCAGATTATTAGTCAGGAGAACCTTCCGAGAAGGTTCCTCCTCCATCTACTCAGACTGTTAGTGGAATGATTAGCTGCAAGAAGAGTATTGGTTTGTCTGTACTATGAAGTCAGCTTTCTGTGGCCTCCAGGCAAATCTTACGCTTGCAATCCATGTATTGGAATATCTTCGAACGAGGCCACTCCCTTCACTATTCCCCCTCCCTATTAATTGAAAGAAATCAAAAAAAAAAAGTTCAAAAAAAAGTAATTCAAAAAAGATTATTAGGATTCCCCTCGCGTTGCATGCACTAGTTGAGACGTTCTGTTCTGTTGCACTAAAAGTGTCTTCTCAGAAGTTGATAACATTTCGAGAGGAGGGTTCGTTTTGTAAGCCGAGCTGCAGCTGTTTTCCTTTTCTCTTTTTCCTCCTTTATCCGGTCTTCTTTCGTTACTTGATTTGTACAAACAGATTTCATAATTTTATTTTTGTCGTCCATTTTGCACCGAATTGACTGCCACTGGTAATTTTTGAAATTTATTTTGCAGCTCATTTAACGGCCTTTCCTGAACCTTGTTTTATTTGCGTGCACGGAAGCAAATAAATAAGTGCACTTGCCCACACCATGTTTCGTCCGACTTGTCCCTAACCCATTTGTTGCGTATTTTATGCGTGATTTGTGTTCACGCAGACGCTGTGCTGTTCAAAAAGATGGGCCGTAGCCCGAATACACTATTCTTTGTTGTCAAGTGGTAGGATAGCCTTCCCTTGAACGGTTTACTAATCTCACAAACCTGTTTGTCGGTGAGCAATCAATGAAGAGGTACCGTCTTAGATTAGAATAACGTGCGACCACACTGAGCCACTCAGTATCGTTTCAGTAAACCGACAGCGCGCTCTATATTTGCATCGTTACTCATATTTATTAACTTAACGAATTAAAACACTTCTTCTTAACTAAAAAAAAGTAATTTTTTTTTAAAAAGAAAGCCCAAGTTACATTACCGTAACTTGGATTTGTGGATAAGTGAAAAGAACAGAATGGAACTAACGTAATATAAATAATTATTGCATTGCGAAAGAACATGAGCCAACCACTGCTTACTCATCAGTGCTCAAGCGCTTTCTGATTTTCTCATCTCGTGTTGGGACTCATGAAGGGAACGTATCAAAAGGAACAATGGGGGGAAAGGAAGAATAAAAAAAGAAGATTGTGGACGGATGGCTAACAGTTTGGTTTTCATATGTCACATTGCGTACTTGTTGCACTTCCGCATTCGAGTCCTACGAATCCATAGTGAGGGCCGTCAATAAATAAAGCTAAGGAATCAGTTTAGTAACAATCATATTTATTATCACCAGTTCACTAAATAATGACGTCCTGTAGATTCGGTCAAGGTCAGCATGTCCAGCAATGTGGTGCCTGGAAGGAACGGGTTTGGGCAGAAGAGAGGTTCGCACGTGAAAAAAAGCAGCAGCGAGTCAATCCAAACACATACAAGAGACTGATATCTAACTCGGAGTTAAGCAGCAGCACTATTCGCAGTGGAGATGGGATGGGTGAAGTAACTCGCAGAATAGGAAAATTGGAAGACTACTTGGAGAGAGAACGCGTCAACCGCACTGAAGTGAAGACTGAGCTGCAAGAATTAAAGAAACTGTTGCGAGTGATTGTTACACAGAATTCCTCGGAAGGAGGAAAGCGTAGCCGCAAAGACGATGAGAGTTGTGCAACCCGTACGGTGAGTTCCAGAATCAACTCATCACTCCCACAGCTTCCGTCAGATATCGGTTCTCGACAATCACAAAAGACGCGCAACAATGACAAGGTCTCCGCCTCATCATTCTCCGCAACAACCACTCTCAGTAAGAGAGCACTTTCTCGTCTTTCTTCTGAAGATGGAAACCTCCAAAGTAGCAGCAGTGCTGGGAGAGTATCGCGTCCTAACAGTTTGAGGCTTCCAATTCCTTCAAAGTCAACTCAGCGATCTGTTAGATGTCCGGTACCCCCTCCACAAACCTTACGAATTGTAACACCGTAATATTAAAAACATGACTTGGAGTCTTGATGAAGTCTCCTGAGACTGTAATGTCATCAGGTGAAGTACTGGTGTAGCTACCCTTCTAGTTTGAGTACGGTGGCTGTGCTTGAAGAGATTCTTTATTCAGAATATTGATAGTAACACTTACACACTTTTTCTGTTCAGTTAATTTATTTCAAAACTTAATCACAACCTCCCCCTCCTAAGTAAGTTGAATCGGTATGAAGACACACTCTGTCCGATACTTCAAAAATAAGCATCCAAACTGCTAAGAAACAGAACTCTAACCAAGTCGTAGTCTGAACTACTTGAAATGTTCTTCCTCTCTCTTAAAGTAATTCTAAGAACTTTGTTTCAGTCCAGTTCTCGTTGGTTAGTTTGGACTGACCCTTTTTACGGAATATCAGCTTACGGTGATTTATACTTTTCTCGTCAGATACCACATATGCCCGTCGCATCAAAGGTTGTGGTTAATAACCACAGTCAGGGAGGAAGCTTATGGGGCAAGTGTCCGGTGATACAACACGATGGTGCCATCGTTGGCTTCTCACATGACGGGGCCAGGGTTTTAATAAAATGCTGCGCTTGGGATCCCATTGAGAGGGGGAGGTTAGCAGTAGCAGATGGAAGAGGAAATGTTTTTGTGTTAAATATGAAAGGAAATCGATACTCACTTATAGCAAGGGTTGGTTATGAAGTGCTGGACATCGTCTTCAGTACCGCGAAACGTGGTGAGATAATCGCCGCGTTATCGAATCGTACTATTGTTGTGCTATCAACAGATAAACCAGGAAATATACTTTATACTTTAAGAGGGCATCCATCTCGAGTACAAAAGTTGGCTTTTTCAGAGTCACACCAATCCATGTTGGCATCGTCATCAGCAGATTGTATTAGCGTCTGGTCTACTCCTTACACTCCAGGAGGAGTTAAGAATAGTCGATTTGAAGTCCGTTACTCATTAAAGTCTTCTGAATTGCCAGCAATTTCAGTGAACTTGACCACATCACATCTCATTACCTGTCATTCGGAAGCTGTTTGTGTTTGGGATTTAGCGGGTCCGAACCTTATCAAAGAAATGTCTGTACCTAGTGACGGTGTTCATAATTCTAAGGTTCATACTTTAACATGCATGGCAGTTACTCCTTGTGGATCTCACGTTGCAGCAGGTGGGAGTGGATCACCTGGGATTGCTATTTACGGAATATCATTATTGTCTTTGTGGAGGATTGTTGACTCAGTCGGTCAATCACATCTTCCGGGAGTAGTGCAATTAGAATTTATTAGAACAGCAGAACAACCTGACCCTCTACTAGCAGTGGTGGGTACTGATGGATCGATATACCTGTTGGATGTATTAAGAACTGGTGATCCTTTACTTGTTAGTACCATTACGAAACCTGGCTTTCCAGTCGACAGTATTAAGTTGTTAGACGATCAATACATGGCCGCGATCTCTGGTACGCAGTTACAGATAATTCATTTACCAACTGCGAGAGTATTTAGTTCCGTCAGAGCATCAGAACTAACTCCGTCAAGTGAAGCTACTTCAGTTGGATCATATTTTGGAGGTTTATCAGTGCCAGGGTTTATCGCTCCTAAATTAGGAAATCGGTCAACAAGTACTACAGCTAAGAGCAAAAAATTAAAAGTTATGCATCCGATCCCGTTGGCTTCATCGATTCCCCCAAAGGATCAGTGGATGAAATCTGATCTTCGCACCTCAGCTGTCAATTCCAGACCTCGACCGATAGCTGCGAGACATCACAATCCAGAAGCTGGTCTGGGTCTCCTTTACCAGACAGATATTAATATTAGAAATAACGCTCTGCGGCAGTCAAAACGCGGCACTAAGAGTGGCAAAGAAGCAGAGTCTGCGTCACTATCAAAGAGTGTCGTGAAGAAGAATAACCGAAGAGTTTTATTTAAGAATCTCACTAACACTGACAAGGTTGCTGAACAAGACCTAAAGATTCAGGTAAACTTGGACACCAAAGCCATCAGTCTCAATACGGCAAAGTTGAAGAGGATGTTATTATCGTTTGGTCAATATCCTGAGAAATATCGGAATTTGATTTGGCTATTCCAACTTCATATTGCACCCAACCGCACCACAGACAGGTGCTTCACTGTTCTACTCAACAAAGGTCCTAATGCGGTAGTTAAAAAGATGCTAAAAGCGTATCCGTTGAGTTGCGCTAAACTTAACCAGGCGATGGAAAAAGTAATTGAGTGTCTCGTCCATCACTGTCCAGTATTGTCGATGGCTTTGTGGTTACCGGAGTTAGTGTTTCCAATCACAAAGGCGTTTTGTAATAATGTGAAGTCTTCTTTTGAGTGCACACTTACGTACCTAATGAATTGGGGGAGGTACTACCTGTCAGACTATCCTCATTACTCATTCAAAGCAGTGTTGTTGTTGAATTCTTTATTAGAACAATTATCACCAGATACCCTGGAGACTCTTCAGAGTAACAACTGCAGTGTTGAGATGTATGCTTGGGGACCAATGGTTACTTTGTTCACTGAGCTTCTCAGTAAGTGCGAGTGGCTTCAGCTAATGGACCACGTCTTCAGCAATCAACCACTTTGGCTTTTTGCTTTCCATTGTGCGTACTTAGAGTGTGTGAAAGATGTTATAAACTCAACTAAGTCCCCATGTGATAATTTCTTTAAGAAGCTATTCTCTACTAACAACCCAATCGATTTGAATGTTGTAATCCAACGTGCGTATGCCTTCCACAGGGCAGTCGATATCACGTTGATACCGGAAGAGGTGAATGCACTTCATTACACTGTTTATGTTCCTTTAGATACAGATTCTCCTTATCCTATTATAACAGAGTACCCTGAAGCAAAGCTTAATGCTGCTGTACTTGAAAGAAATGCAATCATAGACCAGGAAGCGAGGATGCTTCAGGTTCAAGAAAATAACGTCGC
Organism: Flectonema sp. DT1601; assembly: GCA_964019425.1. NCBI lineage: Eukaryota > Euglenozoa > Diplonemea > Diplonemida > Diplonemidae > Flectonema > Flectonema sp. DT1601. Next base: position 376,415 of record OZ025802.1, on the reverse strand, counting down.
TGTTCAAAAGAGTATCGAGGAATCGGAAAAACGACACGAACGGCGCATTCTGGAGTTACAGCACCGAAATGAGGCCGCTAAGCAAGGGATCGATGAAGAAGCCAGAAGGTACCAAGAAATCTCAGCCAGCAAAGAGAAAATTGTGGCAGAAAACATCAAAATCAGACTCCGAAAAGCAGCTTTGGCGCAAAAAACTGCTTTAGCGGAGCAAGAGGCAGCAGCAACTCGTCGGTGCGAAACCATTGGTAGGCTTCAAACAGGATTAAATGACTTTGATAAAGCTGTCACTTCAGCTACCGATGAGCTAACCACAGAAGAACTCTTAGTACAAATTGAGGAACGTGCTCAGCGTCAGTACGATCTGGCAATGCGTTGCATGTCTACAGATGGGTTTCCAGTATTTGATGATAGGTACACGGACATAATAAGAAAAGGTTCTAGGCACACAGATAAAGGCACAGCGGAAGTTCAACCTCATAAAGACGCAGACCGCATCCTGCCTTCGACGATTGCGCAGGCTGAAAAGGCTACGATGACAAATATCATACCAACTACTTCTGACATACTCACAGACACCATTACCACTTCTACGAGGGATTCGTGTGGCAGTACACCAGCACCAGAGTTAAAGGCACCTCTTCCAACACCAGAGAGACAAACATCGCCTCCTGAAACCCAAAATGTACTTCCAGAACACAGCATCGGTGATGCAAAAGAAGAAAATGCCGCAGAGATCCCTTCCCGGCCTTCCCCGCGAAGGAATCCCATTCCCGTTAGTATTGGAGAGTCACCACCTCGAGACCAGGTCAATCCAAAGGGAAGTGTTGATCCAGCGGTGTTTCTTCTTAGCAAGTTGGTTGACAGGGAAGTTGAGTCCAATTATCAAGCTGCTAGGAATGCTATAAAAACATCACAACCGTTACTGAGTTCGTACATTGACGCGCCAACCACAGCACCGACAACAACCGTTTCGGGATCTGAATCCGCTAATGAGAAATTTGATCCCGACATCCAATTTCAACTTCATCAGGAGAGAACATCTAAAGCACGAGTTGAGTCGGGGAGGCTTTTCCAAGGAACTGAGCAAAAAGCGCGGGAGTTTCTTCGAGATTGCGATCGTTCTGGTGCTGCTGATACCTCGGCGCTCTGTGTTTCAAGCTTGTCAAGTTTGGGGGACAGACGCAGTGAATCACATTCGAAATCATCGTCGTCAGAATCGTCGGTCAGTAATGGCCTGGCTGGGAGGCTTCATGCTCCATTCTTGTCAGAACCTGATGACGATTCGTTCTCTCCAACGACTGATATCTCGATTGGTGTTGACTCAGCTACGACGGAGAATTCCCTCCTTCACTTTTAGTTTAGTCGACGGTTTGTTCAAGTAGCGTCATTAGTTTACCTTTAAACAATAACATGTTGTGAGGTCATAGAAATAGAAATATCTTCTCATAAAAGAAGCATCGTAGAAATAATAAATCAGTTCTCCAACCGACTCTTTGGAATAATCATTCCTCCCTCCCTCCGCTGTTCTTTTTAGGGAACAACTTAACATACTAAAGTAGATATTTATTTGTGAAAAGAAAATAAGAAAAGTACACCATTTACTTCCGTGGTAGTAAATTATCCGGCGTGTGGCCGATGAATAAAAAAAAAATTAAAAAAAACTAGACTGCGGAAAGAAAGAAAGAAAAGCGCCTACCTGTACTCCAAGTAGCATAGAATATAGATTCTGACTGACTCCTCACCCTCATAGTTACCTCCGTTTATAGAAAGCTGATTGGAATGAATTTTTAAAGTACGTAACTCAGTTTATGTTCCTTTTAGACAGCAACACTAAAATATGATCACAGCAGTGAGTGTGATGGTTGTTGTGTTGCTCTTTTTATAAGAATGAGAGTTGTTGTGTTTATTAATTTACGCGGCAGTTCGTTTACCACACGCAGAGGAATTGCTAACTTTAACACCTTCATAAGACATATGAAAACACTACAATAGTAACAAATGCCGTCAACGGGATATCCAACAGCCAGGTCGCACATGTCTGTGACAACTCACAAGACTGCGACGAGTAAAGATGGGAGCAGATCAATTGCCAGTGCAGCAGCTGATATTCAATGGCCAGTTAGGGAAACAATGTTAGCTGGAATGGCGGGCATGATCAATCCTGAACTGCTTCCAGACGTCAGCGAGACACCTGAAGAGCGCGCAATGAAACAAGAAAAGCTACGCGATGACGAGATGGAAATGCTACTCGGAAACCTAATAGAAGGATCTAGGGGGTGGCTGTACAGCGAGAATTCAAAAAAAGAAATATGGCTGCAGTTATCCAGCGACTTTATGAAATTACACTTTCGAGATGTGCAACAGAAGAAGTGGGTCGATTCCGCAAAACAAAAAATGAAAGCGGACACTGCTAAGCTTTCGAAAAAACTATCCGAAAAGGAAAAGAAGAGGGGAGATGACAAGAGCGCTTCCCAGCCTATTGACGTTGGAAAAATAGCAGTGCCGGACCCGATCAAGAAATGCACCTTATTTATTAGCGATATTGAAGACGGTGATGACGGGGTTTTCATCCTTCCAAAAAACCCAAAAAGCCAAAGCAAATGGGATCCGGCATTCGCATCAGACAGCTGTTGGAAACTTGCAATTGAAGATGGCAGAGATCCACGTCACTGCATCCACATCCAATATAGAGATTTCATTACTGGCAGAATGAGTGATCTACGTCTTTCATTTAAAGAAGCTCAATGGGAAACAACTCCTGGAACATATGACACGTTGAGAGCTTCTCACGTTTGTCGCCGATGGCAAAACGGTTTAAAATGTCTCTTATACGGGGGGTACGGTACTATAGTTTTACCAACAGCAGCAGAACGCTCTCAGATAAATCCAATGTCTATTTGGTTGGAAAAGATTTGGGTCTACGCTGACGAGTCTGGAGATGGAAAGGTAAACGTTCGAGATGAACTCTCAACGGTCTTAACTTTTTGTAACATCAGACAAAAACGTGTTTTTAAATTAGTTGCGGATATCTTATCGAGTGAGGTGGAGTACAAAACTCTCGACGTTCCCACAATCTTAGAACACATCGAAGAGGGTACAGTTGAACTGAACAGATTACAATTACAAAAACTAATGTGGCAACTCCGCAATCACGACATCGTTAATCAACTATTCGCTGAATTCGCTAAAGGAAGAGTTAAGATGAGATTAAAAAGTGAAGGCACCACAGGAGCATTTGATACCTACGTCTACCAACAAGATCAAGAACGTGATGCCAGAGCAAAGTTAAAGGCGAAAGAGAAGAGATTGGTTTCCACGTACTCAAATGATCTCCCGCAACTAAAAGAACAACTTCGAAACCTCAAAGAAGAAAAAGAGTTCCTTCGAAAACAAGGAAAGGCAAAACGAAGTCAAATGATTTTATTATTTCAAGAAGAGATCTTAAACTACCACAAGACGGAAGTTTCGAAGGGAAAATTTACGACTTTTTTAATGCATTCATCTCTCAACAGTGCCTTCAACCCTTTTTGTATTGCTGAGAAAGAATGGGGATCAGGTTTTACGACGGCTGATCATAATAAGAATGCCCTGCCTTGGAATAGAACTTTAAAAGATTTTTACATATCTACGTCGATCAATACCGCGTACGGCTTTCTCTCAAATACGATAGAAACAACTTTCTTACCTTACGGATGTACTAAAGTCTTGACTCCAACGGAAAGCGTTGCACGTGTTTTGCAGGAGTACAATCCAAGAGCGATTCACTTCGCTCCTCGTGGTGGAAAGGTAGGCCAGAGGAGTAAGATTAATTGGAAAATATCAGCGGGGGGATATCGAAAATCGTTTCCTTCGGGAAAAAAGCCTGCTAACATATTTGATTGTGAATCGGCTAGGGCAGGTGGTCCGAAAAGAAAAGACCATCCTGGTCCTTTCTACAAAAACATCCGTGAAAACGGAGAACCATTCCGAGATGTGTTGGCGATTGTGAAGCAAAATGCGTTTACTTACTCCCCGACACCTTTTATTATTGTGATAGAAATAAATGACACCACAGATATTTCTGAACAGAATAGTATAGCACAGTCATTGAAAGACGTACTCGGTATTCCTGACAAACAACATCACTGCACTTGCTCTACTTTAGGAAGAGCAAGTTCTCATTTTACGATTGTAACTAATTCAGAGTTATTAGAAGTGCCTTCTGGTTGTTCTGCAGAGGGACAGTCTTTGACTGCGCATAAGAGTGTTAAGGATCTCGGAGGAGTTTCAAACTTATCTCTCAACCTGTTATACAACAGGTTTATTATTGCTTTAAAGGTTTCCCTCACTACTTCTCCAACATCTGAGTGGATCCCATTCACAAAAAGAAGAATACAATCAGAGCTGACTCAGCTTGCGACACTTGAATTCATGCTGAGCGCATCCAGAGATCGAGAGACGCAGAATTGCCAAGAAATCTTAAAACAACAATTAATTGAGAGTCTGATTCCTGTGAAGATTGACGATTGGGAATCGCCTCCCAAAAGTATCGAATGGCCAGTTCTTTGCTCCGGATTAGAATATGCGAATGATGAGCCTTCTGAAAGACGAAAATCTCGTCGTAAGAGTGTCATGAGTCAGACAGCAGCTGAAGCTCAAAAATCCGAAAATCCAATGCACCTGATGAGAAGAAAATCATCATACCGAGAACACAGCGGTACATCTTCTTTAGTCTGTTGCATTTCACAAGATGAGTTGGAAACAAAACTGGATCAGGTTGAAAAATGGCAGCTGAGGCAGATGCGTGATGAACGTCGAGTTATAATAAATAAAGACAAGACTGAAGGTCTCGTTTTGCCCAGGGAAGAGGCAGAGTTACCACAGCAGTCGGACTACTTACATGAGTTACATGTTTTCACGAAAGAACATCTGACTTTCTGTACGTCAGATGTAGAACCCCATCATCGATTATTTCAAGTCGGCGATAAGATTGCATTCACAAACAACGGAGAGAGCTGCACAGGTACTATTTCTTCTTGGAAATTCGACGCCGACAACCCGACAACTGAACCTCAATTTCTTATTAAAGTAAACGGAAGAGATAGACCACTTTTATCACGAGACTGCTCTCACATTAAACGAAACGGACCCACATCAGGAGAAGACAAAAACCACAAATGGGGAAAGTGGAAACGAACAGGAGTCCATTCAGCTTTCTCAGCAGGAGCCCAGTTAGTTGGAATTGATTATTTACCCAACCCGCATACTGTTGAAGGAGAGGAGGCAATCGCGCTGCGGTCGGCGTACCGATCGAAGTTTAGGATGGCACACAAGGGTAGTTTTGGGTATTTATTAAAACCTAGTCACATGCTTTCTGAACCTATCAAACAAAAGCAATCCGACGATAACATAAACACAGACAATGAAGATGTGTCTCAAGGTGCTCTTGATATGGGAAAACGTTGGAGGGAATCAGGTAAATGCACACAAGTAATTCGAGTTATAAGCTGTCAATTCCTACCAGCTGTTGAGGAGGAGGTTGCTGAAACTGGAGGAGGAAAAGGAGTTTTGTCAACAGTGAATCCTTTAACGTCGCTGAGTAAGCTGATTTCTGGTGATGATGACGAAGATTGTCTGAACGCTATCGTTGATCCTTTTATTGAAGTGAGAGTTGAGGGAGTCAAATCGGACACTTTTACAGGAAAAACTAGAGTTGTACCAGACAATGGTTATTGCCCTCGTTGGGACGATACGTGGTCCCTCCCCCTTCAACAAAAAGAACATGCAATATTAACACTTACTGTATACCATGATACTGGAGGTCCAGATCCAAGATTCTTGGCGAGGGGTTCTATTCCGGTGTCAGCATGTCAGCTTGGATACAGGGCTTTATTCCTTTACGATGAGGATGAGAAACGTCTTTCTACCTGTCCTACTATCCTCTGTCATTTCAGAGAGGTGATAGCAGGTGATCCCGTCGAGAAGGCGAATCAAATTAAAAAACTTGAGACGATGAGAGATGAGACTCGCATGATGGCAAAAGCAAAGCAACAGCAGCTCCACACCGTCCAGGATGCTCTCAAGACGAATGCGAAGGTTCTTTCACAACTGCGAATTGATAGTCAAAAGGCTGAGAGAAAGAGAGACAAGTATCGAAGGGCTTCTTGTCTTGTTGAAGATTGTGTGTGCGTCTTGCAGTAAAATAAAAATCTCATCTTATGATGAGGGAAAGAAATAATTCTAGTCAGGTAACAATAAAAAAAGTTCTCCTACTTGTTATTTATCTTCCTGTCGAATCCATTTACACACTTTAACACGAATAGTTTAGCGGTGTTTAGTTTTGAGATTTTTATTTCATTTTTTTTCATTAGTCACGTCTACTCTTCAAATACAGCGAACCACAAGTGATGATTAACTTAACCCTTCCTTGACCTTAACTATTTAGGTATTTGAAAGCTAATCATATTACCTCTTTACCTATTCTCTCACCAGTGGTAGAATTCCTAACTGTCTGAAGCAGTTTAGGATATTCAGCAAATGTTTGTTTGTTGATAATACAAAACGGTAGCAGCTGCTTCTTTGGATCAGAGGCCTTCATTTGCCAGATGGGTTGCTTTCCGCAATTCAAATTTCAACAGCACGGTCATTACACACAAGTAACTACTATTTCTTTCTTTTCTATTCAGATATTAGTGTCAAAGATTGACAGCTGTTCACAAATCAGTGCTACTCTTGATCATGAAGTCTTTCTAATCCTCAACTAAAAGATTAGATAACTTAACTATTCCCAATTTGGATGATAATCAAAATTAGACTGTTTTAGTTCTGCTAATCTTTATTTACACCAATTGTGCAATTCAGTCAGTATTTTGTAGCAGAGGCTTCACTAAACCTCCTGGTGTGTGTGTTGTGTGTTGCGTGTTGAAACTCTGACGAGTTCTCATTACCCTTTGTGTGTGTGTTGTGTGTTCATTCGTGTGGTTTGAGTGCTCGTGTGTCTGATGTCTGTGTCTGATGTTTTGTGAAACTATTTCTTTTTCCTTGATTTTACTAAACTTGTTCTTCGTGTTGTGAATTCTAGTGAAGTTGTGTTGTGTTTTGATTTGTGACTACCAATTCCGATTTGTACTTCCTAGGTTACCTTCTTTTGTGAGCTTCTTATTGTGTCAGGTTTGCTGACCTCGTAATGGCTTGGGTGAATGAAGCAGCCAGTTGCAGCCTTGAAGCAGCCGGCTGACTTCATGTTCTCTGTACTTTTTCTGTTTGATTGGTTTCTCTTGTTTTCGAGAAGCGTTCGCTCCGAACTGGAGGCATGTTTCCTTTCTTTTTTTGCTGGACCCATTGGCGCTTATCGCTCGGTCGAGGCAGATCTGAAATCTGCGCCCGAGGTGATTCGCAGGGGGTTCTGGAAAGTGGTTGCATGTACGGAGATTGCTGTGTGTTGTGAAGTGTTGTGTGTTGAAACTCTGACGAGTTCTTATTACCTTTTGTGTGAGTGTGTGTATTTGCATGTGTGGTTTGAGTGTTCGTGTTTCCTATTTGAGTTCCTGCTATGGTTTGTGTGTGTTGCGTGTTTCGGAGGTGCAAATGTGTGTGTGAAACTATTATTTCGGTTGCCTTCCTTGATTTTTCTGAATTTGTTCTTTGTGTTGTGATTTGTGGTGAAGTTGAATTGGTTGGAATGTTTAAGAAGAGGAAAATAATTTATTGAATTGTTTTGATTTATTTGCCATCACCTGTTTGGTCAATTCTCATTTTAGAATGTGTCTGTCTTCACTTTACTTGACTTGGTGTAGATCTGTTTCACTCAGATCCATGGCCCACGCCTGACGAACATTTTCTGCAGCTACGTTCTCTTTTCGACACCAGGATGGGGTAATGCCCTTTTGAAGTAAGTGTCTTTCAAGGCTGCGTTTCCTCCCCAACCATGTCATTAATTAACCTTTCTGCACCTCCCATACAAATCAATCCCGCCCAACCTTGGGCATCTGTCAATGACGCCAGGTCTTGCAAACGGTCGATGGCAGGTACTTCCATAACTGGTGGATGCGTAAAGGTATTAGCTGGCATGCTGTGTTCTGGTAGTGGTGGTGGCGGTGGCATTGGTGGATGATTATGATGTGGGGCAGCATCAACTCTCCCCTTGAGATCCAATACCTCCTTCGTCAATCGGGACATGGTCCCCTGCTGTTGACCGATGAATCCTGCCATCATCTCCTCCAACTTCTGTTGGCGATCTACATTGACATTAATATGCCGCCGAACTAATTGCTCTCCTGCCTGCAGGAGGTTGACTGCTGCTGCTGCGTCATTGAAGGTGGCGTTGGTGATTAGTCAAGTTGTTGACCTTTTGTTGTGTGAGATTGCGGAGGGTGTCGGTGTCGTCACGCAGCGTTGCCATCGCTTCTTCCGCCTCTTCATGCATAACCACCCTGTTTGTTGGGGTGGCTTGCAGTCGAACACCATTCTCCATCATCATCTCCCGGTTCATCCTTGCCAAGATAGCAAGAACTACAACTACTCGGTGTATTTGAACTGTCTTCATCACTGGTAGATTCACACCAAGTACAGCTGCCACAGTTCCCTGAATCATTGCCCTTTGAGTTGAGTCAGATCCTCCAATGAAACACTAAAAGGCAGCTCACTTGCCATCAACGCTAGATCCACCCGTTGCCTGGTTGTAACTTCGCAGTCAAATTTTTTCTTCCAGATAACTTCTAACACTTCAGGGAAATCAAAATCAATAATATTGACATTTTGAATTGAAGAGTGGAAGTGGGTGAGTGGCTGTGAACTGCAGAAGAAGTTCGATAATAACGATAAAACTAATAACAGACCACCCACGCCGAATATATAATATGCACGAGGTAAGAGAAGTGGAATAAAATACACACAAAGTAATTTCGGTAATTAGCCTTCCTATACTGTATGCACCTGGGAAAGAGAAGTATACTTAATTGAATGAACATGCAGTTAACAAGTCTGAGATCACAAAGAAGAATCTACACTGTGGTGCAGATTACTTCTGCGTAGGGGTTGTACCGGGCCGTTTCGATTCGACAGGACACCGGCACCACCACCACCACGCGAGTTAAAGAACGACCCCAACGCTTGTTCAACCTTCGCTCTCGTCCCATGTGAGACTTCCTCTCGAGAAGGAATGTCTGCTGGGTTTAGCTTCGTGCTTACCTAGGCAAGGGAGTAGGAACATTTCAAAACTAAAAGGCATTCAATCGCAGTTATCAAACACCTGTTGAGACTTTGTGAGCGAACACACATCTTCTTCCTAAAAGCACCACAAACTGTAGTGTTGTCAACCCAGATGGAAAGGTGGTCGGCCTTTGCAATTCCTTTGAGTGTCTGTCCAAGAGCGTCCGCTTCAAGGATATTTATATGTCGGTCTTCACCAGCAGGCCATGCCGCACCAAGAATTTCCAGCTCACCTGTTTTCCAAACGATGACACCTCCCCATCCCTGCAATGAGGCATCTACAAACACTTCGGCAGTCCTCCCCTCTTTCTGCCGCCTCTTCGTCCCCTCTGGGCATCCCTCCATCATGTCCAACAGGATCTTCCCAACCACATTTCCTTCTAATCCTTCTGAGGGCATTGTTTCCGTTGAATCTGCGATCTCTTCTGTTCCAACTGAGCTTATTTTCATCTCCCTTCCGCTGGGGAATCCTCGGACTGCGGATTTTACAATGTTGTCCGGGTCTTGAACGATTAAACTTACAGATCCTCCTAACCTTGCTTTTAGTCGGCTGCTCCTCAACACCTGTCTTGAGTGCTTCTGCATAAGTCTTGCGGGCTTTCTCAACTTTAACTTTGGCAATGGGGATGTTTCCAATACTTGCGTGTCTAACCTTCGTTTTAGGAACGTTGGTTTTGTTGTTACTTGCAGGGTCCGGTCGGCTGGTCACTTCGCGAACCCTCTCCCGTTTCCCGACGATGGATACGTAGGTTTGTCTCATTGCCCGTTCTTTCTTGTTCCTCTTTGCCGCCGGAAGAACGAAGGTCGACAGAGGTCCGAAGCATTGCTTGCGATGATGTTCCGGTATGTGTTGCGTCTCTGTTATTTGTTTGTTTCAACTCAATTGGTTCATCTCAGGTTTTAGAAGTCTTCGTCCTGTTCGATGGGAAGGGCCTGAATCAAAAGTTCACTGCCCCTATTCCTCTCCCAAATTTCTTATTCAGCTTGCCACATGACTGTGTGACATTATTGCTACATTGTAGCTCCCCTACAAAAACCTTTTTTTTTGCAGTTGTCTTTTGATTGTAGCAACTTTTTTTTTATGCTTTTCTAATGTCCCAAAGTTGGTTTATTTTACTTTTTTTTTCTGCAAGGGAACAGTCCAAAGCATAAGTCCGAACAGCCCTAAGGCCAGTGAACGCACTGATTGTTAGGTATTGTTTCCAGAGAAAGCTTGGTTTGTATCTCCCGGGTACCCCCCTTGCGATGCTAGCGCAAGAGTCGAGGTGTTATGTATTCCTCTCCGTTGCGCTGCTTTATTTTTATTTATTTTATTTTATTTAATTTGTTAAAAGAAAACAGGTAACTTTACATGAGCATCGGCTCGAACGGCTCTGGCGAAGCGGGTGAACGAGTCTGATTGCTGAGTATTGTATTCTGTTTTCTTGTTCTTTTTTTAATTTATTTCAAACAGGGCAACAGGGGGAAAGTTTGGTTTGTATCCCCTGGGTGTTTAGCGTCACCTGCTGAGGTGTAACGTATTCTGTTTACTTCTATCCCTTTGTTTTTTTTTTTATTTCAAACAGGACAGCAGGGGGGAAGTTTGTTTCGTACCCCCCGGGTGCTTAGCGTCACCCTCCATGCGATGCTTGCGCAGGGAGAGCCAAGGGTCGAGAACCCTGGAGATTACCTTTGTTTCTTTTTGTGACTGGATTGCAGTGGCGCAACCCATCACCCCACCTGTTGGTATCTTTTTATTTTTTTTATTTAACCCTTTAATAAGAGGCCAAAAACCTTGTTTTTGAGAAAAATCGAAAAATTTGACAAAGGGGAAAAGGGGTGTGGGGAAAAATACAAAAAAAATTACAGGGTGAAAGACACCCCCCCGCGCATTGAAAAAAAACTGAGGTCAGCCCGCAAGGGGGCCAAAATAACTTGAGAAAATGCAACAACAGCCTAAAAAAACACTGTTGCTTAGGACCCCTGGGTTCGCTTTGATTTTAGCAATGTTGTAGGAGTAGAGTGCTTCCGTTTCATGTTTTTCGGTGGGATATGATTGTGTGTGGCAAAGGTATGGTTGTTGAAAAAAAACAAACAGGGGCTGAATACTTGTCAATATTTTCGTGATATTGTTCGAAGCAGGGATCCATGCATAAGAAAACCTCTTTTTGAACAAGAAGTCGATGACCTTACTTTTTTTGAGAACAAATCCGTGAACTGCAGTCCCCAAAAATATCAAATTTTCGTAGGTAGTGACATTTTGTGTGAGTTTGGTGTGTTCCATGATCAATAAGTTGAGAGCATGGCCTTTTTTTGAACTGAGCATATGTCACGACGTCTTTTTCAGACTTCTTTTGGAGGGTGAAAACATTGAAGATGGAAATCTCTAACAAGTAGTGAATGACTTTCAGGGTCCAGCGTTTTGTCATCAGAGTTCTTCTTGCCTTCCCCCTGATACCGTCTACGAGGTCAACACCACCCATCAGTTTGTTGTATTGATGGATATGTACCGGTAAGTCGATGGTCACTTTTTGATGGATTTCCTTATTTTAGTCCATCACGTGGCTGTCTCATAATTCTCCTCGAGAGGCAATGTGCTGAAGACATGTACTTCTTTGGATTGTCCCTGAATTTATGTGATGCACATTGTGCTAAGGACTGAAAGTACGAGGCAGAGAACTTCTCCACCCGTCCCTGCGCCTCTGCCTTATTGGTCTCGGACCATTTGGGAACTATTGTGTCCCAAAAGCTGCGGATTTTGTAGAGCTTGTCAGCAGGTACGGGGTTGGTGACAGTGTAAAACTTTAGATTGGTTCGAATTTAGAGGAACCGATCTCAGGAAGCGAAGTGGGGTGTGTATGCTGGGTCTGATGTACCGTTCCTGTAATCTGAGATATTTGGCTTATCACAGAGACCCACGAAGATATTGAGTCCTAAAGAGAGTTTGAGTTCAGCTACGTTAAGATTGAGTGCCTAGTTGTTGCTGCAGTGCGAAATCATCTCATCACCTTTGGGGTGAACACAAGTTCAAATTTCTGCAGTTCCTTCATCAATTTCAGGTCTGACATGTTCTGCAAGGACCGCCGAAACGTGTGTCGTTTTACCTTGGTGATTTTCTTGCTCCATTTCAGGGGGGAAATGCTTGGCTCTATTGTACTCTTTTCATCGCTCGAAGAAGACTCAGGAGCACCCAAATCTGGGATAGGTGACCCTACTGAATCATTTTCGATGGAAAAAGTTTTAGGGATTTTAATTTTTGGCTGAAAACATGGGATAGTCATGGGCAACCTGGCTAAGACTGTTCCCAGTGCAGAAAAAAAAAAATGAACTTTTTCTCAGAAAAAGCTGGTGATTTTTGCAGCACGATCCCACATAAAATTTGTCGTTTTTTGGCAGCTCTGGCTCCACCCTTGTACTCACAAGGTACATTTTTCCCCTTTGTCAAAAAAAAAAAAAACGCGAAAGGCCACTATAGTGGCCTTCAGGGCTTAAAGGGTTAAAGAAAAAAGCAGGCTAAGTCGCCTGAGCTGGCATCGCCAGAATATTTAACTTCACATGGCAATGTCAGCTCGTGAAGGGATCCAGTTGGATCAAAGGTTTTCTCCCCCCACTCTATTTATCGTCATTGGTGCGCACCTTCGAACAGGAAGGCCAACATTGACGGAATTTTTTACTTCTCTTCCCAAGGTTGAACCTTGGGAAAAAAACAAACAATAAACACAGTGTAGACAAACACCCGCCGGACATCTGCAGAGCAGCGATCGATGTCGATGTCTTCGTTGTCGAACTTCCTGGCGTTTATGTTTTTGTTTTTAACAACAACACAACACCAACTAACAGGTTTGCATTGCCCGTTCTTTCTTGTTCCTCTTTGCCGCCGGAAGAACGAAGGTCGACAGAGGTCCGAAGCATTGCTTGCGATGATGTTCCGGTATGTGTTGCGTCTCTGTTATTTGTTTGTTTCAACTCAATTGGTTCATCTCAGGTTTTAGAAGTCTTCGTCCTGTTCGATGGGAAGGGCCTGAATCAAAAGTTCACTGCCCCTATTCCTCTCCCAAATTTCTTATTCGACAAACGATCTCCCCCCTTTCCGTTTCGGTTGTTGCATCTTCGCATTTCTATTTCTCTTCGCTATTGCGTTTGCTTTCTCCAGAGGGTCCTCCGATGCAACTTCTAAGATCATCTCCAACTCTGATCTCTTCGTACCACCCTTGCAAAAGTAATACTGCATCCGCAGTTGCTCCAACAGCTCGTTCCCCAACTCCACAAAGTGCGGGTTCTCCTCCCACCCTTCAACGTACTCCAAACCGAGAACGAAGTTCTTCAACTGCCTGAAGAAGCCAAGTAGCTGGCCCACCAACCTTGTACTCCAGACCGTTCACATATCGCTCCCTGATCCCATGGATCAGTGCCTCGGTCTTTCCTGACTTCATAACGGATGCCCACTTTGTTACATCCCTGCCTGCAGACGGATCAGTCACCTCCCGTGTCATCGCTTCGTTCGACCCCGGTGCTGGTAGTTGCTGTGCTGCCCCCCCGACTACTGGAACTTGTTGAGCCGTAGTCAACCCGTTCTTCAGATCTGCTATTTCTTGTAAGATTTTCTGGATCACTTCTGCATTCTGCTTTTGCTGATCTCTCTGCTGTTGTGTGATTTGCTGGATAACGCTAGCTTGTTGTTGTTGTTGTTGGGTCTGTTGTTCTCTGAAGGCCTCCCACATGCCTCCGATGTTCTCGGCTTTTTCAGTGGCCTCCCCAACCCTTCTCCTCACTGATTGGCTCTCTCTCTGATACTGGCTAAACGCCGTCTGCGTTTCGCTTCTCAGCGAGTCGAACCCCTGCTTGGTATCACTTCTCAGTGTGTCTGTGCTCTGCTGCAGCGATCCCATCGCATCCTCCGCCTCGTCGTGCGTCGCCAGCCTATCCGACCCCCCCTTAGATATCCGCTCGCTCATCCGGGCGGCGCTCTGGTTGACCAACTGCAGGCGGCTCCTTGATAACACACCAAGTATTACTAGACACTTATTCATCGAAAGTGTCTTGGCCGCATCATTGGAGATCCCGAGACACATGGCCAGTGTGCCTTGGATCAACCTTCTTGTCGGATCTCAATGTACTTAAGTCGATGCTAAAGGGGATGCTTGTCGGATCTCAATGTACTTAAGTCGATGCTAAAGGGGATGCTTGCAACCAGCTCGTCCAGATTGATATTATCGAGCTTCTTTGGTGGTTCCTCACCCATCGGCGCCTTCCAAGTCTCAATTAAGAACTCAGGGAACTCAAAATTTACACGAGTCATTCTTTAACTTGAGTTGAATTTCCAGGTGAGATTTGGACTGTTAGCTTTTGGCTAAGGCCCTCCCTGAAGAGCAAGAACAAAAAAACTACTCACACCTGAAGAAAACATACACAAAGAACACACTGTAAGCTGTGTTTGTATTTTGTGTTTGTCACAACAGGAGAGAAAATTTAAATATAAGTTTTCTTGTGATGAAGACAGGGGTGTGAGAACTGATAAAGGGATAGAAATATTTGATATCTTTTTTTTTTTTTTTTTTTTTTTTTTTTCGGGAAGATAAAATGGAAACTACTTTCTTTGTCCTCTCTCATTATACAACAAATTTGTACAATCTTTCTACTGACCCTGATCGTTGTCTCGACATACAGCGACAGGGAAAACCCGCGAGCTGGGGACGACAGTCTTCTTCAGCATTTAAGCATTTTTCGACTTGAAAGAGTTTAATTTCCAGGTGAGATTTGGACTGTTAGCTTTTAGCTAAGGCCCTCCCTGAAGAGCAAGAACAAAAAAACTACTCACACCTGAAGAAAACATACACAAAGAACACACTGTAAGCTGTGTGTGTATTTTGTGTTTGTCACAACAGGAGAGAAAAGAAAGAATGTCAAGGTTGGTCACCTTGCCTATCAACGCACAACATTGGTGGTCTCTACTAGACCCTGAGTGATCCCACTGGATCTCTCATCGTTCATAGTACCCTGTGTGAAGTTATAAAATCAAAGGTAAACTATGAACTACAAATGACTTAGCCTGTTATTATAATGCCACAGGCAGGCCCTGCATTCAGCAACTATCCAGCAGTGCTTGGATGTCCTGATCTTCTTCTAAAAAAAAGAAAGAAAAACAAAACTGTAGCTGGGATCACTCAGGATCTACAGACTACCAATGCTACCTGTTGTACTTGCTCACTACGGGGGGTGATGCCAAACACCCAGAAGTACTAAACTGCTTTCCTTCTTGCTGCCCAGGAGTTTCTGACCAGAACTAATAGAAAATAAAAAGTAGATGGGAAACAATAAAAAGTAAAATCGATATAACTGAAGTTAAACAAGACAAATGAAGTAACAGACCAGAACAGAAAGAGAATTGTAATAGAAGATTACAAATAAAAAAATGCAAGTATCAACACATAATCAAGATACACCAGCAGCTAACAAACAACATAAAATTGAAGATCAGTTGCCAGAGTATTTCAACCATGGTAGAATACTCGCCCCTCTGGCAGACATGACCCTTCAATTTAATGAGTTCTCATGTTTCTGGGTTTGGGAAGGGGGAATGTGCACTTCTTCTCTTGATCCTTTGTTCTCATGGATCCCTTGTCTCTGTGCACAAAAGATAATTCGTCGTCTACCCAGCTTTACATTTGTCGCTGTACCAGTAAATAAAATGGGGCGAAAGAAGGGGGTGTGAGTCGTCCGTCCTTTGATCTCTGGGGCGTACGGACGTCAAGTTTTTTCGCTTGAAAGTTTTTCATCCTTTTCTTGGGTTGGGGGGCGGCCTTTGATTTTTATAAGAGTTGAATTTCCAGGTGAGATTTGGACTGTTAGCTTTTGGCTAAGGCCCTCCCTGAAGAGCAAGAACAAAAAAACTACTCACACCTGAAGAAAACATACACAAAGAACACACTGTAAGCTGTGTGTGTATTTTGTGTTTGTCACAACAGGAGAGAAAAGAAAGAATGTCAAGGTTGGTCACCTTGCCTATCAACGCACAACATTGGTGGTCTCTACTAGACCCTGAGTGATCCCACTGGATCTCTCATCGTTCATAGTACCTATGTGAAGTTATAAAATCAAAGGTAAACTATGAACTACAAATGACTTAGCCTGTTATTATAATGCCACAGGCAGGCCCTGCATTCAGCAACTATCCAGCAGTGCTTGGATGTCCTGATCTTCTTCTAAAAAAAAGAAAGAAAAACAAAACTGTAGCTGGGATCACTCAGGATCAACAGACTACCAATGCTACCTGTTGTACTTGCTCACTATGGGGGGTGATGCCAAACACCCAGAAGTACTAAACTGCTTTCCATGGTGTCCAACTAAATTAAAGGACAAGTCTGGGATAATCCCTGCCAGAGGGGCGAGTATTCTACCATGGTTGAAATACTCTGGCAACTGATCTTCAATTTTATGTTGTTTGTTAGGGCCTGCCTGTGGCATTATAATAACAGGCTAAGTCATTTGTAGTTCATAGTTTACCTTTGATTTTATAACTTCACACAGGGTACTATGAACGATGAGAGATCCAGTGGGATCACTCAGGGTCTAGTAGAGACCACCAATGTTGTGCGTTGATAGGCAAGGTGACCAACCTTGACATTCTTTCTTTTCTCTCCTGTTGTGACAAACACAAAATACACACACAGCTTACAGTGTGTTCTTTGTGTATGTTTTCTTCAGGTGTGAGTAGTTTTTTTGTTCTTGCTCTTCAGGGAGGGCCTTAGCCAAAAGCTAACAGTCCAAATCTCACCTGGAAATTCAACTCAGTCCTTGTCAGTTTTGGCATCAAACTTGTAATGGTTTAATCATTACAGGTTATTTACTGAAATATTTGTTCTAAAAGTTGCTAAGTATTTCTCACTTAGAAATTTTTTATTTTTTTATTTTCAGCTTAATTAGCTACAAATTGTTTCTACTAAGTGTTTCTCACTTAGATTTTTTTTTTGCTTTTCAGCTCCTTAAAAGCTGCTAAGTGTTTCTGCTAAGTGTTTCTCACTTAGAATTTTATTTTTATGTTCGTTTTCTATCCCTTCTCCTATCCCTTTTGTTCAAAATGAGCGGGAGGAAATTCTCTCATTCACGCTAAGATGCACTCTGAACTTTGATTTTTTGATCTGAGTGTGAGGGAATGACCTGTTAGTGCATTGGGCATAGGCTGGGCTGCAGTTTAGATGTCTTAGGTGTTAATAGGGGGTTCCTCTTAGCATTTTTCTTTGTTCCCACCTTATGATTTTCTTGAAGAAAAAAAATAGAAGTCATAATGGTGCTTCCCTCTGGAAGGGTTGTAAGCCATGGTGTCCAACTAAATTAAAGGACAAGTCTGGGATAATCCCTGCCAGAGGGGCGAGTATTCTACCATGGTTGAAATACTCTGGCAACTGATCTTCAATTTTATGTTGTTTGTTAGCTGCTGGTGTATCCTGATCATGTGTTGATACTTGCATTTTTTTATTTGTAATCTTCTATTACAATTCTCTTTCTGTTCTGGTCTGTTACTTCATTTGTCTTGTTTAACTTCAGTTATATCCATTTTACTTTTTATTGTTTCCCATCTACTTTTTATTTTCTATTAGTTCTGGTCAGAAACTCCTGGGCAGCAAGAAGGAAAGCAGTTAAGTACTTCTGGGTGTTTGGCATCACCCCCCATAGTGAGCAAGTACAACAGGTAGCATTGGTAGTCTGTTGATCCTGAGTGATCCCAGCTACAGTTTTGTTTTTCTTTCTTTTTTTTAGAAGAAGATCAGGACATCCAAGCACTGCTGGATAGTTGCTGAATGCAGGGCCTGCCTGTGGCATTATAATAACAGGCTAAGTCATTTGTAGTTCATAGTTTACCTTTGATTTTATAACTTCACACAGGGTACTATGAACGATGAGAGATCCAGTGGGATCACTCAGGGTCTAGTAGAGACCACCAATGTTGTGCGTTGATAGGCAAGGTGACCAACCTTGACATTCTTTCTTTTCTCTCCTGTTGTGACAAACACAAAATACACACACAGCTTACAGTGTGTTCTTTGTGTATGTTTTCTTCAGGTGTGAGTAGTTTTTTTGTTCTTGCTCTTCAGGGAGGGCCTTAGCCAAAAGCTAACAGTCCAAATCTCACCTGGAAATTCAACTCCTTGCTGCCCAGGAGTTTCTGACCAGAACTAATAGAAAATAAAAAGTAGATGGGAAACAATAAAAAGTAAAATGGATATAACTGAAGTTAAACAAGACAAATGAAGTAACAGACCAGAACAGAAAGAGAATTGTAATAGAAGATTACAAATAAAAAAATGCAAGTACCAACACATAATCAAGATACACCAGCAGCTAACAAACAACATAAAATTGAAGATCAGTTGCCAGAGTATTTCAACCATGGTAGAATACTCGCCCCTCTGGCAGGGATTATCCCAGACTTGTCCTTTAATCTAGTTGGACACCATGGCTTACAACCCTTCCAGAGGGAAGCACCATTATGACTTCTATTTTTTTTCTTCAAGAAAATCATAAGGTGGGAACAAAGAAAAATGCTAAGAGGAACCCCTTATTAACACCTAAGACATCTAAACTGCAGCCCATGTGTGCGGCCTTTGGCTCCACTGGTCGGTGTTTCCTGGGGGGGGGGGTGAAAAGCATGTTTTGGTCCGAGTTTGCCTCGTTGACCGGGGTTTTTTTTCTTTTGGGGGGGTCTGGTTGCAGGTTGTGTCTCCTGCTTCGCAGGGGCTTTGGTCACGTTTCTAACCTCGCTCCCGCTCTTGTTCTCCCTCGTCCTCTACCATGTGTTTTGGGTTGGCTCTGGGGTCTTGGCTCTGTCTTTTCCTCAACTCTTGAGACCTCCTTCGTGGAGTCCCTAGCGCCTTCCCCCTTTCGACGAGAAGTCCAGGACCCTTCGCGTTGGATCCCCTTCTCTCTCCCTCATCTCTCCTTGGGTGCTTTTCTCACTCTGTGACGACGACCTTGTGACCAACTCTGCTCCTGCCACACCTTGTCCGTCTCGTTCCGCCGGCTCCGGGCGTACGCCCGCGTCTGTGAACGAGGTCAGGGAGCCCGGGGGCCCGTGTGCGTACCCCATTGTGTCGGGTGTGTCTCCCTTACCTACCCGACGCAGTGTGGGTTTCCTGTTGTAACTCCGCGGCGCCTGTTCCCTCGTGGTGCCCTCCACTGGCTCCGGTTCCTTCTGCTTGCGTCTCTTCCTCTTCGCTTTCCTGCTCGGGTCTGGGGAGAGAACCTCTATCCTCTCCCTCTCTTCTCCCTTCCTGTCTTTAAAACTTTGCGTGTGGAGCTGGCAAGTTTTTCAAACTTTGTGTGGATGGCAGGTTTTTAAATCTTTGCGTCTGGAGCAGGCGGGTTTTTTAAAACTTTGTGTGTGGAGATGGTAAGTTTTGCAAACTGTTTGTGGAGCTGGCAGGTTTAGAATCTTATTGTTATGTTCGTTTTCTATCCCTTCTCCTATCCCTTTTGTTCAAAAAAAGCGGGAGGAAATTCTCTCATTCATGCTAAGATGCACTCTGAACTTTGATTTTTTGATCTGAGTGTGAGGGAATGACCTGTTAGTGCATTGGGCATTAAGCTGGGCTGCAGTTTAGATGTCTTAGGTGTTAATAGGGGGTTCCTCTTAGCATTTTTCTTTGTTACCACCTTATGATTTTCTTGAAGAAAAAAAATAGAAGTCATAATGGTGCTTCCCTCTGGAAGGGTTGTAAGCCATGGTGTCCAACTAAATTAAAGGACAAGTCTGGGATAATCCCTGCCAGAGGGGCGAGTATTTCTATTTCCGTCCTGGTCAAGACGCTAAACTGATTGTTTTTTTTTTTTTTTAAAAATTAATAAAAAGAATATAAAAAAAAAAAAAAAAAATGAATAAACAATGTTATCATTGTTTCTTATCGATCGACTGTGTCGACTAATTTCTATTTTCCGTCCTGGTCAGGACGCTAAACTGATTGTTTTTCTTTAAAAAATAAATAAAAAGATAAAAAAAAAAAAAAAAAAAAAAAATGAATAAACAATGTTATCATTGTTTTTTTTATCGATCGACTATGTCGATTACTTTCTATTTTCCGTCCTGGTCAGGACGCTAAACTGATTGTTTTTTCTTTAAGAAATAAATAAAAAGTTAAAAAAAAAAAAAAAAAAAAAGGAATAAACAATGTTATCATTGTTTTTTTTTTATCGATCGACTATGTCGATTACTTTCTATTTTCTGTCCTGGTCAAGACGCTAAACGGGAGTTTTTTCTTTAAAATAATTAAAAGGATTTAAAAAAAAAAAAAAAAAAAAAAAAAGAATAAACAATGTTATCATTGTTTTTTTTTCTATCGATCGACTATGTCGATTAATTTCTATTTTCCGTCCTGATCGAGACGCTAAACTGATTGTTTCCTTTTTTTTTTAAATAATAAATAAAAAAAAAAAAAATAAAAAAAATAAAAAAGAGCATCTCCCTGCTATCCCTCATATCCCCACAATAATATTATACCTTTTCATTTTCTCTTTCCTTTTCTGGTCTTTATTTTTTTTTTTCCTTTTTCATACAACGTTTTTTTTATTTATATATTTTTTTTTTTTTTTTTTTTCATGTTTGATTATTTCCTCTTCATATTTTTTTTCTTTTTTCTTTTCTTTCTTTTTTTTCTTTTTTTTCTCTGCCTCTCTCTTAATTCTGTTCGTTTCTTTGAAACGAAAATTCATTTGAATATTATTCCTTGGTCAGCAACCATCATTGTCGCCCTTTGGGCCTGTTAAAAAAAATAAAAAATAAAAAGAAAGTTTACATCGGGAATAGGGCAGGAGCCAAAAGCTCCCAGTCCGTTACTTCCCACTTTATCGAAATTCCATGGTTGAAATACTCTGGCAACTGATCTTCAATTTTATGTTGTTTGTTAGCTGCTGGTGTATCTCGATCATGTGTTGATACTTGCATTTTTTTTTTATTTGTAATCTTTTACTACAATAACTCTTGCAATTATCTTTTCTTTTTTATTCTCTATCTGTTCTGGTCTGTTTCTTCATTTTTTTACATTAATAATTACATTTTGTTCAAAAAGAAAAAAAAAGAAAAAAGATTTCATATTAGAAACTAGGAAACTAGGTTAACACTTAGTTAAAATTAAGACCGGTTAGTCAGTTTAAGGTCTTGTCTAGGACCAACATTCTTGTTTAACTTCAGTTATATTCATTTTACTTTTTAATGTTTCCCATCTGTTTTTATTTTCTATTAGTTCTGGTCAGAAACCCCTGGGCAGCAAGAAGGAAAGCAGTTTAGTACTTCTGGGTGTTTGGCATCACCCCCCATAGTGAGCAAGTACAACAGGTAGCATTGGTAGTCTGTTGATCCTGAGTGATCCCAGCTACAGTTTTGTTTTTCTTTCTTTTTTTTAGAAGAAGATCAGGACATTCAAGCACTGCTGGATAGTTGCTGAATGCAGGGCCTGCCTGTGGCATTATAATAACAGGCTAAGTCATTTGTAGTTCATAGTTTACCTTTGATTTTATAACTTCACATAGGTACTATGAACGATGAGAGATCCAGTGGGATCACTCAGGGTCTAGTAGAGACCACCAATGTTGTGCGTTGATAGCCAAAAGCTCCCAGTCCGTTACTTCCCACTTTATCGAAATTCAGCTTTTTGTGGAGCTATCCACTCTGCGGTCTTTTTAGGCCCCTCTATCTCCTTTGCTTTATAAGACCCAATGTTTCTTCTCATCCAATTGCTTTTCTCAAGTTGCCTCTTCGGCATTCATTTGCCAACCACATTATTTATCAAAATATATATTATAAACAAGTAGTTACTCCGATTTTTCTGTTTTAGAGCGTAGCTCGTTTTCCTTTAAACAGTATTTACCAAAAAAAAACTCTAGGGTTAGCTGCCCGAAATTAAAAAAAAAAGGAATAGTTTAAAAAAAAAGATCTTAACTCATCGATATTGTTTCTGAGCCATTCTCTTTTCTATTTTTTTTTTTTTTTTTATTATTGCTACTTCACAACAAAAAAAAAAAGAAACACCGGGCCGGCGGTGTCATAAAGATACTGGCAACCATCTCTCAGCCAACCCAGCCCCCGAGGCTTTGCAAGAGGCTATTTCGAGATCGGCTCTGGATGGGGATAAAACTTTAGTAGCCAAATGTCCTTTATGTTTTGAGACATACCTCAAAGGTCCAGTTGCGCATTTTAGACGTAACTGTAAGTTTAGTAAGGAATTTAAGGACTATAAGTCACGTTTTCCCCCATCTACCCACTTATTAAACTAGACATCCTCAGATCCTCACAGGACTCTGACATGCACGGTGTCTACAATGTTATTATGGAGAAATCGTCCAACTGGTCGAAAAAGTTTTCAGCTTCTGCTGAGTGGGAGCGCCTTATTAAGTTTTTTTCTTACCGTTCTCTTGCGAAGCAATCAGCTGGTCTTGGTCACCGATTGCGCGATCTACGTACTACTCGCCCCGATCTCCTTAAGCGTTTTGAAGTGGAAGCCACAGATGAACTACTGAACTCTTTGAATAAATTACAAGTCCAAGGTCAGTGGAAGGAGTGGTCTAAATGTATGATAAACGATTTCACCTGGAATAAGGTACTTAGGGAGGGAAATCCTGCCTATATCTCATTTCAACTGAAAGCGGTTACAAACACCCTCCCCTCACAAGATAATTTAAAGAGGTGGAACATCACCAATGTGGACCAAAATTGTGTTTTGTGTGGCAAAGTGAATCCTACCCTCAGGCATGTCTTAACAGGCTGTCCTGTCTCTTTAACACAAGGGAGGTTCACGTGGCGTCACGACAGCGTTCTAAAACGCATTGTTATCTTCTTGGAAGAGTTGATAATAAAAGCCAACAAAAGAAAAGAAAACCTCCCGCCTCCCTCTCAAACTTTTTTAAAAACAGGGGAAAATAAACCCCTAGAAAGAATTTCTAAAGAGACAGGCGAACTTTCACTAGCGAATGATTGGGTCATCCTCGACGATGTCGGTGATAACCGCCTAATTGTTCCTCTTGAAGTGTGCCATGTCTCGTCCTCTCTAAGACCAGACATTTTTATTTATTCTTTTTTTGCGAAAAGAGCACTGATTCTGGAGCTGACGTGTCCAAATGAAGATCGTTTCGAAACCTCTCATGTCTTAAAGGAAAAGAAATACCTAAAGCTAAGAGACTCGATCATCGCTAATGGCTTCGACTGTAACATTTTTACTATTGAAGTTGGCGTACGAGGAAACATCTGCATGGACCAGCTGAACATCTGGACACGTCACATCGGTTCACCTTTAGCACCAACAAAAGCTTTATTTTGTGAATGCACCAGAATCGCCAGACAGTGCTCATATGTTCTGTTCCAGACGAGGAACCTCCCCACGTGGCATTCAAGACCACTAATGCGCAGCATTAAAGAAGAACCTGCCACTGCAAGTTTTATAAAAGATGGTAAAGAAATCTTCCCTGTGGAAGAAGTCAAAATCCACAAAGTAACAAAACTGAAAACGATCGAAAAGCTCACCATTGAAAGATCGTGGCTTGAGAAATGTTTTATCTGGCAAACTTGTTACGCATCGGCTCTTTCTATTCTACTTGTTGCCAATGGTTCTTCCTCCCCGGCCCCTTCTGTTTTGTTAGATGAGGATGAGCTCACTGGACTCTCCTTGTCATTCTCTTCTATTTCTTCCATCTCTTTCCAGACTCCCCCACCTGAACTCATGTCAACGGGATCGCAAACACTTCCTGCTGATTTCGCTATAGTGATAAGAACTCAATCTGACATGGGTTCTCAAACCCCCTTGTACAAAAAAAAAGAAGGAAAATTAAGGCTGAAACTTTCCTTGAAATGCCAGATTTTAGAAAACGAATTAGAGCAAATGAAAGAACGAATTTTTTATGTTCTATTTTTATTTTACTTTAATGCTATGTTAATCTTTTTTTCTTTTTTTAATTTAAACTGATTGTATTTATATCTGTTTATTTTTCTCGACGATCGGCTATACCGATCAACCTTTAAAATAATTTCTTCTTCTCGACGATCAGATCCAATTGATCAACCTTTTCTTTTTTTTTCCTCTATTCCTTCCATCCCTCCCGCTCCCCTATTTGTAATAAAAACAAGATCAGCTCAGCTTGATCGTTAATCTTTTTTTCTTTTTTTAATTTAAACTGATTGTATTTATATCTGTTTATTTTTCTCAACGATCGGCTATACCGATCAACCTTTAAAAAAATTTCCTCTTCTCGACGATCAGATCCAATTGATCAACCTTTTCTTTTTTTTTTCCTCTATTCCTTCCATCCCTCCCGCTCCCCTATTTGTAATAAAAACAAGATCAGCTCAGCTTGATCGTTAAATTTTTTTTTCTTTCTTTTTTGTTGGTCCTAGTCAAGACCTTAAACTGACTAACCGGTCTTAATTTTAAATAAGTGTTAACCTAGTTTCTCTTTTCCTTTTCAATTTCCTTTTAATACTCTCTATCTGGTCTGTTATGTCATATTTCTCATTTAATTTTATCATCCATTTTACTTTTCACTGTTTCCCATCTACATTTTATTTTCAAATAGTTACGGTCTGTTAAAAAAAAAAAAAAAGTTTAAATAAGTTAAATTGAACATGTTAACTCAATTCCTCAATTCTTCCGTCATGGTCATGACATTCTTTTTCGTTTCTCTAATGCACAAGAGATACCATCACTCATGAGATACCAACGCACATACGAGATACCAGCACTCCAGAGATACCGACACGCTAGAGATACCAAGTCACTTGAGATACCTCCTTGTAAATTAATTCCCGGTATTTCAAATTTGAATTGATAGTGTCAACTCTGCTTGCTGCTCTTGTTAATGTGTTGTCTCCTGAAAGTGATCTTAACTCCTGTAAAAAGAAAAAAAAAAAGAAATCAAAAAAGAAGAATTTTCAAACGAAGTTATAACAACCCCTACCACCCATTATGATCAATTCCGCTTGTTTTTTTTTTTTTTTTTTAAAACAAAAAAAAAAATAAAAAATTATAAAAGATTAAACAATGTTATCATTGTATTTTTATCGATCGACTATGTCGATTACTTTCTATTTTCCGTCCTGGTCAAGACGCTAAACTGATTGTTTTTTTTTTTTTTTCAAAATTAATAAAAAAGAATATAAAAAAAAAAATAAAAAAAAGAATAAACAATGTTATCATTGTTTTTTTATCGTTCGACTTTGTCGACTAATTTCTATTCTCCGTTTTTTTCTTAAAAAATAAATAAAAAGAATTTAAAAAAAAAAAAAAAAAAAAAAGAATAAACAATGTTATCATTGTTTTTTTATCGATCGACTATGTCGATTACTTTCTATTTTCCGTTTTTTTCTTTAAAAATAAATAAAAAGAATAAAAAAAAAAAAAAAAGGAATAAACAATGTTATCATTGTTTTTATTTTATCGATCGACTATGTCGATTACTTTCTATTTTCCGTCCTGGTCAAGACGCTAAACTGATTGTTTTTTCTTTAAAAAATAAAAAGAAGGATTTAAAAAAAAGAAGAAAAAAAAAAAAAAGAATAAACAATGTTATCATTGTTTTTTTATCGATCGACTATGTCGATCACTTTCTATTTTTCGTCCTGGTCAAGACGCTAAACTGATTGTTTTTTCTTTAAAAATAATAAAAAGGATTTAAAAAAAAAAAAAAAAAAAAAAAGAATAAACAATGTTATCATTGTTTTTTTATCGATCGACTATGTCGATCACTTTCTATTTTCCGTCCTGGTCAAGACGCAAAACTGATTGTTTTTTTTTCAAAATTAATAAAAAAGAATACAAAAAAAAATAAAAAAAAAAAGAATAAACAATGTTATCATTGTTTTTTTTTTTATCGTTCGACGTTGTTGACTAATTTCTATTTTCCGTTTTTTTTTTTTCTTTTTAAAAAATAAATAAAAAGATTTAAAAAAAAAAAAAAAAAGAATAAACAATGTTATCATTGTTTTTTTTATCGATCGACTATGTCGATTACTTTCTATTTTCCGTCCTGGTCAAGACGCTAAACTGATTGTTTTTTCTTTAAAAAAAAAAAAAGGATTTAAAAAAAAAAAAAAAAAAAAAAAAAAAAAAGAATAAACAATGTTATCATTGTTTTTTTTTTATCGATCGACTATGTCGATCACTTTCTAT
Organism: Flectonema sp. DT1601; assembly: GCA_964019425.1. NCBI lineage: Eukaryota > Euglenozoa > Diplonemea > Diplonemida > Diplonemidae > Flectonema > Flectonema sp. DT1601. Next base: position 350,103 of record OZ025802.1, on the reverse strand, counting down.
TTTCCGTCCTGGTCAAGACGCTAAACTGATTGTTTTTTTTTTCAAAATTAATAAAAAAGAATATAAAAAAAAAAATAAAAAAAAAAGAATAAACAATGTTATCATTGTTTTTTTTTTTATCGTTCGACTTTGTTGACTAATTTCTATTTTCCGTTTTTTTTCTTTTTAAAATAAAAAGAATTTAAAAAAAAAAAAAAAAAAGAGTAAACAATGTTATCATTGTTTTTTTTATCGATCGACTATGTCGATTACTTTCTATTTTCCGTCCTGGTCAAGACGCTAAACTGATTGTTTTTTTTTCAAAATTAATAAAAAAGAATATAAAAAAAAACAAAAAAAAAAAGAATAAACAATGTTATCATTGTTTTTTTTTATCGTTCGACTTTGTCGACTAATTTTTATTTTCCGTTTTTTTTCTTTAAAAATAAATAAAAAGAATTTAAAAAAAAAAAAAAAAAAAGAATAAACAATGTTATCATTGTTTTTTTATCGATCGACTATGTCGATCACTTTCTATTTTCCGTCCTGGTCAAGACGCTAAACTGATTGTTTTTTCTTTAAAATAATAAAAAGGATTAAAAAAAAAAAAAAAAAAAAAAAAGAATAAACAATGTTATCATTGTTTTTTATCGATCGACTATGTCGATCACTTTCTATTTTCCGTCCTGGTCAAGACGCTAAACTGATTGTTTTTTCTTTAAAAAATAATTAAAAGGTTTAAAAAAAAAAAAAAAAAAAAAAAAAAGAATAAACAATGTTATCATTGTTTTTTTATCGATCGACTATGTCGATCACTTTCAATTTTCCGTCCTGGTCAGGACGCTAAACTGATTGTTTTTTCTTTAAAAATAAATAAAAAGAATAAAAAAAAAGAAAAAAAAAAGGAATAAACAATGTTATCATTGTTTTTTTTTTATCGATCGACTATGTCGATTACTTTCTATTTTCCGTCCTGGTCAGGACGCTAAACTGATTGTTTTTTCTTTAAAAATAAATAAAAAGAATAAAAAAAAAAGAAAAAAAAAAGGAATAAACAATGTTATCATTGTTTTTTATCGATCGACTATGTCGATCACTTTCTATTTTCCGTCCTGGTCAAGACGCTAAACTGATTGTTTTTTCTTTAAAATAATTAAAAGGATTTAAAAAAAAAAAAAAAAAAAAAAAAAAAGAATAAACAATGTTATCATTGTCTTTTTTCTATCGATCGACTATGTGGATCACTTTCAATTTTCCGTCCTGGTCAGGACGCTAAACTGATTGTTTTTTCTTTAAAAATAAATAAAAAGAATAAAAAAAAAAAAAAAAAAAAGGAATAAACAATGTTATCATTGTTTTTTTTCTATCGATCGACTATGTCGATTAATTTCTATTTTCCGTCCTGATCGAGACGCTAAACTGATTGTTTCCTTTTTTTAAATAATAAATAAAAAAAAAAAAAAAAAAAAAAAAAAAAAAAAGAGCATCTCCCTGCTATCCTCATATCCCCACAATAATATTATACCTTTTCATTTTCTCTTTCCTTTTCTGGTCTTTTTTTTTTCTTTTTTTCCTTTTTCATACAACGTTTTTTATTTATATTTTATTTTTTTTTTTTTTTTTCATGTTTGATTATTTCCTCTTCATATTTTTTTTCTATTCTTTCTTTTTTTTTTTTTTTTTTTTTTCTCTACCTCTCTCTTAATTCTGTTCGTTTCTTTGAAACGAAAATTCATTTGAATATTATTCCTTGGTCAGCAACCATCATTGTCGCCCTTTGGGCCTGTTAAAAAAAAAAAAAAAATAAAAAGAAAGTTTACGTCGGGAATAGGGCAGGAGCCAAAAGCTCCCAGTCCGTTACTTCCCACTTATCGAAATTCATGTCAGCCTCCCTCGAGAAAGACAAGCAGTTACTAAATGGATTACCTGTTGAGATCAAAGCTACCAACCAGGATCCATCCTCACTTCCTCCTGCACCCCCTGTTTTAATTATTGAAAAAGATAGAAAAGAATATGAACTTCTGGAAGGAGTAATTCAACGGTTAACAGCAGAACGCGATGAATCGAAGACTTCTCTTTCTGCACTAGTTCGACAATATGACTTAGTGGAAGATTACAGGAAACGTGAGCTCGCAAATCTGACTCAGAGAGCAGACCTATCGGAAATGGCGCTCTTTAATTACCATCAAAGGTTTGTTCTTCTGTCGAACGAATTGGAGACCAAATGTAATGAGGAAAGAGAAAGTAAAATTAGACTTTTCTATACTCAACAGGAGGTCGAGAGTTTGCGTGCCGCGCGTCCCCGTATGACCCACTTTAGTCAACAAGTTTCCCCCCGAACCCCCGTTCTGTATGAATCTGTTGCTATGATGAAGATAGCAAAGAACTACCTCTCGCTCTTTACAACTACGAGTAGTCTTTTTACTCCTCTTATTAAACCCCTTATCCCTACCCTTAATTATATCACCCCTCTTTGTCCTCTAGCCTCAATTCCTCCGACAATGCCGCAGAGTGAAGCTCTCGACCGCACGCCGACCAAGATTTTACGACAAGAGAGTCACGTTATCTCCGTTAAAGAGAATACACCTATTGCGAGACAATGGTCCGAGGGTAGGATTGACTTACTCGAGAATTACTGTCGAGCAGTAGATGACTCTCTCGAAACAAACGAGAAAGCGGCAGAGCTCTCAGAACAACTTCTGGATGCCCAACTTCGCCTCTCGGAGCTGAATCACCAACGGTGTACAACTCACGCAGAGCAGCTTGAGCAATCCATGATGTTAACGGGACTGGCGAGCGATTTAAATGCTCAACTCGCTTTGGCACGGTCTCAAATTGCGGCCCTGAAGTTCCAATTAGCTTCATGGGCAGAAGGTTTGAGTCCGCCAGACACAGAAGAACATGAGGAAAATGAAACTCCGCCGAGAAAGTCTGAGCGTTCAACTCTGAAAAAACGAACCCCTCCATCAAGATATCGTTACAATCGAAGGAGATGTTCTGCTGATGACGTTCACGGTGACTCCACCCCCTTGTAATTCTCTTTTTCCTTACTTTCACATCACTTTGTTTATTTAGTTTTTTAGCTTATTTATTATTTATTGTTCGTTTTTGTTTGTATTATTTTATCGATATGTTTATGTCCGTCAGATCATAACGTTAATCAGGTTAATTGTTAATGAATAAGAAATTTGGGAGAGGAATAGGGGCAGTGAACTTTTGATTCAGGCCCTTCCCAACGAACAGGACGAAGACTTCTAAAACCTGAGATGAACCAATTGAGTTGAAACAAACAAATAACAGAGACGCAACACATACCGGAACATCATCGCAAGCAATGCTTCGGACCTCCGTCGACCTTCGTTCTTCCGGCGGCAAAGGGAAACAAGAAAGAACGGGCAATGAGACAAACCTGTTAGTTGGTGTTGTGTTGTTGTTAAAAACAAAAACATAAACGCCAGGAAGTTCGACAACGAAGACATCGACATCGATCGCTGCTCTGCAGATGTCCGGCGGGTGTTTGTCTACACTGTGTTTATTGTTTGTTTTTTTCCCAAGGTTCAACCCTGGGAAGAGAAGTAAAAAATTCCGTCAGTGTTGGCCTTCCTGTTCGAAGGTGCGCACCAATGACGATAAATAGAGTGGGGGGGAGAAAACCTTTGATCCAACTGGATCCCTTCACGAGCTGACATTGCCATGTGAAGTTAAATATTCTGGCGATGCCAGCTCAGGCGACTTAGCCTGCTTTTTTCTTTAAATAAAAAAAATAAAAAGATACCAACAGGTGGGGTGATGGGTTGCGCCACTGCAATCCAGTCACAAAAAGAAACAAAGGTAATCTCCAGGGTTCTCGACCCTTGGCTCTCCCTGCGCAAGCATCGCATGGAGGGTGACGCTAAGCACCCGGGGGGTACGAAACAAACTTTCCCCCTGCTGTCCTGTTTGAAATAAAAAAAAAAAAAAAAAAAACAAAGGGATAGAAGTAAACAGAATACATTACACCTCAACAGGTGACGCTAAACACCCAGGGGATACAAACCAAACTTTCCCCCTGTTGCCCTGTTTGAAATAAATTAAAAAAAGAACAAGAAAACAGAATACAATACTCAGCAATCAGACTCGTTCACTCGCTTCGCCAGAGCCGTTCGAGCCGATGCTCATGTAAAGTTACCTGTTTTCTTTTAACAAATTAAATAAAATAAAATAAAAATAAAGTATACAAACCAAACTTTCCCTGGAATACAATACCTAACAATCAGTGCGTTCACTGGCCTTAGGGCTGTTCGGACTTATGCTTTGGACTGTTCCCTTGCAGAAAAAAAAAGTAAAATAAACCAACTTTGGGACATTAGAAAAGCATAAAATAAAAGTTGCTACAACCAAAAGACAACTGCAAAAAATAAGGTTTTTGTAGGGGAGCTACAATGTAGCAATAATGTCACACAGTCATGTGGCAAGCTGAATAAGAAATTTGGGAGAGGAATAGGGGCAGTGAACTTTTGATTCAGGCCCTTCCCAACGAACAGGACGAAGACTTCTAAAACCTGAGATGAACCAATTGAGTTGAAACAAACAAATAACAGAGACGCAACACATACCGGAACATCATCGCAAGCAATGCTTCGGACCTCCGTCGACCTTCGTTCTTCCGGCGGCAAAGGGAAACAAGAAAGAACGGGCAATGAGACAAACCTGTTAGTTGGTGTTGTGTTGTTGTTAAAAACAAAAACATAAACGCCAGGAAGTTCGACAACGAAGACATCGACATCGATCGCTGCTCTGCAGATGTCCGGCGGGTGTTTGTCTACACTGTGTTTATTGTTTGTTTTTTTCCCAAGGTTCAACCCTGGGAAGAGAAGTAAAAAATTCCGTCAGTGTTGGCCTTCCTGTTCGAAGGTGCGCACCAATGACGATAAATAGAGTGGGGGGGAGAAAACCTTTGATCCAACTGGATCCCTTCACGAGCTGACATTGCCATGTGAAGTTAAATATTCTGGCGATGCCAGCTCAGGCGACTTAGCCTGCTTTTTTCTTTAAATAAAAAAAATAAAAAGATACCAACAGGTGGGGTGATGGGTTGCGCCACATAATTATAAATGGTCTAAACCCCAATCCAAGTTCCCAAGGCTTGGCATAGATTTGAGTGACGCCTTACTGGCCTCCTCATCCTCTATGAGTGGTGAGGGGGCCAGCAATGGTTTTTTTTTTTTTCTCTTATTTCTTTTTTTCTTTTTCTTTTACTCTAATATGAAATATTTTTGAACAAAATGTGATTATTAATTTAAAAAAAAAAAAAAAAAAAAAAAATGTAAATGAATAATAAAAAAAAAAAAAAAAAAAATCATGCCTTGGGAATACAACCAAAGCCCCAATTAATCGGTCCTTTCTTTTTTCCTTCTTGTCAAGTGATCGCTCCACTCGTCGATCACCAAAACCGATTGTATTTATATCTGTTCTTTTCTCAACGATCGGCTATACCGATCATTTTTTTTAAAAATAATTGTTTTCTTCTTCTCGACGATCAGATCCAATTGATCGACCTTTTCTTTTTTTTTCCTTTATTCCTTCCATCCCTCCCGCTCCCCTTATTTTAATAAAAACAAGATCAGCTCAGCTTGATCGTTAAACTTTTTTTATTTATTTATTTTTTTTTTTTATTTATTTAAACTGATTGTATTTATATCTGGTTATTTTTCTCAACGATCGGCTATGCCGATCGACCTTTAAAATAATTGTCTTCTTCTTCTCGACGACCAGATCCAATTGATCGACCTTTTCTTTTTTTTTCCCTTTATTCCTTCCATCCCTCCCGCTCCCCTTATTTTAATAAAAACAAGATCAGCTCAGCTTGATCGTTATTTATTTATTTATTTATATATTTTTTTTTTTTTTTTTTTTTTTTGTTGGTCCTAGTCAAGACCTTAAACTGACTAATCGGTCTTAACTTTAACTAAGTGAATGAACCCTTTCCGTTTTCCTTTTCCCTTTATTACTCTCTATCTGGTCTGTTATGTCATAAATCTCATTTAATTTTATCATTCATTTTAATTTTCACTGTTTCCCATCTACATTTTATTTTCAAATAGTTCCGGTCTGTCTCTGATGATAAATAAAACTGATCATGTTAACTCAATTTTTTTTTTATTATGTGCAAGAGATACCAACACGCAAGAGATACCAACGCACATACGAGATACCAGCACTTCCGAGATACCGACACACAAGAGATACCAAGACACTTAAGATACCAGCAAGGACAGTGAGAGGTAGAATGAACTCTCCTCCTTGTGTCCGATCCTGATTATTTTTTGTTGAATTGGTAGTGTTACCTCATTTTGCTACTCTCGTATCTGTGTTGTGTTAACTCATGTAAGTGATCTTAACTCCTGTTAAATAAAAAAAAAAAAATTTCAAAAAAAAAGAAATTAAAAAAGAAGAATTTTCAAATGAAGTTATATCAACCCCTGCCACCCATTATGATCAATTCCGCTTGTTTTTTTTTTTTTTTTTTTTCTTCTTTCTTTTCTTCAAATATAAAAAAAAATTAAAAAATATAAAAGATGAAACAATGTTATCATTGTTTTTTTTATCGATCGACTATGTCGATTACTTCCAGTTTTCCGTCCTGGTCAAGACGCTAAACTGATTGTTTTTTTTTTTTTTTTTTAAAAAATTAATAAAAAGAATATAAAAAAAAAAAAAAAAGAATAAACAATGTTATCATTGTTTTTTTTTATCGTTCGACTCTGTCGACTAATTTCTATTTTCCGTTTCTTTTCTTTAAATAATAAATAAAAATAATTTAAAATAAAAAAAAGGAATAAACAATGTTATCATTGTTTTTTTATCGATCGACTATGTCGATTACTTTCTATTTTCCGTCCTGGTCAAGACGCTAAACTGATTGTTTTTTTTTTCAAAATTAATAAAAAAGAATATAAAAAAAAAAAAAAAAAAAAAAAGAATAAACAATGTTATCATTGTTTTTTTTTATTGTTCGACTTTGTTGACTAATTTCTATTTTCCGTTTTTTTTCTTTAAAAAATAAATAAAAAGAATTTAAAATAAAAAAAAAGAATAAACAATGTTATCATTGTTTTTTTATCGATCGACTATGTCGATCACTTTCTATTTTCCGTCCTGGTCAAGACGCTAAACTGATTGTTTTTTTTTCAAAATTAATAAAAAAGAATATAAAAAAAAAAAAAAAAAAAAAAAGAATAAACAATGTTATCATTGTTTTTTTTATCGTTCGACTTTGTTGACTAATTTCTATTTTCTGTTTTTTTTTCTTTAAAAAAAAAATAAATAAAAAGAATTTAAAATAAAAAAAAAGAATAAACAATGTTATCATTGTTTTTTTATCGATCGACTATGTCGATCACTTTCTATTTTCCGTCCTGGTCAAGACGCTAAACTGATTGTTTTTTTTTCAAAATTAATAAAAAAGAATATAAAAAAAAAAAAAAAAAAAAAAAGAATAAACAATGTTATCATTGTTTTTTTTATCGTTCGACTTTGTTGACTAATTTCTATTTTCTGTTTTTTTTTCTTTAAAAAAAAAATAAATAAAAAGAATTTAAAATAAAAAAAAAGAATAAACAATGTTATCATTGTTTTTTTATCGATCGACTATGTCGATCACTTTCTATTTTCCGTCCTGGTCAAGACGCTAAACTGATTGTTTTTTTTTCAAAATTAATAAAAAAGAATATAAAAAAAAAAAAAAAAAAAAGAATAAACAATGTTATCATTGTTTTTTTTTTTATCGTTCGACTTTGTCGACTAATTTCTATTTTCCGTTTCTTTTCTTTAAAGAATAAATAAAAAGAATTTAAAATAAAAAAAAAAGAATAAACAATGTTATCATTGTTTTTTTTATCGATCGACTATGTCGATCACTTTCTATTTTCCGTCCTGGTCAAGACGCTAAACTGATTGTTTTTTTTTTTTCAAAATTAATAAAAAAGAATATAAAAAAATACAAAAAAAAGAATAAACAATGTTATCATTGTTTTTTTTATCGTTCGACTTTGTCGACTAATTTCTATTTTCCGTTTTTTTTCTTTAAAAAATAAAAAAAAAGAATAAACAATGTTATCATTGTTTTTTTATCGATCGACTATGTCGATCACTTTCTATTTTCCGTCCTGGTCAAGACGCTAAACTGATTGTTTTTTTTTCAAAATTAATAAAAAAAAAAAAAAAAAAAAGAATAAACAATGTTATCATTGTTTTTTTTATCGTTCGACTTTGTTGACTAATTTCTATTTTCCGTTTTTTTTCTTTAAAAAATAAATAAAAAGATTTTAAATAAAAAAAAAGAATAAACAATGTTATCATTGTTTTTTTATCGATCGACTATGTCGATCACTTTCTATTTTCCGTCCTGGTCAAGACGCTAAACTGATTGTTTTTTTTTTCAAAATTAATAAAAAAGAATATAAAAAAAAAAAAAAAAAAGAATAAACAATGTTATCATTGTTTTTTTTATCGTTCGACTTTGTCGACTAATTTCTATTTTCCGTTTTTTTTCTTTAAAAAATAAAAAAAAAGAATAAACAATGTTATCATTGTTTTTTTATCGATCGACTATGTCGATCACTTTCTATTTTCCGTCCTGGTCAAGACGCTAAACTGATTGTTTTTTTTTCAAAATTAATAAAAAAAAAAAAAAAAAAAAGAATAAACAATGTTATCATTGTTTTTTTTATCGTTCGACTTTGTTGACTAATTTCTATTTTCCGTTTTTTTTCTTTAAAAAATAAATAAAAAGATTTTAAATAAAAAAAAAGAATAAACAATGTTATCATTGTTTTTTTATCGATCGACTATGTCGATCACTTTCTATTTTCCGTCCTGGTCAAGACGCTAAACTGATTGTTTTTTTTTTCAAAATTAATAAAAAAGAATATAAAAAAAAAAAAAAAAAAGAATAAACAATGTTATCATTGTTTTTTTTTTATCGTTCGACTTTGTCGACTAATTTCTATTTTCCGTTTCTTTTCTTTAAAGAATAAATAAAAAGAATTTAAAATAAAAAAAAAGAATAAACAATGTTATCATTGTTTTTTTATCGATCGACTATGTCGATCACTTTCTATTTTCCGTCCTGGTCAAGACGCTAAACTGATTGTTTTTTTTTTTTCAAAATTAATAAAAAAGAATATAAAAAAAAAAAAAAAAAAGGAAAAACAATGTTATCATTGTTTTTTTTTTATCGTTCGACTTTGTCGACTAATTTCTATTTTCCGTTTCTTTTCTTTAAAGAATAAATAAAAAGAATTTAAAATAAAAAAAAAGAATAAACAATGTTATCATTGTTTTTTTTTATCGATCGACTATGTCGATCACTTTCTATTTTCCGTCCTGGTCAAGACGCTAAACTGATTGTTTTTTTTTTTTCAAAATTAATAAAAAAGAATATAAAAAAATACAAAAAAAAGAATAAACAATGTTATCATTGTTTTTTTTATCGTTCGACTTTGTCGACTAATTTCTATTTTCCGTTTTTTTTTTTCTTTAAAAAATAAATAAAAAGAATCTAAAATAAAAAAAAAGAATAAACAATGTTATCATTGTTTTTTTATCGATCGACTATGTCGATCACTTTCTATTTTCCGTCCTGGTCAAGACGCTAAACTGATTGTTTTTTTTTTTTTTCAAAATTAATAAAAAAGAATATTAAAAAAAATACAAAAAAAAAAAGAATAAACAATGTTATCATTGTTTTTTTTTTTATCGTTCGACTTTGTCGACTAATTTCTATTTTCCGTTTTTTTTCTTTAAAAAATAAATAAAAAGAATTTAAAATAAAAAAAAAGAATAAACAATGTTATCATTGTTTTTTTTTATCGATCGACTATGTCGATTACTTTCTATTTTCCGTCCTGGTCAAGACGCTAAACTGATTGTTTTTTTTTTCAAAATAAAAAAAATATTAAAAAAAAAAAATAAAAAAAAAGAATAAACAATGTTATCATTGTTTTTTTTTATCGTTCGACTTTGTTGACTAATTTCTATTTCCGTTTTTTTTCTTTAAAAAATAAATAAAAAGAATTTAAAAAAAAAAAAAAAAAAAAGAATAAACAATGTTATCATTGTTTTTTTTATCGATCGACTATGTCGATTACTTTCTATTTTCCGTCCTGGTCAAGACGCTAAACTGATTGTTTTTTTTTTCAAAATAAAAAAAATATTAAAAAAAAAAAAATAAAAAAAAGAATAAACAATGTTATCATTGTTTTTTTTTTATTGTTCGACTTTGTTGACTAATTTCTATTTTCCGTTTTTTTTTCTTTAAAAAATAAATAAAAAGAATTTAAAAAAAAAAAAAAAAAAAAGAATAAACAATGTTATCATTGTTTTTTTTATCGATCGACTATGTCGATTACTTTCTATTTTCCGTCCTGGTCAAGACGCTAAACTGATTGTTTTTTTTTCAAAATAAAAAAAAAATATTAAAAAAAAAAAATAAAAAAAAAGAATAAACAATGTTATCATTGTTTTTTTTTATCGTTCGACTTTGTTGACTAATTTCTATTTTCCGTTTTTTTTCTTTAAAAAATTAATAAAAAGAATTTAAAAAAAAAAAAAAAAAGAATAAACAATGTTATCATTGTTTTTTTTATCGATCGACTATGTCGATTACTTTCTATTTTCCGTCCTGGTCAAGACGCTAAACTGATTGTTTTTTCTTTAAAAATAAATAAAAAGAATAAAAAAAAAAAAAAAGGAATAAACAATGTTATCATTGTTTTTTTTTTATCGATCGACTATGTCGATTACTTACTATTTTCCGTCCTGGTCAAGACGCTAAACTGATTGTTTTTTCTTTAAAATAATTAAAAAGATTTAAAAAAAAAAAAAAAAAAAAAAAATGAATAAACAATGTTATCATTGTTTTTTTTTCTATCGATCAACTATGTCGATTAATTTCTATTTTCCGTCCTGATCGAGACGCTAAACTGATTGTTTCCTTTTTTTAAATAATAAATAAGAAAAAAAAAAAAAAAAAAAAAAAAGAGCATCTCCCTGCTATCCCTCATATCCCCACAATAATATTATACCTTTTCATTTTCTCTTTCCTTTTCTGGTCTTTTTTTTTTCTTTTTTTTCCTTTTTCATACAACGTTTTTTATTTATATATATATATTTTTTTTTTTTTTTTTTTTCATGTTTGATTATTTCCTCTTCATTTTTTTTTTCTTTTCTTTTCTTTCTTTTTTTTTTTTTTTCCTCTGCCTCTCTCTTAATTCTGTTCGTTTCTTTGAAACGAAAATTCATTTGAATATTATTCCTTGGTCAGCAACCATCATTGTCGCCCTTTGGGCCTGTTAAAAAAAAATAAAAATAAAAAGAAAGTTTACATCGGGAATAGGGCAGGAGCCAAAAGCTCCCAGTCCGTTACTTCCCACTTTATCGAAATTCAGGTGACCAACCTTGACATTCTTTCTTTTCTCTCCTGTTGTGACAAACACAAAATACACACAGTGTGTTCTTTGTGTATGTTTTCTTCAGGTGTGAGTAGTTTTTTTGTTCTTGCTCTTCAGGGAGGGCCTTAGCCAAAAGCTAACAGTCCAAATCTCACCTGGTAAACTTAACTCGGTGAGATTTGGACTGTTAGCTTTTGGCTAAGGCCCTCCCTGAAGAGCAAGAACAAAAAAACTACTCACACCTGAAGAAAACATACACAAAGAACACACTGTAAGCTGTGTGTGTATTTTGTGTTTGTCACAACAGGAGAGAAAAGAAAGAATGTCAAGGTTGGTCACCTTGCCTATCAACGCACAACATTGGTGGTCTCTACTAGACCCTGAGTGATCCCACTGGATCTCTCATCGTTCATAGTCCAAATCTCACCGAGTTAAGTTTACCAGGTGAGATTTGGACTGTTAGCTTTTGGCTAAGGCCCTCCCTGAAGAGCAAGAACAAAAAAACTACTCACACCTGAAGAAAACATACACAAAGAACACACTGTGTGTATTTTGTGTTTGTCACAACAGGAGAGAAAAGAAAGAATGTCAAGGTTGGTCACCTTGCCTATCAACGCACAACATTGGTGGTCTCTACTAGACCCTGAGTGATCCCACTGGATCTCTCATCGTTCATAGTACCTATGTGAAGTTATAAAATCAAAGGTAAACTATGAACTACAAATGACTTAGCCTGTTATTATAATGCCACAGGCAGGCCCTGCATTCAGCAACTATCCAGCAGTGCTAGGATGTCCTGATCTTCTTCTAAAAAAAAGAAAGAAAAACAAAACTGTAGCTGGGATCACTCAGGATCAACAGACTACCAATGCTACCTGTTGTACTTGCTCACTACGGGGGGTGATGCCAAACACCCAGAAGTACTAAACTGCTTTCCTTCTTGCTGCCCAGGAGTTTCTGACCAGAACTAATAGAAAATAAAAAGTAGATGGGAAACAATAAAAAGTAAAATGGATATAACTGAAGTTAAACAAGACAAATGAAGTAACAGACCAGAACAGAAAGAGAATTGTAATAGAAGATTACAAATAAAAAAATGCAAGTATCAACACATGATCAAGATACACCAGCAGCTAACAAACAACATAAAATTGAAGATCAGTTGCCAGAGTATTTCAACCATGGTAGAATACTCGCCCCTCTGGCAGGGATTATCCCAGACTTGTCCTTTACCGGTAAACTCAACTTAAAACTTTGCTTGTGGAGCTGGCAGGTTTTTTAAACTTTGTTTGTAGAGATGGCGGGTTTTTTAAAACTTTGCGTCTGGAGCTGGCAGGTTTTTGAAACATTGTGTGTGGAGATGGCAAGTTTTTTAAAACTTTGTGTGTGGAGCTGGCGGGTTTTTAAAACTTTGTGTGTGGAGATGGCAAGTTTTGCAAACTATGTGGAGTTGGCAGGTTTTTTGAAACTTTGCTTGTGGAGCTGGCAGGTTTTTCAAAACTTTGCGTGTGGAGATGGCAAGATTTTTAAAACTCTGTGTCTGGAGATGGCAAGGAATAAGAAATTTGGGAGAGGAATAGGGGCAGTGAACTTTTGATTCAGGCCCTTCCCATCGAACAGGACGAAGACTTCTAAAACCTGAGATGAACCAATTGAGTTGAAACAAACAAATAACAGAGACGCAACACATACCGGAACATCATCGCAAGCAATGCTTCGGACCTCCGTCGACCTTCGTTCTTCCGGCGGCAAAGGGAAACAAGAAAGAACGGGCAATGAGACAAACCTGTTAGTTGGTGTTGTGTTGTTGTTAAAAACAAAAACATAAACGCCAGGAAGTTCGACAACGAAGACATCGACATCGATCGCTGCTCTGCAGATGTCCGGCGGGTGTTTGTCTACACTGTGTTTATTGTTTGTTTTTTTCCCAAGGTTCAACCCTGATTTCGATAAATTGGGAAGTAACGGACTGGGAGCTTTTGGCTCCTGCCCTATTCCCGATGTCTGGAGCTGGCGGGTTTTTTAAAATTTTGTGTGTGGAGATGGCAAGTTTTGCAAACTATGTGTGGAGTTGGCAGGTTTTTTGAAACTTTGCTTGTGAAGCTGGCAGGTTTTTTGAAACTTTGTGTGGAGTTGGCAGATTTTGTAAACTTTGTGTGTGGAGCAGGCAGGTTTTTTAAAACATTGTGTGTGGAGCTGGCAAGTTTTTTGAAACTTTGCGTGTGGAGATGACAAAGTTACCAGGTGAGATTTGGTCTGTTAGCTTTTGGCTAAGGCCCTCCCTGAAGAGCAAAAACAAAAAGACTACTTGCAACTGGAGAAAACATACACAAAGAACACACTGTAAGCTGTGTGTGTATTTTGTGTTTGTCACAACAGGAGAGAAAAGAAAGAATGTCAAGGTTGGTCACCTTGCCTATCAACGCACAACATTGGTGGTCTCTAATAAGAAAGTTTACATCGGGAATAGGGCAGGAGCCAAAAGCTCCCAGTCCGTTACTTCCCAATTTATCGAAATCGACCCTGAGTGATCCCACTGGATCTCTCATCGTTCATAGTTACCTGTGTGAAGTTATAAAATCAAAGGTAAACTATGAACTACAAATGACTTAACCTGTTATTATAATGCCACTGGCAGGCCCTGCATTCAGCAGCTATCCAGCAGTGCTTGGTTGTCCTGATCTTCTTCTAAAAAAAAGAAAGAAAGACAAACAAAACTGTAGCTGGGATCACTCAGGATCAACAGACTACCAATGCTGCCTGTTGTACTTGCTCACTATGGGGGGTGATGCCAAACACCCTGAAGTACTCAACTGCTTTCCTTCTTGCTGCCCAGGGGTTTCTGACCAGAACGAATAGAAAATATAAAGCAGATGGGAAACATTAAAAAGTAAAATGGATATAACTGAAGTTAAGCGAGACTAATGAAGTAACGGGCCCGAACAGATAGGGAATAAAAAGGAAAGATATAGACAAGAGTGATGCAGTAAAATATTACAAATAAATAAATGCAAGTATCAACACATGATCAAGTTACACCAGCAGCTAACAAACAACGGTTAAAGGAAATGGAAAGGGAAAAAAATTCTCTCACTTGAAGAGAGAGCATCCTTGAACAAGAAAAGAAAGAATGCCGACTAGTTCTGAAAGAACTACGTCGAAATTTAAGGACAAACGGGAACTCTTATCAAAACACATTAGAGTGGAAAGAGGCCCGAAAAAGGATGAAGAGAATCTTTCACATGTATGAGAGAATCAAACAGAAGAATAATTTCAAAAAAAAGCAAAGCGAATTTTAGAACAACCCTTTCGAAGCAATTAAAAATGAATAAAAAAAAGACGACCCAACTCCTCCCCCATTAGACATTGTAAAAGAAGAAATAATTGAGTATTTCCGTCATTGTTAGTCAGATAAAGAGAAAGATACTGTTTGTTTACACCCTGAATTTTTACCAACAAGTAATGGCTCGATTATGAGCGAAGTAGAATTTTCAAGTTTGGCAGCGTTTGTATGTATTATGGAAAAGAAAAAAACAAGTGCGCAGCTGGGCCAAACTGTTTGCCTTATTTAGTTTGGAAAAAGGTTCCAATTTTTGCGGAAGCACTTTACAAAGTCTTTGAGATGATCTTTACAAAGAAACAATACCCAGAGAGCTGGGGGCTTGCTTATGTCAGTATGCTTCCCAAGCCAAACTCTGATGGTAAAGACATCACAAAGGCGAGACCGATTGCAGTAGGTAATTGTGATGGGAAGCTATCCAATTCCTTTCTGCAAGAGGCAATGACGACTCACACGCTTGCGAAATTCCCGTTTCAAAAGGGATTCCTGAGGTGTACTTGGATGTATCGAACATGCTTCGATAACAAGAGAAGCCCTGAAGGATGCCAAGATGAACAAGAGAAACTTGGTAGTTGTTTGGGTGGACTTAGCAGATGCCTTTGGCTCTGTTAAACATTGAAATTCCATTTAGGTAATTTGCTACCATGTCCTAAAGCAGCGCCGATGACAAAGAAAACATAAACTACCGAAATTACTTTGTGTGTATTTTATTCCACTTCTCTTACCTCGTGCATATTATATATTCGGCGTGAGTGGTACTGTTATTAGTTTTATCGTTATTATCGAACTTCTTCTGCAGTTCACAGCCACTCACCCACTTCCACTCTTCAATTCAAAAGGTGTTGGTGCCGGTGTCCCGTCAGGACCTGGCACTACCCCAGCGCGGTGAACCTATCTAAGATTAGGATAGGGTCACATGAATGTCCTTAGTATCTGTTCTGCCAGTTGTGCGTATTACTTTATATTCTTTATTCAGGTGCTGTACAGACATGGAAAGCAAATTACCAACTTATTTTTTTCGCGATGGAATATTTCGGAATTAGCAAGAGTGTGATTGATTTTTTTAAGTTTTATTACTCAAAGCTGCGAGTGCAGATAAGAGTGAAAGATGAACTCACAGAACCAGTGGACTTTGAATCAGGAGTCTTCCAGGGATGTGTTGTATTGCCGACCCTTTTTAGTCTTGTCTTTCAGTTATTACTCGCAACACTTGCCTGCTCTAAGGATGAAGTATATCGCTTTTCTTTGAAGAACACAGAAGAAAAGATTGATTTGTTACTTGCGGCATTTGCCGATGACTTACAGATAACATCAACAAAGGCAGGTTCAAAAGTTTTATTAAAACAACTCTCACGTTTTTTATCATGGTCTAAAGGAATGAGAGCAAAGCCGCAGAAGTGCGTAGCTCATAGCTTTGAAAACGGCAAACCATGCAATCCTAATTTAGAGATTGATGGAAAGGCCATACAAAACCTTACAGACATGAAGGAATTCAAGTATCTGGGTAGATGGTTTGAACCAGATCTACAAGAAAAAGAATTGAAAAAAAGGATTTCAAAACAAGTGAGAGATTTCGTAAAAAGGTCAGATGACATGCCGCTTTATGGTTCACAAAAAGCATGGGCTGTTCAAAACCTTTTACTTTCGAAACTCACATGGAGCTTAATGATACATGAGCTTTCATTGGCGTTTGCGAAGAAATTAGATAGGACTATATTACCTTATCTAAAAAAATGGTGGAGATTAGTAAGGTCTGCCGATACAGTTATTTTATTTTCTGGTTCGAAAAAGACGGTTGGCTTGAGACACAAAAGAGTACAAACACTCTTCAAACAGGCGCAATCGATTAAGTTAGACTTATTACATATCGTGAACACGTATTGGGTAATAAGCGAAAGGACAAAGAACTGGTCGAAAAAGTACTCAGCCTCTAAGGACTGGGAGAGACTGCTAAAGTATTTTTCGTACCGTACCTTAGCTGTCCAAAGAGCTGGCATGGGCCATAGATTGCGAGATCTAAAACCAACCCGTCCAGATCTATTAAAAAAGTACGAAGAAGAAGCGACGGGTGAATTACTTCATTCACTCGAGAAGCTACAAATGCAAGATGAATGGAAGTCATGGAGCAACTGCATGCAAAATGGCTTCTCTTGGAACCGCATCTTGAGAGAAGGAGACCCATCGTACATTTCCTTCCAGCTGAAAGCAACGACCAACACATTGTCATCACAGGACAACCTCCGCAGATGGTCGATTGCGAACGCTGACCAAAACTGTATTTTATGTGGAAGAGTCAACCCAACGTTGCGTCATGTGCTCACAGCTTGTCCAGTTGCATTAAAGCAAGGGCGTTTTACATGGAGACATGACAGTGTTTTAAAAAGAATAGTTGACTTTCTTAATGTTTATTTAGAAAAAAGGAGAAAAAAAAAGCGGTTGAAGTTCCCCACCCCAGTAAAACATTTAGAAAAACGGGAGACCCACATGATCCAACAGAAATGGGATTGAGCAAGTTTGAATTGGTACCTGGCGATATTAACCTTGCGAGTGATTGGGTCTTACTGGATGACATTGGTAACAGAAGGATGCAAATCCCAGAGTTCATAACACATGTCGTCACCTTACAAAGGCCTGACATCTTCCTCTACTCAAAGAGCGCAAAGAGAACAATAATTATTGAACTCACTTGCCCCAATGAGGACGGATTTGAAATCTCGAAGGAGATAAAAGAAAAAAGGTACGAAGACCTTCAGAAAACGATCATTGCAAATAATTTTGATTGCAATGTTTTCACAATTGAAGTAGGCGTGAGGGGCAACATACGTTCAGATCAGGTGAACATCTGGACTAAACATATTGGAACTCCAATAAAGGCTATGCTGTGTGAAGTAACGCGCATAAGCCGACAATGTTCTTATGTTTTGTTTCAAACTAGAAACATGGCCACATGACAAGAGAGACCGCTTATGACAAGTAAAGTTGTAGAACAAGTACAATTTTTCAGAAAGTAGGTGCACCTGTTTTTCAGGAAGAGAAAAAAAAGGCAACAGCAAGAGATAAGCAACGAGCCTATGATAAAAAACCCCACGGGTTATTTTATACAAAGACAAGGTTGTTGATTGTCCCTGCGGCAGGAGGATAAATGTGAGATTCCCCCTTTGACTCCCCATGAGATAGCTGAACAGGCACGACACTGATGGAATGTCGATGGAATGGGTACTTACTGCCACCTTCAGTGCTATTCCCCTCTCTCTGTTGCAATATTTCTGGTGAGTTGGTACTCTCGTGTAACATATTCAATTCGTTTCATTTACTTATATTACTGTGGTGTTTCCAAAAAAATTACACACACGTTTAAAGGCCTTCGGTCCAATGCATAAAACAATTATTTTTTCTTTCTTTGTATTACTGTAAAGGGAAATATTCTCGCGGGGAAATATTCTTGCGGGGAAATATTCCCGTGGGGAAATATTCTCGCGGATTTGGGGATTTTCTTTTAAACTCGCGGGTTTTTCCCCACAAGAATATTTCCCTGCCACAGAGGATTTTTGCAAAAGTGATCAAGAATGTGAGGAATCCTTGCATTTCCATCAAGTGCAAGCTGGAAAAAAGAATTATTTACCTAGCAACACAACTAAAAACAATTTTTGCTGTAGCTTTCCTTTGTAACACATGTATTTTCTTCACAAAAAGGAACTAAAAAAATGGCTGTATAAAAATGTATGTTGGCAGGGAAATACTCTCGCGGGGAAAAATTCTCGCGGATTTAGAAAAAATAAAAAAAACTCGCGGGTTTTTCCGCACAAGAATATTTCCCTTTACAGTATATAAGTAACCATTAACGAGGGGGTGGCTAAAACAGATCAGGTAAGTTTTTAGTATTATCCATTATCTCTTTCTGTAGGTGGAAACTCGTCATGTAGGAAGATCTGTGACTAACAATTAATTTTTCTATAAAGAGATTGTTTGCTTCTATTTAATTAGTTTATTCTCATCACAGTTTCCAATCGATACCTTACCACACTCAACAATGGCCTACTTATCTCCTCGTCTCGCTGCTAGCCTGAGCCCAAGAGCGGTAATCGTTGATGATCCTGTCCACGCCGCTGTCGGACACACCTACGCAGTCGGAGAAGCTGCTGCCCGCGCTGGATCAATCGAAGCATCGGCCAGGGCTGGTATGATGTCGTCGTCGGCTGCGGCGGCTTCCATGAACGCGAGCCACGCCAGAGCGGGAGCGATCGCCCAGTCGGGAAGAACCGCTCTTCAGGGAAGACTTGCTGCTGACGCCTCGATGAGGGAGGGAGCTGCTGCTGTTGCCCACCAGTCATCTGCGATTGCCGCCACCGCTGCGGGATCGGAAGTTTCGGTGAGGGGAGTTGAGTTTCAGAGAAACCAGGCGCACCTGGCTGCGGCAGAGGGAGTTCTTGGAGCGAAGGCACTCGACAGGGACTTGGCGGGAAGAAGGGCTGCGGATCGTGACTTGCACAGCGCGTCGGCGACTGCGACTGCGGCTCAACTCGGAGCTGTGAGAAACGGAAGGTCAGTTGAGGCAAACGTGGCTGCCGCGAGAGCGACTGCTGCCGGGGCGGATGCTGCGAACGCCAGGGCCGGCGAGAGGGCTGCGGCGGCACTCGCACAGGAAGCGACAACTGCGGCTGCATTGTCGAGAGACAGGGCTGCTGGAATCGAGGCGCAGGCTGCGATGGCTGAGGCAAGAAGGGCGGAGGCTGCTGCCGCTGCGGCCGCGGCTGCGGCTGCTGCACGCGAAGCTGCTGCTGCGGAACGTGCGGCGACCACGGCGTTGGCTGTTGCCGGTAGAGAAGCAGATGCTGCCCGTGTTGCTGCGGCACAGTCGAGAGCAGAGGCGGCGGCTGTTGAGCAGCAGGCGAGAGCTCGTGCCCTGCACCACGGGGCGACTGCTGCTGAGGCGGATGCGGCTGCGAGAAGGGCTGCGGCTGAGCACGCTGGGGCAACGAACGCTTCGTCGAGGCTCGCGTTGGCGGACAGGGATGCGCAGGTTGCGGTGGCAGATGCTTCTGTAGCGGCGAGGGATGCTGCGGCTGCAAGAGCTGAGTTGGCTGCGCGTGGAGTGGATGAAGCGGCGGCACACGGACACGTTGCGGAGGCGCACGGATCTCTCAGAAGAAGCGGAAGGATGTTGGAGGGAGCACACTCGAACTACGCACACGCGTCTGCGAACGAGGTTGCTGCCCGCGGAGCACACGGAGCCGCTGTGACCCACGCTTCGATCGAGAGAGTGAGACACGCACAGGAGCAGGGAGCACTTGCTGCTGCCGGGGTAAGGGAGGTTGCCGCGACGGGAGCTGAGGCTGGGGCACACGCATCTGCGAGACTCGCTGGGTTGGATGCTGCGAGGGCCGGAGATGTTGCACGTGCCGCTTCGCTAACGAGAGCTGTTCACAGTGCAAGCCCAAGACATACTGTTGCACTTGTCGACCCGTTGTCTCCTCTCGCTGCTGTTGGAGCTGGATCTCCGTTGAGAAGCATCGGATCCGGAAGTCCAATTCTCGACGCCAAGTTGGCTGCTTTGGGATCACCATCCAGATACTACTGAAATAATAAATTATTAATTTGATAAAAATCACAACGTAATATGTATCTGTTTATAATATTGCACTGATTATGTTGAAAGAAGAAAAAAATGTATTTCTATGTATTAAAAAAAAAAAAAAAAGAAAAAAAAAAAAAAAAAGATAAATTAATATCTATTCTCCGTATCGCAATGTACCTTTTGTTGGTATGCGTCATTCTTCCTCCCAGTTGTCTTTTTGTTGTTTGTTTTACTTGTTGTTGTTTGCTTTTTTAATTTCAAGAAAATGAAGTAAAAAATTAGTAATCCAGACAGACATCTCTCTCAACAGGTATTCTACTACAGACTGCGAGGTTCTATTATTGTGGGTTGTTAGTGTTGTTTACAGTAATATTTTACAGGTCTTTGGGAAAAATGCAGAACGCTGCTAATACCGGATTGGCCTCATTCCGCACCGGTTCAGGTGCGGACAAGTACATTAGAGCTGCAGTGCTATCTGCAGTAACAGGTATCGGTGTGTACTACTGGGCAAAAGATTCAGAAAGTGCTTTTTGGACTCAAGTTGCAATTCCTATTTATAAACGATTCGACTTCGATGAAGAATGGATGCACGCAAAGGCAGTCCAAATACTTGCAAGGGGTAAAGGTCCCTTTGACTATTCAAGCCCAGGTCCTAATCTGTCCTACGAACTTTTTGGAAAGAAACTGGGACACCCTATTATGCTTGGGGCAGGTCTAGACCGTAACGGTGAGTGTATATATGGTTGTCTTGGTCTTGGATTTTCAGGTATGGAAGTCGGTTCAATGACTCCACAAAAACAAAGCGGTTCAGGAATCCCGAGGCTTTTTAAATTTAAAGCAGATGATGCTATTATTCATAGACTGGGTAATCCTTCGAGAGGTCTTGCTGTTGTTTCGTATTTTATGGATCAGTACCGCCTATGGGAAAACAGAGTAGGACATGCTGCTTGTACTTCACTCATAGGCGCAAGCATTGCAAGAAATAGAATAAGCAGTGATTTAATAGACGATGCTCGTATTGGAGTTAAGATTATGTCCGAGTCGGCTGATTACATTTCAATATGTCTTCCTCCTCCTCGTGCTGGTGGTGATAATATCATTAAATCGAGGGAATGGCTAATTGACATAGTTCAGTCTTGTCAAAATGCTCGTAAAAAACTTCCAACTGAACACCAAAAACCGATTCTATTTAAGGTGTGAATTTATTAAACAAACTCAAAAAAACAAAAAAACAAAAACAAAGTAAAACTAAAACAGATGGGGGGAGATGCGACTGAAAGTGACAGAAAACACCTCGCAGCGGTTGCAAAGTCAATGCATATCGACGGACTTGTTCTTTCAGGTTCAACCGTTACGAGACCAGGGCTACTCAGCTTCCACTACTTGTCAAGGCAATATGGGTTGTTGTCGGGAGAACCAGTTAAGGTATGCATAATGCTTTGAATAATAAGGCAAAAAACAACAACAACAACACCAACAGGATATTTCTTTGCAACTAATTTCCGACATGTATAAATTAACTGATGGAAAGATACCCATAATCGGTTCCGGTGGTATAGCTAGTGGAAGAGATGCCCTTAGTGCCATTGAGGCTGGAGCGTCAGCCGTTCAGTTGCATACGGCGCTGATAACTTATGGACCTCAGATCGTACCAGTGATTAAAAGACAATTATCACTGGCTGTACAAGACAGAGGTTACAGAAATATTACTGATGCTATTGGAATGGCTCACAAAGCTGGAAGTAGTTGATTCACTTTAGCAATTGACAGGAAGCTTTGATTTCACTACAGAATAAGAACAGATCTATCTTTTTGATTACTGTTCGACGTAATTTCATAAAATATCTGTCCCATCCAATCACGGAACTTGACAACAGAAATATCAACGGAGGAGCTTATTGTTAGAATCTAAAAAAAAAAAAAAAAAAAAACCTTATCAATTTTATGTATTGAAACGAAAAGTAAAATGTGAGTGAGACGCAACTCGTATCACCCCCTCCGTCTATTATCTGGTCCAAAGTGTGGGCAAATTGTGAATTATGGATTTTACGGTGATGGAAATTAAATAGTCTTAACTTAACAGGTTCGTATGGTTAGAAATGACCTACTTTTATGTATAGACTAGTACTGGTATTCATCTAATTCGTTATTTATCCCACAGCGATCACAAAATGGCGATGAACGTACTTCGGTTGGGCAGGATTATCAGAAAGCCGTTCGCTTCAGCGATCCGCATGCACTCTGACCTCGCTCTCCAAAACAACGCTTTGCTATGGAACAGTTTAGACGCTAAAAGAGCTGATTACTCTGCTGTTCTAGCAAACGCAACGACCATCGGAGAAGCTGATCTAACAGCCATCAGAAGCACCGTAACAAAGCAAAGAAGTGAAATAACGAAATCAAAGGACTTGAAAGCCCTCTTCTGGTCAAAGACCTACACCAGCTTAAAAGAGCTAATTGAATTCTATGAAGAAATGATTCACCCAGTTCACTCACTTCGTGATGAGGTATACAACACGTGGGTTGACCAGTGTGGATACATGTCGAAGATTAAGCAATCTGTAAATGCCTCAACTGAAGAGATGAACTCTTGGAATGCGGAATTTGACAAACTTGGAAACCACATCAAAGAATTGGAGGAGAAGAAACTCGCCTACGTAGCCAACACCTTCGATGTTGAGATCTATAATTATATTTTAAACGTCCTCAGAATTGGAGCCGAATCATCTGCTGGTTGCCTCCCTGTCGCAAACCAAATCTTCCACGACATGACTGAGAATGAGATAGAGTTTAATGAAGCTACAAAACTTCTTCTTAAAAACATCCAATTTGGAGACACCATCTACGACAGCTCTGATTTATTATTCTCACACATCGAATACCCAGAGCGTGGTGGACACACATACAGCCAAACTGAATCACTGAAGGATTCTTCAACAAGAATGTTGCAGGTCATCCAATCGCGTCACTCCCTCCCAATGGAAGCCGGAGATCTTAGACAGGAAGACGAGTATGATTTCTTATTTATTTATTTGCTTTTTCTGTGGAATAATTATCCAAAACAAATAAACAATACTACAAACAGATTCTTTCTGCTTCGTCCTCCAGTTAATGAACAGGAAGGAGAGGTAGAGGCGATTCAGTCCTAGTCATTGTGCTCACCTATTTCTGATGTGTATTGTGATCCTCTGGCGTTATTGTTGAATCAGATAAAATGGAAAAAAAAAAAAATGAAAAGAAGAAGAAGGAAACAAAAAAAAAGAAAGTTTTTAAAAAAAAAAAAAAAAAAGACGGGGGACGAGTGGGGCAGGAGGAAAAATCCATACAAAAGATTTTCCCCCCTCTTGGTACCCCTCCCCTTTTCCTTTACGTGATAAACATGACAAGTGTTCATGAGACAAGTGAAACAAAGAAAACTTCAGAGTTGTGATCTTCTGTACCCTCTCAGTTCTCTTTTTTTTCAAGTTTGAAAGTGTTTTTTCCTGTACGGTAAATTTTTTTGTGGTAGCAAAATACTACCACCAATACTAGTGTTGAAAGCATCCTCCAAGCAAGGTAACATTTATTCAAAAAAAAAAAAAAAAAAAAAAACATTACTTTTTTCCAATCCAGAAAATAATAAATCACCTCTTTGGGAAGAAAGCTATTATATTAATTTTTTTTTCTTACACTAATATTACACTTTGTTTTTTAGGAGGAGGGGGGGAAAAAAAAGAAGAAAAAATGAAATTTTTATCAGAGAAATTCTATTCTCCGCATGACTCTGAAGTTGATAGGAAGAGGAAAGATGTCTTTATACCCGTAGTGTTAGCAGTTACAGTGATGACAACAATATCTATTATCACTGATGAGGAATATGGTAGTTGGAACCTGTGGGAAACATCAGGTGTAGTGATGCTTTGTTGTAATTGTATCATTTTATTAAAAAATTTCGTATCAAAAAAGCTACACGAATTCGATATTATTTTTACAATGTTTGCTTGGACATACGTTATCATTTGCGTTGACATCCACCGCGCCTATGAAATGGAAGAGAGATTCTGGCCATGTGTTGTTTTAGTTCTGAATGTGGTTCTTGTCTGTTCACTACCCTCTCGTGTTGGAACAGGATTGTTAAGTATGGTAGTCGTATATCTACTGTTCGATATAGCTGAGCGAACCACTCGATTTGGTCTTTATGAAATCTCTGGATCTCGTTCTCTCAAAAAAATGAAAGGATGCTTTCCAAATCTTCCCGACAGTGATTTTGACTCTGCACCTTGTAAGGTTGGTATTCCTGATGCATTTCGTCACATATTGTTTTATATCGCTATTTTAATTATTGATTTTGTGTGCACACATCATTTTGCCAGAGGACTTGTTAAAGAACAACAAAAGCTAAGAGACAGTATAAAAATTGCTGAAACTGTTGCCTCAGCTCTGGTTAGGTTTGATTTGGATGCGGCACAACAGCACATTGAAAATGAAAAAACTGAACTGACTGAAATATTAATGAAATTGTTACAAAATCTACAACAATACCGACCGTATTTGCCGGATTCTTTGTTTGAGTTAAGTGAGGAATGCCATTCGTGTGATAAAGCAAAACCCCCATCGGGTCCGAATGCTGCTATTGTCTTCACTGACCTGAAGTCATCAACTGCGATATGGGAGGCTTCTCCAGATGCGATGAAAAAAGCTTTAAAAATCCACAACAAGATCATAAGAACATGCATATCAAACAACAGTGGATATGAAGTAAAGACCATCGGTGACTCTTTCATGGTTGCGTTTGAGTGTTTAGCTGACGGATGTTCTTTTGCGATGGAAGTTCAAGAGCAATTTGTTACTGCAGACTGGCCACCAGAACTAGTATTACCCTCGGCATTTGAGAGTAATAACTGGCATGGGCTTATTGTTAGAATTGGTATCCATTACGGGGAAGTTGAACCAGAAATCAGTACTGTAAGTGGACGAACAGATTACTATGGAAGAACTGTAAACCGAGCAGCTCGTCTCGAAGGAGCTTGTATCCCTGGAGGCATCGCTATCGACAGCAGTGAAATTCCTAAAAACCTAGAACCAAACTGGACTTACACCGTCATAACTGAAACATTAAAAGGAATAAATAAACCAGCTTCGATAACTGTATTGTTGTTAAAGGGTGATAATTCTTTCTTTGAAGAAAGTCGTTTATCTATAAAGTCATTAAAATCATCTATCGCAACTGCTGCTAGTAGCCCAAGCATAATAATGTTACCAACAATAGAACAAAATGAAATGATTACAAGGAAATCAGCTACTGTCTGCACTGTTAGAGTCCTGAAATCAGACCAGGATGTGATGCACTTAATTAATCACTCTTTAGGGAAATGCATTAACTGTATGGAACGAACTGAGGGATCGATTGTTACGGTTCTCTCTCGTACAATTGTTATTGGTTGGAATACTGTTCGTCCCTTGTCAGCTCACGTTCATAATTGTCTCACTTTTGCTTCTCTTATGTTCGCAACGTTTTCTACACCTGGTGGTGTTTTTATTGGGATCTCTTCTAGTTCTGTTTCCTGTGGTCGTGTTGGTACAAATGTTCAAAAATTTATTACAGTTTTTGGAAGTTGTGTTAACATGAGTGTCTTACTATGTCAGGCTAGTTGTGATATTCAAACCTTCGCATTATGCGCGACAACCCCCCTGGATCACCTCATCAGTCGACCTATTGACCGTTGGCATCAGTATGGTACTGAAACCGTTATTTATGAAATTCGAATTGAAAAAATGAAGGATTGGATTTCATCGATGGCAAGACGTCAGGAAAACAACAAGTCACTACCACCGTTGGCAAATGATGTTGAATGGGGATGGGGATTTGATTATATAAATGCCTTCAATACGTATGATTGGGAAACAATTGTAGAATGTATGGCACCATCTGACACAGTCCTTGGAACAGTTGCTGACATGATCAGACGAGGCAAATCTCTTCGTGTGAAAGTATCAACTTAGTGATCGTCAGTTTACCAACGGAAGATCACAGTGAGTATAAGAATCTCTCTCCCTTTCAATTTTTTTTTCTGTTGATTATTTTTTATTTGAATGAAATTATCAATAAAGTACTCTCATCTGAGGTTTAGTTGTGTGGTAGGTGTTGGATACTTGTCGTTTGCATGAACTGATTGGAATATTTGACAAACTTTGCCAAGTTCGAAAAAAAAATAGATCTTCTCTCTGCATCTTACTATTGGTGGAGGATATTTCGCGTTTTTTTTTTTTTTTTTTGAAAAATCTCTGCAAAATAACTTGCCAAGTACGCTTTTTTTCCCCTCTTTTTTTTTTTTAGTATGTTTTATACACACATCGTGTCCTGAACAGTATTTTTTTTATTGTTGTATTCGGGGTTAGCGATTGCATGCATCAACATTATTCAGATCCGTTTGTTTAGCGTCCCTGATTTCCATCAGGAGGAATCGCTGCCTGTTATTTTAATGACAATGATATTGCTTAATCAACAACTATTCAACCCCTTTCAGCAACACAACCAATGCGTTCACTTTTTGTATTAGCAGCATTGCTACTTTGCAGTGTTGCCATTGACGGTAAGATAGTTGGAGCTAAGGTAGAATCTTGTAGTGGCTGACGACTGAATTCACTTCCTCAAGTGAAGAGGTTTCTTCACCAGGAAGTCAGCGCATTCCCAGCAGTTGACGTTATCTGGATTAACGGTGCTCCTCCTATTTTACATTGGCTTGATGAGTTTGGTGCGACAACAGGTCCTCAGGTAGACTTAGCACCCTTCAGTGGTGATGGAATTGAGAAGATGCTGAAAGGAAAGGGGATTACCAGAGCAACACCAAAACCAGTTTTTAAGGAAAAAACATTCCAACCCACAGCCAACTGTAAGTCTTGGAGGCAGACTAGCCAGTGTCAAAGTCATGGAGCTAGAGAGCCATCTCGCGATTCAAACTGCAACGCCAACGTCTACGCCAACCAGGCTGGCTTTTGTGAATGCACTGAAGGTGTTTTAAGATTTAATTGTGAGGAAGCTCGTGCTCCATTTACTTGTGAAAATGCCTGCAGATACCCTGACGAGATGTAATAAAACAATGTGTGTCAAAGTGATGATACCAATACGACGCTCACACATCGGTCGACATGTGAAATACAACAGAGCGGCGAGGGAAAGCTGTGATGCAGACTTTCCAAAATTTTACGTTAAGCCGTTTACGCAAAATAATTTTAAAAACATGAGAAGAAAAAGTTATTGTTCAATAGTGTGTACGGTTGGTAGTGAACTCAAAATACTACTTAACTGGTTCTAACAGCAGTGATACCCTGTTAACAAAACTTGTAGTACTAGTGTCTCTGTGACGTACTTGTTTACCTACATAAAACCCATTGAGGTTACTGTTACCAACTCTAACTGAGAGGCTCTTTGTTAACTAGCTTACTACTCGTGTTCTCGGGTGTTGCTGTTTGTATTTATATGTTTGTTATTAAAATATGTAAAAGCTCGTTGCTAAATTTATTATTTTACTGGTTCAGGAACAACAATAATAATTAAAAAAAAAATAAAAATAAAAAGTGTATTCCTAATAAGAAAACAATGTCGTGGACGTCGTTAAAGGGAGACGTTGCACCATCAGCAAGGAGAGCACATACGATGATCCCATTTGGGAGATTACTGCTGATGTTTGGGGGACGTGGAACACCTGGAAATGGAATGGGAATGCAGGTATCTGTATACGACACCACAAGTCACAAATGGATGTTTCCAATCAGCCAAACAGTACCACAAAGCAGATGGAATCACTCTGCGACACTGATAGATAATAAAGTCTATTTATTCGGAGGTGAAAGCGCCGCAACTGAAGTTCAAGAACCGGCAGTGACACAATGTCTCGGTGATATGCACACGTTGGATGTTAATGACTTTCAGTGGTGTGACATAAGTGATCGTATAACTCTAAAAAATGAACCTCCCGCACGGTATGCTCACAGCTGTTCAGCTTATAATAATAACCTAGTGGTGTTCGGTGGAGCAACGCAAACTCATTTAAATGATACACAAATTTATAACACTGATACCCAAACATGGAGTGAGCTTCATACAGTTGGCGATAGACCATCTCCTAGATGTGGTCATTCAACAGTAATGGTTGGAGACTTATTATGGATATTTGGAGGATTATCGACGACATTTAGTAATGATCTTCACTACTTAAACATGTTGAACAATACTTGGAGAGAACTAAGCCTTCCTAACTCTCCCTCTCCGAGAGGTCACTTATCGATATGTTCAGTTGGAAGGAATGTTGTTATCTTTGGAGGTTGGACAGATGAAATCCCACACAGTCCACTACCCAACTTAATGAACGACGTTCACGTTCTTGTCACTGATGAAGACTGTATATCTCGAACAAAATGGATCACACCGGCAATCTCCGGAACACCTCCAAGCCCGCGAAATACACATGCTGCTGCTATTGTTGGTGGTGGTATGTATATTTTTGGTGGTTGGGATCGACGACACTGCTACAATGACTTGAATGTGTTGGACGTATCATCTTTTTTAGTGAACGACTACATACATAGAGCGGCGTCTTTGTTGTCAAATAAAATATATAACAATAAGGAATTCTCTGATGTGATTCTTTCGTGTAGATCAGCAGAGATATCAGCACATAAAGTTATCCTAAGTGCTGCTTGTAGATATTTTCATGATCTATTTCATTCTGATATGTTAGAAAGTAAAGCTGGTCGGGTTATTACTGCTCCAGTTCTTTGTGATGGCGAACAACCATCTGAAGAAGCTTTCAGGAGGTTTATTTATTATCTTTACGGTGGTGTTCCTTCTCCAGGTAAACCAGAAGAGGCCCCTCGAGATGTTGAAGTTTTGTCTTTAGCTAATTATTATTGTTGTGATTCTCTTCACGACATTTGTACTGCAGCAATTGAACAAAACATAACAGCGAGTAATGTTGTTCCTTTGCTTATCAGAGCTGAGGAACTGCAGCAACCTTCTATAATTAATTCCGCTATTCATTTTGTTATTGGAAATTACAGAGCAGTTCAGCCTCAGTTAACCCAACTACCGAGTCACTTAAAAGATGCCATAATGAGGTCTTTGGTACCACATATGGCTGATTGCAGTAGCAATGGTGGATAGCACTTGTTATGGTTGTAGTGCCTATAAAAGATATGAGCAATTTTTTTTTTTTTTTTTTTTTTTTGTACCCCGTCGCTTGTTGTTACACAAACTGTGATTCGAAACTCGTATGCAATAATGACAGGATGGGGAAAATAGAGCAGTACGCTTACCAGATAGTGATATCTTTGGGGCGCCCTGTGTTATTTTTTTTCAATCTCAGTTGCTTATTTGACTTGTAAGGGCGCTACAACCTTGATATGTTTGTTTTTCTTTTTCTGATGTGGTTCTACCCAACAATTTTTTTTTTTTTTTTTTTTTTTTTTTTTTTTTTTTTTTAAAAGGTCTTATTTTTGTTTTGTATTTTTTGTGTTGTCATACAAAAAAAAAAATAGAAAATATATTATCTCGTAGTTGGATATTTCTTCCATCTGTTTTTTTTTTATTTTTTTTCTTTATTTTATTTTTAAACATACTGTTCCATTCCTATGGCTTGCTGCTGCTTGAATTTTTGTTTTCTTGAAACACGACACCCAATGTCAAAGGCATAAAAAGGTGTTTCATACTTGCTATGAGTTTTGTTATGTTATTTTTATTCTTCTAAAATTATCCGCATCGCTAAATAGGTTCCTTTTAGTATAGCAATATCGGAGACTGTTTTTTTTTTTTTTTTTTTTTATTTATTTTTTTAAAAGAATACTGGCAACACACAGGTTTCGTAACCCAAACAAAAAAATATCAACAAAGTGTTATATTACTATTTTCTGTATAGTTTTAAAGATGCAAAAAAGCCAAACTCTGTTTTTTTATTTTTTTTTAAATAATTATTATTATTCCAGTTGTTGCTGCTGCAGTACTCTTTGCAAGGATTCTTTCTACCTTCTTTGCCTATAAAATAGGATCAAAAAAATCATCCCTTGAGATGTCGGTTGCTGGTAGTGTTTTCTTTTTTTTCCACCTTACCCCTTTACGTAGTAGCAGATTATAAATATATGTACCTGACTGGCATCCCTTATACCTATTCACCATATGATTGTTTTTTTTCCCCCACATTTTTTTTTTTTTTTTTGTTCCCACCTTGAAATGATAACTTGTGGTATGGGATATTTCATCCTCATCATATTGCCGTGAACGATTGTTTTTTTTTTTTTTTTTTTGATTCTACGTCAAGCAGTTCATGGTTAAAACCAACTTTCTCCTGTCGCATACATTACTCCAACAAACCAGTCCTTTAAAAAAAAAAAAAAAAAAAAAATGTCTATATTACGCCGTACAGCATTTGCCCTTCGACAAATGCAATGCGGAAGGATTGCTAAAAGCGGAAAATTGCAATCGAATCATCTATTGATAAAAACTCAGAGAGCTACAAAGGCGACGACTAGCAGACCGCAAGTTAAATTGAGTACAACTGAGCTCATTAAAAAATATGGATTTATTGGTATGGTCGTAATGACCGTGGAGTATATAATAATGTGGGTGGTGTTATACTACGCATGTGCGCTGTTTTCATTAACCGCAGCGCTAGAAGATTGGATTGGCGAAGGAACTATAACCGGATGGATTGCAAAATTGCACAGCATCCCTAGCTTAGGATCATATATTCAACGTTGTAAACCAGAAACAGTAACAGACATCTGTGTTTCTGGAATCGTAAATGAGGTTTGTGAATGAAAAAGAAAGTATATTTTATACTTTTGGTGTTTATATTTTAACAAACAACAAAAAACAAAAAAAAACAAAACAGGGAACTTGGTTGTTGCGAGCACCATTTATCCTCTACATCATTCCTATGATCGCACGCGCCTAAATAGTTGATTTGATTGCTTTCCTTTTTTTTTTTATATTGTAATCGGGTCTTGGTTGTCACTAATGTGGCGTTCTTATGTGCGACCGTTTACTTATCAACCGAAGTTTGATAAAAAAGAGTTATCTGATTCATAATAATGTTCTTAGATAACACTGGATTTTGCAGACAATTATTTTGCATTGTATTATCTTAACTACCCACAGACAAGACTCTGTTTTTTCGATAATAATAATAAAAAAAAAAATGAACTCATAGAAGTTAACCTCAATGACGTCTCCTGTGATATTCAAGAAAGCTGAAACAACCTTTGAGGATGAACAACGTAAACTACGAAATAACGATCATGTCAAAAATGATAGCAAACAAAATAACATAAAAGAAGACACCACATCGATGGATCTGTACCTTAATATTATTGGAAACAATAAAACGAATAATGTTGTTGATAAGTGTGACAAGAGGGAATGTCCTTCTTGTGGTGAAATGTTTTCAGGTCGGTACAGGGATCACTTAGTAAAGGCATCACATGTTATGGCGATGCAGAGAAAAGGATTAGAGGCTTCCAACATCAGTAGTGATGATATTAAGGTGGCTTACTACAATAGGTCTTCAAAAGGGTTTTCAATGGCTCAACAGATGGGTTGGTCACCTGGAACTGGTCTAGGACGAAGTAATTCAGGAATTAGAGTCCCTCTCAGAACTCGTCGAAGAGATCGTCGCGGCATCGGAAATTCTGTTGTTGATCTTCCAATGGCTGTCACACATAAAGATGCTCATCTCTCTCTTAATAAGAAAGCTTCTCAAATACCATTCTCACACCTTTCGAAGAAACAGCGATTGAAATTACGTCAACGAGCAGCTGCGAAAGACGCTCAAATTAAGAGAGTATTTTACCAAGATTGATCCCTTGCAGTCGGTTGATATGTTTTATTTTTACCTTTTCTTTTTTTTTTTTTTTCTTTTTTCCAATTAGTGATAACTCTTGTTGTGTTAATTTGTTTTTATACATCCAATGACAGGAGCTCCAGTAATAGGAGAGAGAGGTGGGTGATATACAACTCACTTTTAAATATTTTATAGTATTTTTCCTTCAGTAATATGCCAAGTAGATTACCTCATGGAACTGATCACCCGAAGGGGTCATATCTTCAGCGGTTGGCTCAGGTCCTCTCTGAGGAGGATGTTTGTTACGCGCCGTTAGATCCTGAAGATGCTCAGCTTGATCCCAGAGCACGATCCAGAATACCTCAGAGGTCTCGATTTATTAAAATTAAAGTGCAAAAATGATAGCTGGCGCAGGTTGTGTTCCATAAATGATATCTGTAGTCTTCAGGAGTAGTGAGTTATATACGTTCAAAAAAAAAAAAAAAAAAGAAGCCACTACCAACAGTGAGCCTCACACGCACAAAAAAAAAAAAAAAAAAAAGCACCAAACTTTATTTATCTATCAATTCTTTGATGGTTAAATTAATACCTTCTGCAGAACGTTGTCACACATTTTTGTCAACAATAACAAAAAAAAAAATAAACAATTTTTTTGTCAAATTCATTCACTAATTAATTCATTAAAAAAGGTTCCCATCTTTACACCAACCATGGAGAGTCTATGGAATGTCGATTGTATCATATTTAAAGTGATGACGTACTTCGATGATGAAGATTTGCATAATTTGATGAGAGTCTCAAGAAAATGGTACAATGCAAGCATGGATGAAACAGTATGGAAGACTTTATGCAAATCAAGGTACGGAGTGGTAGCTAAACCAATTACAGTTGATAGTTGGATTGATTGGTACCAAATTGTTCAAAATCCAAAGCGTCATTCTGAGACGAGAAACTCACCAGGATCACCTTCTGAGTTAATGGCTGTTTTAAAGAGTCAGGGTGAAAAGATAGCACACATGGATCAACAATATGCTGTAGCTCTCGGTACTATCAGACAGATGTGTGATGAGAGAAGAGGAATGTCTCCAAACAGTAACACTACTCCGAGAAAACTTCTTCAACCCGCACATCCAATAAACCAATCAGAAGAACATCACGACGGTATTGAAATCACCAGCGATGGAAAAGTTCTCTACGAAGAAGAAAGAGCAACTTTTGTAGACGCAACTTACGATGAAGACTTTGTCGTTAGAAGAGTTTCATCATCTCCAACAGCTGCAGCTGTTCTAAGTCCTTACAGAGTTAAAGTAAATCAACAAACAACTTTATCACATGGAAGTGAATCAAGATGTACATCAGAACCGAGAGTAGTGATACCTCCGATGAATGCTCAGCTTGAAGTGACAGAACAACAAGAGACTGAAACAGAAACAGAATCAGTTAACGATCCAACACCAATGGTTACTGATGATAGAGTTCAGCCGACAACTCCTCCAAGACTGCAGGTTGTTAGATCTGCGAGTCCTAATTTCAAATCTCAAACAAGAATTACAAGTCATTTGGGATTAGGAGATAATTCAATTCAACCATACGATGGATCGCAAGCTAATCCATTTTATAATCATCAGCAGTTTAAACAATCGACTCCACCTGTTGAGACTCCCACAACAGTTTACGGAACCGGCTCACTATTTGACGACGTTCCAAGTCAGCTAAGAAACGCCGACACAGACGAGGATGTCAGCAACTACGTTGCCATGGCGTTAAAAAGACAACTTGACAGCGAACAAGCACATGTTTCTCAAAAACTCTACAAAGGAGTTCACCAAATAATTGCTGAAAACCAATCTCTAAGAGCCATGTACTACCATCAACAACAGAGTGCTGAGTCTGCTGATTTCA
The DNA here is from genome assembly GCA_964019425.1 of Flectonema sp. DT1601. NCBI lineage: Eukaryota > Euglenozoa > Diplonemea > Diplonemida > Diplonemidae > Flectonema > Flectonema sp. DT1601. Next base: position 316,062 of record OZ025802.1, on the reverse strand, counting down.
AACTTCAAAAGCTTCACTTAAAACACCAAGAAACTACTACTAAGTGTATTGCTATGATGTCCAGGCTTCAGGAATCTAGAAAATGTTTTAAGAAATTAAAGAATCATTTGGCATCACAAAAAACTGAACAGCTAGACATTCACAACGAGCTTCTAAAAGCAAAACTTGCAGAAGAAGGTCAAATGCGTCACGAAGTAGAACAATATCTCTCACAAAGAGATCAGCTGATCTCAGAACTTGAACAGCGTTCGTTGGAGGTGGTCGCTTTTGAAAAAGTATTCCGTGATATGGAAGTTCAACATGAGCATAACATTCAGCGAGCACTGGAATCAACATTACAGTCATCTGATAACGAAGTTCCAGAAGTTGAAAAAGAAAATATTTCACTCCGAATCAATCTTGATGGAACCATGCAAGTTATCCATCACGTCTACGCCAAGAATGAGCAGCTTAAGGAGGAAATCGCCAAGTGCTTCCTCGCAGCTGAAGAGCCTAAGAAACAGTTAATTGTATGTATTTATGTTTGTGGATTAGAATAATGTGAAATAGACAACTATACCAAAAAACAACAACAGGAACAAAATCAGAGGTACGCTCAGCTAATCGCAGAGAGACAACAAGAACGCAATACGTGGTCGCAATATGAGGAACGTTATATTAAACAGATTTCTCTACTTCAGCGTTCACTTCAACAACAGAAGTATAGTCAAGGACAGCCTGCACAGCCGCAAGCAGCTCAGCATCCGTAGGCGATCTGCTAACGACGAAATTATTATTAGGTTCTTATGAGGTGTGTGTTTGTACTCTAAACGATAGTGTTGCTTATTACATTTCGTCTTAGTAATTTATATAAAAACAGGTCATCTTTTGTCGTCAATTCACTTCATTGTGTTGGGCGTCTAATCAACCCGTCGTTTCGTGCGGTGGATTTCTGTCTCCGACTGTACTTATAAATATTGTTTACAGAGTGTTTTTCTTACCTTGTTGTTCGTCAGGTTGGCCCTACGAGCTGAAAAAAGGATAATATTTACTTCATGGCTTTTTGTAATTTGGTGTTGGTGTCTCTATCACTTCCCCGTAAACTCCCCTTAGAAATTAGATTTTTTCTTTCTGTTATACTCTCGTTATCGAGTTCTGCGAAGTATTTTTTATTCGCCTTTTCCCCCTCCCTTCTTTTTCCCATTTTCTTTTTCTATTAGATCTACCACCTGTTGCATTCGAGGTGGAAGGCAACATCTACTTGATACGTTGTATGTTGTCGAGCTGATCTTTTGTTTTTGTTTTCATCCCCTTTATTCTCTTCAGGGGGGCTCTCTGTTAAGTGAGCTCACTATTCATCCTTATTTTATGTGTCAAAAAAAATAAAAAAAAATAAAATAAAAAAAAAATAATTATTATTAGCAAGATACGTATGAGATGGGGAAAACCCATCTCTTTTTGTAGTTATTTAGTTTGTGATTTGTTTTCTGGGGTAACTTTAACCAATGTCTTGTACATGGTTTTGGTACACGGGTAGAATTCAAAGTGTAGGCAGGCATTGAATGGCTCAAGTACGTTGTAATATCGCTTTACTCACCGTCCACCAGCTCCCTCGGCAACCCACCCAACTAGATTTGATCGATGGTTAGAGATTTTTTATTTTTGAGGAAAAAAAAAAAAAAAGCAGCAAAAAGATAAAAAAAGAAACCAACTCCTTGGCATTATTGGTGCTTTCAAAAGGCTTCCTTACGAAGATCTCTGGAGTGTCAAAAGCTTATATTCCACACACTTTAGAAAATCAAGGAAAAAAAAAAAAAAAAAGATTTTTCACAAATGAGGGAAGCGCGCAAATCTTCCTATTTGTGAGGCATCTCCCTCTCTTGTTGTTCTTGTTGTTACTATGGTAGATGGTAGGGAAATGCGTTTATGTTGTTTTTATTTTTCAGGTTCACGTACACTTGTATGATTGTGCTCTTGTTGTGGAGAATCACGTGCGGAACGGGTACTTCTTTTCTTCGTTACAGGTACATTCATTATGTAGATGCCTTAACAATTATTTACAAAATCGAAAAGAAAATTTTGAAAAAAAAAAAAAAAAAAAAAAAAAAAATCCCTTTGGTTTTTTTAAAAAAATAAGCCAACCCTTTTCCTTTTCTCCCAATCCCCTCTTTTTTTTATTTTTTAAGAACTATTTTTATGTTCTAAAAAAAACGACATATTATTGTCATCTATGCTGCCTGTCTCTTATTCTTCCATAGCCAGGCGTTGATATATCGTAGACAGAAACGATACGAAAGCTGGCTGCGTTGAGCTAATAATGGATGGCTTGTCCGAGAGAAGCCCGTCAGTAAAAAGGTTAAAAACCGAGGAAGAGGATCCAAATGAAGACCATGAAAAAGGATTTCAAGCAGCACTAGGTCGAGTGCAGACGATGAGAAGAGAACCTGTTTCTGTTCCAACAATTCCGACAAGTAGTGCGCACAGTGAGAGATTAAGTATTATTGATTTGAGACAGCGTATTGGAACTCATACTTGGGAACAAGTTAACGAACTCGTTTCATGGCTCTCACTACGAAGACAACAACAAACACTTCAACTGTGTATGTTCTACATGTGGAGGTTTTATATGGGATACGAAGGTCCTGAATTTGATCGAAATGATCATCACCATCCTCGTAACTATGATCGTCGGGTTATGATGTGCGCTTGTTTATTCCTCGCAGCTAAGGTTGAGGATTCTCTCTTTACTCTAGGAGATCTGGTGGTATGGTTATTTTAATTATTATTATCCTGATTGTGATTTCTTCGACTAAATCCCTTAATGATATTCATACGAGTTAGATTAACAATAAAACAGGTGAAAGCATGGGGACATGAACCACAATCTCAAGACTATCGAGCAAGAAAAGATCAAATCCACCAGGCGGAACTCTACCTCATTGCTGTCGTGCTAAGGTTTAATTTTACATACAAACTACCAGCTTCACTGATGTTAGATAAGCTACAGCAACTAACGGGATGTCGAGTAAGAGATTTTATTCACGGTAGAGAAGGTATCCCTTGGTGTATAGCTGCTTACAAACTGACTACCGAAGTCTACAGAACCCCAATATGTGTTACTTACACCTCACAGGAAATCGCATTTGGGGTTTTGGTATTGTGTAAAAGCTGGGTAACAGGAAATGCCTGGGAAAAGTTAGACGGAACTCAACTTAACGTCGACACTAAATGGGAAGAAAGATATCGAGAAGAGATAAACAAACCGAGAATACAACGAATTAGGACCGAATTAGAACATGAGTTCTCAGCTATTGGTATTGGTCCAGAAACAGTGGAGGGTACCATTGCGAAGATTATTACTCGTCAACAGTCACTTTCTGTTGCAAATAATTACGCGGTTTCTCCTCCTCCTTCGAGACCTACTATGCTGGCTGGTAGTGTTTCTAAGGGAAGACCTCCGGTTCCTATTCCGGCAGTTCAAAAACCGACTCCACCTCGAGTACCTGACCCTCCTACTAGGGAAGAGCGGGCACACTCTGCTCCGCTACCCACTCCAAACAGTAAGACTAAGGCATAATATTAATTTGCTGCTATTTTTCTTTTGGATGGCTTTTTACCTGCGAGTAATTCATATCACACCTGCCTGTCTGTCTCATTGATTGTTACTTTTTTATAGTTTTAACTACCTGGTAGTTAACAGATTTAAGCAGATAGTTGTTTTTTTTTTTCTCTTTTTTCTATCAAAAAATAAAGAATCAAAAAAAAAGAAAAAAAGGTGAGTCCGGTGTTTTTTTTGTTCTCTTTTTCTATTCTGTTTGTCCTTTTTTTTTTCTCTTTTCGGTTCATCATTTGGTCCTGCAGCTGTTGTTCTCTTGGTATTCGCCAAGGTACACAGCTATTTTAGTTTTTTTTTTTTTTTTTTTTAAAAAAAAATAAGTGCCACATGCACTTCCCTTAATGTTCAAGAGCATTCCTATCTAAGTGTCTATTCCTAAGGAAAAAAAAAAAACATAGGATACACGAAAAAAATTACTTTTCCCTTTTTTTTTTTTTTTTAATTTAAAAAAGTATAAACTTATTACAAAAAACGAAGTCTGAACACGTCTTTCATTCAACAGAACAAAAACGACAACTAATTTCATGAAAAAAATGTGATTTCAATCTTACGAAAATGTGATGTGAGAAAAACAATCTCAGAGAATGAAAGTAATTTATATTATTATTTTTTTTTTTTAAAAAAGTTTTTTTAAATCTCAATTATAATGGAGAAGGACGTCCATGGTAGGCCATCAACATTTCACCAACAACTAACTGGTCAGCTTCGATTGACTGAACAGGAAGCTAAACTAATAGACAAGTGTGGAATAGACTCGTTGTCGCAGTTAATGGATTTTGTTGGAAGTGGAGAACATGCGACGATTTCATCATACCAAAGTTGTCATTATAAAATAGAAAGATGGTATTGGTATTGTAGGAGGACAGGTTGGGGTGATGCTGGAACTACCGGAGGAAAGAGTGGGAAAAAGAGATTTATCCGAAACTCACACAACCAACAAGTCTTATCAAGCGGAACTAATCACGAATTGGGAGGTACATCACCAACTTCACCCAAGAGATGGGAAGTTCATTTCGATCCATGGACCAAGGCAAGTCAAGACTATGGAGAGCAAGCTGGTATCCCACCTGCTCATGATGAAGGACGTGTCTATCCGATTATAGATTCGAATGTACCAAATGAGATGAGTTGGTGCCCACCTGGTGGTTGGGCTGAAAGAAGAGAACCAAGAGACGATCCCTTATTTACGATGCCTTTTACTAAACCTGTTCAGGTGTTGGCAGTACCAAAACATCATTTTACTAATTTCAAATCGAGATCAATACATGTTGGGAAACCACGACCACGATCACCAAAGAGAGTATCACCAAGAAAGGAAAGACCATCGAAATCAACACCTCCGGCAATTGGTTCTTGGATTGATAACGCTGTCCTTCTTCCTTCTGGAGTGAGAAGTCCAAATCCGAACGTGATTAGTCCTCCTCATGCAGACCTTCGTGTCTCACCTCCAAGGAATAAAAACGGAACAGATCTCTCACTGACCCCTCAACAAGTTAACATCAGAGCTCCTAGTTACCCATCTCATTCTCCGAATTCTCCTTCTCCGTTTTCTAATCGTCCGATGTCTAAGTCACCTCGAAAGAAACCACACAGAATGCAACCACGAGAGGAGTTTTATATTTAAAATAACACACAACCATCACCTCTGCGGTCACTCTTTTCTTTAGAGGTTGGGGAGGACATTTTCTTTGTCCCCATTTTTGTATTGTAAAAAAAAAAAAAAAATTTATTTTCGTCCATTACGTAAGTGATACTTGTCTGCTCCCTCATACTCGTTGTTCTCTTTCAACAGATGTAGTCCAATATATAGAATTTATGAACCCAATTACAAATTAAGTCACTTATTTAATAACCAGAAAGAGGTATCAAACAACATAAGATGACTCCCGCACAGATAAATTTCTTCACTCACGTTGCAATCATAGTGATGTTTGTGCTGTGGATGATCCCATTATTAGGTGATTGGGGTTTTTATAAATTTGCTTTATGGGCGACATTCGCAAGTGGAATCTACACTATAAAATCGAACTATGGTTTACCGCAAGTCACGAATTTTTCATTCTCTAATTGGAGAGAGAGTTTAATACCTGTACAGATGTGGGCTGCCAGGTGTCTTCAGGGTGCTGAAATGCATTATATCATGTTCTCAATGGTTTGGGGAGTTCAGCCTGCGAATATTCTTGTTATGATTATTTTACTTCGAAGATCAATATGGTCTGCGTGCGTACATGCATCAAAGCATCATCAAGACAGTCGTATGTGGGGCCTCGTTTCATCAACGTGGACGAAGCTGCAAGCAAGTGAACAATACGTGTTGGAACAAACAACTATGTTGGAATTGATGTTGCTGGTCATTCCTATTGTCAGTATTTTCACTGTTGGGTTATATTCGTTGATGTCGTTGTACATGCATATCAGTTTTTTGAGAATCAGGTATCACTCTCCAGATCAATCTCGTCCAACGAAACCTGCTGTTCTTCACCGCCGTGCATGGGCTACTATTAGTCAAAAGACACAGCCGATCTTCAATGCTGTACCGGTATTAAAAATTCCATTGAATTATGTTACGACTTGGTTTATGTCTCGTCAGTAAGGGCTGATCTGTTTTTTTTCTTATGTTAGTTTGAGTTTAAAAAGACTAAAACACATTATTCCTCCTTCTATCTTCGCTTATGTTGTTTGGTGTAAACATGAATTTTTCAATATATTTTCAGTTTTTTTTTTTTTTTTTAATTTGTTTTGTTTAGCACAGTTTTTCTCGTGATAAACCAGAAAAACAGTTACTTCGTAGCGTGGAGAGAGAGAAAAAAAAAAAAAAAAAATGATCAAAAACAATCTCACCCCTCCTCAACCCTACCACCCATATAACTAAGCATGCCTCAGTCATAATTAATAAGGTAGAGTGTTGTTGTGGTTGTTCAGATAGAGCGGAGGAGTTTTTTTTTCTTTTCTTCCTCCTTACCCGTCTGTTATTTTCTACTAAATCAGATCCAACAATTTCATTAAAATGGACACAAAGTTAGGATCCTTTTCTGGAAAGACAGCAGCAGGTTTTTATTTCACAATGGCTGTGTCAATGGGTTTTATAAATAAAGCAACCTTATCAGAGTACGCATACAGCAACACTTTATTATTGATCCAGATGGTGATAACCTTCATCGTGATTAAAGCATTGAGTTACACTAATGTAATCACTTTGCAAGATATAAATAAAAAAACATTGTTGGAAACAGCACCGCTAGCTCTATTCTATAACGCGAATGTTGCTTTTGCATTAGCTGGATTACAAAGATTAAATATTCCTATGTACCAAACTTTAAAACGATTAACTCCTTGTGTTGTTTGTGTCATCAGGGGTCTTCTCGGAAAGGGATGGCCTGACTCACGCATAACCACTGCAGTATTAACAATCACTGGAGGGACTATTGTTGCTGGTCTAGGTGATTTCAATTTCGATTTAGCGGCCTACAGCTATGCTATTATTAGTTGTTTGTTGCAAGCAATATATCTTCTTCTTGCTGAAGCAGGTGGTGAGAAAGGTCTTTCTTCAACAGAACTATTATTATACAACAGCGTGTTGAGTATTCCTGTTCTTGTTGTAGTTGTGATGCTGACTGAAGGACAGGATTCATTTAATGCATTGAGCTCATCAGATCATCCTGTTTGGTTGTTTTCTCTTATTCTGGGATCGTCAGCAATGGGAGGTATACTGAACTATGCTTTATTCCTGTGTACCACAACCAACTCAGCTTTAACGACTACGATTGTTGGCGTGATGAAAGCAGTCGCCATGACTTCACTCGGATTCTTCCTTCTGGGAGGTGTTTCCATCACACCTCTCAATTTCACAGGAATAATCTTAAACACTGCAGGTGGATGTTACTATTCTCGTGTTAAATATGTTATGAAGGAAGAAGAAGCACAGAAGGAAAATAGAAATCATGTTTGCTAATCTGACAGTAATTATTTTATATTCCTAATGAGACCACTATACTGTCTTTAACTAATATCGGTGACTGTACATTTTTTGTTTTTTTACCCTAGCTAATTGTTTTTCTTTTAAATACATAGATGGAAGTGCCCTACAATTTGGAGGGCGTGTAGGGCGCTTGTAGGGCGCTTTTAATATAAATATTATTTTGGAGGGCGCTTTTTTTTACCTTTTTTATTACTATAAGACAGCTAAATTGACAGGGACTTACACTGACTCACAAGTATTTTGACGCAGAAGCCAAAAAAAAATTTTTTTTGACATGCTTGGCAGTCTTTCGAAAAAGAAAAAAAAGGGTGTCACGGGGTTCGAACCCGAGACCTCCAGGTCATGGTTCGGTGGTCAACAATAACAAAAAACGATGGGCCACTCCTTGAGAGCTTCCGGAGCCTGCTGCAATCCCTGAAGCTGAAACTCATTTCAGTGGACGATGCATCCCAGATCTACAAGGAGCTGATTAGCCCGCAGAATGCACCGAGTCGAATATAGAGGGATTCGAGGAGGGAGAGTGCGTTCCTGCTAACCTGTTAATAGGCCGGTCTTCACGGTACCTTGTGAGAAAAAAAAGAAGTTTACTGGTGGCAAGTAAACTGATATCCCAGAGACGCATTTGATCGGGCGAACCGGGGAAAAGTCAAATAAGATGCGATTCGACCCTCGCTGAGGGCAGGGGTGTGTCAAAATGAGCTCGGCATTATATTAAATTTAATTAAAAAAGCGCCCTACGCGCCCTCCAGCGCCCTATTTTGGCCCTATTTTGGCCCTACAATGGCCCTATTTTGGCCCTACAATTTTTTGTGGCTGATTTTCACCAGGCGCCCTCCAAATTTGGAGGGCACTTCCATCTATGTAAATAGGTTGTTAATAAGAGACTCCAACATGGCAGCAACGATAACGGAATTTTCCGTTTCCCTGGTCACGAATGGCTCTCCTGGTCACGGAATATTATTAACATTAAGCGGTACTTGTGAAGAGGAATTGAAGGGACTTTTGTTTTTTGATGTCCACGGAACCAATTTTTGGAAAACCTTCCCGGTCTTAGCCAGGAGCTTCGCTGGTATGATCCTCCCATTTAAACTGAGAGAGTGGAAGTGGAGAACGAAACCAAAGATGAAACATGACATAACAAAGTTTACAGCAACAGCAGTGATAGGGCGGTATAAACTGGCTCATAGTACACTGCTGGATAATCTGGAATCGTTGAAGAAGAAGGGAGATCCTCAGTTCTTGTTTGAAATTCTCGGAGCAAAAAGGAATACCGTAGCCATGGTTGCTGTAAAACCATCTGAACTACTGACATCATTGAAAAACTTCGGACAGACAATACCTGTTGAGAATCCTCCATCACCAAACAGTTTTGACGATAAAATTGAAACTTATGGTCGTAGAGGAGGATCCAGCATCATTCACTGGGCTCGTTGGCTTTGCTTTCCAGCTCTTTTTACTGCAGCAAATTGGTACATGTTGTGGAATCCAACACTGTTGATAGAACGACTACCTGATATATTTATGAGTCTTACAACAACAGTTAAAGATGTGCTGCCACTTCATCCGACTGATATGTTATCCGCGTTCAACTACGGGCGTATTGTTGGCCTAATTGAAAACCATATCGACACCACAGACATTGAACAACTGCTTCAAAAAGCCTCAGAAATCGCTGGGAGAACCGTAACAATGTCAGACTTAGAAAAACTACCAGCAGCTATTGAACAGATGGAGGCATCGAGAGGAATTATCTCTCGCACATACGGAATGTTTTCACTGATTAATATATTTTGGTTGGTCTCAATCGCAGGTATCTGCGTATCAATTGGACCTGCAATGTGGGCCCTTCTCTCCCCTGTAAGAAGACTCCTAAAAAGAGTGATTACTGTCGCTTGGACACGTGTAATTAAACCGCTTATTGAAGAGCTTCATGCCTGGGGAATCTTTGAAATTGCGGGATGGACAGCATGCTTGTGTGTAGCAGCTGACGGTTGGAAACAAGAAGCGAGTCATGCTGATGCTGGGAAATTGATAACACTTTCTGGAATCGCATTAGCGTGTGTACCTATGATGGGGTACAGTACTCTACTAAGTGGGATGTCTTTGTTAAATAAAATCTCGAGTGATAGTCGAATTCACTACTACACTGCATGGATTGCTGCAACCCTAACACCCCTGGCTATCCATCGAGACAGTACCCTTATTGGGTACTTCGTCATTTCTTCTCTTTACGTAAGTTTTACAACGTCGGGAATGCTTGATAAAATCCGCAAATGGACGGGTTTAAAAGTCAACGATTTGTTAGGAGCGGTGAGCCTAATGAGTCTTTTATCGTGTTCGACGTTCATTGGACTCTACTTGTCAGGAATCAAAGAACAATACCTCTCTCCGTTTAGATCCCCTGCGCTAGTTATGGGATCAATAACTCATTACTGTACTGGGTTGATTCATGCGAGTATATGTTGCTGTAGTCGTTCTGAATTTTGGTGGAAGCAACCTCGAATGATCATTCCACTGATCTGTGGGCTAGCTACCTCTCATGTCGGTAATCTACCGGGTCTGGCGAACACGAGTATCGTTTTTGGAGGTTTTTATGTTGTTCAAAAATACATTGAACTTCACGATGAATTAAAATGGGATAGTTGGGTTTTGGCACTCATTCTTTCTGGTCTTTGTTACAAAGGGTCGTTATCACTTCATCAAAATCCGGAATTTGTTGCAAAAATATTTGCGTGATCCTCCAATGGTGCTGTTATTCATTTTATATTTTTTTTATGCACAAAGCAATGCAACTTTTTCAGTCATTCTTGGCTGTTAAATATTGTCTTGCAAAGTGTTCTCCTTTCTCTCCCTTTGAATACAGTAAAAGGGAACTCAAAGAAGGGGTGTTCTCTCCTTTCTATAACACAATTAAACAAAAAAAAAAAAAAAATTGATTCTCTCTCGACCGAATGTTTGTTACGCCTTCATTTCATTGAATTACAATAGGGAAATGAAAAAAAAAGAAAAAAAAAAAAAAAAAAAAAAGAATAGAAGGATCGGTCTGTCTATCCTAGCCTAAAGCGTGAATTGTTTTTTTATATGGAACACAGTGAATTGTTGTTGTTCCCTAAATGAGGCTTGTCATCAGCAACTAAAATATCTGAAGCAAAAAAAAAAAAAAAAAAAACCCTTTTTGAGCTCACACTTGGTTTAATGCACACAAAACTGTTGGCAGATTCTATTTGCCTGTTTCAAATATTGATACAAGAATGACATTGTAGCTAATTTCTTTTTGTTTTTTTTAGTTTTTTAAAAAAATTGTTTCCTCAAAGGGGTTGCGCCTACCGAAAAACAAACTAACATGAGCAGCAGTGACAGAATTGAAAGCTTAACTGAGTCAAAGGCAGCTGAGAGAGCTGCCATGGCGGTACAGTCGAAGATTAATGTGCATGCCCTGCCTGTAAGATCATACTTGGATCTTAACGTTGCGAATGCATTGCAAGAAGGGATGGTTGCACTTGCGAGAGAGAAGTATGTTTTCCTCCTTTTTATATGAATTATTCTACGTGTGAGAGATGCTGAAAACAATAACAAACAGACCAGCTGACCCGATAGACTTTCTCGGTAGATTCTTGTTACGCAAAGCAAGTGGTAAAGTAAATATCGAGGTTTAAGAAAATCAGGTCTACAGAAGGCGTTTACTCTAAATAATAAAAGTCTGGTCTGCGCATATCTTTCAGTGAAGTCTTATTAATGATAATTTATTACGTGGCGGCTGAATTTTTGTTTGAGAAACTTTTTTTTACACATAAAAATTCCGCATCGGGCTGACCACAATTTTTTTTTTATTTTAAAAAATCTTTTCTTATCTGTTTAGTTAGAAACATTATTGATATCGGGTATTAAAAAAAAAACAAACAAACAAACAAACAAAACAATAAGGTTGTTTCGTACCTTTCTTTTTTCCCCTACAGAAGCATTAAACAAGCGATATTCACCATTAAATAGTTAGTACCAGATGATGCGGCACAATGGAGAGCGGAATAAAGGGCCGAGAGGTAACTAGTCCTAAACAAAATCAGCCGCAATCTTCGCAGTCATTGCAAGGATCTGTCACTGTTGAGGATTATGAGATCCGAATAAAGACGTTAGCACCGAAGGTTGATGTTGAGGCGACACGAGACTACTCGTATCTTCAAAAATTGAATTGTTTATTTGATCCTATGGCTCCACAACCAAATCAACATTACGCAAGAGCAGCTGTCGTAATCTCAGCTGTCGTCTATGCATTAATATTCCTATCGGTTGCTATATTTGTAATAGAAAGTCTACCTCAATACCAAGGCAACAATTCAACATTTTACGTCATAGAAGCGATTTGTATTGGAGTCTTCACTTTAGAACTTCTGATCAGAATGGCATCATGTGCTAGCGGTAAAGCATTCGCTAAGGATGCGTACAACTGGATTGATATTTGTGCTGTACTTCCATTCTATTTAGATAGCGTTATGTCTTCTGGTTTTGGTGTAAAACAGGGAATCTCATTAGTTTTTTTGAGAGTTGTTCGTTTGGCGAGAGTCTTCAGGATGCTTAAATTAGGACAGTTTAGCAAGCCTTTGCAAATGGTTTGTGTTTTTTTATATACAATTATTGACGAGTGTTTTAATTTATGTACAAATATCTACTTAACAAAACAACAACAGGTAGTATTGGTTCTGATCCACAGCGTCGATGCTTTATTCTTGCTTGTATTTCTGTTATTTATAAGTACTATATTATTCTCTAGTCTGCTGTATGTTTTTTTTCTCTTTTTTTTTTTTTCTTTTTTTTTTTCTCCTAATCTGGTTACTCTTCGGAGAATAAAACAAACATCACACAGATGGATAGCAGAACAATCAGACATGGTTTACTTGGCAGAAAGCAGAACTTGGATTCAGACAAATGGAATGGTGTCTCCATTCCAGTCGATACCTCACACGTTTTGGTGGTGCATGTGTACCTTAACAACAGTTGGGTATGGTGATCACGTACCGTATTCTTCGTGGGGTAAATTCGTTGCTTCAATTTGCATTATTGTCGGAGTTTTCGTGTTGGCATTTCCAGTGATTTTGATAAGTTATAATTACAGTGTCGTCGCAAAGGGAGTTGAAGAAAAACTGTTGGAATCAGATGAGAGTAGTGTCGGTGATTTTTGTTTTCAATGTGGACGTGACATCCCTCAACGAAGAGAAGTCGGTTCACTCTTAATGAGAAATTTAGATAAAGTTTGGGACAAGTTGGGAGGACTTAACCACTCCTTAGCTGAGGGAAGTCACGTGGGAGTATTTCGGACCACAGAAAACAGATCTCTAAATATAATCTTTGGTGGGTGCTTGGGATCTACCTACAGAGCAATCTACGATCCTGTACTCACCGTTAGAGAAGTAACACGAGAGATAGCAGATCAAACGATTTACTGTACGGAAGTCTTCCTTGATAGTGAGAGCCTCTCAAAATCAATTGCTGAACACGTTTCTGGTTTGGGATTGTTTCCTGAAAACTCAACTTTTCTAACGTGTTCCAAACCTGTTTCAAAAGCTACTATTTCAGTGTTGAATTTACCTCCTCAGTTTTCATTAATTACTTCTGTATTACATCATCCTGGAGATTCATTCATGGTTGCTATCGATTGTAAGACGAGAGGAGCATTTCTTGAATTTCGATCTCGACTACGAGAGTACTTGTTATCAGTTTCATTCGTATTTACACATGCTTCTCAACGTTCAAAGTCATACTGTTCTAATAGAGTTAGTCCAAGGGGTTTAAAAAGGAATTATACTTACGTTGGTAATCTGAATGAAGATTTCGCGACTGGTGAGGGAGAGATGTTTGAGGTTGCTTCACGTGTTTCGACTGCTTCAATTAATCATGAGCCTACTTATACTGTGACGCTACCTCTTTATTGTGATCCACCAGATCTTCCCCAATTACCTGATAACGAACCCTCGTAAAGGAAATCATTTTTTTTTTTAATTTTTTTTTTTTTATTGTTGTATTGATTCTGACTTATTATCTAATTTTTTTTTTTTTTTTGTTTTTTTTTTTAAATATGTTCTGTAAACAATTACAGTTTTGTGTTTTTTTTTGATAAGCCTTAGCCTTTTTTTGAATAAGTGGGGCTGTTTGCCCACTCTCAATTCAGTTATTCTTACACTGAACAGATATAAGAGAAGTGACCAGAACACTTCGTTGTTAGCAGTTGTTTCCCTCTTTTCCCTTTTTATTTTTTTCTAAGTGGGGTTTATTTTATTTCTTCCTCTGCCGTTCCCGTTCTCGAAATGCTAACTCTTCGTTGCAACTTTCCAGTTGCTGGTGTGGTTCACACAAAACATAAATAAAAAAAAACTCACACATGTAATGTGTGAGTTTTGTTCTACGATTACTGCTAAGCTTTTTTTATGGGGGAGTTTGAGACCGTCGATTACATTTACACTTCTTGATTTCTTAATTTATTTTTTATATTTGTCACCATCTACAGAAAGATAGCCCACGATACTTATTTATTAACGATTGTGACCTGATTTAAGAGAAGATGGTTCATCTGCCTTTTCAGTGTTGTCCACGCTTGATATATGTCAGTAGTGTTGTAAGGAAAGTTATACTCTTTTACTTCATTTTATTCGGATTGAAAGCTGTTTCTCCCGTGCGACAGGATTCAGTCTGCGTTCAAAGAAATATATAAGTACATTTTTTAAAGTTACCAATCTTTTTTTTTTTTTTCCTTCTGAACGTACCTTTTCTTTTTGATTAACACAACAGTCAGAATACTTTTTGATATTAATTTTGTTTTTATACCAAAAAGTTGTTAACTGCTTTTACATTGTCAAAGTTTCCCTCCCTTTTTTTTTTAATTCTTTTTTATTTCTCTAACACTGTCTGCTCGCGTGGACGGTGGGTTTAGGTAGTCATTTGTTCCAGGTTATTCTACGTCTCTTATCGTCTGTGAGAGTCTCACGGTTGCTGGTAGCGATATAACTGTTACCCCTGTTGAGATTTTCCTGGCTTTTGGCTTCCTAGGCTTCGTAAATAAATAAATAAATAATTTCATTAAAGTTGTTACCTGCTTCGGATCATAGTTGCTTATTGAACTCATGAAACTTGGAATAAAAATCCTCATGTTTTGAATCTACGTATTCCACAAGTGTTTTATGGAACAGCAGAATAATTTATTTTCTCAAATTCATTTCTTTTTTAAATAATCTCAAAAGACTAACTACCTGACTTTTTTTTTTCTTCTTTTCCTGTTGATGATGAGAACATAAATGTAGAGTAGGGTGAGTGGGTAGGACGAGCCCTGGCAACAATAATCATTTTGTGATAAACTGCTGCTATTTTATAGCTAATGCCATGCTTATTTTGCGTTGCTGAGTTATTTTTTTATTATTTTTTTATATTATTTGTCTGCTTCTGCAGACAAACAGTGATAACGAAAAAATGGAAAAAAATTTTTTTACGCGTAATCTCAACCTCCCCAGAACACACATGGTAAACTTCTTTTTCCCCCCACGCCAATGACTCCAAGCATTCCCTGTCTGAATAACATTCACTTATTGACCTTTACAGATGCATATTTTAGCGTTTTCTTATTTGCAGTGGAAAAAAAAATATTGCAAAATGAGTAGCAAATTAAACAACGAAAAGTTACGTTAGAAAATGCTTTTGTTGGTTATATAATTTTTTTTTGTGGTTTTTTTTTTCCTTCTTCTTTTTTTTTTCTAAAACAGACTGGTGTGGCGTAGTTATGGACGTTCTTTTGGATACAAAGAAATCACGACCTGGATGGTATAAAACAAAACAAAATAAGAAAAATGCAACAAAAAGTCAACGACGTGCATTAAAAGAGTTATACCCTGTATGGGGTATTCGAATGAAATATGGTGAAATTTTTAATACTGAAAGAGTTGAAAAGGAGTTTGGTAGACGAGCTCCGTGCGTTCTCGATATTGGATTCGGAACAGGCTCAACGTTGATATCAATGGCAAGAGCTCAACCTGATGTTAACTTCATTGGTATTGATTGGCATGCTCCGGGTGTTGGAAAAGCACTCCTTGCGATTAGAGAAAGTGGAT
This sequence comes from Flectonema sp. DT1601, assembly GCA_964019425.1. Taxonomy (NCBI): domain Eukaryota; phylum Euglenozoa; class Diplonemea; order Diplonemida; family Diplonemidae; genus Flectonema; species Flectonema sp. DT1601. Next base: position 300,398 of record OZ025802.1, on the reverse strand, counting down.
TACAAAATGTTCGAATTATTTGTGCGGATGCTGTCACATTCTTAAGACTAAACGTCCAACTGCAACCTGTGTTCACAACTATGAATGTGTTCTTTCCTGATCCTTGGTCTAGAGCACGTGATACACAACAACAACAACTTCGAATCCTCCGAAAAGATTTCGTAACTCTCGCATCTCACAGTCTACTCAAAGATGGATTATTACACATTGCTACCGATGTCAGTGACTATGTCTCCCCTTCTATAAATTTATTGAAATCAGCTTTATGGACACCTCATTCTACTGCCAACAGTGATGGGATCATACCCCGACCATCATGGAGACCTGTCACAATATATGAACAAAAAGGACTTGATGCTGGTAGGTGTGTTACTGATATAATCTTCATAAGACCAGAGAACCCATTACCTGCAGAGTTCACTGACTCTGTTATTAAACAACCTAATCCCATCTCAAGTGATGATGATGACTCTCCTGGAGAAGACTACGAATTACAATTTTGAAACTAATAAAAGGATACCACTCTATCAATACCGAGGATGCATTGTTTTTTTTTTCCTTCTTCTTCTTTCTTCTTTTGTTTTGTAAATTTCTAAATTCTCAGTCAAACATTACACACAAATGATGTCGTTAGTAATTGCAGTTACTCTGACTGCTGTCGGATCAGTCAATATGGGATATACCTGTGCTCCTAATTCACCTGAAGCAGGGTTACCATTTTGTAATCGACACCTCGGATTCGAAGCTAGATCACAGGACCTGATGAGTAGACTTAATACAACAGAACGAGTCATGCTATGGGGACGCAGTTATCCAGGAACTGTATACATCAAAAGATTCAATATGAAGACTTGGTCTCTTGACCATACTTGTATTCACGGTATTAATAAAGAACATGGTGTAACAGTGTTTGCTCATGCTATTGCTCAAGGTGCTTCTTTCGATAGAGATCTTGTTAGGAGAATAAGCAATGCTACTTCAATAGAGGCTCGTATCATCTCTGAACAGATTTATCAAAGAAGTAATGGAGAGTCTCAAGGGGCTGCTCTGTCTTGTGATGGTGGACCGTTAGCGAACTCTGCGCATGATCCTCGATGGGGTAGAATATCTGAAACGTACGGAGAGGATCCGTATCTCATTCAGCAAATTGGTGTCACTGCGATGAGAAACTTACAGAATCAACAACCAGTACCCAACTCTCCGGGAGACTATTTTATGGCCACCAGACAAGTGACTCGTCACTTCCTCGGATTTCATAGCGCGTCACCTGATCTACGATACGCTGTAATGAACGTGACTAGTCGGTCGTTAGGAGATTCTTACATACCAACTTATGGTTCTTATCAAAGACCTTCAGAAGGGAATGCTGATGGGATCATGTGCGCTATGACTTCAGTAAATGGGATCCCTTCTTGTATTAATCCTTACCTTTTATCAACATTACTTCGTAAGGAGTGGATCAGTGATGCTCTCGTTCAGACTGATTGCTGTGACTCTATCTCAACAATTAACAATCCATTTCATTACAATGGAACTACAACTGACCAACAGGCTTTAGTGTTAGCTGCTGGTACTGTTCAGGTTTATTTTGGATTCAGAGGAGGAGAATACATTCCTGCGATGACATCACTAGTGGAGAATGGAACCATACCAATGTCGCAATTGAATTCATCTGCTGCTCGAATTATAAAATCGATGATGAAAATAGGATTGTTTGACACGTATGCGACAGACTTTCCTTGGAAGAATATCAGTTGGGACCAACTCGACTCTGACGAGCATCGATCTCTTGCGAGAGAATCAGCTGCTAAAAGTATTGTCTTACTTAAGAATAAAGGAATCCTACCCTTGTCTTCAAAATCCTTAGGAAACGTAGCAGTGATAGGTCCGTTTGCTAATTGCACAGAGTGTCTTCTACACAGCTATAATGGATTTCCGAGTTCCTACACGACTGTGTTTGAGGGTATAAAAAACAGGACATCCTCCGCAATCTACAGTCTTGGTTCTAACACTAGCTGTCCTTCAAAGGAAGACAACTCTTGTTGGACGACTCCTGGTGTTGCAGCTACTGCGATTAGTGAGGCTGTTGATGTTGCTAGGAACTCTGATGTGACTATTTTAGTTGTCGGTTTGGGTGATGTTTGGGAAGCGGAAGGTAACGATCGAATTAACATGACTCTACCTTCGATACAATTAGCATTACAAGAAGCAATTGAAAAAGTATCAAAACAACTTATAATAATATCAATATCAGCTGGTGGGATTGACATCAATGATACCCTCGCATCATCTGTCCTATACGCCCCATATGGAGGTGAAGAGGCTGGATCTGGTCTTGCAGATGTACTATTCGGAGAACACAACCCGTCTGCTAAGATGCCTGTTTCAATCTATAAGCAATCATGGGCTGAAGAAATGAATAAAAACATCAACACGTCGATTGCAATATTTGACTTAGAAGTTGGTATTGGAAGGACTCATCGATACATATCTAAAGAATTTGTTAAACATGGTTTCGGATATGGTCTTTCATACACGAATTTTTCTTATTCAAATTTGAGTATTGAAGCTGAGACGGGTGACTATGTCGTTACCTTAAAATTTAGCATCACAAACACTGGATTGGTATTTGGGTCTGATATCGCTCAGGCTTATGCGTCTGTTCCAACAGTAGCTGGGCTGATCACACCTCAAAAGAATTTTATTTCATTTGAAAAAATTGACTTGGAGCCAAAGCAGTCAAAAACAGTTATTTTTAACATTTTAAAATCGTCTCTTGAAACTGCTCAGCATGATGGAAGTCGTATTTTTGTACCTTCAAAATATTCATTCTTTGTTGGTGGGAATCAACCTGGAGAGATTGGTTCGTCAGGTTCAGTCCTTCAAGGTAGTATTTCTTTATAAGCGGACGAGGATTTTTTTTTTATTTTTTCCGAAAACGACGTTATTTCTCTATCGAAACCTCGGTCATGATCTGCCTTTTTCTTTTTCTTTTTTTTTTTTTTTTTTTTTTTAAAAAAATATTTGCTTTCGTTTCTTTTTATCAGTGGGGTTCAGGCAGGTCAATATTTCTCGTAGAGAGGAACCTGATGAGAAATAATTTAAAAAAAAAAAAAAAAAGTCTCTTTGTTAACGAGGGACGTATGCTGTAAACTTTATTTTAACCAAGCGCAGCTATTTCTCTCTTCTTTACCATTCCGTGCCGACCCAGGTTCGCACTGAGAGGTTAAAACAAATTCAATACCGCTGACCATACTCACATTACTACAGCCATCATTTATAATTATGTCGAAAAAAAAGAAAGATCGGGATGTTAAAAAGCAAAAACAAGGAAATCAACAAGTGTCTCCAAAAGTATTGTTACTAATAGCAGTGGTAGGATGCTTAGTTTGTGTTTTAATGGCTCTTGCGGGTGGAGAAATTGAAGAGGAATATAACAGAGAAAGGAAACAAAATAATCCAAAATCACATTCGAAACCAACGACTGAAACAGAACAGAAGTTTTTAGCATGGCCGGGTACTATAAAACTAGGTGCTGGTGATGGTGTTGGGCTTGTTAAGCGTGAAGGATGGGGATGGGCGGTTCAAGCCCAATCAGATATACAACCAAACAGCACACTTTTAACTCTTCCTTCGAAACCGATCATCACAGTGCGATCAGTGTTATCCTCTATTACAGATGAGAGAGCTAAAGAGGTATTGGAATCGGCTGTCTATTTCGCTGAGGGAAGTGTTCGACATCATCAAATGATACTAACCTTAGCAATCTTATTAGAAAATAGAAAACCAAATTCATTTTGGAAGCCATGGTTAGATGCTTTACCTCTCTACACTAAAAACTTCATGAGTGACGTCTATTGGACTGAAACAGAGCTTCGTTGTGTTCCAGAATTGCAACAAAAAGGACGTCAGCATCGACTTAACACAATCAGAGATATGATTCAATTATTTAATACTCCGAGTTTACGAAGACTTTTATCATCAGAAATATCTAAAGAAGAAGTTACAAACGCATTCAGTATTGTCATTCGAAGAGCTTGGTGGAGACAGTCACCTGATTACTTAGCTTTGTATCCGGTCTTTGATATTACTGATCAGCGTGTAAGACAAGGTCCATTGTGGAGACCTTTGTCGATAAATAGCGCAGTTCATGTAGAAGAAGATAGTGGAAGGACTCACTTAGTGGCCACAGAGTTGATTAAGAAAGGATCGTATGCAGTGTCGTCGCCGTTAATACCGATGCTTCCTTCAGATGCTGCTGCTATGTTTGGAATTGTTGATCCGGACTTTGAGTTTGCTGCATCTGCATTGGACCTGCAGGAATACTCATCGAAGTGTACACAACATGATATGCTCATATATCACAATGGTACTGCTACTCAGCAGACTTTAACGTGTCTGGAGCACTATCTCAGGGTTTCGTCATTTCCTGAAAAGGAGAAATCTAAAAAAATTAGAAATTTTCTTGCTATGCAGGCTGAGTATCAAATTCCTATTTGGAAGATTCCTGCTGAGGGTGAATGCAGTGCTAAAAAATTGGCAAAACTCCCTCACGGAACAGAAATATTAAATATGATGACATCACACACTGAGCTGTTCCAAAATATGCAAACAGTTTATAAGAAAAGGAAGTGATTTCTTTTTTTTTAAAAAAAAAAAGAAAAAAACATTTCTTCCTCAACAGTTGAAAATGTTTATTCTTCGTTACTAACTATTTTTATTTATTTATTTCATTTTTTTGATTATTCTAATTCGTTTGAATGGAATTACTGTATCTCAACACACCATCGTATCGCATGGGTTGAGTGGCCTCGTTTTTGTAATTTCAATTCTTATTAATAAGTTTCTTTACAGTCATAACAACACAGCATGTGAGAGAATGTAAAAATTATGATGTCTGAAATTTTGATATCTGAAAAAAAAAAAAAAAAAAATAATTGAGATTAATTACCCAAAACCAGAAAAATCTTTTTATATATTTTTTTTAAAAAAAAAAGAAACCAGATGTTCAGAGCCGAAGGTTGCACGTTAAACCCGACCGGGCGAGTGGATGAAGAGAAGGTAAGAACTCACACGAAGTGGGACACTTATTCGAGAGAATACACGCAAAAGATTGATACAATTTCGGGTTACGTCGTCATAGGATTCTACATTGCTTTCACAGCAACAGTTGCGTATCTAGTGTACATAGATATTATTTTGAAGGAGGGTGCTACTCTCTAGGTCCATATCGCTCAATTCATTTTTTTTTTTTTTTTGCTTCTTCATCTATCCTATTGTGGCATGTTTTTTTAATCGTTCTGTTTTTTTTTTGCATTTAACAAGTATTGTAAGAATGAAAAAGAATGTTGGCAGCACATGTAAACCTCCTTTAGCTTTATCAGTTTAAGTCGGTTCACGGTTTCATGCACCAACAAACTATTTTCTGTATACTGATGTAGTCTGATGTTTTTTCTTTTTTTTGTGGCTTCAGTCCCTTTTTAATTTATTTTTTTTTTGTTCTTGAATTTTTCGACAAGAAAAACACTACTGTTTATACGGTCAGTATTGGGAAGGGGACTCCATGATAAATATTTCCTTCTCCTTTATTCTGAAACTTTATTCTACAAAATATCAATGTGGCTGTGCATCAATAATTTCCTTTACCATGAGTAAGGACCTGTTTTTTTTTTTTTTTTTTTTTTTTTTTTTTTTTGTGGTTATTAGGTACCATGTTAAAAGTAATTTCTGACATGACACACTATGATATTTATTTAGATGTATTTCTCGTTTTTTTTTCTCTTTCAAAAAATATTTTTTTTGTCATTCCCTCCTTGAAGTAGCAAACATTTGTTTTTTGTGGACTAAACTCAAGTGAGGGAAGTCGTTCTTTCTTATCTTTTTAAAGAAAACAGCTAACGATGTTCAAAACATAATAATTACCATCAGTCCCTCATCACATCCCTCATCACATATCAAAACAATGAGTGTTGGAGGATCTGATGAGATCTTTGAATTAATTGACGCTGATGGCAACGGTTGTCTATCACTGGACGAGGCTATTGAGTTTGGAAAGTGTTTAGGAGGTAGAGCTGGAGAATCAACAATCAAAGAGCTTTTTGACATCGCAGACGCAGACGGAGACGGTTCAATCGACAGAAATGAATTCAGTTCCCTCATAAATATGATTGCTTCGAGAGTTGGAATGGATGTCTCTGATATGCATACAACATTCAGTAAATGGTGTTTTGAACAGTTATTCGATCTCGTAGACAACGATGGAGGAGGAACTGTAACAGGTGATGAGCTGCTTAAACTAACCACAACTCTATCTTCACTTAAACACATTACTCATGAAGACGTCAGAAAATCTAAAGATCATCTCGGAATCAAAGTAACAGAAATGAATAAATCACAATTCGGTGAAGTTGTTGCCCACCTAACAAAAGGACTTCCTGTCTCGAGAGTCTTACGTGCGTTTTCTTCTGACGAGTTACATCGTAAGAGAACCGTCAGTGCTTTTACCGGATTCTTTGCGGCTGCTGGAGTTGCACATTTTCTAAAGAAGCGACTTCCAGATGTTCGAGCTGTGGAACAACAACAGGAACAGAAACATGGAGAGCTACTCCGAAGTCATTCTTTGAATTCCGACATTCTATCAGCTGGTGTCGGCAGCACTAGAGAAATGATGAGAAAATATCAACCGAGTTCTCCAGCACACTCTAAAACAACTACTGAAGTTGGATCAGATAATCGCCTGGTTTCTAATTCATCTTTTCTACAACCCACTTCACCCGTATTAATCCAGCAAGTTGTTAGTCCTACAGCCTCTCCAACTAGTTCAGGACGAGATGATTCACCTATTAGGCGACAGTTTCCAGTGGGGAGTGGAGATCATTCTCCTGCACCTCCACCTCGAAATGATAAAAAAGAAGTATTCCCTCACGTCTCTGAGAAAAGAGAACGTTTTTCAAATACCACCGAGCAGCTACGTCCTACACGAAGTAGTCCACTGCTGCTACCCCGTTCGAGTCCAGAAACTAGATCATCACTATCGCCATTGCAGTCCAGCATTAGAAGCAAAAGTCCAGCATCTCTATCTCGTGTTGTCCCAATGTCTGATCGCCGAGCGATGTTTATCGACAAGAGTGACACACCAGGATCAAGTTTGAAGGTTCCACAGAGGAGGAGAGCAGCGACGCAATTCAGTAAGAAAGTACCACCGACTACACGATCAGTGACTCCCCCGAGTAGTTCAGAGAGATTGAGTTCTACAGCACCGAGTCCCTCAGTGAAAGTGGAGTCTCCAGTGCGGGGCGTACCTTCCGTGAGAGTTGACTCTCCCGCAGCACAGATCACACAAAGTATCCCTCAAGTAAGTGAGCCTCCAGTGCAGATGACAGTTGACTCTCCCGCAGCGCAGATCACGCAAGGTGTCCCTCAAGTAAGTGAGCCTCCAGTGCAGATGACAGTTGAGTCTCCCGCAGCGCAGATCACGCAAGGTGTCCCTCAAGTAGATGAACCTCCGGTGCAGATGACAGTCGAGTCTACTGTACCTACAGTGACAGTCGCGTCTCCCGCAGCGCAGATCACACAAAGTGTCCCTCAAGTAAGTGAGCCTCCAGTGCAGATGACAGTCGAGTCTCCCGCAGCACAGAGCGTACCGTTGTCGCAGGCAGGGTCTTCAGTGCCTCCAGTGACAGTCGAGTCTCCTGTACCCACAGTGACGATCGAATCTCCTATCAAAGCGTCGCCGTCTCCAGTTTCGGTACCTGTCGCTAGTGTTGAGCTTCCGAGAGAAGAGGGTTCCCTGTCACTCTCTCCAGCACCGAGAGTTAATCACAAGAATGCATCGACTCCAGCGGATACTAAAAGTCAGTCTGCTGCGCTGTACATCAAACCACTACCACAAATGCGAGGGCCTGACAGAAATGAGCGCTGTTGCAACTGGCTTCGTGAGACTCTGTCCCCTCACGGTACTGTCATTGCTATCGTTTCTGATCTTGTTGAGGGTCACGCTCGTGTTATAATGTCTTCTGCTGCGGAAGCTGATGTGATAGCCAACGCGGGGATTAAAACTTTTAAAGGAGACAGACCTATGGACATAAAACTACTATGTGATGTTAACTTTGGGACAGAACAAGGTGAGTTAGAAGATATTGGTGAAGAGTATGTCGAAGAAGCAGACCATGATGATGCCTTGAGCTTTTCACTTTCTCCTTTTAGAAGGTCAAGAGAAGATAATCCAGATGCGGAACCACTCGATACGATGGCTGTTAAACACAGTCTAGGTAGAGGACATTTCCCTTGTGAAGATAAAACATCACCAGGGTTGTGTGTAATGCCACCGTGGACTGATGATCCAAGTATAGTTGTACCCCCTTGGTCTGATGATTTACCACAGCAACCAGTTCCACCGGGAATCGATCCTGATGCTGCTGACTTTATAGATATACCTGTACCTAGCCCTCGTCATTTTGAAAAGCAACCTCCTCCTTCATTACAACCTGACGACAAGCGTTCTTCTTGGATACGAAGTACTCTAAACTACGGACTTCGTACTATGCTTGATAAGCGGCGAAAGGATATGAATGGAATAAAGATACTTCAAGGTAGTGTCAGGGGGAGGTCTAACGGGTTCTCTGGTATTGAAGTTCTCAGAGTTTCTGCAGGTCTCGATGAATTACCAATAGCACCAGCAACGCCACCCAGGGATATGTCTCCAAAAAAAACCCCTATCAGAAAACGTGTTTTCCGCAGAAGCCTTGCCGAGAAGAAAGAACGCTGCAGTAAAATAGAGTCAGCGGCTAAGATATTTGCACAGGCAAATACACCTTCGTCTGTGAAGTCAACGACGTTGGATATGAAGCACGCACCCACTGTGAGACATGCTCATTGTCCTCCTGTTTATAAAAAGATTGTATCCCTTGAAAATAGTCACAACCAGAATCCATTGGACCCAATGATTGAATCTCGTTATATAGGTCTTGTGATGAATGTTGCGGAAGAGTCGAAACAAAAAGCTTTAGAAAGGTCTGAAAATCTACTCAAGGGAACACCTTCTCCTCAACGTCAACGTTGGACAGAACCAAATGAGCTATCACCTGATGAGCAATCTACTTACGCAGATTATGTAAGGAATGAAAGTGGACGACGACATCCATCAGTTGTTGTTGGAAGTAATGTGTATAACTCATCTAGAGCTCAGTCAAAACAGCAACGTAAAGAAGTATCAACACATGAAATGGATGAACCAATCCTTGTCGAGACTACACAACGTCGTGAAGAATCTATCAGCGGACAAACAGCATCACCAGTTGCTGTTGAAGATGAGATTGTTAGTGATAATTTCTGTAGAGGTGAATATGCTTTTAGGGAACCTCCGATAGCGAATGGTGAGATAGACTGGGAATCTCTGGATGCGATTGAAAAAGAGATATCTCGACAGACTACGTTTCTACGTGCCCATGCAGCTCTACCTGAAGAAGATGAAGTAATCACTGAGCAGAATGATACAGATACTGATCTTGATCGACTTCAGCGACTCAACAACGATGCTGATTCTCGTGAAGTTAAAAGACGGCTCACTAGAGATCACATGACTATAGATCTTATGCTTAATCAAATAAATTCAGTTATTGGCCGTTCATAAAAAGAATTGGATTTATCTTTAAATTATACAGAAAATAATAATATAACAACTGTGATTTTTTTTGTTTTTTTGTCACGAAACCGCGAACCGACTTAAAACTGACAAAGCTAAAGGAGGTTTACGTGTGCTGCCGACATTCTTTTTTTTCGTTCTTACAATACTTGTTAAATGCAAAAAAAAAACAATTAACGCCCATCAGATTTCTATTTATTTTTTTCACAGTTTCAGTGAATTCAGGGTTATTAAATTAATTCAAAAAAAAAAAATTCTTTTTTTTCTTTTTTTCTCTTACACAAATCGTTTAGGTTTGGTTAACAGATATTCTTTTATTTAATTTACGGCAGTTTTGATGTAAAAAATATATATATTGCCTTTATTGGTCTTTTTTTTCTGAAAAAAAAGTTTTATTTTGTTTTGTTTTTTTTGTATTTTTCTGATTCCCAATTTGTATCTTATCCTAAAAAGGGAAGTTTCTAAGTTGTTTTTTTATTATTATTATTATTATCATCATTTTTTTTTTTTTCCCCCTCTCAACTCAGTATTTGCATATATAACCAAAAAACAACCTCTATCAAAATAATAAAATGGTTCTCGCAATTGGTATCCTCGCTTTGGTTCTCGCATCTGCAGCCGACGTCAAACCGTCAAAGAAAATGAGAGACAGAAAGCAGACACAGAAAAAGAAGAAGAGATCCAGCAGGGGAAGCACGTTATCAGCCGCATCAACAAGCACTGTAAACACAGATAAGAGCACACTCAGTGTTAGTAGTTTAAACAGCTCCGTTGAAAGTATATAGGGAAAATAGGATCGCTTCCATAGGATTATAATTATAATTAATACATAACTCGTAGGTAAAAAAAAAAAAAAGATAGATGACAAGCGATTATTTTTCCCTACTACCCACTCTTCAAATTACCCCCTTTTTTTTTTTTTTTTCTTCTTTTTTTTTTCACACCACATACTTATCCTATTATTTTTTTTTCACAACAAAAAAAAAAAAAAAAAAAAAAAAATGGCCTGTTTTCAGACAGCGCTTCTTGTGTTTTTAATTTTTTAATTTTTTTTTTTTTCGGATACCTGAACACTAGTTGGTTATTTTGAGCAAGTTTTTTTTTTTTGTTGTTTAGATTCATTCACGTTGGGAATTTACTCAAAAAAAAAAAAAAAAAAAAAAAAAAAAAAGGGTTTACAGTTTTTAAGAAAGCGATGTACGCAGACTAAGAGTTCACTCTATTCTGGCAGCCACTAAGGCAAACCTCTTTACAAAAAAAAAAGATGCAATTTTCTAGACAGCCGAAAAGGCAATCCGGAAAGAGCATTTACATAAGTAATGGAATCGTTCAAACAAAGTACAGCGCTCATAGCAAAATGCGCGATTTTCTAGACAGCCGAAAAGGCAATCTTGAAAAAAAAAGCACTCACATCAGTGATTGACGATTCGTCTGCAAAGCCAAACAAAAGTACAGCGCTCATAGCAAAAATGCGATTTTCTAGACAGCCGAAAAGGCAATCTTGAAAAAAAGCAGTTCTTAATGAAAACTCGGAAGGTAAATTCTACTCGTGGTGATCCTCCTTATGATGCGAATCTGTTTTTGTGCTTGAGATCTGCTGGACAATTACATAAAAGGAAGGCAGTTGTTTTCAAAATGTGCGAAGTGTGTTTATTGATGTACCTCAAAAGGTATTCATCAAAACACAATATTTATACTATTGGTTGTGTCTTTGCGATTAGCCTCAAAAGAAAATAATATAATTAATAAATGAAGGCGATTGGGTAGTTTGTGCGTTTTTGGAAACTTGCTCAAAAAAAACTATAGTTCAGTGTTATCTTTTTTTTTATTTCTTCCTACCTTTTCACCCGCTTAATGTACCCCATCAAGTTACCCCCTTTATGTTTCACGGACCTCTCCCTCTCTAATTAAGCAAGGCTGTCTATGGTGTTACACAGGTCCGTAGTTTTGATTGGATACTTGATTGCTACAGTTGCTGACCACGAGATGGTCAGTGAAAAAAATCTTAACTTTACATACTGTGAGTGAATGCTGGAGGAGGTTCCTTCTATTGTTCACTCCTTTTTTTTTTTTTTTAAACTTTTCCGTCGCTCTTAAAGGATACTATTTTCTGAACCAATCCAAGGTAGGCATTTTTATTTTATGTTTATGACAGCAGGTCGCGAAGATAAGAAGTTAAGGGGGAAAGTTGTGGCAAATCTTCTTGGTTTTTTTTTCTTTTTTTTTCTTACTGTTGACCGTATTCGCGAGGTTACAATTTTACTTTATTAGTTTTAGGCTTTGTATAAACGCATGACCTATTATTTTCTAATATTTTTTGCTGGCTTTGGATAACTTTTCTTTCGCTTTTCATATTGACAACGTTTACTACCCCCAACCGTATGACTATAAACAGGGCTGTTCCCCTACCTTGAAGTTTCTTTCAAATCGGATTGATTGTTTCCCTTTAGACAAAATTTTAATTTTATGATGTGCTTACACATTTATTATTGGGTAATATAGACAGGAGGTGCTCAAATATGTTCACGTCGCCTCCAAGCGGTATTTTTATTTTGCAATTGTACGGCTGCCGCTGACGCCAGTTATTTTAGTTTTCCTTTTAGTGAGCGTAGGACGTTTTAAAAAAAAAAAAAAAAAAAGTATCAATATCTTTATTTATCATCACTTAATGGTTGTAGACAGGTGCTTATTGCCCCATCTATGACCAGATGCTGTCGTATTTATCTCATTTCGGTTTTTTTTTTTTTTTTCGAAACTGGTATAGGCTAGTTGCAAGTCAGTTGCAAACTACGCTGTGTTCAGGATGCCCCTGTCACAGTAAGCCTATACCATAAGAATCCTAACAAAATAGGGCTTTGTAGCTCTATGGCGTTTTTACCCGATGCTTCATAGTGTTGCTGCGTCAGTGATGCACAATATTATGCAGCAGATTTCTTAATGTTTTTATAAAGACGGCCATGCTTAGTAACTGGTTGGCAGATCTTTTTTTATATGTTTTTTTTGTTATGTTTCTTTATTTTGTTATTTTTTATAGTCTAATTTATTATCCAGTATTTTTTTTTTCCCCCCGACCCTCCCCCCTTTTTTTTTTTTTTTTTTTTTTTTTTTTTTGTACTGACGAAGTAACCATTCGGATTAAGAGCCGTTATGGTATCTATTTCCCTGTGGCTCTGAAGACTGTTGGTCTCATTCACACTCCGGCCTTGTGCCAGTGTATTAGAACCATCGAGGACAAATCTCTTTACAGATTCGTTCCAGGCAGTAGTTATCAGACTTGTCTGAGCTACATACACAGTGATGTCTGCGATCAAAAAAAAAAAAAAGCTGCGTAAAGGCTTATCTGAATGGTTTTTTTTTTTCATTTTTTTTTTTTTTTTTCATACAATTGTGCTTTTATTGCCCAAATTTCGTTGTCATTTTTATTTTGATCAACGTCTCATTCAATTTATTCCTTCATTTTTTTATTTTATTTTTATTTTTTTTTTTTTTTTGGGAAAACTCCCTAATTCCATAAGCAATAGTTCGAAATCGCCAACTCATCACAAAAATATTTAACCACCCCCCATCAAGTTACCCTCCACTATGACCAAAGTTCTTTTACTACTGGTATGACCGCTGAATAGTGACCCGGGGGTCGCGGGTTCAAACCCCGTGACACCATTTTTTCCCTTGTACTGATGGAAAATGTGACCCAAAATAGTGTCAAAGGGCGGTTTGATCACTAGTCCGTTGCAATAAATCACCGAAACCCCTCCCGTGAGCAATCAGTCAAAAATGTTACTGTGAAAGTTCACTAGTGAGACTAAGAACCCCAACCAAAATTCACAAGGACTTCGAACAGCATTCAAAATTAGGTAATTCTTGTCAGGTATTGAGAACAGAAATTCTCAGGTTAGTAAAAGCCTGCCCTGTGAAAATGTAGTTTAATGATCCTCGTCATCGATTAGGTTTCGTGACTCAGAAGTCTTTGTTATGCGGCTATCCATTAGGTCGCAAGTTTTTTTTTTGTTGAGAGTTGGCGATTTCGCAAACTGTTTTGGAGGAAGGTTTTCCCTTTTTTTCTTTAAAACCTCCAGTTGTTACTATTTAGTTTTGACATGTCTGGCAATCAGTGAGGAGTTTCATTCCGCGGACCCCCCAAAAAAAGATAGTAATGGCTGGTAGAGTTGTCACTCTATTTATTTATTTTTTATTTCCTATTATTTGTTGTTCTCTTCAGAAAGCATGAAGAAGCATATAACTGGTAGTTTTTTAAATACTAAAAAAAATTAAGGAGAGAGATTTGGTACTTTGAATTACGACTTTTTATATCTTTTTTCCCTCAAGAAGAAACAACAACAAAAAAAAAAAAAAAAAAAGAAACCTATTACCACGCATACGTTATACTTTTTTTTCCTTCTTTTTTTTTTCTTCTAAAGTTGTAATGATGTGTATTAAAGTTCAATCAGCCTTGGCCTCTATTCATCTGTGCGCCATGACTGATATCGAGCTTAAAACCAAGAGTCTCTTTTTTTTACGTACCTGAAAAAAAAATATTTCCTTTTAACCCCGAAGTAATGTTGCAGTCTTTCAGCACTAATCTGATTGTATCCACCTGGTGCTTATTAATAGAAACGCCTTTGAAACTATTACCTTGGGGGGAAATCACTGAAGAGTTATATTCTAGTGTCTTGGTACGGGGGATGAGGATTGATAGGAAAATTATCACTCTTGGTTGGGAAAAAGAACAAAAAAAAAAAAAAATAAGTCACATAAAGTATTGTGAATTTATTATATTTGCTAATTTTTTTTTTTTTTTTTTTTTTAATTTAAATTCTAATTTTAATTTTTTTTTTTTTTTTTTTTTTTTTTTTCCTTTTCCCAAACGGAAAAAAAAAGAACCTAATACCATCGGGATAGACAAAAAAACCGAAGTCAAAAACGGGCGAATGCAAAAAAAAAAAAAAAAAAAAAAAAAAAGCAGCATCAAGACAGAAGAAAATACGTACTTGCTTGCTAATAAAAAAAATGTTTTTAACCGTGTCACGAGATCTTTGATTGATAGGCGTGTCCTTTCATGCAGATATTGATGCTGCTTATTCTAAGTTAATGCACGCAACGCGTGACATTTTCAGAGCAGTGTTATCGAAATCAGCAATTGTTTTGGTCTCGTGGCTTTTAAATATTTTTTTTTAAAATAATGTTTTTTCCTCCTCCTCTTCCCTTCACTTTTTGTTTCTAGATCATTGCTATGTTTTTTTTTTTTTTTTTTTGAAATCCCTTCCCCTTCTTTATAAGATAACCTTTATAAGTTAAAGTAATAATTTTACATTATCGATAGTATTCCTTTTTTTTTTTTTTTTTTTTTTTTTTTTTCCCGTCTTTTTTCGCAATTCCAACCTCTGAAAGATTATCTTGATGGCTCCTATTTAATGTCGAGATGGCATTCCTTGGTTGTTTATTTATTTTATCATCATCATTTTTTTTTTTTTTTTTTTTTTGTTCTTGCTTACCGCCCAGGTACTAAAATCATAGTTATTTTTTATTTATCTCACGGTGTCCTAGGGCAAAATGTTTTTTTTTTTTTCCGTTTCTTTTGTATATTAAAAGTTAGCTTTCATTAAGACATTGTTCTTCAATATAATGTCATCGGGAATTTATTTTGTTACATAGTAGGCTCTTCTTGTAAAAAAAATACATTTTTCTGTTCATATGCCCTATCCTGTCAGAATAGTTAAAGAAAAGACTCGATTTTTGTATTCATTTATTTTCCTGTTTTTCCTGTTTTTTTTTTTTTTTTTTTGAAATTTTTTCAAAAAAAAAAATTCTTTATTTCTTTTGGCCTTTTCTGATATGTTCGAAACTAACATACATTTGTAAAAAAAAAAACCAAAAAAAGAAAAAAAACAAAAAAATTATTTTGCTGCCACCTAATCCACATGTCGATTGTTGTTGTGGTTTCTTCACATGGCGTAAAATAGGTTTTCTTTTTTTTTTTTTTTTTTTTTTTGCAGAAAAGAGTTTCGTTGTATTTCAGATGTTTATCTATGTTACCGTGACATTCAAATTGAGGAAGCAACTTGCCTGATATATTTGGAAGTGCTTTAGGTATTTTCAAATATCTGGGTTGAGTTGACTGAATCGTTATGTTTTATTTTTCATTTTTCTTAAATTAAATTTCCTTAAGATTCGTAGTGAGCAACTAAACGTTAGTTCTATTTTTCTTTTTTTAATTTTTTTTTTTTTTTTTTTTAATTGCGCTTAACAAGTAAGAGCTAAAACGGGGTAACTGATATTTCGTGGGCTTTGACTTCCCTGACTTCGAGGAAAAAAAAAAAAAAAAAAAAAAAAAAAAAAAGAATGTTAGCAGCAAACGTGAACCTCCTTTACCTTTCTCCGGTTCACTGTTTTTCATGTACAACAAAAAAACATCACAGTGTTATATTACGAATTTTTTGTATAGTTTTAATGTTAAAGCCGAATTTTTGTTTATTATTATTATTTTTTTTTTTTTTATATCAAGCTGTGTCCTCTGTTGCTGGTAAGTGGGTAATTAGCACCCTGAGGGATCCTCTGCTCGTTTGGTATTGATTGACATCACGCGGGTATATCCTGAAGTTAATGTGCTTTTTTTGACTTTGAAAAAAAATTCTTTTTTCCGATTTCTATAAAACAAGCAACGCAGCTATGATTTCTCCTCATTTTTTTCTTCTTTCCCCCAAGCATTCAACCCTAATTTTTGTGTTCCCGTTATGTCAGATACCGTACATTATGAGCCATCCTTTTTCGCCCCTTCGCTTCTCTGATGTTTCCTCATTTAGATGGCGGGCTAGGCTCGGTGGTTGCTTAAAATGAAATAAAAAAAAAAAACACACACACAAATATTTTTAAATAAAACTGCGAGGCTCTCGCGGGACTTATTTATATTTCTTGAACTTTATTTTCTTCTCTTCCTCTCTCTCTCTTTTTTTTTTTTTTTTTTTTTTTTTTTTTTGTTTGTTCGATGCGTTTGTTGTGCGCAATAATCTCACACAGATGCAAACCTTACACAGAAGTCTTTTTTCCATTATCCTAATTTTGCTTAGTAGACATCTTTTAAACCTACTGAGGTGGAAACCCACCCTGGAGGTACAACACAGATGTGTTCTTGCGAAAAAAAAAATTAGTATGGAAAAAGAATGAAAAAAAAAAAAAAAAAAAAAAAAAGCAGAACATCTTTCCTGACGACTTATATTTCGTTGAACCCCACCCGTGATCGAACACCGGTAACTGAATAAGTAACCCAACCCAAGACACCGAATTTTTTTTTTTTGGCATCAAAAAAAAAAAAAGAAATCTTAACGATTCTGTTGGTGCATCGTTGTACTGTTTAGGGGATTCTATTCGTCTTCCTTATTGTAGTACTTATCTTTAAAAAAAAAAAAAAAAAGAAAAAACCTTTTTTTTTTTAAAAGAGAGTTATGATTCTCGCTGTCTTGTGTATTATTTGTTGAACACTCAAGGAATATTTGTTGCTTTTTTTCGCTGAAAATTTGAAACCCAAAAAAAGAAAAAGAAGAGAATGAGGAATTAGGTGTGCAGCAAAATAAGGGAAATCAAGACACCGTGGGGCGACTCTTTTTTTAAAAAAAAAAACAAGAAAAAACAAAATCAGAACGAAGGAAAGTAGCATCACGGGTCTTGCCCGCTATCGCAGTTTTTTTTTCTTTTTTTTTTCTTCTTTTTTTTTTTTAAAAACTCCCTTAACTGTTAATTGTCTTATGTTTAATTTTTATTCTAATTTATAAAATTTTTCATCAGTACGTAAGAAATGACTTCGCGACATTAGTTGACAGTTTGATTCCAAGTCATAACCATAATCAAATAAGTAGGTTTTTAAACATCTTCAATTTTTCGTTCAGGTGGACATGTCTGGAGGAGGTCGCTTGGCTTACCAAAAGTCACTAAAAGAATACCTAGACGGTTGTTATTCTTACGAACCACCGAAGGAAAAAGATCGACTCGCCAATGTAATTTCATCATTTGTAACACCAAATGGAACACCAAACAACTTATGGCAAGAGGTAGAAGACGAAACACTCATGGAGCATCCTCACTACAGAGGTGATAGAAAAAAAACTATAAAATTAACCCAAAGCAATCAAAGTAGTATTGCGGTATCACCAGCAAATTGGTGGGAACCAGATGCGTCGGTTAACGAAGCTGAGAAGAGATTTGTCGAAGCTGTCGCATCTCTCGGAAAGAAGTCACCAAATGCTAGTGAGGAGTGGAATGATATTGGTTTGGTCAGACCTGCTCAGGTGATTTCAAAAAGACCACAGAGAAATGAAGTCAGGTCTTGGAGACGTCAACCACAACAGCAACCTCAACCTCAACCTCAACCTCAACCTCAAAATATCAGTCCCATAAGAACATCTCCACAACGACCACAACAAAAAAAAGAATGGGATGACGGTAGTCCTAAACGACACAGAAGTCCTCCCAGATTGACGTCAACGAAACCTATCAATGATGATCTTTACAGCGATCCACCTTCAGCTATTCCAACTCATTCTCACTACAACGTCTATCCGGGAGAGGGAAATGTTACTTATTCTCAACTTTATAAAATGCAAAAACGAGAAGATCAACTAAAACACAAACAAACTCCAAGATATGACGCACACAGAGACGAATTACTAAGCCAACTGAGTCGCAACAGAGAACTAATTCCATCACCGAAAGTTGATAGATACGTCAGTCAGGCAATTCCTAAAGACAGTTCTTACACTCACAGTGTTAGTTTCGCAGACGAAGACGACGTGACATTAATCGAGCAAAACGGGAATAACAATTCTCCTGTAAACTATATCCTTGAAGACGATGATGGAGGTGAAGAACTATTCAACGTCGATGATCAAATTCAACAAGAAGAAAAAGAATCACCAACACCGCCACCTCTATCAGTACCTCTAAGCAGAATAGATGATTTAACTTTATTAAACGCGTTGAAAAGGAGAGAGGATGGTGAACAATATTCTTCTTTTATTGTTGACAATGAAGACGAAGCTTCCATATCAGAAATTGGGATGCGAGCAAGAAAACAAACAATTGACTGTGAGGCTTGGATTAAAGCTAAACCAACAATGACATTTGCAAAGAATCCTAAAAAGATTGTTATATCAGGTCAAAACTGGCAGCGTTCATTAAACGAGTCGTACAGCAAGAGACAAACTGTTCACTCACAGCTGGGACTGTTCACCCCAAATGTTAGTTTAGCATCATCAACACATAGCAGTCATGGTCACAATAAACCAACTCCATCGTCAATTCGAAATAATCAAAAGTCTTTCACTGCAGAGCCGCTTGCTGGAGACGCAATTCGTCCTCAGCGATCATCTGCCAGATCTGCTTCGTCGTCGAGACAAACAAAAGGAGTTCCAGGTCCGTGGGTTGGAGAAGCGCCTTTGCGCTGGACTCAAAAACCTCGGTAGTGAATCACCCTGTTCTTCAAAAATAATAATAATAATAATAATAATGATTTTTTTTTTTTTCCTTGAAGGGAACTACCTCTGAAGTTCACAACAACAACAGTTTCCAAGTTGTTGTGGTTTTTGAGCATTATATTTTTTTATTTTTTTTTCTTCAGCCCAGAATAAAAAAGTAATTAAATTGTTTTTTCCCTTTTTTTTTCTCTTTTATATTCCTGTACCTTCCCATTATGTCTTCTGTTCTGAAAAAAATATATGATTTTTTTTTAAAATTTCTATTTAACAACACAACTCAGTTCTGATTCACGATAATGGGTTATTATGATGCGGATGCCGCCGCTCAGCATGAGGAAGAGCGGCAAGCAATGTGGCGAATCATCACTTTGGGAGTGATATTCTTCGTAGCAGTTGTCGTCAGATTGTTTTCAGTGTTGAGATTCGAAGCTATTATCCACGAATTTGATCCATGGTTTAATTATAGAACATCCGACTATTTAGTAGAAAACGGAATATACGATTTCTACAATTGGTTTGATGTTGACGTATGGTATCCACTTGGAAGAATTGTCGGAGGTACGATCTATCCTGGTCTCATGGTGACTTCAATGATATTTTCAAGGGTCCTCGCTTTTGTTAATTTCAATGTCGAAACCAGATTGATTTGTGTGTTCTTAGCACCAATCTTTGCTGGAAACACATCTTTAATCACTTACTGGTTCACTAAGGAAATATGGAATGAGAGAGCCGGTTTGTTAGCTGCATTCTTCATCGCAATTGTTCCATCTTACATCTCACGTTCAGTAGCCGGATCGTACGACAATGAGGGAATTGCGATTTTTGCTTTGGTAGCCGTCTTCGCTACCTTCGTTAAGTCAGTTAAAACTGGTTCCATGAAATGGGTTTTCATCTCCGTCCTGACTTACTACTACATGGTTAACGCATGGGGTGGTTATATTTTTATTATCAACTTACTCCCATTGTACACTCTCGTCATGATCTTTGTTGGAAGGTACAGTCTAAAACTACACGTCGCATACTGCTCATGGTACGTCTTAGCAACCTTAATCTGTATGCAAATTCATTTTGTTGGATTTCAGGCAGTTCAAACTGGAGAACATATGGCAGCAGCAGGAACATTCTTCTTCTTGCAGGCGTATGGGTTTGTTAACTTTATTAAGAATCATTTAGAGCCAGCGATGTTTAAGGAACTTCTGAGTATGTTATTAATTGGATTCGGAACATTAGGTGTTGCCGCAGCTGTTATCGGATCGGCAACTGGTTATATCGCTCCTTGGACTGGTCGATTCTGGACACTTTTAGATCCTACATACGCAAAGATTCATATTCCAATCATTGCATCTGTATCAGAGCATCAACCAACTGCATGGTCATCGTACTTTTTTGATTTTCACATGTTGGCTTATCTCATTCCTGTTGGTGTTTGGTTCTGCATGAACAGACCAAATGAAGGCACCATCTTTATTACTGTTTATGGAATGTCGACAGTCTACTTCAGTGGTGTTATGGTGAGACTGATGCTCGTATTAGCACCTGCTGCTTGTATTCTCGGAGCTATTGCTACTTCAGAACTGCTTGTCGGATTCTTAAAGTCACTCACTAAGGAAAAAGACTCATCCGACACAAAACGTGAAACAAAACAACAAAAGAAAGGAAAAGCTGCTCAGGCTGACAAAACAGCTTCCAATGAGAGGATCAGTACTGGATTTCAATGGGCTATTTTGGTTGGATTAATTTGGACTATTTTAACATACGTTATGCACTGCACATGGGCTGCATCAGAGGCCTACAGCAGTCCAAGTATCATCTTAGCAGCGAGAGGTCACAACGGTGAACGGATTATATTCGATGACTTCAGAGAAGCCTACCAATGGCTCAGAGTAAACACTGAAAGAGATGCTAAGATCATGTCGTGGTGGGACTATGGATACCAAATTACCGGTATGTCGAACAGAACTGTTCTTGTTGATAACAACACGTGGAATAATACACACATTGCAACTGTTGGAAAGGCGATGGCATCAAAAGAAGACGTATCTTATCAAATAATGAAGAAGATGGATGTTGAATTCGCTCTCGTAATCTTCGGAGGAATGGCCGGGTACAGCAGTGATGATATTAACAAGTTTCTTTGGATGGTTCGAATCGGAGGAACCCTCGACAACGACATCCGCGAATCTGATTATCTCGCAGCAGGAGGACGTGACTACACAATGGGACCATCAGCTGGAGCAGCTATGCTTGATTCTCTGATGTATAAAATGTGTTACTACCGATTTGGTGAAGACAGTGAAGGTGGAGCTCCTTCAGGTTATGACCGCGTCCGCAACTACGAAATCGGTCGTAAGAAATTCGAGCTAAACTACATTGACGAAGCATTCACTACTGAGCATTGGATAGTAAGGATTTACAGAGTCAAGAAAGAGAAGAATCGCAAGCCAACAGCACCCCCAAACGTTCCCCTCATCCCTTCATTCGAAACCGCACCCAAGGAATGATATTTATGAAGAAAAAAACGTTATCCCTGTTCCACTTATAGAATTAGCGAGAAAAAAGAAATTAAAAAAAAAAATAAAAAATAACTTGTTGTTAACCGTAACGATTCTTGAAACGTTTTTCCTTAAGAGTCGCAGGGGAGAGAATCTAGGGGAAAAAATAAAGAAAAATTAAAAAAAAGTGAGTTGGTTCCGTCGGAGAAGCATAACGAAAGGGAGGAAAAAAAAAAAAAAAAAAAAATTCCAAAAAAAAAAATAATTCAAGAAAGAAACTGGTTGGTGATTACCTAGTGTGAAACAACGACTCCGTTCAGTGTAGTTAACTTCGTTTTCTTCATTTCTTCGCCGCATTAGGCACTTGTGCTGATGTGGTAAGACACGCATCGTGCTCTTTATGACTGTATAATCGATCGAGAAAACAAAAAAAAAAAAAAAAATCGTGAAAAAACAATCAAACAAACATAACCAATATTTCCTTACAGGTGCATTGTGTCTACTGATGATTAGCATAAGAATGTTCAACATGAGTAGTTTTGTTTTATTAACCAACAATAATTTTATTTTAAACAGCTGGATCGAGTAGCAAACCATGACTAAGGGTACCACATCCAAGGGAGAAAGAGGTCACCACAGTCACAGACTGTGCAAGAGATGCGGAAAGAGATCATTCCACACAAGATTGAGAAGATGTGCTTCATGTGCCTACCCAAACCCGAGCATGAGAAGATATCATTGGAGTGTTCAGGCGATCAGAAGAAGAACTACCGGAGCTGGTAGAATGAGATTCCTGAAGAAGGTTGAGCGTAGAGCCGGAAACAACTTCAGAGTATGTTTTGTTATTTTCACACGGGAAAAAAAAAAAAAAAAAAAAAAAAAAATCCAACAGGAGGGAACCGTCGCTAAGTTCCAGGGACAAAAGAAGGAATAAGCCTCGTAACTTATATGTTGGCGATTCGTATCAGTTTGTATTCATCAGAAAGGGAGTGACACGTTCGGACTAGCTCAAGTCTTTTCCGATAATATTATGATCTGATTGCACATATATTTTAATTCTTTTATTTTTAGGTAAATACATGTGTTGATTTTGTCTGAGGCTTAAACTACGCCTCTCCTTTGTGAACGTTTGTTTGTACTAACGGTTCATCTCAAAAAAAAAAAAAAAAAAAAAAAAAAAAACAGTCGAGGGGAGGGGCAACCAACACCAATAACAACAATAACAAATAAATAAAACAATGATCTCCCTATCGATAAAAAATCTAAACGTAAGTCTGTCACTTGCCTGTGTTTTAGTAACGGCTATTCTCTGTACCTCACTTGTGCTAAGAAGCTCTGATAAGGCTTTGGATGATACAAAAAAGGCAAGAAACGAAGCATTGGGTGAATGTTTTCAAGTTGGTGAAGAAAATATATTTGAGAGAACAGAAGACTATCTGTCTTTATTATCAACGACTACTGAGGATTATTTTAGATCGTATTTATTAGGACACGTAAGACTGATTGAAACACTGCTGGGTTTAATGCAAACGTATCCACCTCAAGTCAGTGAGACTTGGCAATTTTTACAACAACACAGAACTATTATGTGTCAATTGTTTGGTAGATTTTCTCAAAATGGATTAACAGCTTTGGGAATCATGAATAGAAAGCTTCAAGTTCTTATGGTTCAAAGAGACTACCTGTCATTGAATAATTCAGTTTATCAAAACACTCAACTTCAGAGTGATAATGGAACTGATTTTGATGTTCCTGGTGGACGACCTGCTATCGAACGCCTTCAGGTTGGATCTGTTGACCCAAACACATGTCAGTATCTCAATCCAATTGAGGTAGATTCAACAACAGGTCAGCACACTGGTTGTCCTGAAACAGCCGTTGCAACTAACGGAGCTGTTCCTGACCAGGTTTGTAATGTTCGAGGGTACCATCCTTTTACTGATTCGTATAGGTTAAAAACATTTATTGATCCTGGAGTCGATGGTATAAGGTGGAGTCATATCGTTTCTGTTTCAGGGTATGCTGCTCTACTGTCAGTAGGGATATATACTCATCCTGATGCTCCAGTTAAGAAGATGGGGATGGCTTTTAATGGTCTTGATTTACGAGAAATTTCTGAATTTTTACACAATATTAAAATCGGAGGAAGGGGTAGGATATATGTCTGTGTCAGAGACACTTGGCTTGCTAACAAGATGCCACCTGCGTTGGTTGCTTCTTATGCTAACGACAGACTTCGTACTCTAAATCAAACACATTGGTTAATTGGAGTCTCTGCTGGTAGTAGTATCGAAGCTATTGATGGAACTGCAAGAGCATCTTTCGTCACGATGCATTCATTAAACGCGACTGATCCAATTATAAGCAAAACCGCTAAGTACATTCATCAGTCTCCAGGTCAATACGAAGCTTTGGTTAATTTAACACAGAAGTCGGTTCATCAATTTGACCTGGGCAACCAAGATTTATTCTTTTTAAAAGTGAGAGTCTTCACAACAGTCCATGGAATTAATTGGTACACCGTTTTAGTGATAGATAGAAAGTACATATTAGGAACGGTTGATAAAAGAACAACTGAAGTCACAATCTCAATTAACAAACAAGAAGAGAAGATTGATAGCGACCTGAAGTCTAGCAGAACAGTTCTATATATTGTCATCAGCATTGCAACTACTTGTTTAATCGTTGCGAGTATGGTTGTAGTTTTCTTTATTGTCGCCCCGTTGACTGAATTAGAACGAAGCATGGCTTCGGTTGCTCTGATGAAATTAGAAAATGTTGACGTGACAGCAACGTCGCATTTAAAGGAAGTACAACTAATGCAAATTTCATTTTATAAAATGATTACCAACCTAAAAGAGTTTCGCAACTATCTTCCACATTCTATATTGGAAGAAGCTGAGGCCACAGACATGACGGAGTCCTCAGATGCCGCCGTACCAAGCAACGTCTTAAATAAAATAAAAAGTCCCGGAGAAACAAGCGTAACACCACCACCACCAATGCTTCATAAACGGAATTCTGATGTTCGAAGTTCTCAAGGAAGTACGTATGCCCCTTCAGATGATAGTGGCATCTTCGGAGCAGGCATGATGGATGTGAGACATAAAAAAATCACTATGTTAGTGATGAACATTTCTGGATTTTTAGATATGGTTTCTGATTTTCAATATTACAGTGCTCATGGAAAATATCTGACTTTGGTTTTGCAAAATTGCAAAGAAGCCAGGGGTGTTCCAGAAAGTTTCAGCGGAGATAGAATACTCGTTCACTGGAACGCTTTAAAAGTAACAGCAGGCCACAAACTTCTCGCAGCTCAATGCTGCTGGAAGATCAGAGATTCAATGGACGCAGATTTTCAGCTGGCAATGACTGCTGCTCTAGCTACTGGTGATGCCCACTGTGGTAACATGGGTGTAACCGGAATGAAAAAATACACTTTTATAACTTCATTATTACCCTGGGTAGTCGCTCTTGAACGTCATAATAAAATATTTAATTCACAAGTATTGTTGGACGAGGGAGTTCAGGTTGAGGCATCACATAAATTTATAACACGTTTGGTTGAAAGACTTCGGTTTAAAAAACACTCAAAAAGACCTATTCCTGTCTACGAAATGAGAAATACAATAAAAACAGTAGAAAGTCGAGAATGGATGTATGAGATTGAGGAGAGTAAAAAAAGCAATCCTTTTCATAGTATTAACACCGCAACGGAGATGTATTTTAATAGAAAATGGACTGATGCGCTTGAATACATCGAAGAGAACAGCACTAAGACTGGAATGGATTACCTTAAGGCGTTTGTTCTTAAATGCATCGAGACTGATCCCCTTCATCACTTGCCTCTGTATCCTGAAATGACATTAGCTCATTTATAGATTTATATCATAGTATTATTACATAAAAAAAAAAAAAAAAAAAAAAAACCGGGTGAATTTTGCTTGTTAAAAAAAATAACTCGTCGATGTTTAAACCACAAGGTTAAAAGGTTTCTCGAAGCAAAGGAAAAAAAAATAAAAAAAAATAAAAAAAACATATCGGCAGTCTCTTTGTTGAATTATTTCACTTATGTAGGCACTCGAGGTATAACATTGAAATGTTCTTCAGCAAGCAATTTTACGAGTGGTAGGTTTTTTTTTTCTCTTACGCAAAAGCTCAGTTACAAGTTACATATAAGTTACAAAAAAAAAAAAAAAAAAAAAAAAAAAAACGAGCAAGCCTTTTTTCTTTTTTCGCCTGAATAGGTTCAAACAAAAGCTCTTCTTTTCCCTCGCTCAATCGACTACAAGCCCAAGGGGACTTGATTTCTGTGCAATTACAAAAAAAAAAAAAAAAAAAAAAACGTAAAGTAGCGTGAAAGGGCACACGTACGTAGTGTGCTCATATTTTATTGATTATTCTCTTTTTTTTTTTTTTTTTTGAGGAATTTTTATTGTATTTTCACTTACGGAAAAAAAATTTAGTATACACAAAAAAGTACGTACAAACAAAAGGCAAACATAATTGGCCAACTTCACATTTTTACTTTTTTTTTACTCAAACACTTTTTGATTTGTTTTGTACGCAACTGGTACAACGTCTTATTAAGGGAACGGTTTTGTAACGCTGTCGCAATTCTCTCTCTCTCAAAAAAAAAGAATTGGCTTTATAAAATAACACTGTGCTGTTTTATTTGTGCACGAAACCGTGAACCGACTTAAACTGATAAAGGTAAAGGAGGTTTACGTGTGCTGCCAACATTCTTTTTTCGTTCTTACAATACTTGTTAAATGCAAAAAAAAAAAAGGAGAACTCCTCCATAGGTTCTACTATTGGTTTGTGATTGATTTCTGTTTTATGCTGTCATTCGAACCTTTTGGACCCAAATAAGTTTGTCAGCAGTGACTTGGTATGTCTACAGCTGCCGTGAACTCTTTCTTTTTTCTCCTTTTTATATTACGTTTTATACTGTTGTCTAAAAAAAAAAAAAAAAAAAAAAAAAAAAAAAAAAGTCCGAACGCTTGTTTAGCCTTGTGAGGATAGTTTTGGCAAGGCTGATAATCTGCTTGTAATTTTTTTTTTTTTTTTTTTTCCAGAATTTTTTTGATATACGCATTTTTAGCTATTCTGACGTGAAAGCTAATTATTGTTAATTGTCGTATTTCTCTCAGCAGTAACTTTTCTTGAGTGTTTTAAAGATTTCTTTTTTTTTCTTTATTTCTAAACTGTTTCTACATAACATATTTTCTAAAAATTTAAAAAAAAAAAAAAAAAAAAAACAAATTCGTGTGTTATCTTTTTTTGACGAGGTAGCTTAGTTTGGCGAAACCTACACTCTGCCGTATTACACTATACCAAACAGTCTATGAATAACTCGATTCCGTACTGCACTGAATAACAACACGGAAAAAGAGAGGTGTACGCAGGTAATACTGTAAAGTTTTGTACGGCATTTGCAGAGTGTTTTTTCCTATACTAAGCAGTATCTTTTAGTCAACTTTCTCATGAATTGCTTTTTTTTTTTTTTTTAAATTTTGTTATAAGTATGCTTAAACCTCTCCTTTTTTTTTTCTTTTTTTCTTCTGCTGTTTCTTTGACATAGTGCAAACTATTAGTGTGGTGTTGCTTTTCCTGTTAGGGGTGTCTTTAGCCTTGCCTCGTGTACGTTTTTAGTGTTGTAAAAATATTTACTGAATTCGTTTTTTTAGTAGTTGGCTGTTCGGTCAGTCGTCTTACGTTAGTTTTACTACTTTAGAAAAAAAACCTACTGTGCTACCTTTCGCACACGGTACGTCTTTTTGTCTTGGTCACCAGTGAGAGTCGCTGTGTGATTTTGATTGATGTTTCGTTTGTTTTTTAGAACTTCATTGGTGATCTTATACTAAGGAAAAAAAAAATATAGTTGTTAATATTGTGTTCGTTCTCACCTTATATGTCAGTCGTAGCTCTAGCGAATGCAGCAACAATGGGATGCTACATTTAAAGAAGTTACTTTGCTTGCCTTGCCTTGCCTTTTTCTTTTTTTTTTTGAAAACAACATCTTCAACCCCGCCCACTGCGACTATTCTCATAGAACATTTATATTATTATTTGTAATGCTTGTAATTGAATCATATGATGAAGTGGAAAAAAAACTACCAACGGATTTTCGTTTTTCCACAACTTTTAATTTTCTCCACCGTCATTGTTTTTCATTTACGGCATCTAAATAAAAAAAACACGATGTTTCTATTTTTGTTATTGCAATGCAGCTCAATTTTTTTTTTGTTTGTTTTTCTTTTGACAGCACCTCACTAGAGAGAATCTCTGTGGAACGGCGCCTCATACATATACCAGTTTCTGTTGCTGATTTCATATTTTTATTGAGCATTAACTACTTTATATAGATACTTGTTGTATATAAAAATATTGTTGGTTTTTTTCTCGTTCTTCTTCCTTCTTTTTTTTTTTTCCCCCTTTCCTCCCGCCCTCAGATTTCCCTCAGATTGATATTTTGATAATTGATTTGTTTATCCGTTGAATACGTAGGGGGGATGGGAGGAAGTGGTCAGATTAGGGTTTAGAGAGTCACTAAACACCTCGTCGACCAAATTGAGCCCCCCCCCCTACTTTTTTTTTGACATCTTTTTTAATATATTTAACTTTAATATTATTGTTGGTTTTCTTTTATTCTCCGACAGTATCAGTCGCAATAAAGACTTTGCATAAAAATCAATTATTTTCAACTTATCATGTCTCTTTTTTTTTTTTTTTTTTTTTTTTTTTGTAGTACCGACATAGTCGGAGAAGAAACTATTCAGATTGAAAGCCGTTATTTCTTATGGTCATGATTTATTTTCCCCCCAAGACAGCACATATGGGATTTTCTATCGATACCAACTGTTGATTTCTTATATTGCAACCAGGTTTGGCCGAACCCTATTCTCGTTTTTGCCAGTTTCAAGTTGCTTTCCATTTAATATTAGTATCAAGTTACCCCCCGTGCGACGGTAAAGGTAATTTTCTTTGATTAACAACTACAAATATTTTTCAGTCAAGTACTTGATATTAATTTTGTTTTTCTTTAATATCTAAAGTTGTTACTGTTTTTAC
Source organism: Flectonema sp. DT1601 (assembly GCA_964019425.1). Classification (NCBI taxonomy): domain Eukaryota; phylum Euglenozoa; class Diplonemea; order Diplonemida; family Diplonemidae; genus Flectonema; species Flectonema sp. DT1601. The sequence continues at coordinate 271,725 of OZ025802.1, read as the reverse complement.
ATTGTCAAAGTTTCACCCCCCGTGCGACGGGGTTCTATCTGAGTTTCAACCAAGTACAAGGCTAATCTGAATGGTTTTTTTTTTTTTTTTTTTGCAACATAATTTTTATAAAAACATTGAAAAATTAAGTGGCTGATCATTATGAACAGGAAATGAACTTTGAAATACTAAAGGGTACACTAGAATAAAAAAAACAATAAAAAAAAAAAAAAACATGGTGATAGTGACAATGTAGAAAAACACCAACCAGCTAAAACTGTTTCACGGAACAGCAGAACAATGTGTTTTCACTTTTATTTATGAACTCATATTATTATTCTAACTAACTATCTGACTTTTATAACTTTTCTTTTTTATATTTTATTTTAGTGCACTTTTTTATAACAAACTCATATTCTATCTGACTTTTTCAATGAATTTGTCGAAGTTATGTTTGCAAATAAGATACCTTTCGGCTGTGGAATATGACCTTCAAGGGAATTTAGCAGGTGGCTTGGAACTTGTGTTGCAGCTTCAATTTGCACATGATTCCCCCCCCTTTTTTTTTCTTCTTTTTTTTTTTTTTTTTTTTGCATTCTTTTCCGTAGTTTTCAAAAAATGAAATAAAATATGAACTAGATTATAATGAAAATAAAGTTTTCAAACAAATTAAAGACAAAAACAAAAAAAGTGGCTTCTTTTAAAATTTTTTTTTTTTGAACTTATGTTTTATAAGTAAGATAAATCTTGCGGTTAGTTCTGATTCCGTGAAATTCTCGTTCTTGAACAGGCTTGAACAGTGATTTAAAAAAAAAAAAAAAAAAAAAACAACAACAACAACTAATAACTGATTACTTGTGACCTCAATTTTGGCACATGATGAGTTTCCTTTTTTTTTTTATTAGTAATACATAGATGGAAGTGAAAATCAGCCACAAAAATTTGTAGGGCCAAAATAGGGCGCTGGAGGGCGCGTAGGGCGCTTTTTTAATTAAATTTAATATAATGCCGAGCTCATTTTGACACACCCCTGCCCTCAACGAGGGTCGAATCGCATCTTATTTGACTTTTCTCCGGTTCGCCCGATCAAATGCGTCTCTGGGATATCAGTTTACTTGCCACCAGTAAACTTCTTTTTTTTCTCACAAGGTACCGTGAAGACCGGCCTATTAACAGGTTAGCAAGAACGCACTCTCCCTCCTCGAATCCCTCTATATTCGACTCGGTGCATTCTGCGGGCTAATCAGCTCCTTGTAGATCTGGGATGCATGAGTTTCAGCTTCAGGGATTGCAGCAGGCTCGGGAAGCTCTCAAGGAGAGGCCCATTGTTTTTGCCATTGTTGACCTCCGAACCATGACCTGGAGGTCTCGGGTTCGAACCTTTTTTCTCTTTTTCGAAAGACTGCCAAGCATGTCAAAAGTTTTTTTTGGCTTCTGCGTCAAAATACTTGTGCGTCAGTGTAAGTCCCCGTCAATTTAGCTGTCTTAAAGTAATAATAAGGGTAAAAAAAAGCGCCCTCTAAAATAATATTTATATTAAAAGCGCCCTACACGCCCTCCAAATTGTAGGGCACTTCCATCTATGATAATAAGTATTAAAAAAAACCTGATTTATCAAAAAAAAAAACTTTTTTTTTTTTTTCAAACATCAACAAATAACCAAAAAAAAATAATAATAATAATAGCTTGGAATAGCTGCGGATAAAAAAATGAATGCTGTCCTTTTTCTTTTTTTTTTTCTTTTTTCATTCTCTTATTGAAGTTCTGTCGGTTGTCAATCAAATAAAAAATAAAACTCTTTTTTTTCCTTCAAAAGAGTCCAACAGCATAAAGCGTGCGAAAGTCCACGTTGTCATAACCAGAACTTCAAACTTTATATCGCCTAACCAGTGAGCTTCGTAGCTATTTCCTGGGAGTTTTTTTTAAAATTTTTCTGCGATGACATACAGACAAAAAAAGTAACAATTATTTCCATCTCTGCCGCTGACATTTTGGACCAGTTCTTTTAGTTTTTCTTTCAGTGTGGAAGACTTCAAAAAAAAAAAAAAAAATAAAAAAATCAATAAAAAACCAATAGAAGGTTAATCTCAGAGATTAATTGATTCTTGTGACCATGTCGTTTTTATGCATCTCCTCTCTGTTGATAGATTGTTTTTTTTTTTTCTTTCTTACGGACTTTGGTCAGAATTTTCCCCAAGAAAATTGCCTGTTGTAGATATGCCTATCGTTAGCGTTGTCATATTCCTGTGTAGGAGATGATAATATTCCTCTCGTGACCCCCTTCAGCAATTTCAATTTTTCCTAGTGGTGAATGACTTTTTTTTTTAATTTTCTTCTATTACTGACAATCAATCAATCAAAAAAAAAAATGAATGAATTTCTATTAAAATAAATAAATACAATGGGAAGGTGAGTTCCTTTCCAGAGTCTTCTTATTACCTGATGGCGTTTTTTCTCACCGTGTTTTAAGTTACTAGTTCGTACGAGATGGACACGATATGCGTCAAATACTTTTGCTGTCATCAGTTCTGGATAGTTTGGTTGCTTTCTTTTCTTTTTTTTTTTAAATATTTGTTTTGTGAAATAAAATTATTCTCAACTTGTTTGTTGGGGAGAGTGGGGGCAGTGCATGATGTCAACTTGCGTCTTTTTTTTTTATTTTTAAAATGCTAGCGGTGACATTGCACGAACCCACCAGGGTGGTATGGAGCAAGTTGCAATTCAGTTCTTCTCGCACGCTTTTACTTATAAGTTGTTACATCACTTTTTTTTTTCCAAAAGACTGTCGGGTATTGCACCGCAGCTAGTGAAAAAAAGACACTGAAACATTTGATGCCATTTGTGAGACTTCCTCGGATTTGCATCATTTTTGTTGGTGTTGTTGATTGTCCTTGATATGTTTATTTTATATGTTGTTTTTTTTTAATATTCGTTTTGTAAAAGCTACTCGCATCGGTCCGCCGTTGGACTCAAACATGTCTGTTATTGATTACGTGACGGGTAGAGCTGGTGCATAATTTAAGCGACTCGGAATTCATATTTTCGCTGTTGCCTTGCCTGTTTTCGATAGTTGAAAGCGGACTGTTTTGATCATCTAGTGCGGTACAACAAGTTAACACCACATCAAAAAAAAAAAAAAATAAAAAACGAAAAAAAAAACGGACTTGCTATTTTTTTTTCTTGGAAGTCATGTTTCTCTCTCGTTCCCTCTCCTCAAACCATCCCATTGCTATTCTCTTTAACACCAATGTCGCATTACCGATGACTGAAATCGGTTTATCGGGGAAGCGTTGCTCACGTTGTCTTATTGTCGATGGTGACTTTTACAAGACATAAAAAAAAGAAACTTATTTCTTGTATTCTATTTCATGTGTTTTCATCGTTTGTTTCTCTCTCAACATATATAACAACGGAAAAAAATGGATGGATGGATGGGATGTGTATTATGTTTGCTACTTCGTTAATAATTTATTTATTTAGTGCGGTAATTAGGACACGATTATTTGATCTCTTCACGCCTTATGGTAGTGTGGTAATGTCGTATAATTTACCAGACTGTTTCATTGTTTACCGTATCAGTAATTCTTCTTTATTGTTTTATATATATTCTGATTTAGTCACACCATATTATATCACAGAACACTATGAGAGATGACGATATTGATGACCCGGCGAAGACGATGCCGATACTTCCAACAACTTTTTTACTTGAACCGAAAGTAATAGACCCTGACCCTACCAATCACTTGTTAGTTAACGCAATCAAAATACAAACAGAACTACTTTTAGTTATAGAACAAAGAGATAAACTTGTTAAAAGAATGCGACTTGAGATCTCTGAACTGAAAGAAGAGCTTAGAATCCGAACTGAAGACATCGACGTACAACGCATTCAACGCACTAGCATAGTGCGAAGTCTACGAAATGAAGTTGGTCTTTTAGAAAGACAGCGCCAGTGTATGATAACTGAAAAAGCACTCTTGGAAGAGCAACGCAATCAGGCAGAACGCCTTGCGGAACAACTTTACGCCAGGAAGGATGACCTCCTATGTAATTCAGTCGTTATTTCAACAAGAGCCTGCTGCGTTTGCGGAAGAGACGATCTCGCGGGAACACAACAACACGAGGGGTTTAAATGTTACAAATGCACTAACTTACCAAAAAATCCTCGATTCGAACAACGATGTTCAAACAGCTGGATAAAGAGAGGCAAAGATCCGAATGACATGTTTGTGTTAAATAATTACACCTTAGTACGAACTCTAGAAAAAAGTACTTTTGGAACGGTTCAGTTGGCTATCCACAATATATCAAACCAGGGGTATACGATAAAGAGTTTTCGTAGTACGAAATTTCCATTTTGGAAAGAATTTATTTCAAGGACTCGATTGGAAGTAGGAACGTTAACTTCTATATCACACGCAAACCTCTGTAAAATATATGGAACAATTGAAAGCGGTGAGGGATTTATGCTTGTATCTGAGTACCTCCTTCCTCTACCAGAAGAAGTACCCCACCGAGTGTTAAAGAAATATACAGTTGCGATCGCAAAGGGACTCCAACACTTACACTACTGTAACCTATTACACAGATCATTAAAACCATGCAACCTACTTGTTGACAGAAATGATAATGTAAAATTAACAGGATACAGCTATGGAAGATTACCATCTGACCAGTGTGTCGGATATTTTGGATCGCCGGCGTATTTTCCACCGGAAGCTTTTGCTAATGAAATTGCTGGTGAAGAAACTGATATGTGGCAGTTTGGTGTTACTCTTCACATTTTATTGACTTCTTGTCATATTATTCCACACTCTTCGGGTTTGTCTTTGCGAAGGAGAATTTCAGATGAGCAACTTGAAGAGATTGGATTGGGATTTTCAAATGTTCAAAATTTTTATAAAAATCTTATTTATTGTAAACCGACGTTGGATAAAAGAAACAATGAAATTGGTGGTTTCATAAATATACTAATTGGGCTTCTCGATCCTTGCCCTACTACTCGCAGTGGGGTACAGGACGTTCTCGACGATCCGTTTCTTTCTGAAGTTTGCACGCTCGGTGGTATTCCAGTCGAGTTCAATGAAATCCAACTTCAGTACAATTCCGGCTCGAGTAACATTTTAATAAAATCCGATCCAACTGACACTTTAAAGAAATTCTTACAAGACGCTGCCAGTTGCTCACTTCGAATTGTTCGTTCAATTGTTGACAATTCGATCACTATATTTGATACCACAGTAGTAACTCAGTCGTCATGCTGTGCAGGACCTGATGCCTTGAGCACTTCGATAGCAAGCAACACCAGAAAATGGAGTAAATTTGGAATTCGTGAAGCAGAATGGACGCTTGACGACGTCGATGCTGAACTATCCTAATGAGAAGTTCGTTTAAAACCAAAACGATTAATATGTTTGACGTCCTTACGATTTTTTTTTTATATATATTTTATTTTATTTTATTTTGTTTGTTTAACTCCCATATAGCTTAATAATAACATTTTATTTACACCCTTTTTTTTTTTTTTTTTTTTTTTTTTTTGAAGTATCCTGATTACGGCACAAAAAACTTCCCAAAACTAAGAACGGCAACCAGTCGTTTTATTATTGTAAAACACAATACTTTTTTTTTTTTGCATCAACGAAGCCTTTATTTATTATGTTCAAAAATGTTTTCTATTTCCCCGCTGGGCTATCAGTATTACTGCCAGCAGTCAACATATTGTGTGTGTGGTTTTGTCAGTTTTCTGTTTAAATGTTTCTTTTAATCCATTATCAGGATCGCATGGCTGACAATTCAGCAAATGACACGTCTGTTTATAAAGGACGAGTGTACCCTATCAGTAGTTCAGTATCAAAGATAAAGAAAACAACATCACGGATTGGAGTCCACAAACCGCTGTATAATGTTAAGCCATCACGAAGGATGTTAGATTATATTATGGATTCACCGAAGAGTGGGAAAAAACATCAAAAACAAGATGAAAAGGGAAATTCTCCACCGCCATGGGCATTAGACAAACAAGAACAGAGTACGGAAAGCATCCCAAATTGGGTTTTTGGCAATCTCTCTCCTGAGTCTTTGGCACAGCCGAATGATAAGAAAGAAATTATATCTCCGTCACCGACGAGAATTTTAAATATTTCAGAAAGTTATTCTCAAGGAGTTCAAGTTGGAGGAGTAGAACAGACTACCCAATGTATTGAAGACGACATTATCACATTCCCACAATCTACTACATCACCTGTATTTGATAGACCTGTTACGTTTACTTCAAGAAGGCCTTCTATTGGTAGCAGTCCAGGAATAGGTTCTGTCGTCAGCCCAATTCTTAGAAGTCCTTTCCCATCAGTGACTCCTTCAAAACCACCTCGACAATCACTGATGTCATCTGCTTGGTCAGTATCCGATGATTCACCTGATGTAGACCAAACACCTCACAGAACTACACCAACAGAACTTTACTTGTCTAGGCTATCACCTACTAGTGCTATTAAGGTAATGCCTGACACACCTGATACTGCTGGTTTTCTTAGTGCTTTGAAAAGACTTTCTTCACCGATAAATCAACCGATTGATGATGAAGCTACTAACAGCACTGTAACTGAAACAGCAACACCAGGTTCAGCTAGGAATTATCAAAGTAACAATAATGGTTTTGATTATTCTGCTGGGGAGATTGCCACTCCTAATGATGTCTTAAAGCTTGAGGAAGAAAAAACAGACATCGTAATACAGGAGTTACAGCGCGACAAGGAACGGTTGACAGCTGAAGCTGGGGATATACAAAAACAAAATGAATTACTTCAACAACAACAAGAACACATTGCACTAGAAACGATCAATAAAGACAAAGAGTTAACCAAACTACAACTCCTTGTAGCAGACACCCAAAAAGACAAAACTAAACTCATCGACGACATGGAGCAATTCCAACAACGACAGGCAGCTACAGTTGATCACCTACAACAACAAATTCAGGACAAAGAAACAGCTGAGAATTCAATTTTAGGAAACTTACAAAACATGGAATTAGAAAAAAGTATCCAAGACCAGGAATTGAACAAGATGCAACTACTGGTTGCTGAAACTCAGCGAAAAAAAAATCAAGCTTTGGATGACATGGAGCGAATTAAACAAAAACAAACTGCTGAAGTTGTTAACCTACAACAGCAGCTTCGAGACAAAGAGATTTCTGAAAATTCTATTCTGGGAAACTTACATAACATAGAATTAGAAAAAAATATCCAAGACCAGGAATTGAACAAGATGCAACTACTGGTTGCTGAAACTCAGCGAAAAAAAAATCAAGCTTTGGATGACATGGAGCGAATCAAACAAAAACAAACTGCTGAAGTTGTTAACCTACAACAGCAGCTTCGGGACAAAGAGATTTCTGAAAATTCTATTCTGGGAAACTTACATAACATAGAAGCAGTAAAAAATATCCAAGACCAGGAATTGAACAAGATGCAACTATTGGTGGTGGAAACTCAACGGAAAAAAAATCAACTTGTTGACGACATGGAGCGAATCAGACAACAGAGAAGTGCTGAAGTTGATGACCTTCAACAACAACTTCGAAACAAAGAAATTTCTGAAAAATCAATTTTGGGAGAACTGCAAAACGTGGAATCAGAAAACTCCAATCGAGTAGAGCAACTTAATCAAATGCAATTATTGGTATCGGAAACACAAAGTGAAAATAATAAATTAGTCGAAGAAATTAATCAACTAAAACAACACAAAGAGACGAGCGATAATTCAATGCTAGACGATATAAGTAGACTCCAACAAGAGAAAGATCGAGCTGATGATGAATGTGAAATAAACCTCATTAAGATGAATAGACAGATTCTTCAAAGTGATATTTCCAAGACAGAGTTGCTAACGTCGTTGGAAGATTCTCGGCTTGAAGTTGAGCGTATTCATACTGAGAAGGATGAGCTTGTTCAGAATTACAGACAGCAGTTGTTTACAATTCAAAGGGAACTTAAGCAAAAAGAACTCCACGAAGCAGAATTAGTCCAAGCACTTCGACAGGCACAGCTCGACAACGACAAACTAAAAAGCAACAACGAACACGCTGTACGACAAGCAAAACACACCTCCACAGAACAACTTTCTAAAAAACAACAAGAAATTGATCGACTTCACTCTCAAATGTCAAACCTTGATAGCGACAGGAAGAGTTACTTATCTAATTCATATGATATGAAGGAACAGAGAAAGGCTGACCTGAATATCTTTAAAGAAAGAGAACAGGAACTTCAACAAAAACGAGAAGACATGCTCGCTGAAGAACGACGCAACAGAGAAGCCGAGGAAACCCTTCGAACTGAAAGAGATCGAAGAGAACGACAGCGAATTGAAGAAGATCAAAATCAACTACTTCTAAGAGAACAGGAAATGATGAAGCAAAGAAGGGATGACAGGGTTGAGTTGGAACGTGATTTCAAACAACGTGAGCAAGCACTAATTTCTAAAAACAAACAACTGGAGGAATCGAACCGTCGATACTACGAAGACATCATCCAGTCAGAACGTTCTCGTAAACTAGATCTTGAAAACAGACTTCAATCTGTCCTTGAAGAGCTAGACAACACTGGTCGTGATCGCAAATACCAATCTGTGAAGTCATCAGATCTCGATGGAAGGGAACGGGAAATTGCATCTTTGGAGATTCGATTAAAAAACCGCGAGAAATCATCTGAAGAAGCTGAACGACAACTATTAAATACTCAACAAACACTTTTAGAACGCGAAGCAATCAGCTCAGCGAGGGAAGCCACAATATTTCAGAGGGAGGAAGCCTTCATAAAGCGTGAGGCTAACTTGTCAGATTTACAGTCCGAACTCGCATTGACAAAGGAAGCCTTCCTAAATAAGGAAATGATTCTTAATGAACGTGAGCGTTGTGTCTCTGAGAGCGATATGCTTGCTGCCGATCAGGAAGCAGCATTATCACAAAAGGAATCGCAGCTTGATGAACGTGAGTTTCTACTTTCGGAGAAGGAATCGTCGCTTCAAATTCGTGAAGAAAAGCTTTTGCAAGAGACCCGCCTGCTGCAGGATCTCAAGCAGTCAGTCACACGCAAACAGCAAACAGTTGCTGAGGATGAAGCAACCAGAGAGCAACAATTCTCACAACGTGAATCTTTAATTGCACAGCAAATGCAAAGTCTTAAAACCCTCGAGCAACAGCAACAAGACACGCACAATGCTGAGGTAACTGCACGCAAACGCTCACTGTCAGCGAAGAGGGAGGAAGTCGTCAGACAACAAGCCGAGAACCGCGACCGAGAAGCATCTCTGTCTCGTAAACGCGAAGCACTAAAAGATAAGGCAACGGACTTAGAACGCCGTGAACGTGATGCCTATGCTGAATTATCTGTCAAAAAGAGCGAAAATGCCAAACGAGAAGCGGCCATTTCACTGCAACACGAGCAACTTGAAAATATTAACATACGCGAGGCCTCCCTGAAAATAAAGGAAACTACTCACAAGGAAGAAGTAGCAGCTCTTCGACAACAAGAGAAATCCCTTCGCGACAAAGCACTAAAGCTCAACAGCAACACAACTACCAAAGAGCAAGAATTACAACACAAAGAGAAGAAGATAGTCGATAGAGCAAGGAAGCTTCTTAAGGACAAAGAAAACTACGAACGAGAGAAGGAAATACTCCAACAAAAGAAGCAACAACTTGGTATGCAAACCGACACCATGAAAGCAGCTGAAGCTAAAATAGCCAACATGCAAATAGAACTGACGAAGAGAGAAGAGCAATTGAAAGTTAAAGTACACGAAGATCTTTCAACAGCTTCTGAAAATGATACATTGTTGTTGGCTGAATTACAGAGTGATTTGGTGGATAGAGCAAAGTCACTTAATAGACGAGAAGAAAATTTTCAATTTCAAAAAAACAAAGCAGCCAACAAGAAACGATCTCCACAACAACGAGAACAGGAACAACTATTCTCAACTGAACGTATTAACAGAGTTCAACTTTGGGGAAAACAAGATGTTGAAAGACGTCAATTAGAAAGACTTCATTGTGAAGCAGCAGAAGACGTCGCTAGAATACGAATTATGAATTCTTTTACTCACTATGTGAAATATATACTTGGTGACTCCTCTCAAATACATACACCACGGAGGCTTAATAAGCCTTCTAGAATAGCACCCACACCACCTTCAGTAGTTAACAATAGTAGTAAGCTAATGTTCGGATCTGTGTCACCCGATCGTGAGGTTTTTGAATCAAAAATTCAAACACCTGGAAATTCATTTAAAAGAGAAGGATCGCTTCTCCAATCGATCATTAAAAATATCGACAATGACGATGTCTATTCTCCACAGAGTATGTCTCCAATCCCCATGACGACTGTCCTAGAAGATGACATGGATGACTCTCTCTCTCGTTATTACCCAGCTGACGTACTAAGTCCGTCACCTAGAAAGCCAACAGATGCTTTACAAAGTGATAAAACTGATATTATTCCTTTGCGTGATATATTATCACAAAAAGCTCTTCAAATGTCTTTGGAAGAATCACCTCCAAGAGATGACCGACTGTCACCTCGGTTGGATGAGATACTTCCGATTAATAAATTAGTGAATGAATCCTTATCTGAGATCTCTGGTGATGAATTTGATAACCAACAAGAACTCGAACTGTCTGCTAGCATCCTACAAAAAGCAACAGACACTATCACAACAAACATTCGAGAATCTGAAAAACATCAAACAGATGAGTCTGTTGACTCTGACGTTTCTTTGATAAAAATTGTTTCTCGTGTGACAACAGAACAGATAAAGCAACCTGACTTCATCAACGATCAGGAACCCCTTTCTATAATTAAAGAAGCTCGTGAAGAAGCAGCTGATTTATCAACTGATTTTATTCAAAGAGAGATACAAGAGTCAAGACACGCAATAAGAGAAGCGAGTACCTCAACAGTACCGTGTGAACCATCTCACTACAATCCAACTGATGGAAGGAAGACAAGGAGGAACAGCATCGCTCCGATCGCTGATGTTGTTTGTGTTACTAAAACATCAGTCAGATCGAGATCTGTTCCTATTCAACATCCCATCTCTTGGACTGATCACGTTGACTTGAGATCTTCTACACCGAAATCATCACATCATCAGTCTTCTAATGATGTTGTAGTTACACCAAAACATACTTTCGCATCTCATCAAACTCGTCGTCGTCGTCGAGTCAACAGCTACGCTGAAGGATTTAACCAACTGGACACTACTGCCAGACATAACAAATTAACGACGTTAATGCATGCGAGGAATACTTTTAAAGATCAAAACTCTTTTACAGTAAAACAAGGATACGGCTACGAAGGTACTGAAGGTGAACAACTGCTAAACCGTCTCCGTCCAGAGGCTCAACTACCAAAACCAACACCCTTCATGGACGTGGAAATGGACGTGGGAATGGAACAAGACGTTACTAACTACACAGCAGTATACGTACCTCAGGAGGGGTTCGATCCTGACGCCGATAAAGGAGATCAAAATCTTATCATTCTGAAAGGTGGATTTCGTCCGAAACCAAAACGAACAACAGTTTCATCAAAAAAGAAATTTGGTCCCGCTGTGGCTGCTGGTACAGGAGCGTTTGTTGAACCTCCAGAGAAGGTCTTAATGGAAAAAATAAATCCAAAGATGGGAATGACTGCCCTTCGGAAAGCTGTAGAACATGAAAGACGCAATCCAGAATCAACATCAACAACTATAAGGAGTCGAGACCGGAGTCGTTCTGGTCGCACTCACAGCAGAAGTAGTACTGGATCTGTTGGTAAGGAAAAGGTAACTCTAATGTCAATACCAATTGTTGAGAATACTAACAGAGGTGATATTGAAGAACAAGAAGGAACTCGTCGTCTTTCAATGTTAGTTTCACACAAAGATGCGACAGCCAGATATTCAATCAGATCAGAGTGTTCTTCAACCACATCTGAGAAACAAAACAAATCCTTCAGAACACCCGATCGCAATAACGCACCTTGGAAGCCACCTCCCTGTAAGGGAGCTACGCCAACTGTAACACCAGACACTTCAGCTTTCTGGGCAAAGAGAGTTGCTGCTTTTGCAAAACCTGTCTATCCATAACCTGGAGTGGGACTCTAGTCCACTCATTTCCCATTTTCTTTGTCAAATTTAAACTTTGGAAAAAAAAAAAAAAAAAAAAAAAAAGCAGCAAAGTTCCACTCATTTAGTACTAGCAGGGATAAAAGTTAAGTATTTATGTGGTAACGAATGTTACTTTTTTTTATTTTTTCCCCTTCTCTAATCCGCGTTATGTGAGTAACTCTTGTGATTGTAAGGAGTAATAGATTTCTTTCCATTTTTAGTGGAGTTAAAAAGCTTTCGTTTAGATCGTTGTTTTTTTTTTTTGAGTCGGTTGGCTCTCTCCATTGTTGACCTAGAAATAGTATTGTGAATTTTCGCTGAAAAAAAAAAATATAGTAGTTAGAATTTTTTTTTTTTTTGGTTGATTGAAAAAAAAGAAATTTATATGAACTTATTTTTTTTAAAAAAAAAGGTCGGAGAGAGAAAAAACACAAAAAGATGTCGAACCAAAAGGTTTTGCGGAGTTGCACCCTTCCTTTGGGTGGATACCAACAGATATTTGACACAACGGGTGAGGGAAATCAAAGCTTCCATTGCGGGGCATCAATAGCGCTATTTGAATTCTTCGTTGACATCTGCGCAGACGATGGAAAAATGACCAGAGAAGCAGTCGCGGTAGTAAACACGATGAAATCTTTTAATAAGCATTGGGCAACTCTAAGTATCGATAATCTTCCAAAAGGATCGATAATTCATTTGTTTAGATTTGGAGGATCACCTTGTAGTACTCACAAAAGTAACAAGGATGGATCACAGATAAGAATCGTATTCAAAGATTCACCGACGATATTTAGACTCTGGTATGACTTAGCAGCTCACCTTGTAGGTTGTAAAGATCAAGATGTAGTACAGAACGTTAACGGAGTGTCTTGCCATCCTAGTTCATTTTTAGTAAAGATTTGGCTTGGATCAAATCAGGAAATAACAAAAGATTTAATGCTTAAATCCTTAGCAACCATGATCCCTGACAGAGCGGAATTAACTTGGAGAACACCACAAGATTATGAACTAGGAACTCCCATTGTAACTGTTTCACCATTCTGTAGCTTTACTGGAAATAGTTTATCCATGGACACCGTGAAGAGGAGGAGATCAAACTCATGTCCAGAACTATTTCAATACGAATTTGAGATTCAAATTGCGGAAACAAAAATAACAAGAGCGTGTACGACTACTATAGAATTAACTTCTGAACTTCACGGTAAGAGTTTTAATAACTGCGATGGAACTCCCAATCGGATGCCATCAGCTCTACAGGTCACAAAGAAAGGATTCACTGACGGAGGTAGTGCAGCAGATTTGAGAAAAGTTTGGAGTGCGGGCGACTTCGATGATTACCTTCCGTCACTTCCATTGGAGAGACCTGACATGGGGGGTGGTCTTAAGAAGGTCGTGTCATGCGACTCTTTAGAAGATGATGATGAACTACCAGCACTCGATGGTACTGATCCTCCTCCTCCAGTCTTCCCTAACAGCAACAGCTGCCTTGCAGTTGGAGGTGAAAAGTCATCAGCTCGGCCTTACAGAGTCGCAACTTATGACGGTGGTTTCTTTTCACTGCCTGATGTAATGCCTGCAATCCGACCACAACTAAGCACCCGTTCTCTTCCACCAGCTGCTGCACCTCCTAAGGAAGATAGATTAGAGATGACTCCTGAAAAACTTAAAATTGATTTGAATGCCGTTCTGAAATACCTCCAGCGAACCCGAAACTTATGCGTGTCGTTCATACCTGAAGAGACAATTGTTGACGATATAAAATTTAGTAAATCGAGATCTCCGAGAAACAGACGAAAAATTAGAGAGAGAAAAATTCGTGAAGCAGCGGCGATGGCGAAGAAGGAAATGCAAGTATGGGGACCCATGTACAACCAGCCTATCACATCGTGGATTGATCCGATTTGTAATTGCACTATTGATAAACCGGATGATATTCAGGAAGATGAATGGTTTCGGTTAGTTCAAGCACATCGTAAAGACTTAGTAAGTATGGACACATTAAATACCCTGGCAGATGACGTATTAAATACTCTTGGGATTACTGATGAAGCTGTTAGAACCATTATAAAAGCTGCTGAGATTACTAAACTACCTGACCCAAACCCTCTCGACGCAATCATAGCTGAAATGAAACACAATGAAGTACCTTGTTATGTATACGAAACTCAGCAATTATCACCTTCGATGTCTGCTTCTACGAAGTCGCCTGTGCGCTCTCCTATTACGGGTGACCTTCCAGCCCCTGCGCGGATAGTTACTACACAGCCACCTCGTGATATAACTATTCCATTGTAGATAGCTATGGTGTGGACTTGTGTTTTTCAATCGAAGTTAGTCTGAGGGGAGCGGTAGTTTTTCTAATTGTAGACAAGAGAGATTAGGCTGATCTGTAACACCCCTGCTGGGAAAGGTAGAGTGATGCCGATTTGTAGTGCGCGATTATTTTTCTACACTTCGCTTTTTTTTTTTTTTTTTTTTTTTTTTTTTTTCCCCTCGAATACTGTACTGCTACAGTTTAGAAACAAATACCTGCTGTCTATATTGATTTATCCACTTCTGCACGGGAATTCGTTCTGTACTGCCGCAGTAAGTAGTTTTGTGCTGCGTGAGCAGCTTTTTTTTTTTTTTTTTGTCGGAAAAGAAACTGTTTAGATTGAAAGCCGGTTATTTCTTATGGTCAAGATTTATTTTCTCCCGTGCGACAGGATTCTGTCTGCGTTCAAGGAAATATAAGGCTAATCTGAATGGTTTGTTTTTTTTTCTTGAACAGAAAATCTTCTTGTCTTTTTGTGTTCACTTAACGAAAGTCATGCGTTAGTGGGACGCTTGCTGCGGGTATGTTGTGATCTTTACCTTAGATTATCACGTTCCTCAAATCGAGGGGAAAAAAAAAAAAAACTTCCAAGCAACGCAACAGTGACTATCATAAGCCCCAGTAAGGACTTCAGAGTTCTTTTTTCATTGCTGTAGCTGGTTCACTACTTATGGGACAAAAGAAGTGATAATTTCCACCGTTGTTAATTTTCCATGTAAGGAATACTCTGCAAAAAAAAGTAAAAAAAAGTAGCAATCAATTCATATCGCAAAAAAAAAAAAAAAAAAAAGGTTTTGAGAAAATTTTTTCCGCAGCCTGGGGCATATCATGGGCTTAGACTTTGCATTTTTTTTTCTTCTTTTTTTTTCTTCAATTCGGGTTTTTTCTCCTTCCCGACCTCCTACGTAAATTCCAAAGATCCCCTCCCCTTTTTTTTTTTTTTTTTTTTTTTTTTTTTTTTTGCGATGTCATAACGAAATTTGAAAGGAAAAAAAAAAAAAAATACGAAAGCAAAAAAAAAAAAAAAAAAAAGAAAAAGATGTCGACTAAGGAGAGAACTGTCGCAGCACACAATGTCAGCGAACTGTGTGTGTAGTTTCAAAAAAAAAAAAAAAAATCGACCAATAGAAGAGTTATATCAAAAGAAAAATTCTCTCTTGGATACTTTTCGGCATTGAATTAGCACCTTAATATTCTCATTGAACCCCTCGTAGGTTATGATGAGCCGGTCTTATAACTGAATAACTGACGTAGTTATGTTATGTGGTGCAATGTTTTTTTTTTTTTTTTTTTCGATGGAGAAAATGTTTCTTATACAACCAGTGATGTTGAGCTCTTTTCCACACAATTTTATAATTTTTTTTTCCCATATCTTTTTAAAAGGGGAGCTTGTTCACGTCCAGGCGACTACACAATCTGACTATGAACAAGTTTGATTGCACACCAGGCCACCCTTTGATACCAGTGAGGAACTCCAGTTGTTTTTTTATTTTTTTTAGTGTTAAGGGTTAGCTAACCTTTTCTTTTTTTTTTTAAATTTAGGTATCGATTCTTTTCTTTTCGTTTCCTTTTGGCCCTGTTGTATTGCGGGAACATGGTACTTACTTGGTCAAAAAAAAAAAAAAATAAATAAATATAAATATAAATATAAAAATAAAAATAAAAATAAAAAACGGTTTTGTTGCTGCTTTGTTTGTTGATTTTTCTATACTACTACTGGCTTTACACTTTTATAAACGCTTTACTTTTCTTTTATTTCCGCTTCTTGAAATTTTTTTTTTTCCATTTTTTTTTTTTTTTCTGTTGTTGTTTCCCTTTCTTTTAGTTATAGCTCTCTGTTCATAAGAAAAAAAAAAAAAAAGAATTTAAAAAAAAAAATAAAAAAGTATTGACCACAATGAAAATGCCGCTCTGGCTGAAATAGTCGTCAGCGTGGCCTCTGAGGGCTAAATCATTTCCATTTATGAAATCTTCTTGAAATTTTACTTTTTTTTTTTTTTTTTTTTTTTAATCGTGATTTACGTGAATTGCTCGATGGGGGTGGGGTGGGCGTCCGTTTTTGCGTGATAGATTACCGTACCTCTGCAAAACCAACACCAACTTAAAAAAAAAAAAAAAAAAAAAAAAAATCGAGAATACACATTCGCAGAAGGAATGCTCTCCAATGTCTCAGAGAGATGTCGAACTCACTTTGTTTTCTCTCAGCTTCCGACAAGAGAACAGCGTATTTCCAACACTTGTTGCTTTGGATAGTGAACAAAAGCCCATTTCGAAAACAATGACGGTTTTACATGTTACTTGCTGCGGACTGAAACGTATCATCCCGATTTTCTTATCTTTCATCTTCGCTTCTCCCTTTTAGGATAACTTGCACTGATTTTGTGTGGCGTATTGCACTAAGGTAGGATTTCATTGTGCATCAAACGAGCTGGTTGAGATTTTGTTGGGTTTTCAGTGTGAAAACAACAGGTCGTGAATAGAAAAAAAAAAAAAAAAAAAAACAATCGGTTTTGTGGATTTAATCAGGTATTGGCATCTTCTGTATTCTCTGCAATTATTATCATTATTATTTTTTTTTTTAAATTTATTTTTATCGTTCCCGGTGAGTCTGTAGAAAGGTAACTCTAAGTTCTCTAGTCTTTCTCCTTCCTTCATTTTGTGTTGGAGGGGGAAAAAAAAAGAAAAAAAAAAAATAAAGTACGTCGTTGTGGACTGCGTTATGTTATTCCCTGTTCTCCCACCTTTTTTTTTCTTTCTTTTTTGAATCCCTTCCCCAAACAGATTTCATTGACTCTCCGCCTCTTCCATCTCCTCCTCGCTTTCAGTTTCGGTTTGTTGGTTCTACCTTTGCCACAGTTTCTAC
The DNA here is from genome assembly GCA_964019425.1 of Flectonema sp. DT1601. Taxonomy (NCBI): domain Eukaryota; phylum Euglenozoa; class Diplonemea; order Diplonemida; family Diplonemidae; genus Flectonema; species Flectonema sp. DT1601. Next base: position 254,416 of record OZ025802.1, on the reverse strand, counting down.
TTATCACGAGAGCTTGCCTGCGTCTTGAGTTAATAGTGGTAGGCCTCACACACAAAAAAAAAAAAAAAAAAAAAAAAAACAAATATTTTTCCTCGATCCTCCCGTTTCTTCTTTTTTTTTCTTATAATTTGATTATACAATCACACGTTATTCTTATCCCCAGAAGTATGGGGTTTTTTTTGAAAAAGAACAGCGGTTTGCCCCTCTTCCTGGTTGTCGGGCGTAGTAGTGTGTCTTTGCAAATATTGGTTTATTGAGTAGCGTACACCCTCCTCCCATTTCAATTCTCTCCTGATTTTCCTTTTGTTTCGGTAGAACACGTCAGCTTGACGAGGTTGGTAAAGTCCCCTCACTTTTTCCCCCCCCCCTTATTTTTTTGTTTCAAGTTTTTTTGCGAGTTTTTTTTTTTTTTTTTTTTTTTTTTTTTTTGTTCCTTTTTTGTCCTTGTTGATGTGCGAGCAGCATTCGTGTTGAGAAAACCTTAATTCAACACTTATGACTAAGAGGACAGAAAAAGGAAAAAAAAAGAAGGGAAAAAAAAAAAAAAAGAAAGAAAAAGAAAAAACCGAATAATCCAATGTTAAGCCTGGTTTCCACGTTTAATTGGGATTTCGTCTCACGAGTGTCCCTGCCCTGCATTCGAACGGTAGATTTCCGTCAGTAGCGGAGGGGGGAAAAAAATAAAATAAAATAATAATAATAATAATAAAAAAAAAAAAAAAAAGGGGAAGGAGAGAAGGAAAAAAAAAAAAAAAAAAAAAAAAAAAAAAAGAAGAAAACAACAACACAATAGCAATAAAAACAGGGAAAGAAAACAAAAAAAAGAAAACAAAAAAAAGAAAAGAAGGAAAGAACGAAATGTGAGGGAAGGAAACTGCTTCAACTAAAATGTACATCTTTTATTTAAAGGACCTACACACATTGATAATCCTAATTTCAGCACCTCGTCATCTTGATACGTTTTATACTTCATTTTCGCCTTACATATGGTCCACGTATTTCCATCAGTTTATAAAAATAAAAATAGCGACCTTTTGAAACTCTAATTTAGTAAAAAGAAAAAAAGAAAAAAGAAAAAAAAACCTACTGCAAACAGGCGCTCGACAAACTGAATCATCTAAAAACACTCCAAGGCATGAAAAAACTGTCCCGTGTCCCAAGAATAAAGTAGTTCAGTAGCGGTAGTGTTCACGTAGCAGTACCCCAAAGTAAAGTAGGGGGAAGAAAAAAAAGAATTAAAAAAAAAAAATATATATTAAAAGAGGCATTTCACTTTTAAAAAAAAAAAAAAAAAAGATTTCTTTTTTTCTTCCAACTCCTTTCCTTCATACAACTGTTTATTTATGTTTTTTTTTTTTTTTTTGATGAGAATAACACTTTTAGTTTGCTTGTTCAAAATGAGGTGACAGGCTACGGTTAAGAACTAGTATTAAATATTGTACTAATTTTCAATTCAGGGGGGGGTCAAAATTAAAAAAAATCAAAAAGAAAGATGCGTCCGACGAAGAATTTATTTGCTAGAAAAGCAAAACCGCGTTCAGATGCTCATTGGTTCGGCAAACCTCCAGCGAAAAAAAAATATCATTTCTGCACTGCTTTTTCAAGAGATATACCAGGGTTTCCACTTGAGAGAGGTATTGAAGATCCATATTTTATGAACAGTGGCATGACTGGTAGAGACAGGTATCATAAAACTATTGATCCAAGCAGAGGAAATACCACTTGGGAAGCAAACGAAGAGAAAGGAATCCCACCCATGCCACCGAATGATATTTACGGTAATAGACTCATCCCCAGAGACGAAGCACAGAAATTCATGCCTGACATCTATATTGACGGTCTCGTTGATGCTATAGACGGTGATATCTTACACATGGGAAAGCATATTGTGCCACATCAGTTCCATGAGTTTTTTGATGAGTCTCTCGTGGCAGAATCAATTCTCGGAAGTGGTTTCCGAGCCGACAATTCAAGAAGACGTATTTGGAAGCAGAACCACGCAATGTATTTACAAAGACATCCTCTTGCTGAAGAGTTTCAAAGGAAATTTTTAATCGGTGATGAACAAGCAAACGACGCATTCCAAGACCCTGACGACAAGGAGTACGAAAAAGAAATTGTAGCTCTCCTCATAAAAGGTGATATCAATGAAGCCTGTAGTCGGTATAAACGGATGGCTGATCCTTGTAAAAACTGGCACATATATACTATGATGGTGAGGCAATTTGCATCAAGAGGTCTCCTTGGTGATGCCTTATCTGTATATGATGAAATGGAAATATCAAGCATTCCGTTATCATTTGAGTTTATTTCTGCTTTGTTAGATTGCTGTATATCATCTGAACACTCTGTACGTGTTGTCTGGGCGGTTGGACTCTGTCATCAGTCAAGGTCGAAAACTATTCCATTAGCGAGTGATGAAATCTATTGTTTGTATTCTACTGCTATTAGATATTTATTAGAAAGTGACAACGTGTTGTTGGCATCGAGGTTGTATTCCAAAATAAAAGATGACAAAAATATTATGAAAGGAGCGGATATGATAGCTGAATCGAAACAGAAACTCCTTCAAGCACAAGCACTGGGAATCATTCCGGAAAGCGATCCCTCAGTCTCTTCATTCAGACACAGAACTGCTGTTGTTGAATCTGGAGAATGGTGGTCTGCAAAAGGCGAGGGTGACATATCTTCTGTTCGTTCTTATCAAAAAGCAGATGTTGCTCCATTCACGGAGCGTGAAATCTCGGTACTCGAAAAAGAACTTGAGGGTGAAACAGAAAGAGCACCGATGGCATATTTTAAAAAATCTGAACCTGTTTCTTTAGTTCAAAAGAGTCTTCTCCGAGAGTACAACTACGCTGGTCAAACTACAAACTTACCATCTCAACAACCTCGTGATGTGTTAGGAAAACCTAGTGACCCAATGATGAGAGCAACCTTTAGATGGAATGGAAATGGAACTCGCATGATAAGTAAAGATGGAAAAAACACAGTAAACTCTGTTTATTTTGATAATTTCTTGTGATCATTATCAGAATCACAGCAACTGCACAGTTCAATAATACGATAAGCAGTCTCTTACTGACTGGTGTATTAGGCCAGGCTGGCACTTATGACATTGTGTAAAAAAAAACTTTCGGACGAAGTCGTCTACAAGACGATACTGGAGGTGATAGGTACCATTTTACCTCTGTGTCAAAAGATGGCACCGTACAACTGACAAATGAACATCTTTGTCAGTTAGATTATGTTAGTAATTCGATTATAGTGTTTTTTTTTTTTTTTTTTTTATCTTTCAAAAAAAAAAAAAAAAGACAGAAAAAAAAAAAAAAACTGACGTTTTACCTGACATAAGAAAAAAAAAAAAAATTAAAAAAAAAAAAAAAAGATAAGTGTATACTGCCGACAGCTTATTAGCGAATCTGATTCAACCTTATTCTGGGTATTTGATTATATTTCTTTTTGTGTATGCAGCCTGTTTAAAAGAAACACTATCATGTGCGGATGGAGTGAAAGAGACAACAACTACGTACTCTATTTTACTACCGGTGATGTATATTTGTATTTTATCAGGTTCACTACATGCCTATCGATGAGAGATTTGCGCATTCAACAGCAGAGCAGTCTACTGCTTGGGGAGAACATGTCAACAGGGAAAAACGAAATAAAATGAGATACCTGACTACCATAGTAGGAAGTATCTCTGATGGTAGCTCAGAGAGAAGAGGTATGAGAAGAGACGTGTCTGAAGTCAACAGTCGTCTAAAAGGTCTCGAAACCACTCTCACTGAACGAGCTCGAGACAATCGAGAAATCGTATCTGAGATTCGAATTCTTAAAAAAAAATTATTAAAGCACTGGGCGGCTTCGAACTTGTCGAGTGTTGGAAGCAGTGCTTCAGGAAACTCAACGGCATCTTCGCTAACGGCAAGTAGTTGTCCTCCTTTAATATCATCAAAATTAAAACCTCAAAACGCTAAAAGTAATTCTACTTATCAAAGCATACAACGGCCTGGAACTGCAACACGTCCTTCCTCTTCGGTGAGATCACATCGGAGTCTTCGTCCTTCTAGTGCTGGAACACCACCTTATCCTCGTATTAAACAAGGAACACCCAGGATATCTAAGACTTAGAGACACCGAGGTCTTAGAGTGCCATTTACAGTATTAATCTAACCGTCTTCTTTGTTCAGACAGATGCCTTTCGAGTTTTTACAGATTCGGGATTGTCGTTTGCATCGATTTGACTGCGGTGTTTATAATTAAAGTTTTTTTGTAAAAAAAAACCAGCAGGTACAAAAATAATAAAAAAAAATAATGTCGGGTAGTTTGTTGCTGTTGCTGACAGTGGTTGCAATTAGTGATAGCAGCCATCCGTCGATAATTCACGTTGTTTTTGATCAGCTCGGATACAATGACGTTGGTTGGAGAAATGGTGAAGGAGCAACACCATACCTCGACAGCCTAGCATCAAAGGGTGTTACTATTAACGAGTTTTATGGAGGGGGGATGTCTGCCCCAAGTAGAGCAGCTATGTTAACAGGTAGATACAGTTATGAGGCTGGTTATGGAAATAAATGCAATGGATCTATGTGGCAGGGATTACCTCAGGGATTAAAAACAATTCCTGAATACCTTAAGCCATTGAACTACACTTCACACTACCTAGGAGGATGGCATCTCGGTTGGGTTACTAGGAATTATACTCCAACTTATAGAGGCTTTGATACGTTTTTTGGATCATCTGAAAACACTGGTGACTACTGGTGGCACATCCGTTCTCCTGACAGCACTGATTGTGGAACAGCTCCGACACCAACTGCGGGACCGATGACTGACTTAGCTGATGTGCTGTTCAATTCAAGTAAGGTAACCCACGCAGATATAGAAACATACTACGAAGATTATTCTACAAAAATGTACACTGATCGTGCCGTCAAAATAATTAATGAAAAAACTTCACCGATTTATATTTTACTTTCACTTCATGCTTTGAGTAGTCCTCTTAATGTTGCTGTTCCATATTTGTATCCAAAATTTCAATTTATAACAAAAGATGCTCGAAAGATAGCCAACGGAATGCTGTATTATTCTGACATCCAACTTTCAAGAATCGAACAAGCTTTCTCTTCTATTAACGATGATAATTACATTATAATAATACACGGAGTTACTGGTGGTGATCAATATCAAAGCAGTAATATTCCTTTTAGGGGATCGGTTCCAGGTTCCTGGGAGGGTTCGGTTAGGACATCGGCGATTTTTTACTCTCCAACGAGAATTGACAAAAGTTCAGTATTTGAGGGGATGATGCATATTTCTGATTTGCTTCCAACGATTGTTGTTGGGATTGTCAATTCGACATCATCATTAAAACCAAACGGAGTAACTGGATATGATTTATGGAATCAAATCTCAAGACCCGGAACAGGAAGATCCACCAGAGAAACGATCATCCATTCACCATTATCTTCAATATGTAACTCAAATGAGACTCATTGCACTACTGCATCAATCAGACAGGGAGACTTCAAATTAATAATTGGACATGCAGGACTTGATAATCTGACATATCCTCCTCCAGTTAGTACTTTTGAAATCCCATATGGGTTATCAGGTGGAATCATCCGAAGAGATACAAGAAAAGGTGTTAATCAGGCGATGGGATTCGCACCGTGGAACTCACTTAACACATCATCTTTAGGAAGACAATGTCATATTGGTAAGGGTTGTTTATTTAACGTTATACTTGATCCTTCAGAAAGTCATGACCTGAGTTCTGATCCTTCTCATGAGTCTACTCGAAAGTTACTTTATCGAGAATTAACGAAAGCTTCTTCTTATTCATTTCCTTCTTGTAATATAACAACTGAAGCTGAGTACCGGACGGTATTAGTTCCAAAGCTTTGTGGGGTAGTTAGTGATCAGGGGTTTTGGTTACCTTTTGATTGGGATAATTAAATACAAACGTTTAAGTCTTTTGTGTTCTCCGTTCTTTCGATTAAAAATACGTTTTTTTTTCCGTTAGGGTGTGTGAAATAGAACAAAACAGCAGAACAATTATATTTTAAATATATATCAGTCATTCCTTTTTTTTGCGAACAAAAAACACCATTTTCTCACCGCCTGAGCAAGGTTACACGATATGTTACTTTTGCTCGATTTTTTATTTTTTGGAATCGGGGAGGGTGCGATCTGTAAAATTAGGCATAGGGATATACTTTTAAACATGGTAAGTGCTGCTAAAAAGAGATAAACGTCTCTTTGCAAAATTTCCTTGGTACTACTCAATGATAAATATTAATCCCAGACCTGGAATGGAAAGATCGAGAAAATCTGAGTAAAAAACACCCCTAATTTTTTTTTTTTTACTATTTTTTCCCCCTTCTCCCGCACTCAAGAGATATGCACCTTTTTACTAACAAATCAACCCTAGTAGCAATTATGTAAGGAAAATGTTGCATCTGTGGTGGTGATAATGATCATTAAGTATCAAAGTAGGTCCAAAAAGACAGGTAGTAACAATCTGCCTCACCGGCACATGCTTAGTACTCTTTAATATATTTTTGCTCGATTATTTTTTCTCTGGATCCCGCTGGGCCAGCAGTGTAAAATTAGACCCTTCGATTAATTTTTAGTTTTGGTACTTGTCCACGGCTGAGCTGATTTAGTAAACCGCAAAATCTCTTTTCTCAATTCGGGAGACAAGTATGTGATGCCAACCTCCCGATTTCGGACGGAAATGAACCCAACGATGCAGCGCATTAAAATGCCGCTTCGATCGAAATTTTTACAATTTTTTTTTGAAATTTTTTTTCAGTGTCTAGAATTTGTTCGCAAAAAAAAGGAATGACTGATATATTTTTTTCCCCCTCGATCTTGCTTCCTTAAGCTGCGTTTTGTTCGTTTTATTTTTTTGAATTGCTTTCTAATACAATACTCATATAACAATTTTACATTTGGGTTATTACACCTTTTTCTTACAATTTGCTCTTGTTACGATGTGTTGCTGTTTTTCTTATTTAAATGAAAAAAAAAAAACTATTCTAAAAGGCTTAATTCTTACACTCAAATAGAATAAAAAAAAAAAAAAACATATATGTGTGATTTATATACTTCTGCCGCTGGCAGTTTAAAGGCTCCCCCCCCTTTTTTTTTAATGTCACTAAAATAGATTGATAATAGGAAGGGGAAAAAAAAAAAAAAAAAAAAAATGATAACGATTATGTTAATTGTATTGGCAGCGGCTGTTATGCCGTCGTGTGATACGACGCTTCCAGGCGATGAGATGTGCGCTGATTATTGTGGAGGGAGATGCAGTTTTTATAACACCACTGCTGGTGACACTGGAAGACCACAAAATCTAACAATCTACCGACTGACTCCAACAGATGTTCGAGGCATCGACTCCAAGAACACAGGAAACTCTGCAGGTGACATGGGATTCATTTTAGAAAACAGAAAACTCAGTCAAGCATGTGCCAAAGGGGAAGTCACTAAAGGATGTTTTTTATCGAATGGCACTGAAAACGTCTACGGAAAGTTTATCGTAGAAATTGACGGTCAGTTTGGACCATATTATCAGTGCAATCCGTTGTATCAGAACGCCTCAAATCCATTTTTTTGTGATGAGATGTGTGACAACCCACCATATTGTAATAACTCATACTATCCAAGAGATAATGGAACATTTTCGTGGCAGGGGAGTACTTGCTTTTGTGAAGACTGTGACAGGTGCAACAAGAGTGTTGGTAGAGCTCCAAATCCGTATACTTTTCATGAAAAACCACCTGCGGGATGGCCAAACCAGTGTCGTGCCTTTACAATGCACGACTACAGTAAGCACTCTTGTAATATCGCTAATGCCACTATCTTTATGAATGTTACTAACACGATTAATCCACGATCATCTGAAGCCACGATGACCATCGCCTGCAATGCTTGTGATGATGAACAAGACTGTCTTGGATGGTACTCTGAAGACAACGTGACGGCACACTTATTCAAATCATCGAACACTAGCAATATCATCAACCGAAATGAAGAATGTATTTCTGTGGTGTATGATCGTCACAAATGGATTGGTGTTGGAGTTACAATCGGTGGAAGTTGGTACAGCACACTCCCAGCAGGTGAATGTAAAGCTGGATCACCTTTAGGAACAGATGGATGTGCTTGGAGAATAGTCGAGTCACCATTTTACATCAACGCGACCTGCGCGAATAGCAGAGTTGATAACGCAGTTGAGAAGGTTGGAGCACCGTGTTTTGACACATGTGATCGTCCATTTAATAAGAGTGGTCCTTGTTATAATGATTGCTTTCAGAATACTATTGAAGGCAATCCGATCTACAACACTCCAGCAATGACGTCTGATGACCTAATTAAACCTTTTGAACATTCATTTGACTTGGGAGAGTGTCCCCGAATTTAAGTTGTTCTCGAAAATCGGGAAGCAAATTGACTATTTTTTATTTATTTTTTATATTTGTTCTGTAAGCTACGTGTTGAATTGATCGTTTCAATTATTTATTTACTTTCCCAATATCGAGCAATAAGATTTATCTAAAAAAGAAAAAAAAAATTAACGGTGTGAGCAAAATTCGAGTCTGGTAAAAATGTTTCATATTTTTTGTCAGATAGTCAGCTTTCCAATCACACTTGGTTTTGAACACTCCGACGTATTGTTGTTGAGATGTTCATTTTTAGTAATAGTCTAGAGCACCCATTAACTTGGGAGTGGTTGTTCTTTTGACGAGTTTTTCACTCCATGTCCCTCCCCCTTTTTTGTTTTTATTGATGCGTGCGTGCGTTTTTTTTTTTTTTTTTTTTTTCCAAAGCATCTGGTCTGATCACTGCAGCCTCCGCGCAAGAAGGTCGAAATTGAATGCTTGTTTTAAAAAAAAAAAAAAAAAAAAAAAACCTGAAAATCAGCTTCTTTTTACTTATGTGCAATCGTAGTAGTGATTAGGTTTTCTGTGTTTGAGATGATAATTGGATCGTTTGTTTGAAGTACGGTTAGAGAATTAACAAATTCTCTTTGCGTGAAACAACACCACTGCAGTTAACACTCAAATGTATTCTATAAGTATTTGTAGCCACTTGTTTGTTTCTATCGCATGCTGTGTTTTATTTCTCCATTTCTATTTACTACTATTTCTTATGCTTACGACGTGGGCAGGGATTTTCTTTTTTTTCAGATTGTTGTTTACTTTTCTCTCTCTACCATTCCTGTAAGGGGATGACCGGGTTGAGATTGTGTTAAGTGAAATCACTGTTCTGTCGTTTTTTGTAATCTGTTGTTATAAAAAAAAAAAAAGATAGCACCCGTTTTCGTTTGTAGGCTCTTCCGTTATACAATCCTGAATAAGATTTGGTCTAATTACGTTACTGTCGTCTTATAGCTCCTGGGATTAATCCGATGCTCCTTATCAGTGATGCTCAGTACGCAATGTATTGGACTTCCTTATCTATCTATCTTTATTCACATTTTGTATACATCAAAGCTACCGTACGTAGCACGTAGATGCTTTTCTTTTTCCCTTTCGCTTTCACTGTTTTTACTATGTGTAACAAGGGTAAGTTCATTATTTGCTCTGTTGAATGCCATGTTGTTTTGTCGTGGCAGTCATTCCTCATCTGATTGTTACTTTGTGTATGTGACGTTCTTTCTTCTTTTTATCTGTCCCGAGACTAGTTGTCACGGAGAATGTCAAATTGTGTTGACAAACTGATTGCAGTGCGTTGGTTTTATATTCAAATAAAACAAATTGTGAGCTACGCTATGTTTATGGTAAGGCGTCTTTAAAGATAATATATATTTTCAATATGTGTTGGTGTTGTCATTTTATTCTTCTCACAGCTACCAACATAATCATGCCTATGCGTACTGCCGCGTTGATGCTCGCCGTGCTCCACGGAGCATCTGCTACAAGAGAATGGTGTGCTTCCGCACCGCTGTCGTCTGTTCACGCTATCCCTGAAGCGAAGAAGGGTTCTGATTTTAGAGGGGCATTTAGAGACTTGACTCTGTACATTCATCAGGAGAAGGCATTGGGAGCTTCTTGCAAAGACTTTGATGTTCACAAGAAGGGAAATGATGGTTTATGGGTTTTGGAATTCGATAACGAGAACGCGATGGTTGCGAGTGCTACCCGCGCCAAGAACTTAGGAGTGTCAGTTCTCCTTATGCAAAACAGTACCTACATCGCATCAGGAGGAGAGGAAGTTCCTGACCGTTTAGGATACGACGCGTGTGGTTCAGATCTCGACAAGAGAATGATGTCAGTCAGCGACACTACAGTTGTCGGACCAAAGGCCATGTCAAAGGCTCGTATTAACTCTATTAAGAAGTTTATTGCTACTAAGGATAACGCTATTGCTGACATTGTTTCCCGAGTGACTGAGGCCAGCATGGTAAAGTCTGTTGCTCACCTTCAGGAGTACCACAGCAGAAACTCAAACTCGAAAGATCTCTTCGACGCAACCGAATGGTTGGCTGACCAGTTTGAGCAGAGAGGTGCATACGTCACCCGTCAGGACTACAGAAACGGATGGGCAGGAAATGTTATCGCTGACTTTAAGGGACTTACTAAGAACGTTATTGTCGTTGGTGCTCACGCCGACAGCAGAGCTACCAACACCAACTCAGGAACTCAGCGTGCTCCAGGTGCTGATGACAACGGTACCGGTACTGCTGCTCTTCTTGAAATCGCTGATGCCATTCACAAATCAGGAATCACTCTGAAGGCTACCGTCAGATTGATTTCATTTACTGGGGAGGAACAGGGACTTCTTGGATCCCGTGCTATTGCCAGAGCATTCTCACAACAGGGAGAGAACGTTGTCGCTATGATTAATGGAGATATGCTTGGTTACAGACTACCAGAAACAAAGCCAACTGTTGCTTTCATGAACAGATACTCTGACTTAACTCTAACTGAGATGACGATGGATATTACTAAGTTGTATGTTCCAGAGCTTGGTGTTGGTTGGACCTCAGGATGCTGCTCTGACCAGCAGTCTTTCTATGAGAATGGGTTCCCATCTGTTGGATTCTTTGAACACCCTGGATCAGCTGTTAACTACCCACACTACCACAAGGAAACAGATCTTCTTGAGTACATTGACATTGGTCAGCTAGAACTCGAAACCAAGGCAATGCTCGCTGCTGCCCTTGTCTTCGCTGAAGCCCAGTAAATTCTCGTTATGTGTGTAAGCAATCCGAATGATTGTTGTAGTTATTTTTAATTTATTATTTTCTTATTGTCTCCCTGTGTGCCTTATTTTCAGACCCTTTTCGAAGTGATATTCACCTTGTGATGGATCTTCCACGAGTGTTGTTTTGTCCCCCATCTTCAACCGTTCAGGCTTTAATCAAGAATTATTCTTTTTAGTGAAGAAAAGTCTTGTTTTTCCCATCCTCTTTTTATTTTTAACTATTAAACCCCATTCCTTTGTTACCAATAAAAGGTGCCTTTGCAACCGAAACAGAACAATCACTAAAGAGCTAGTTTTACAGGGGAAAGCTCAAACGAAACGTGTATCGTATATTAGGTACACTTAAAAAGGTAATTGTGTGCATTTCACACGACTTGTACCGTGTGGTGTGTCGCATTGCAATAAAGGCTGCCACCGACCTTCCACTTTTTTTTTTTCGTTCTTTTTTTCTCCTTTTTTCGTTTTTAGGAAATTATTAACCTGATCATTTTTATTATATTCATATTTTTTTTCTATAGAAACGTTAATATGAAAAACACGAGTGATGATGTTGTTGATCTTCTTGGGGTCTCAATTTCTAAAAAATATTCAGAAGAAGAGTTAAAACGTATGAATATAGGTACTCTCGGAGGTGTTCCTACTGGGGTTGCGATACCCAGTGATCTGCTCGAAGATATGGAAAACAGTGGAACTGCGTCAAGAACAGGCTTACGAGTTGAAACCAGCAATACACCTGCGGCAGTGACTCATCCAATTCAAGGTGGAGCTAAGGCGATATTACAGGAAATTCAGTCAGCGTTGTTAGAAGCGGAATCACCAAGGTATAATCAAGCTGTGTCATCTGTTCAGATCGCTGTCATTAGGCTCATTTCTGATGGTGAAAATATGTCTGATGAAGTAGTACCTGCCATCGCACAGGCATTTTATAATCAAATATTAGTGTCTTCAAAACCATCTGTTTTTGCTGAAGTAGTAAAAGAAACCCTTGCGGCTACAAAGCAAATTGAACTAAAATGGGGACAAGCATTGCACGCGGCAGTCTTAGACAGATGTCAGGATGCATTTGAGCGTAGGGATGATGTTGCGAACCCAACGTGTATGGCTCATTTAACAAATTTGCTTTGCTTTTTAGGAGAAATGTTCAACAGAAGGCTACTATCTGATCACATTCTCACCTACTGTTTGGCGGAGTTGTTGGGACTCCCTCGTGAAGCAGGTAAAGTGATTGCAGTGGCGCCATCTGAGAAAGATCTTCAAGGCATATCAACATTATTACTATGCTGTGGTAAGGAAATGGAAGCAAGGCTTAACGAGTACGCTGTCGTAGCATTCTTTGATAGACTCGCTCATTTTCATCAAATCTGTCAAAACCAATCTCTGAAGGAACTTATGTACCAACCACTGCAAGCACGTAGGTCTGGTTGGGCTAAGCCAGGAGGAGGTATTCTTGACAGAGTGAGACCTGCTTCAGTTATGGTCGGAAGTTCACCACCATCCCCGCCAAAGTCACCTCCAAGAGGTGGTGGTGTTAGTGGTTTAAATGTTTTACCACAGCAGCCTCCATCAGTACGAACACTTCCTTCACCACATCACAGTCAGCCATCACCACATTACTCAACAGCGCAGTCATTACCGACTACATCCCCTATTCATTCTAGACAACTTCAATCACCTGCTAATATTGTTCCGAAGTCGTCGTCATTGATGCAGCCTCCAAAGCAACCTCCTCCAAGTGCAGTTATTAAGCAAACACCAACTCCTAATCCACAACATCAATTAGACTCTGACAGACTAAATCAATTACAACAACAATTACAAACTACTGCCCAGCCTGAGCCTCCTGCAAATATGGAAAAATTAGTATCAGTTGGAACTATGCATTTGGCGGGGCTTGATGTGGGTATGGATGGTTCGATGCCTCCAGGTCCTCCTCCTGGAATGCCACCAAATCTACAGCAACAGGGACAGCTACCAGTTGGTCTTGTAACTCAAGTAATTCAGCAAATTGGTCAGCAGATTGGTCAACAGATCGGACAGCAACTTGGACAGCAACAACCACAACCAACACCAGGAAGTTCCTTAAATCCGAGGTATGAAGTTGTTTTTTTTTCTTTCTCCTCCTCGTTATTTGAAACAACAACAACAAAAAAAACAAAACAGCGCACCTGCATGGGTACCTGGATCACTACCAATGCCAGGACATCCACAAGGACCTCCACAGCAACATGTTGGAAATATGATTCCACACGGAAACCTTGTACCTGAAGTAATTGAGCCATCCCGTGACAGAACTGTTTATGTTGTTGGTATTGACACTTCTCTTCCAGAAAAGACGCTTCTTGATTTTGTGCAGTCTTGTGGAAGATTATTAAAGATTCGTCTCTGCGGTGATACCAACAACAGAACCATCTACGGATTTTTTGAGTACAGAACACGTAAGGAAGCTCAAATCCTTATGGACAAGGACAAACAAACTCTTGGAAAATATATTCTGAACTGCTCCTGGGCAAAATCCGCAATCAGAGATGCAATGACTGGTACAGCAAGTAATAAAGTATGTATTGTATTTGTGTTAGATGATAGTCATGTTATGTGGATGGGTTCAAAGAACAGATATATAAAATCTTCCAGCTTTCGTCCAAACAGGTAAAGAACTACCGCTTTGATCAGCACGACAACTATGAGACTCTAGAAGATGTTGAAAACACTGAACTACGTGAGTCCTGTTTACAACAGAAAAACTGGGTCCCAAGAGGTGGAGTACGAACAAAGAAGGTATGACTTACATGTCCTCTTACTGTTATGTAATAACTTGATACACATCTACAACATCAACACAGGATGGTCTTCTGGGAGGAATACCTCAACAGTATCAGATGGCGGTACCAACTAAGGAAGAATTAGTAGGACGTCCAAGACCACCAGTTGTCTCAGCTGATGGTCCACCAGTGTTAGTGAGAAAGAAGCCGGCCTCACCAGAAGAAGGACAGGGTGAGGAAGAGCAATCAACACCTGCACCTGCAGCATTCTTAGATAAGAAACTTGATGCTCCAATAGAAGTATCAGAGAAAGCTGAGCAGCTACTATCAGCATTAGGATCTGACTGTACAAAGGATGTCGCTCAAGTACGTCAATTGTTTATGTTGTGGTCTGAACAAGGTCGTAAAGAAGAACTTGGATGTGACACTCTAGATGTCGCTATTCGAGCGCTCTTTCTCGCAATTCTTAATTATGAAATGTGTAGAAAGAACATTCCAATCAGACTTCTTCAAGCCTGCAATAAAGCTTCTCGTATCTCAGCATACAAGTGTTGGTCAGAAGTATTTGGGCAGATTATTCATCTGAAAGTGTGGCAAAGCTTTCCAGACATTTGGGTATCTGTTTCTGACTCACTTTCTGATTGTCTTTCAACACAACAATTACTGCAAAGGACATCTTTATCAGACCTGTGTGTTGGAATCAGTAAGATACCTGAGTGGCCAAAATTCCGTCGGGCATTGTCGGATTCTCTTATCCAAATCGGAATCGGCGACTCCGAACTTCAAGGGCTTCTTCCATACTAAGCTTCATTGGGTGACAACAGCATTTCACCCACATGGGCATTCCTGAAAATGGTTGTGTCATTCAGACCTAATGCAAGAGATATTGCTGTACAGAATGAAACAGCTAAAGCAAGTGCAGATTGTTTGTGTTCAATGAAAAGCCGCACAAAATGTAAATCGGATTATTTACATTGAGTTCTATTGATGTTTTTTTATAAAAAAAAGAGGAAAAAAAAAAAAACGAAAAAGAAAAAAAATTGAATAAAATTTTAAAAAAAAAAAAAAAAAAGTGTCTTTAACAAACATTCTATTTTCTCTCTTTTTTTTGAGAGAAGAATATGGGCGGCCGTCTAACAAAGAGACTGCGTGGTACTCACACGTGTATTCTCTTTTATTTTCTGGTTTGGGCTTTACTTTTGTTTCTGCTTTTGTTGTGAAGGTCTGCTTGATCCTTGTAGTATTATTAACAATGTGAAGGATACGATTCAAATTTAGAAGGCGAAAAAAAAAAAAAAAATTAAAAAAAAAAAAAAAAAAACGGGTATTCTCCAACCCTCCCAAAAGGTATTTATTTTATCTGAAGCGCCGATTAGCCTTTTTTTTAAGTTATTTGTCGGAAATTCCCTATTTTTCTCATTCTCCCCATATCAAGTGTTTTTCAGGAATCATCCAAATTACCCATCCAGTTCCCCTTCAATGCTACACCTTTTGATGTTACACGTCTTTGGTATTAAAAAAAAAGAGGAGGAAAGAAGCTAACAGAAGCCGTTTCCTTTTTTTTTTTTTTTAAAAAAAGTATTTCTGTTTTTTTTTTTTTTTCTTTTTTTTTTTTTCTTTGCTGTTCTTTCTCTTCGAATATGTTCACTTATATTTCTGCGAAAAAGTTTCTTTTTTTTTTTTTTTTTTTTTTTTTTTTTAAAAACGCCCATAAGTGGTAGTTGCCTTGTCCAACAACAGGCTACTCATTTAGGGACTTGAAATGTATGAAAGCAAATACCTTAAGGGTAGGTTGCAGCTATCCTCCAGCATTTTAGAGAAAAAAAAAAAAAAAAAAAAAAAAAAAAGGCATATTGTGGTTCTTAGTTTCCTTCACAAGTTGTGAAGCGTAGAAGGGTTGGGGAAAAGCAGGTTTCATGATGAAGAAAAAAAAAAAAATAGCGTTCTCCCTTGTCCACTTTAATCGTTTTATCGAAGAGAGGTAATAGGGGTGTTGCTATGAAAAAGCTTAGAGGGAAAAAAAATATTAAAAAAATCGTTTTTAAAGCAAGAGATTGACACAGTCTTCCTCCACTACCCCGATCCCACAGGCTCTAACCTTCCTTGAGATTTGCTCTTTGCTTTTTTTGGAATGAGGCACGACCTCAACACTTACACACATGAGAAAAAGAAAAGGAAAAAAAAAAAAAAAAAAAAAAAAAAAAATATTCTTTACAAAAAAAAAAAAAAAAAAAAAGTGATAAAAAGGAGAGCAAAAAAGCATTACCCAGGCCCCCCCAAAAGTCCCCAAATAAAGTAGTGAAATGCTGAGCTTTCTAACGTGACTGTGGTTATCCTATAAATAATAATGGGACATCTGTTTAGTTTACCCGTCTCGCCAGTTAGTAGTATTTCTATGGGGTATCTTGTTTGGTTCATGCTGTTTCTTAATTGTTGTTTTCATTTTCGTTATTTTGAGTCTTGACATGTCTTTACTACTCGCCACGTCATGCGCTTGGTCTTTTTAGTGACCCGACATTCACAAGAACTAAGTCGCTCGCCCTTTGTTACAATACTCTTTTTCTTATGAATGGAATATAAATAAATAAATAAATAAAACCCACCTCAGGTTGCGAGTTGTACTACTTGGGGTTGCTAGTGTTTGTTACAATAATGGAAACTGAAGGAAAACGAAAACAAAGGGGTGGGGGAATTAAAAAAAAAAAAAAAAAAAAAAGAAAAGAAAAAGAAAGAACAAAAAAATGAATATCAGAATGACAGTTAAATAAGCAAAATGAAATTCCACGACCGGCAACTGTGAACGAAACATGAAACAGCTTGATTAACCTAGTTTTTGACCGGCATTTTAGGAAAAAAAACCGCGGCAGAAGCAGTACAACTGTAATGCGAAATTCTGTTATTTAAGCTAGAGTTTTTTATTTTTTATTTTTTTATTTTAAATATCTCGGTGGCATTATATAGAAGAAAGGGGGGGGGAAAGAAAGTCGCTCACCACCAAATAAAATTGGGAAGGAAAAAAAACAGTTGTTCTATTACTTTAGTTTTTTCTTTTCTTTTTTTTTTTTTTCACCCCCCTCTTAGTCACTGTATCTCGGAATTAATGTTAAATTATCGTTATGTTGTTTATGATACAATACATTTGTATTTTAAGTACAAACTCGAACAGTTAACCCCCTTCTTTTTGGTTTGCGTGTTTTTGTTTCTATTTTCTGTTTCCTAGATTCGACAAGTAAGGTTTCACACAAACGAGTATATCCTTTGGCTATTCGTTGCTAGCTCCCCTCACAGTACGGCGCGTCGCTATTATAATTGTGTTGGGGTAACGTTGTCGCCTGCCTCGGTGTGACAGCTTTGTCTCTTTTTTTTTTTTTTTGGCTTCCCTCCTCTGCTCTTTTTTTTAAAAAAAATCGGAAATCGCCCGTTTTTTTTTTTTTTTTTTTTTTCAGTTACTCCTCCTCTTTCTTCAATTTCCCCTAATCATACACGCTTATCATGGAAAGAATATTCTGAAGAATACAAAAAAAAAAAAATTTAAAAAAATAAAAACAAAAATTAAACTTTAAAACCGATATTTGCTGAAACCCAAAGTGTTATCTACACCTCGTTTTTCTTTTTCCTTCTTGTTCTGTTATAATACAGTTAAATAATTTCTGTTTATTGGAATCGGCACCTAAGGTGCTAGACAATCCTTTTTTTTATTTTGCGCGTGACAGCAATTTTTTTTTCTTCTTTTTTTTTCTTTCTCTCTTTTAAGTCTTTCGTCTTTCATGGAACTGGTCATCAACCGGTTGAGCGTGCAGGACTGTATCAACTAAGCAGACCGATAAAAAAAAAAAAAAAAACTAAACTAAACTAAAAATTAATTAAAAAAAAAAAATAATTAAAAAAAACGCTGAGAGAAGAAACGTACAAAGTGTCGTTTCCACCACTGACTGGTTAAAGCGAAACCTATTTAAGAGAGAGAGTACACTAGGTTCCTTGACTGTGAGAAGAGCCTTTAAAGAAAAAAAAAAAAAAAAAAAAAGAATGAAAGTAAAAGAGTGACAAATTTCCTAAAGTGTTGACGCAAAGGTGCGGTATTCCACTCTACTGAAATTAATAAAGCAAGCTAAGAGAGAGAGATAGGGAAAAGAGAGTACACGGTTTCCTGATAAGTCTATTACCCGACTGCCTTCTCATAATTAGCAGGGAACCTCAGAGAAACGAAAAAAAACTTATAAAGAAGCGGGGTGAAAAAAAAAAAAAAAAAAAAAAAAAAGGTGCGCTTAAATTACAACTACTTAAGTGGACGTCAATAAACAAATTTGAGATTGTTATGCGGCCTCTTCTTGATGAACTAATACATTTTTTCCCGATTACTCGGTTACCCATGGCTAGAATGTTAAAACAAGAAAGAAAAAAGAAAGAAATGAAGAATATGGGTATGGAAGGAGAATTTAAAAAAAAAAAAAAAAAAAAAAAAGAGAGAACATCACCCAGCAGGGGAGCAACACCGACAACAAGTCGAACGCTTGTGTTTTTTATCAAAAGAAAAAAATTAAAGGAGGTCATGTCTGCCCAAACAACAGGCACATTCTAAAAAAGAATTCTTTGAAGGCCGCACGCAATTCCTATTCCCCGCCTTACCACCCCCTACCCGCTCCATTGTGTTCCCCAGCTGCTGCCTTTCTTTCGGGTTGTGTTGTCTGTTTTCTTTTCTTTTTATCAAAATGAAATCCAACTATTCATTTGTCTAAGGAAACATTAATATTAGAATTGACAGGAAGTAGTAGAGAGTTTAAAAACCACCCACAGAGTAGACGTTTCGTAATGTGTCATTGGCAACACGCAGTCCACTGCGTCCACATGCCGTGTAGTGCTCGCTGGTCAGGTCAGCCTTCGTCGCTGCGTCGAAACCGTGATTGTCCTTCTACAGAGCGTAATCAAATTTTATATCAAAATTCAATTTCGCACAGTTTTAAGAATAATTTAAAAAAATAAAATGATAAAAATGATGTCAGCTTCACTCCTCTTGCTGTTGTCAGCAGTCTTGATAACCAGCGGCACAGTGATATCAAATATCTCACCTCGTAGAGACACAGATGGTAATATACTAAATGCACATGATGGTAATATTGTTTTAATAGATGGAGAATACCATTGGTATTCCATCGGTTATGGAGATTGTATTGAGAATCCTGGGTGTTCTAAATCAAGTGTTAACAACTCATGTGGATTCATGTTCAATCATTCTGTAACTTTGTACACATCTAAGGACTTGTCTTCTGGTAGTTGGGTGAATAGAGGAAATGTGCTTCCAGTGGATAACCGGCCTTCGGGAACAATGTTCGCGACATCAGTGGTTTACAACAAGTTGACTGATCTTTATGTTCTTTGGGCTAATTATTTACCGCAGCAAAATTTCAAGATTGCTAGATATTTCGTAGCGACTTCAAAGAGTAGATTTGGACCATTTATGTTAGAAAATCCTCACGTAAACTTAACCAGATCACCTCAAGGAGATAGCAAGCTTTTCATTGATGACGACGGCCAAGGATATATTATATACACAGCTAATGGAAAAGTTACCGTTGAAAAACTAACTCCGGATTTCTTTTATTCTCAGGGTGATTCAAGTAACTTTTTTAACCCGTCTGGTTGTGAAGAATCACCTTCTATTATTATTGACAGAGTGTCACATAAATACTTCGCTCTAACATCTAACTGCTGTTGCTTTTGTTCTCAAGGTGGTAATGTTCAAATTTATAAATCAGACTCTATATTAGGTAACTACACTCATCAAGGTTCAATTAACCCGTCTCTTGAAATTCCTGCTCAGCAAACATACGTTCTTCCACTGAACACAACAACTGGTTGGCAATATGTTTGGATTGGTGATCGTTGGGGTTCCGCACCTGATCATCTCAAGTCTCATGATTTTACCTACTGGAGTTTGTTGAACTGGACTGGTGCTGGTGCCAGCAGAGTTCCACAAATGATGAAATTTACGAACCAGTTTGTTATCGATTTGGAGTAGTTGTTCAGTTTTTTAATCTTAATTGTTCAAAACTGTTTCCTGTGTTTCTACATATTATTATTACTCTCTGCTATTTCACACGTTGTTTCCTATGATATTTTGTTGCATATTTTGCAGTTCTCATATCGAGCAAGATCCCGCTAGTCTCTTTAACCAGAGTTGTACTGCGGATCCTATTGAAACCATATTCCTCCTTCTTTATGTTTTTCCAACTAATTAGTAAGCAGAAAAAACTAAAACAACATAAGTCTCAAATTACATTCTCTACAGCCAACAGAATTTTTTTAAAAGAATAAAATAAATAAATTAGAAAATGAGGAATTTAAATAACGGGCGTCGTATGAAATTCATTCCTTTTCCCACAGTTTAAAGAAATATTTTAAAAAAATAAATTAAAAAATGATGTCAGCTTCACTCCTCTTGCTGTTGTCAGCAGTCTTGATAACCAGCGGCACAGTGATATCAAATATCTCACCTCGTAGAGACACAGATGGTAATATACTAAATGCACATGATGGTAATATTATTTTAATAGATGGAGAATACCATTGGTACTCCGTTGGTTTTGATGATTGTGTTGAGAATGATGGATGTTCTAAAATTAGTGTAAGAGAGTCATGTGGATTCATGTCTAATCATTCTGTAACTTTGTACACATCTAAGGACTTGTCTTCTGGTAGTTGGGTGAATAGAGGAAATGTGCTTCCAGTGGATAACCGGCCTTCGGGAACAATGTTGGGAGCATCAGTGGTTTACAACAAGTTGACTGATCTTTATGTTCTTTGGGCTGATTATTTTCCAGAGCAGGATATTCGGTTGTCCCGGTTCCTTGTAGCGACTTCGAAGAGTAGATTTGGACCATTTATGGTAGTGAACGCTGAAGCTAACCTCACCAGATTCGACACTCAGAGTGGTAAAGTTTTCGTTGATGACGACGGCCAAGGTTATATTACATACGTTAGTACTCCGAGCATGGAACATACGGTAAGTATCGAAAGGCTAACTCCTGATTTCATCTATTCTCAAGGAGACTCTCTTCCATTAAACCCAACAGGATGTTTGGGAGGAGTGCCAACAATCTTTATCGACCGCGAGTCAGGAAGATATTTCGCATTGGCAACAGGGTGTTACTGCTGTTTCTGCTCTGGAGGTACTAGCGTTTTCGTGTATGCGGCAGACTCTATATTAGGTCACTACTATCAGGTTGCTGCAATTAACTCTTATCTTGGGGCTCCTGCTCAGCAAACATACGTTCTTCCGCTGAACACAACAACTGGTTGGGAATACGTTTGGATTGGTAATCATTGGGGTTCCGCACCTGATCATCTCAAGTCTCATGATTTTACCTACTGGAGTTTGTTGAACTGGACTGGTGCTGGTGCCAGCAGAGTTCCACAAATGATGAAATTTACGGACCAATTTGTTATCGATTTGGAATAGTTGTTCCCGTTTGTGGGAAACCTAATCTTTTTTTTTTTTTTTTTTGAATTACTATATAATTTTCATTTTTGGGATTTTTAAAAAACAAATGTTGCCATTACCCCCGTTGTTTGTATTCCGTGTCAGAAATTAAAAGTGCCGCCCTTCTTGAGTTTTCTTTTTTTTTTTCTTTTTTTTGAAAAGAAACTTACGTTTTCACATTTCACTTCACCATGTGCCATTGAAAACAAGGTAGACTCTTTCTAGTCATGACATCGGCAAGCGTTTTTTATGATAATTAATGATGGCTCACTGTTTAATACATTTGGAATCCCAGAAACCTATTATTTTGTCCTCTCTCTCTCTCTCTGCTCTTTCCTTCCCTTTTTTCCTGCCTTTTCACATAAAAGTTGTCCAACTGTCGTGGCAGCGATTTTTGTGTTTTGTCTTTTTTTTGCAGGAATGTCAACTGACGGTAGTTTCAGAGGAATTTAAATAACGGGCGTCGTATGAAATTCATTCCTTTTCCCACAGTTTAAAGAAATATTTAAAAAAAATAAATTAAAAAATGATGTCAGCTTCACTCCTCTTGCTGTTGTCAGCAGTCTTGATAACCAGCGGCACAGTGATATCAAATATCTCACCTCGTAGAGACACAGATGGTAATATACTAAATGCACATGATGGTAATATTATTTTAATAGATGGAGAATACCATTGGTACTCCGTTGGTTTTGATGATTGTGTTGAGAATGATGGATGTTCTAAAATTAGTGTAAGAGAGTCATGTGGATTCATGTCTAATCATTCTGTAACTTTGTACACATCTAAGGACTTGTCTTCTGGTAGTTGGGTGAATAGAGGAAATGTGCTTCCAGTGGATAACCGGCCTTCGGGAACAATGTTGGGAGCATCAGTGGTTTACAACAAGTTGACTGATCTTTATGTTCTTTGGGCTGATTATTTTCCAGAGCAGGATATTCGGTTGTCCCGGTTCCTTGTAGCGACTTCGAAGAGTAGATTTGGACCATTTATGGTAGTGAACGCTGAAGCTAACCTCACCAGATTCGACACTCAGAGTGGTAAAGTTTTCGTTGATGACGACGGCCAAGGTTATATTACATACGTTAGTACTCCGAGCATGGAACATACGGTAAGTATCGAAAGGCTAACTCCTGATTTCATCTATTCTCAAGGAGACTCTCTTCCATTAAACCCAACAGGATGTTTGGGAGGAGTGCCAACAATCTTTATCGACCGCGAGTCAGGAAGATATTTCGCATTGGCAACAGGGTGTTACTGCTGTTTCTGCTCTGGAGGTACTAGCGTTTTCGTGTATGCGGCAGACTCTATATTAGGTCACTACTATCAGGTTGCTGCAATTAACTCTTATCTTGCGGTTCCTGCTCAGCAAACGTACGTTCTTCCGCTGAACACAACAACTGGTTGGGAATACGTTTGGATTGGTAATCATTGGGGTTCCGCACCTGATCATCTCAAGTCTCATGATTTTACCTACTGGAGTTTGTTGAACTGGACTGGTGCTGGTGCCAGCAGAGTTCCACAAATGATGAAATTTACGGACCAATTTGTTATCGATTTGGAATAGTTGTTCCCGTTTGTGGGAAACCTAATCTTTTTTTTTTTTTTTTTTGAATTACTATATAATTTTCATTTTTGGGATTTTTAAAAAACAAATGTTGCCATTACCCCCGTTGTTTGTATTCCGTGTCAGAAATTAAAAGTGCCGCCCTTCTTGAGTTTTCTTTTTTTTTTTCTTTTTTTTGAAAAGAAACTTACGTTTTCACATTTCACTTCACCATGTGCCATTGAAAACAAGGTAGACTCTTTCTAGTCATGACATCGGCAAGCGTTTTTTATGATAATTAATGATGGCTCACTGTTTAATACATTTGGAATCCCAGAAACCTATTATTTTGTCCTCTCTCTCTCTCTCTGCTCTTTCCTTCCCTTTTTTCCTGCCTTTTCACATAAAAGTTGTCCAACTGTCGTGGCAGCGATTTTTGTGTTTTGTCTTTTTTTTGCAGGAATGTCAACTGACGGTAGTTTCAGAGGAATTTAAATAACGGGCGTCGTATGAAATTCATTCCTTTTCCCACAGTTTAAAGAAATATTTAAAAAAAATAAATTAAAAAATGATGTCAGCTTCACTCCTCTTGCTGTTGTCAGCAGTCTTGATAACCAGCGGCACAGTGATATCAAATATCTCACCTCGTAGAGACACAGATGGTAATATACTAAATGCACATGATGGTAATATTGTTTTAATAGATGGAGAATACCATTGGTATTCCATCGGTTATGGAGATTGTATTGAGAATCCTGGGTGTTCTAAATCAAGTGTTAACAACTCATGTGGATTCATGTTCAATCATTCTGTAACTTTGTACACATCTAAGGACTTGTCTTCTGGTAGTTGGGAGAATAGAGGAGATGTTCTCCCTCTTAGTAACCGTCCTCATGGTATTGTGTTCGCTACTACTGTGGTTTACAACAAGTTGACTGATCTTTATGTTCTTTGGGCTAATTATTTACCTCAGCAAAATTTTCAGTTGTCCCGGTACTTTGTAGCAACTTCGAAGAGTAGATTTGGACCATTTATGGTAGTGAATGCTCATGCTAATCTCACCAGATCTCCGGAAGGGGATAGCAAAGTTTTCGTTGATGACGACGGCCAAGGTTATATTGTATACACTAGTGTTCAGAAGGTTGGTCATTTACTAACTATCGAAAAGCTAACTCCTGATTTCATCTATTCTCAAGGAGACTCTACTCCATTAAACCCAACAGGATGTATGGAAGCTCCATCAATCTTTATCGACCGCGAGTCAGGAAGATATTTCGCATTGGCATCAGAGTGCTGCTGTTTCTGCTCTGAAGGTGGTGACATTGAAGTGTTTGCTGCAGACTCTATATTAGGTAACTACTCTCATGAAGGTTCAATTAACCCGTCTCGTGAAATTCCTGCTCAGCAAACATACGTTCTTCCACTGAACACAACAACTGGTTGGCAATATGTTTGGATAGGTGATCGTTGGGGTTCCGCACCTGATCATCTCAAGTCTCATGATTTTACCTACTGGGGTTTGTTGAACTGGACTGGTGCTGGTGCCAGCAGAGTTCCACAAAGGATGGAATTTACGAACCAGTTTGTTATCGATTTGGAGTAGTTGTAGTCAGAATTGTTGACTACATGAATATCTTTATGATGATTGATAAGAACGTTTGCCATTTCCCGTGTCAGTATTACGTTATGTTTTTATCAGCAGTCTGAAGTAGAAGAATAAAGTAATAGGAAATTTTCTTTGTGTGTTTTTTTCTTTTGAAGAGAAACTTACGTTTTCACATTTCAGCTCTCTTTTTGTTTATTAGGTTCACGGGTTGGAGCAAAGTCACTCGTAGTCATATCATAGGCAAGCGTTTTTATGATAATTAATGATGGCTCGCTGTTTAATACATTTGGAATACCGGAAACCTATTATTTTCTCCTCTCTGCTCTTCCTTCCTTTTCTTGCTTTTTTACACAAAGCTGTCCAACTGCCAGTCTCTTTCATCGGAGTATCACTGCAGTTGTAGCAACGATTTTGTGTTTTTTCTTTTTTTTTGCAATTGGAAGAATATGGTAGCAAACGTAAATTAATGATAAAAGGTTCATTGCCTCCCTCTGTGAAGCTAGGTATTGTTTTTTGTTGAAAGAAACTCCGTTTCGAAGCGGTGTGATGAAAAGCAAATGTAGAAAAACAACAGAACCACAGCTGTGTAAATTGCTAGTCTCTTTTAACGGAGTTCTGCGATTGGAGAAGAGCCAATGTCAACTGACCATAGTTCAGGAATTAATAACAACATTTCGTGAGACTGTTGTAGCTTGAAAATAAACTATCAATTTTCCCCCCTCAGTTCCTTGGCAAGATGTCGGTGGAAAGGAGAAATGCGCAAAGTACTGTGGTTCAACGTATGTAACAATTATTTTGAATTTTTTCAAAAAAAAACCATAACTGCTCTGAGGGAGCCAGTGTATTGTTTAACTTGACTGGGGGGGGGGGTCAGAAAGAAAAAATAAAATAAAAATGAACACACAGCCCCAGAATCACAAGTATCAGAGGCTCAGATGCACCAACGCATTATGGTTCTTTACAGAGTAGGAAAGATGTTGCGTAGAAAAGTTGGTCATGAGAGAGAAGACAAGGCATACGATCAGCTGATGAGGACGAAGACACAACACATTATTATATTTTCAATGACTGGAGTAGTGTCAATGATAATTGGTGGCTGTGTTACTTGGTACACTGGTGAATTCAGAACCGATACTACCTGGGACACAGCCAACCCTACAATGAAAACTGTCATATTATGTCTTCAAATTATAGTTTCACTCACGACTGTTGTTGCTTGTTGTTTGATAACCCAGTTTTATAGATTATTATTAATCAATAAAAGAAAAGAATGGTCGGGAATCGACGATCCAACCAACGACATGCAATCACGAACTATAGAAGCGGCATACAGCTTTTGGAGATCATCTTGGTTAAAGAACATGTATATTTTAGAAATTCTGATTCACGTAATTCATCCTTTATTCGTGTTCCAATCATTTTCGACATCCCTGTATACACTTTGTCAGATTTTTATGTTTACTCGATTGTACTTGTTTAGTAGAATGCTTCATACTTTTTCGAGACCATATAAGCTTCGTATTGAGATTATTAATAGCAATCGAGAATTTCAAACCATGAATTTACGAATCAAAATGGGACTGACTCTTAAAATGCTTTTTTATAATAAAACAGTTTTAGTATTGTGCACGGCATTGGCAAGCAGCATAACAGTGTTCTCATTTATGATATTTTTGCTTGAGAGAAATGAACAGAAAGATGAATTTGGAAGATTGGAAAACGTTCTTTGGTTCTCATTCATTACGTTTACTACCATCGGCTTTGGTGACTTCGTCCCCCAAACAATCTCTGGAAGGATTTGTACTGTTTTATTGGGTATTACTGGTGTCGTAATCACTACTATATTTAGTGGAGTGCTTACTAACAAGCTTGCACCGACTAAAATTCAACGGTATATAGTGGAATACTTAGCTGTTAGAAGTACTCTTAGAGTATATGAAGAAAAAGCTGCGTTTCTTC
This sequence comes from Flectonema sp. DT1601, assembly GCA_964019425.1. Classification (NCBI taxonomy): domain Eukaryota; phylum Euglenozoa; class Diplonemea; order Diplonemida; family Diplonemidae; genus Flectonema; species Flectonema sp. DT1601. The sequence goes on along the minus strand of OZ025802.1, from coordinate 227,849 downwards.
TTCAAGCAGTCTTCAAGCAGCACCTTTTAAAGAAGAGAAAGATGACTTCGATTCAATCACACAAATCTAATAAGGTATACGGAGCTATAAAGGGGTTCAGACGTGCGAGGTTTGATGTGAAGGGTGCTATCCTTCCCAGCATGGATCCGGTTCTTGAAGATAAACTGACTCAGTTGAAACATTATTTGGTAGAACTCGACCATCGACTTCAAGAACAACACACACAAGTTCGTACATTACAACAAACTATTGATTACGAAATGGCGAGCATTCTACGAACTCTTGGTATTGGTGGATAGTACCCGTAGAATTGCTTTTTTTTTTTTTTTTTTTAAATAAATTTTCCTGCAACCATTTAGTTGTCTTGCAGAGCAGTTTTACAGTTTTTTTTTAGTTAAAAGCACAACAATGGCTGTGATTTATACAGAGGGTTTTTTTTTCTTTTTTTCTTTTTTTTTTTTTTCTTGTTTTTCCATAATGGGTGGATGTCAAAAGTATGGTACCGATTCTGGTCAACGGTAAACTGTGGGCATTTACAACTCAAACATGCCCCAATTCCAGGTGTGGGATCTCATTTCTACTCGTAATCTTTGTAAAAAAAAAAAAAAAAAAAATCATGCATTTTTTTGCTATTACGTTACTGTTCTTTGCTGTTAGAAAAATTCTGTTTGTGTCTGACTGACTGACTCTTAACTTTTTAAAAAAAAATAAATAAATAAATAAATACCGACGTTATGATCCACATAAAAGGGTAATAAATTCAACTTATTTAAAGTTATCCTTATACTTATGATTTTTGTTAAATCATTTTTTTTTCTTTTAAAGTAGTTTTTTATTACAACAAATACATGTCTTCAAATGGGGCTATCTTTCCGATTGGAAATCTGATTTCGATGATGGTGATGAAGGAGGGTGCGAAGCCGTCAGAACCATTCAAAGCTCCTGATTTTCAAAAAACAATTTTTGAAATTTTGAATACCGTCATTGGGATCACACCTAAATTAGTATTAGCCATTCTGTTTTGGACGGATATCATCAGCCCTTTAGAGTCGGGTGCCGCAGTGGAGTTTGACTGGAATTGGATGAGACCAATTATTGTCAGAGATTTAATCTTCGCAATAGCATTCTGCGGATCTTGGGACTGGCTTCTCTATTCTGACAAATCGCCGTGGAAGTATCAAATGCAGCCTTTTAAAATGAATGTGAATCAGCCTCCAACAAACCAAATTTATCACGATGTGTTATTTACGGTCTTGTCAACTATTTGTGCTTCTGTTGTTGAAATTGGTGGTCTTCATTTTTTAGCTAACAAATATTCTCCAGAGGTAGATTATTATTCTTTGTCGTTAATGTTTTCTGATATGTTCAGCATCGCTCTTCTAGTGACTTTGACGTACTGGAGGTTGACTCATTTTTATATTGTCCACCGTGCTATGCATCCATGGAGAATAAAAAATTCGATAATCCCTGATATCGGTACTGTGTTGTACCGTTATGTTCATTCCCATCATCACAAAAGTGTAAACCCAACAGCGTTCAGTGGTACCGCAATGCATCCTATTGAAGCCACTATCTACTACTCAGCTTTATTAATTCCTATTATGTTAGGTGCTCATCCTTTGATATTTGTAGTATGTAAGCTGTGCTTGTCTGTTGATGCTTGGTTAGCACATGATGGATTTGGAACTCCTTCTGCTGGAGTCTATTTTCACTACCTTCACCATGCTCACTTTGATTATAATTATGGAGATACTGTTGTACCTCTTGATTGGTTGTTTGGAACTTATATTGAAAATTCTGAGGCGGTTTTGAAGAAGCAGTAGGCTCTTATTTGCGATTTTCTATTATTTTCTTTTTTCTTTTGTAAGAAAATAAGTCTTGTTTTGCTGTAGTGGACTCGTTTTAAAGAGTCCGTGTTATCAGGTTCTTTGAAGAACTGAGTATTATTATTTTTAAACTCATATTTTACCTCTCCCGTTCGCCATAGGCGTCATTGTAGTCCCTTATTGGGTAGCAATTTATTCATTTTTTTTCGTCCCTCTCTATTATTTTTATGCTTGTTTTGCAAAACTATTCTTTTGCCGAAGGCTAAAGCAGGTCGCGTAGTTTGCTTTGCCATAGGGTGGCAGCGTGAGGAGATTGTTTCTTTTTTTTCACAAACCCTTTGCTGCTTATTCTGTTAGAACCTCATTGAGAAAGCAGTTTTCACACAAAAACTGACTTATTACACATGCACTCAGTGAGGCCTCGGTGAAGTCATCTTTTTTCTTCTTCACCATTTAATCTTTTTTATAATGTTTTTGGTAGCGATTGACTGACAATAGCACGCTGTGTTCAGGATGCCCTCTGTCAGCCTGAGTCTTTTCCATAACTATCCTAACAAGAGAGAGTCTATTAGCGTTTGCTGCTGCTTTGTAGCTCTCTAGAGTTAACCCTTTGCTCTATAGTTTACTGTGTCAGTGATGCACAATAAAGTGTAGTAGATTTCTTATCTGATCTATGACCGCACTGGAACTGAAAGTAACATATCAAAGCATAAGTACACCTATTGAAGTCCTGGTAGTGATATCTTTCTGAAGGATATGATCATATGGGATGATGAGCTAACTAGTAGAGCATATCTCTGCTGAGGCTACATATCTCAAGTCAATAACCTTGTTAGTATCAACAGAACGAGTGCCCATCGTCTATTGAAGCTGTGAGATTCTACCAGCTATGTATGTGGAAAGCCAAGACTTACATTCTCCGTGAGCTTGTGACCCCGTAAGGTGTTCGCTGTGTTTTCCACAATACGAGTTCTCGTTGTACTTTTGTGATGTAATGTTCTTTTTGCTCTTGTTGGGTATCATCTAACTCTTTTCTCCTCTCTCTCAATTATTCTTTTACGCGTATTAACGCGGACGTGGGTTACCTGCGTGTTTTTTTTACAATAATGAAAATTCGATTTTACCTATTTTGTTCTTTTTTTTTTCATAGTTTGTGTCGGGAAAGTGTTTGTCTTCCAATCATGTGAGGGTCTGACTCCGTGAGTTGTGAAGTGGGACTTTTACTTTTCTCGATTTCAAATAACAAAATAAATGGAAACTCCTCATCGATATGGCTCATGAGTAGGAAGAGTTTAATAGCACTCTCCTCTTAATATAATTAGGATACGAAGTCGTTGGTGAGGTAGGGTATTGAATTTCATATCAGTCTTTGTGTATGGACCCCTCGTTTCGAGGGGGTGACTGTTTTTTTTTGGGTTTTGGTTTTTTTATTTATTTATTTTTTTATATTCGTTCAGTAGAAAAGTCTAATCTGGTCCCCTATTCTGACGGGTGAGCAATAAGAAAACGACAGCTTTTACTGCGATCATGGGAGAGTGATTCCACTTGTGATTTGGTAGCCATCGGTCGTTCTTTGTGAACTAACTTCTCGTTTCGAGAAGGTGACTGTTCTGGTTCTACTTTAGTTTTTCCTTTTATTTCTTTTTTTAGAAACAGTCTTCAACCGCTTCGAAAACGGCTGCATCCTCTGTTGCTGTGAGTTACCCTCCTAGATCACTCATAATAAACAGTAACGTTTGGATTAAATAGCTTATGTTGTTCTGATGTCTCTACGATGTCGCTGATTGAATTTTTTTTTATTTTTTTTTTATTTTGTTAAATCTGTGAGAGTCTCAACGGTTGCTGGTAAGCTTCATAAATAAATAAATTAAAAAAATAAAAAAATAAATCAACTCTCCCTATATTAATAATGTCAAATTGCCTACACTAACATTACCTGTAGTCAACTGTATCTAAAAACTAATGTTAAATTATCATTGTTTTATGATACAATACATTTGTATTTTCACGTACGAAATCAAACAGCTGATCCCTCTGCTGGATAATAGCTGCATGCTAACTCTGAACAATCTCAACAATTTTCATTTTTAAAAAAAAAAAAAAAAAAAAATATTGTAAAAAAAACATTCTCAAACAGCATACACCTATAAAACATGGAGGGCGTCGTTGTTCTGACTAAGGGTGAAGTAGAGAAAGCAACAAAAGTGTTTCGCATGACCGATTTAAACGAGAACGGGTTTGTCGATGAAGAAGAAATGCTTCAGATATTACCACAAGTTCTTGGGAAAGAATGCAGCGAGGAATCTCAAAACACAATTTTGGATGACTTCAGGAAGATGGGTTCAGAAGAAGGGATTACTTGTGATCAGTTTATTGAGTTGTTAAAGCATCACTTTGCTGGAAAAATAGATGAATACCTAACAACATTTGGTCTGGATAACGATGAGAAAGAAAGTTTTCAAAAATTCAGGAGGACTTCTGATTCGCGAATTGAGACACTTCGAGTGATTCATAATCCTCCTCCAGAAGCCGAAATCGAGGAAAAACGTTCCCAAGAGCGAGCGAAAAACGCCGTAAATCCTGAAGGGAATCCAAACGATGTCGATCAATTCATGTGCGAGTATGGTTTAAACGAAAAGTGAGTTATATATTTCTTTTTTTTTTTTCTTCTTTTTGTCGTTGGTGACCACTGTCCCAAGTTAATCATGTTTTTCGTTTTTTTTTTTTTTTGTTTGACCTTTCGAACCAATTTTTTTTTCGTTCATTTTTTTAAAATCTTGTTTTGGTTGCTATTTAGTTTCTTTGTACGAACAAAAGTTCTGAAGAGCAGAACAGAAAAAGTTGCAAAACTAAAACTAGATATGCATCCCACATTTACACTTTTTTTTTCTCCTACTTTTTTTTTTTTTTTTTTGTACTACAAACTCATTGTTCGGTGGAAAGAAAATTGTGTCAGCGTAACTAACCTATTCCTTTATTAGGATTTTGTACCTGGTTGCGCACAAAACAAAACAAAAGTGTGAGTAAGAAAGTAAAAAAGTAAAGCTTACCGATTCTTTTTCACAAGGTATAGATTAGATTTACATGCTTATTTCATAATTTTAATTGTCTAATGGGCTTTCACGTCGAGTCTACTCAAACTAATAATAGTATTGCTGAAGGGTGTTCTTTTTTTTTTTTCTTCTTCTTCTTCTTTTACCTCCACTTGTGTTAATGTTTTTTTTTATTAAACTTTTTAATTATTATTATTATTATTCTTTTTTTTTTTTTTATTGTGTCGATCTTGCATAAGTTTTTTTTTTTAATAATTTCTAAAGTGATTCTGCATAACAAACCTGGATGGATTAGGTCTTCTCGTTGCTGTGAGTTACCCTCCTGGAACATTCATAATACACGGTGTGGCGCACTATTTTACATAAAGAAATTTTTTCCCCCCTCCATCAAAAACAGAGCCATGTTAATATAAAATGCTTGCTGTAGTGACGACTATCTCTGCCGTGGGTGTGATTTGGTGTAATGTCACCAATATAACGTTGAGAGAAGTAACACCGACGGAATGGAGTTCTGCGAGCCCAGAGGACATCGCGTGTATACCAGACACTGCGTGTGTCGCTTTGCAGGAAGAAGATATAAAACTTTTGCAACCCACAAGCTGTAGTGGATTTAGAGGTTGTTTTTCGTACTCAATACCGGAGGCAATGGCTGGGATGGGATTTGAGTGCTTTGCTAGTCTTGCTGAAGTTGCGTTGTTTTTTGTATCGGCACCTCAGATTGCTTTTATTCCACCATCATCATTCCACAACATCCCGGCTAAGGTTATTCACTACATTCCTAATGAGAGTTGTAAGGGAATATCTTCATCACAGTTCGACTATATAATGCGAAACCCAATTTCCTGTTCAGGTTTAAAAACAGGCTGCGTTAACTGGATGACAACAAATATAGTACCTCAGATCACAGCTGGATGCATTAGTCGTGTTTCAAAGGATTTCTTTTATGATATTAACCCGTCGGCTTTTCAGGCTATTCCGGTAGACTCTCTTGAGCTGACGGTTGAGAAGATGGGTTATATGTCATCGAATTGTGGGCTTTTGAGTTTGGCACACGTCAAAAAATTTCAATCAAGTGGTATATGTGGTGGGTTCTCACCAGTCTGCATTGCACAGATGAGTTCAGAATTGTTTTCTGTCATCGAAGAAGAATGTCTCAGAAACTTAACGAGCTTGGCATTGTCGAAAATATCACCTCGTCAAGTTGTTCGGATCAGACCTGCAGTTTTAACTTCTGGGATATCTAACAGAGTAAGAATTATATCATATGCAACATGCCAAGCGTTGACAGTTCCTCAAATGGCATTAATACGTTCAAATCACATGGAGTGTAATTTATCTTGCGTTACCTGCAATGCTGCTATCAACGCTTCAGTACGGAGACGTATTCCGGAAGGAGCTGAGTCTGCTCCTGCGAGTATGTTTACGTTCACATTTGCATTAGTGCTGATTTTGATATTATACGCGTTGCGATTATCGAGGAAACCGACAGTTCAACGATCTGAAGAGCAATTGCCGCTCTTGGCTGGAAAAATTAAAGCAACAGCGGCATTGATTCGATAAAAAAAAATAGTGATGGGTCTGTTATCGTTAGTGTTGTAGTAACCGTTAAGGAAGGAAATTATATTAGTTTTTCGTATTTCTTTATGTTATTTTATTTCTATCTGTTTTTTTTAAAAAAAGAACATAAGGGGGCCGTGAGAACTTCGCAAAAAAATCTGCATCTGATTGGAAGGCATTTGATCACAGTCACTGCTTTAAAAATAATCGTTTTTTTATCGAACGTCACCCCTTAATCGCTATCTTTGTGATGTGTTCGTTTTCTTAATACCTCGTTTGTTGTGTGTGTGTGTGTTTTTTTGAAGCTGCGTCCAGGCAGAGTCTTTGCAGTCATATTCTTTTACAGATGAATGATCTTAATGTTATCTCCTTCTTTGTCTCCCCCTTTTCTTTCTATCGTGCACACGTTGTTATTCGCAATTGTATCTTGTGTTTGCTGAGGTCCTACAAAGAGACTGTCGGTTTTGAAATTGTGATTGTGTTCGACGTCGTGTGAGCCCCTTTACGTTACGGGGAAAAAAAAAAAAAAAAAAAAAAAAAAAAAAAATGATATTCTACCATAACGATAATCTACTTTTTTAGTTTTTAAGAAAATACAAAAAAAAAAAAAAAAAAACAAGAAGTTCATTCTTATAGCTCCATTATTTAAGTTTTCTTTTTTAGTTTTGAACAATTGTCAGCCCTCTGACTAGTTCACGCATAGCTAAGTGTCAATTCTCAATTTGTTTGCAACGCACGTAGGGAGTGCATTGTTCGTTGTTTTTTTTTAAAAGAAATTATTTACCTCCGAAATGATGAATTTACTGATTGTTGTAGTATTGGACTCCCTGGGGGTGTCTATCCAACTGGTGTTCGACATGTTCGCTAACTAACAAACTAACTGCCCGAAACCAACCGTTATTTGTTTGTTGTCCTACGAACTTTTGCATTTGATTTTTTATTTTTTTTATTTGATTGATAACCATTAATACTAACTAACTATATTACTGTAGAATGACTTGTACGCGTTCTACTTGTATTCATCACGTTGCTGTATTATTGTTTTCTCCTTTCCCCACAAGATGACATGATTCCTACAACGTTTAGGCAATCTATTCTACATCACAATACACAACTCTCATCCAGCTGGTTTCCAGCAAAATGTCCAACAGGACAGCAGTCAAGGTGGGTAGTGTCCTTGTAGTTTGTTGGTTTTTATTAAGCACCTGGGCAGTTACATGGAGAAAGTCTGCAGAAGGAGAGAAGCGGACTGAGGAGAAAATCCTTCGAAGACATCGTGGAGGAAATAAAGAATATAAAAAACAACACGATGAAGCAATTAAAATATTATCGAATTCTGAAGGAGAAGTCTCACACGAGATAGAAAAAGTTTATTCACCTTATCGACAAATGACTACTCCAATGTGTGACTCCGACAGACAATCAAAACAGCTGTACTGGCTAAAACGCGACTACGAGTCCAAACTAAACATCCCTAGCGAGGTATACGCAGAACAAGACAATAAACTTTTAATTAATAGCGTTTCTACGACAGATATTCACAACTACAAGAAGGCAGGTCTTCACTGCTTTGAAATTATTAATGAATCTGGTCCTGACTGCGTAGTAGATTCTAGCTTTACGGCTGTCCAACATCACTCTCGGAAGGGTACTGAGTACGGTATTGAATTGTTTGAGTATCCTAAGTTCTATTCCATCGCCAGACCTGTTGCTCTCTCACTTGATATGAGTGTTCAACTTATAGTACCGAGTAGCTATGTAGAGGGATATCCTATACCTGTTTTTGCTGTTGTTCATTCTAGTCAGTTACAAACACCTTTTGAGTGGGCAGCCGTTCCAATTTTCTTATCGTTAACATCTCAAGGAGATGTGCACAGAGAGAGTAATTTAATACTCTATAGAGGAATTACATCATTTTGGGGTATTCAAGAAGGAGTACAACCACCTCCTGCGTCACCATCTCAAAGGGAAACTATAACGGTTGGTAGTACGATAACTGCTCGGCTGTCAACATCGAGAGATGCAAAAAAATCATCGCAATTGGTGGGTGAGTCGGCTGTTGCTACGTTTCCGTCTTTAGGAAGTAAGAATGCAGCAATATCATGGAAGCAGTTTCTTGATCTCCGCAGTGATTCCAAGAAGTTTCTCATAATAGAAATATTAGAAGGAGAAGACGCTGTAATCCCTGAGGAGTCATCTATTACCATACCCCCAGGTACTGTTATTCTTATGGGTAAGAATTCCATGATACTCGTTAAACCAAAGGCTACTCTAGCTTTAATCGGCACCGCTGAAAACCCTATTTCTATGATCAGTTCGATTCCCGGTTCTGCACATTGTGGTTTATTCGTAGAACAGGAAGCTGAAGCTACTGTAAGTCATTTGATTGCAAGTGGTTCAGGTTGTTTAAGAAAGAGGCCAAAGGACACTGGGAAACACAGGAAATCATACCCACTCTTTTCATCAAGGGGGCGCCTGACCACTAGTAACGTTTATGCTTTAGAGCTTCATGGTCCTGGATATGGGTTGGCTGATAGTAGTGTTACAAGAGTAGAAAATAATATCTTAACGGGACTCGAACAGGGCGGAGAATGTGTTTTTTGTAACATCACAATGAAACAAACATACATTGGGTCTCTACCCGACGACAAGAGTCAGTTTGTCGATGAGGACAACGATGGTTTTTATTTCCGTGGAGGATCTGCCTCTATCGAGACCCTGGTAGTCGCAAACAGCAAAGACGATTGCATTGACAGTGCCTCTTCTAAGGGACATGCAGGTGGAATACTACAGATAAAAAATTCAATTCTTCACAACTGTCTTCACGAAGGCGTAGCACTCAGTGGATCACAAATCCCATCACCAAGACAAGTTATCATTAAGAACACAATTATATTTGGAGCCCAACAAGGAATTGAAATAGGACATTCTCCCAAGAGCCATTCAGCAATAGCAGATGTTATTGTATTCTCTAACTGCCAAGTTGGAATTCGAATTGGAGATAATTACAATCTTAAAGTCGAGGGTGTCTTAGTCGTGAGTAATTCTCTTCTTCAGTCAAATGCCTACGCTGTTAGAAATTTCACAAAATTACCACCTCACCATCAAGATGGTATTCTTCGAATAAGTAACACTCTCTTCCAGTCTGATGCGAAACAGCAGCACTGTGGATCTGAACAGTGGACTGATGCAGGTAATAACCACCTCCTTCACAGTGATAGCAAGCCCATCGTGGATCCTTTGACTGCGATGGTTAATATTAAAATACCTCCCTTTGAGGCTAATACAATGTTTGATATTGAAGTGATGAAGTGATGAAGTGAGTCTCTGGACAGACTTCCTTATTTATCGTCAAGTTCTAATCCGCTAATTTGATTGCCTTTCTGTTTCTGTTGTTAAGTATGAATTCTATTTTAGATACAGGTGCATGAAATACGAGTTAGTAAGCAAGGGATTCTTATGACTAGTAGGAGCAAAGACAATTAGTTAATAATTTCTTATTTAAACAGGTAGCTGACACACAACAAAAGTGATGTTTCCGTTTGCTAACAACCCCCCTCCGAGTGGTGGAATGCGATCGGCATCGAGTCGCATGTCATCGGCGGCATCGAGTGCTCAAAATTCGCAGTTTCAACAATATCCTGCATCTTGTCAAGGAAGAGCTCAACGTCATAGTAGTGTATCCGATGTAAACAGTGATATGATTGCATTAAAGAGAAGGAGAGACCTCACTAATCTAATTAATGAAAAAGAAGAGACTCTAAAAGAATATAAAAGAGGAGGAGTAGATCCCAACAGTATCGGTATCCTTGAGAGACATATTCAATCTCTGAGAGTTCAATTAAACTCAATTCCTCAACCTGTGAGTATGAGAGCCGCAGCGTCTGTTCCAGCAGCTGCAGACAACACAATACCGAGACAAAGCTTTTCTCAAGCTTCAGTAGGCAGCTCCATACCAAACGCAGGTGCAACTCCTGTTACAGGTTCAGGTCCTGGTGGTAGAGTTACAAAAAGGGACGTTGTTTGGACTCAGAAGTACCAGAGATACCTCGAAAGGGTTCGCATGTCTCGTTCTGCTACTCCTGCGAGTAGTATTGCGGCTTCGACTATCACTCCATCGATTGGGAGAATGCAAAGTAATCCGAGACTTTTAGATTCTATTCCTCTGAGTGTAGGAAGTCCTCAACAACAACAGCAACAACAACAACCAGTTCAATATCACGTGAGTCAACCTGTTCAACATCTGCAGCAGCAACAACAACAACAACAACAACCACCACCACAACCACAACAACAGCTACAACCACAACCACACCAACAGCAGCATCAACAACAACAACAACAGTCTCCGTACGTGTTTCCTCCTCAGCAGCCCTCTCCGATAGTTACGAGTCCTCAGCAACAGCATCCACAACAACTGCAACAGCAACAACTGCAACAACAACAACTACACCAACAGCAACCACAACAGCAGTTCGCAGTCCAATATCCTGCTGTTGGTCAACAGCAGCAGCACACCGTACCAGCAGCCCCTGCTCCGCTTACCGATTGCCAAGACTCTGTTGGAGGTCTTAAAACAGTTCCTCAGCATCCTCAACAAAACCAAACTCCCACACAACAAGAGCAAGCAGCAGGAATGCCATCTTCGGCTCGCTTTGGACGACGTGCCACTCCTGAGCAACTCCCAATTAGTACTAAAAGTAACACGAGTTCATTTTTAAACTTTGGTCAGGAACCCCGAAACGGGCACGGAAGACGACGAACCAACTTCTAAGTTTCTAAATATTAATAATCAGTTGCGTGAATTAATCAATACGATGGTTCCTTTGGTTCTTTATTTCTAGTTATTTTCTTTAGTACAAATTATTTTTGCATAACTCGTTGTTATTTGGTTCTTTTTGTGCGAAACAGAGAACCAACGCATTTACGGGGAGAGCCCCTGAGGTAATGCAAGTCATATCAGATTGACGTTAGCCTACTGCGGCGGGCGCTTAACGGATACCATGAATTAGGGATTTGAGAGGGCCTGAGAAACGGCTACCCATCTCTTATTATATTTTCAGTTTTTTTTTTAATTTTATTTTGCAACGCAAGTTACGGTTCCTAACAACTCTTTTCTGATTTTTTGCTATTTTATTTAGGAGATTTCCGTGTCATGTTCTACGTCGCTTTTTCCAGACGTTGGTTCTCTCCGCAGTGCTGATAGAGACAGTCACCACCAAGCCTTTCGGTCAGCAGCAACTTCTCTATAGAACTTGTGATGGTTTTCACCATCGTGCCTTTTTTTTTCCTTCTTTTTTTTTTCACCCTTGTCTTTGTAATTACCTCCGACCAACGAAAGTTGTGTTTTTCTCTTTTTTTTCTTTTTTTAAATGTATTTATGGCTATGAGTTTGTTATTTTCGACTGTATTATCTGGATCTGGAAAAGCTAAACATGCAATTCAAAAAAATGGAATAAAAACGAAACAAAAGAAATCTCTGAATTGTGTAACTGGCGTTGATGCGAATGATGAATTTTTGATGTGTCCCCCTTTCTTTTTTTTTTGTTGTTGTCCTGTTTTAAAAAAAAAACCAAAAAAAATTAATAATAATAAGGCTGGAGACCACCACCACCCCCGCTTTTTTGCCCTTACCCCCCGTTTATATTGTTTTTTTTTTTTTTTTTTTTTTTTGAAAAATTATTTTCAGTTTTTGACTAATAAGTTGATATCTATTTCCAAAACAGAAAAAATCAATTTAGCCTGAATAAGAAGTAATGCATAGGAACAGACTCGTGTATTGTGTTGGATAATGTTGTTTATTTTATATTTGTATTCCAGTCGATAAGCCTCCTGACATGACGCTTGAGTGCAATACCATCGGTGCGGAAATTCCACCTCCTCCAGTTATTAGGAGTTCATCGAGAACACACAGCAGACCTTATCGAAAGCCTCCGACAAACGATGTCGATAATGATAGAGAAAGGATTGGTAGTGCTAGTCCTAAACCGATAACGAAAGCTAAATTATATTCAGCAGCGCCTACGGTTGGAGATAAAGATGTAAGAAGAAGGTCTTTTCAATCAATTTGTCCATCAGAGAGGTTTAGTAAGATGAATGTTGTTCAGAGAAGGCAGAGTCAAGCACGACCAACATTCTTTAGAAGAACAACTGATATCGTAACAACAAGCGACGCTATCGTCACTCACACGTGTTCTGAGGCTCCAAAACTGACTGGTGCTGCACCGGTGAGATCAGGTGCTGGTTTTGCAATGCCAACGGCGATGAGAAATATCGATTTTTCCTTTTTAGAGGGAAGAAAGAAGTCATCACCAAAGGCGACAACACCTAGAGGAACTAAAAAAGTTTTAAGAACACCGAGATCAACGGCTAGTAAGTCGCCTAACGTAAGTGTAAAACGAACATTATCTCCACCAAGAGAAATTCCAAACAAATCTCCGATTCCAATTGTACGCAGTAAGTCCCCGAACCTTAGCGTTAGGAGGACAGCATCCCCTCCAAGAGAAGTGACTTTAAAGTCTTCTCCTGGAGGAGACATGAGAAGTAGATCTCCCGTAAGAAATACAGCTGCCCTTCGTTCAAGAAGTCCACCGGCAGCAATCATTAGTTTAATGAAAGACTTGGCTCCTTTATTTGAAGTAGTAGACAGCGTTCAGAATGATTCTTCTAAACCAAATCCTATTCCAAAATCTCCAACCACAACAAAGGCAAAAGTCCGTTCCAACACCCCTCCTGCCAGATGGCATGGTCGATTAGCATGGGCAAGTGCTAGCACGTTAGCTAGAAACATGCAGGTGCAGTCAAGTAGAACGAGTAAACACGTTGCTGGTACGAGATGTCTTCTTGCTGGAAGGACTTAAACTACTAATCTGTTTTACAGGTATTCACTTATAACGTGTTCTGTGACATGATAAATCATCTATATTACCGTCAAGGATGTCTCAGGGTGAGTTATCTAAAAGGAAATCTGACACACCATCAAGAATCTTTTTATGATGGAAAATACTGAGAATGGACACGAAGTTGTTTTAAAAAAAAATAAAAATTCCATTGTAGATATATAAGATTGTTTTTCAGATTGTGGTTTGGGAAGCATGTATTCTTTAGCTTCACTTCGTTTAAAAAAAAAAAAAAAAAAAAAAAAAATCTACCAGTTCCTGTTCTTTGATAATTGACGATGCTTTTTTAAAAAAGAAAAAAAAAAAACTGAAAGGGGCAAATTGTCGAATTATTGTTTTCGTTTTTTTGTTTGTACAAAACAAATAAATAAAAAGAGAGCTAAGCTCGTATTTATGGTGGTTTGTCAATTAGTATTGCGGCAGTGAGTTTTTTTTTTTTTTTTTTTTTATTGTATGATATATGGAGAACAAAAACGTTGGCACTGCAACAACGTCATCATTGCGCAGTCACTAGCGTTAATTGATGTTCTCCCTTTTCTTCTTGATGATATTCTTAGTGTGTATTCTTCCTTTTTTTTTTTCTTCTTCTTCTTTTTGTGGTTGTTTTGTTTCTTTATTGTTGGTAGGCTGATTATCGAAAATTGCTGAACGTCTCAGCAGAGTTACAAAAAAAAAAAGAGAGTATAACACATTGACAGCAATGCTAACTTTCATTAATTCCGTATTTCTTCTTTTTTTGTAGCAAGTGCGACGTACGCACAGTTTGCTATAGTTTGAGATGTTTGCTTGCCTGCTCTCTCTTTGATGCTACGTTTACTTCGCAGTTTTTTTGCCGGTAGAGATTCCCAATTGTATTCCCTTCATTATTTACGTTGTATCTTCTCTTTCCTTATTACCCAAGTGTAATGTTAGCCTCTTTCAGTACCACTTTTCTTTTTTGCCTTTCCAAATATTTTTCTTTTTTCCCCTGACTGACAACAGTGTCGGTTTGGGCGGTAAAAAAAAAACACCTTCGATCTTATCAGGCTTACAGCACGGAGTTGAGTATAGCCTAGACGAGTAACCTGCAGAGGTACACCTTTGTAGAGGGTTCTTTTTTTCTTCCTTTTTTTTTGTGAATCAAAAGCGCAATATCAATACTCTCATTTTCAGTGAAGAGGGGTTGTAGTTATTATTTCTTCTTTTTTTTTTTTTTATTGACTTGAATCAATGTGACTTTCTGCTAAGTCTGAATGCGACATGTCCTTCAGCTCTCTGATTAGTGATTTCTCCTACAGACCTTCTAGGTCAGAAAATCAGGATCATTCCGGCTCCTCTCTACTCACAGTTGTTGCCTTCTTGACATCATTGTGTAAAAACGACCCGTTCTTTTTTTTTTTTTTTTTTTTTTGTCTGTTTATTTTGTGTTCCCCTCCTTGTTTTTTTCAGTTGCTCTATTTTAGGGAGATGCCATCATCTGAAAGCCCGAACTCTTTAAAAAGAGTGAGTGAACTTATATGCAAGTCTTTCTTTTTTTTTATTAAAAAAGGAGAGATAACATATCATGGTGGATTTAAAAAAAAAAGAAATAAATAAGATAGAATGAATTAAAGGGGGTTATGTAAAAGAAAAAAAAAGTGCAAAATAAAAATAAATTAGTGAGGGGGTCCCTCCCTGACCGAATCGTTAGCAAACAAAACGTAATGCCCATTAATTATGGTTCTGCAGCTCGACCTTTTTTTTTTTTTTTTTTTGAAAAGATTTTCTATTTTCCTGTGTTATTATTGTAACTTTACTTTTTTATTTTCCATCGATAATTCGACATAAATTTGAAAAAAAAAAAAAAAAAAAAAAAAAAATAATAATTGCACTATTTTCATTCCCCCGTTCTCTCCTCTTTTTAAAAAAATATGATAACCCCCCTTCATTTTCAGTGCGACTAAAACTTGTTTACTTCCAATCTCACGTCCAACCCCTTCTCTTTTTTTTTTGAATATTGCCGTACTGTGCAATGCTTTCTGCTATTTATAATATGATGCCATTGAGTTTATAAGTTCTTTTGTGTTGGTAAAAAAAAAAAAAAAAATTGCTAAACATTCTGCGTTTGCGCAACAGGGAGAGTTGCTGTGCTCACAACGGTAGGAAAACATTTGCTAGTTGTTTCAATGATTTGCTTTGTTTCCTTGTTGGTGAGAACAACGAAAAAAAAAAAAAAAAAAAAAAAAATAGTCGTTGAGCATGGATACCGAAACGAAATATTTAATCCTTGAGATCTTCTCAAAGTATTATTATCTAACTTACCAACTGACTTGGTGATCTGCACTCAGGCATTACTAATTTAACTTTAAAGGTGTAGCAAGGATGATTTTTTTTTTTTTTTAATTTTTTTAAACTTGTTGCAATAATTTCTTTTTTCCTGTTCTCTGGTTACATGAATTCGTGTATTCCTTACCACATTAAAAAAAAAAAAATTTGCAAAAATTGTGATTTTATTTTTATTTTTATTTTTATTTTTTAAAAAAACAATAATGACAAAATGGGAAAGATCTAAAAAAACCAAAAAAAAAAAAAAAAAAAAAAAAGGAAACATGCGTTGCTGTTATTCTCTTTCGTTCGTAGACGTGAAAAAAATGAGGTTCTGATACTTTGATAATCACTGTACTCATGCACACCCCATTCTCGTTCCTTTCCCGCGGTCAACAACTTGCTTGCTTGGCGTTTGCGTTATAGATGTTGTGACCGTAAAAAAAGAAATAAATTAACAAAATAAAGGAATGCACGGAAACCTCTGCAGCAACTTCATTCACTTGCAATACGGTACTAGGAGTTATCAGCTTGCCACATTGTGTGTTGGCTGATTATATTATTTATTTAAGGTTAACGTAACAGCATCTTGCTTTGCGCAGTTACCGAAATGAGTTTTTTTTATTTATTTATTTTTTTTTTTTATTGACTATTGTTTTTCTTGCAGCTGTTCAAGAAGAGGAATGGGGGAAAAAAAAAAAAAAAAAAAAAAAAAGAAATGGTTTTTCTCTTTTTTTTTGTCAACAACAGTGTTATCTTTTTTTTTCTTCTTTTTTTTCCGAGTCGTCTGGGAATGTCGAGCGAATTTTCTCTCCCCTTTTCCCCTTTAATTTTATTGCTTTTTCTTCAAGGAGCAGCTTGGAAAGGAATTGAGAATAGTTTTTTTTCGTCTTTTTAAACGACTATAACTAGCTTGAAGAGTATTTAAGCCGCAGATATCTACGAACAGATTTCATGATACGCAGCAGGTGCTCAAAGGAACTCAAATTCTTCATCTGTTGCAACCCTGTTGTTGGCAGCCTAATAAAAATGACTGATACATTTGATTTTTTTTCCCTAGGTTTTCCCTTCTTTTTTTTTTTCGCCCATATTTTATTTTGCGTACCTTGTCTTTGATTAACAACTACAAGTGTTTTTTTTTTTTTTTTTTTTTTTTTTTTTTTCCAGTCAAGTACTTGATATTAATTTTGTTTTTTTAATACCAAAAAAAATTGCTTACTGTTTTTTAACATTGTCGAAGTTTCACCCACACGTTTTATTTTACAGGAAATTTTTCTTATAGGTATTTTGTACCATTTTTTTTTTTTTTAAAAAAAAAAGGGAAAACCCCTAATTCCACAAAAATAGTTTGCGAAATCGCCAACTCATCACAAAAATTTTAACCGCTCGAAACAACCCAACATGACGGGAGAATTTTCAGAATTTTCTGAGCTCCAGTGGTCTACTGGTTATGACCGCCGAATCATGACCCGGAGGTCTCGGGTTCGAACCCCGTGACATCCTTTTTTCTCTTTTTCGTAAAGACGGAAAATGTGACCAAAACATAGTCAAAGGGCGGATTGATCACCTACTGGTCGAGTTGAGACATATTCCCGTTGCAATAAATCACCAAGACCCCTCCCGTGTGATCGATCACTTTAAAATGTTACTGTGCAGTTCACCAGTGAGACTAAGACCTCCAACCAAAATTCACCAGACTTCAAGTTCCAAATTAGGTAATTTTTGTCAGGCATATTCGAACCATCGACAACAGAAATTCTCACGTTAGTAAAAGCCTTTAGAAATGTGGCTTAACGATCCTCATCATCGATTTAGGTTCGTGACTCAGAAGCCTTCGTCATGTGGCCCTCCTCCCAGCCAAACTCCCAACATGACTGGTGTCTCCAAACGAGGGGTCGAGCCGAAGCCCGTTTGTCGCCGGAATCGGAAAAGCCACGAGTCCGAAAGGACCCTAACCTCCGAAGAGGCAGCTGCCGTTCCCCCATCATTGGATAAGTAAAGCGACGATAAGAGTAGTGGTATTTCATTGTTGGTAAACCTCCCACCTATAACTACACCCGACTAGAGTCAAACTCAACAGGGTCTTCTTTCCCCGCTGACAGTTTCAAGTCCGTTCCCTTGACTGCTGTTCGCCAGATAGTAGGTAGAGGCAGAAGGAATCTCATTGGTCCATTCATGCGCGTCTTTAATTAGAAGACGAGGCATTTGGCTACCTTAAGAGAGTCATCAGTTACAAATTTGTTTTTACAGGTTGGACTTTGTACGGGACAGGCGGGCTTTTATTAGGGGCTCCCCCCTTGGGGGGGGTTGGGGGGGGTTAACTGTTTGATTTTGTACGTAAAATACAAATGTTTTGTATCATAAAAAACATAACGATAATTTAACATTAGTTCTGAGATACAGTGACTAGGTGTGATGCTTAACTTAGCCTTTTAAAGTAACTATTAGGTTTCGAGAGTAATCCATATACCTCTTACCTCTATTCTCTCATCATCAGTATGGTGTAGAAGTAAGTCAATCATCTGTTGTGACTGAAGCATCTTAGTTAGCAAGACTAGGATGTAGTTACTTTGTTATAATGTTTATAAAAAAAAAAAACATTCTTCTTGTTATTACTAGTTCGTAGCGCACTACTAGTGGAGCACTCTTCTACAATAAATATAGAAAGTATAAGATGATTAATTATCAAGCTCTGATGCATACTCTGATACATCTTCAAAATCATGTAAAGCAGGAGTCGAAGGAGTATCTAAGATGTTCGTAACGTTCTCTTTATCTTCACTTTTAGGTGTGTTGATATCTTCTTGTTTGGCTCGGGGGTTGGGGGGGGGCTTGCGTCCCGCCAAGAATTTGGCGGACGCAAGCCCCCCTTGCACTCTTCCCAGCTTAGTAGGCTAAAAAACAAAAAACCCGCCGCAAGCCAAATTTTTGGGTCAAGTTCGAGTCCTGGTGGACAACTTTTTTTTGTAGGGAGTTGGCGATTTCGCAAACTATTTTTGTTGAATTAGAGGTTTTCCCAAAAAAAAATAAAAATTAAAAAAAAAAAACGTTTTGATTTTTTTTTGTAATACAACACTTGTTTAGGTAACTTTGTCCCACTTTTTTTTTTTTTTTTTTTTTTTTTTTTTTGAATTTAATATTATTTATTAGTTTTTTCCGTTCTTTAGTCTCTTCTAAGTACAAACGGAGCGAGATAGCAGATGAAGTAATTGTGAAAAGAAGCAATGCGAATATATAACTACCCAGTTCTTTGAAGGAAAGCTGTCAGATTTAAACCAAAACCCGATTTTTATCATTCGAATTAAATGTCTACTTTACGACATGAATATTGTGTCTTTTTGCAGCTCTAGACCAAGTCGATTCCTGTAGAAGGTCGGCTTACTAAACAAGGAATCGTTATTTTTTTCCCCCGAACTTTTTTTTTTTTTTTTTTTACTTCCAAAATTTCATAAATCTGTGTAATAAAATGTATTTACTGATGTTTATATTTCAGTTGTTGCATTTTATTTTTTCAGTGAGTGATCTTGCCCTCGATCCCAGGCGTTTTCCGTTGCTCTTTGATATCCAGCACTCGTCCAATTCCCCTTGTGTTTATCTCTGTTTTTGTAGAACAAGTACTTTACATTCCCTTTTCTTTGGGTACATATTCTTGTTCTCGTGGCCTCTCCTGAAGTCCAATGAGATATATGTTTGTGTGTATTCTCTTTAACGATTGTCTCGTAGCTTTAGTTCTTTTTAAAAAAACAGCCTCACATGACGGTCATCCAGGTAATTTTTGTATATATTCTAAGAAATCCAGTCGGAGTTATATTTTTAATAGCTATTATTTAAACAACAACAGGATGGTATTGCCTTATAGATGCACCGGAAAAGGCCCGTGGAAACTCCGGGAAGAATTTGAGTCAAGAAAAAAGTATCGAAAAGAGCTACGTGAAGAGCTGGCGGGTCTAGTAGCCGATGAACGAGAATGGGACCAAGACAGAATGGAAGTTGAAGAAGCCTTAGTTGGATTAGTTCACGAAGCAGCAACAGTCGGAGAAGCTGCTGAGAAAGAACGAAAACTTCTAATTAATTTACAAAATAAACAACTGAAAAAACACGAAGCACTCCTACACAATATAAAGTCCCACACAGACAGAGAAACTGCCGAACGAGACATGGCTTATAGCATAAACCTAGTCGAAGGTACTCCTGGTAAGGAGCACGCTCCATTTTTTGGATCAGAAGCACGAGAACGGACATACCAAGAAGCGATAATGCATGCGCTTCACGTTGATTTTACTGTCGGGACTCCAACTGGTTCTGCTTCTGCCTCTGACACTACTATACCTCCAGTAGACACGATGAGTGTGGAGTCACTACAAATACCACCTGCTGAAGTATTTCAATCAAAGCCATCGTATGTCGTCTCAGATCAAAAGAGCGGATCAGTTTTTGAAAATACGTTTACGTCGCGTCTGTCACCAGATCCAATTTCCAGTCTAAACAACCCAAACCCAAGTTTAAATTCACAACATAATACCTCTGATACTATCCCAGGTAGTTTTCATACAGGTAAGAGTAGTGGGATAAAACAATTCAGTGCGTTGACTACTCCACAAGAAAGATATGTTTCTCAAGTCCCAGCGAGTACTGGTGGAGTGTTTGAATCGAAAGTGGGTGCTGCTACCACAAGTATCACATCCACTAACAGATTATCTCCACTTCCTGTTAGAACAGTTTTTGACTCTCAGTATCAGTACAGGAGACCTGTAGTGCAATCACATCGACTGTATTCGGAGGATAGTTCAATCCTACGAAGAGGCTTTAGTGTGACTACGAGTTCAGATACAAATCTGCCATTCACAACTGCTTCACAATTCTCTCCTGAGGAGTTGCCAGTTTTTGGAGGAGGAGCGTACAGCGTCGCATCTCCAACACCATCAGCGTCTTTGCCATCACCTGTCTCGGGTATTTGGATGAGTAATTCATCTTTGTGATGGATATCATTTCTGTGTATCCTTTTTAATTAATATTTAAGAATAATTATTGTACTGTAGATTACCCTTCCTTCTCTTTCCCCTAATTGATGTTCATTTCTTTTCTGAACATATTCTGCTCCGAATTGTGAGCATGAATGATAATGAGGGGGGCTCCTGCCTCTTCCCTTACAGAGTTCACTTTAGCAGTAGCTGGGTGACGTTTGTTTTGTTGCTGTACCTTATTTGTTTTTTTTCATGTTGATAATGGTTACTTATTTTATCTCTTCACAGTACAGAATAGATTAATTGGATAGCAGCATGGATAAGTATCTCTCTCTTAGTCTATTATAATTCCCCCTACAGAATGTATATATGGCGAGCTTCAACGAAGGATCGTCATACGGTACGGGAAACTACGCACCTGTAGATGAACCTGTTGAACACAGTGAGATTGGTGATGAATGTTGGGGATTGACATTTTCACAAGTAGAAACCGTAATTCACTTGGTGTTGCATTTTACTCACATCATTCTCTGTGTGATAATTAGTGTTGTGTGGGATTATGATGAACCCTCTGACGGTCAAAAAATTGCATACACGATTCTTTCAACGATGGCTGCGATTGTTTTTCTTGTTTTCGTATCTCCTTTTCACATGTGGAGCATTCGTGGATACCCTGATGTAGTTGTATCTTCTAGAAGAGCTGTAGGACTGGTCATTAACCTACTGTTCTGTGACTTACCAATGTTCTGTATTGAAACAGATGTAGTAGTAAAGCATGGCTTCATAGATACTCTTTGGATTATGTCGTATATGGTGACAGTGGTTTCATTCTTGAATTCATTCTTTAGAGTTTGGTTATTCATAGTTGGGAGGTGTATGGGTTCGAGATTACGTCGACAAAGACCGAACTTTGCTAACCAAAACATGGGAGGTCATCATCGATATAATCAACAGGATTATCAACCAAGTTCGGGAATTGAACCTTATCACGGTCCTCTCAGAACAGCAAACACTCGACAATCTGATTACAACGCTCGTGATGAATACTTTCCTCCTTTTCCTGTTACAAGATATGACACACAAGAACCCGGATTCATGCATGCTGATAATTCAGATCTGTATAAGCCACCGACAATAGAAGATCTCGGTATCGGAATTATACCAAAAGGAATAGCAAGGCGAGGAGTCGCTAGTTAGATATATTTAAGCAATTTTTTTTTTTTTTTTTTTTTTTTTTTGCTCTTACTGTAGTCATTATTTAGATTTATTGTTAAAAAAACAAACACTTTGGAAAAACCATCACATTGTCAAGGACTGTATGATTTTTTTCTTTTTTGTTGTACTATTTTGGTTTTGATATTTTTTTTTAAAGTCTGTTTAGTTAGTAGAAATAATAATTAAGGTTTTTTTTTTTTGCACCGACAAAAGTCGGAGAAGAAACTATTTCAGATTAAAGAGCTGTTTTATTTATTATGTTTGTGTGAAGAAAATAATTCTCATCAGCAAGATCTTTTAAAAAAAATAAAATAAATAATAACAACATGGGATCAGGTTTTATCATTTCACTGCTAGGAATAGCTGGAGTTCTCATATCTGGATACGCCCTTGATGTTGAGTGGAAGTTAAAAAGTGCTGGACCATTCTACAAACCGGCCTGTGATTCAGAATGGGGAAGCTGCAGCGCGGTGTTTTCATCACCTTACGCACACATACTGTCATTATGGGGAATTGTTCCTAAGGGTCATCCTTTGGATTTATCGTTAGCTTCTGCTGGTCTTGTTAACTATGCGATTTATGCTTTGTATCCAACCAAACTAGCTGGAATGTTTCCAATGCCGCATGTCTTGTTGATGTTGTTATCTTGTTGTGGTATAGTGTTTTCTGCTTACTTACTATACGTATTGAAATTTATTTTGAAGGATTTTTGCATTGTTTGTGCAACTTTTCACTTTATTAATTTCAGCATGTTTTTTTTTGGAGCTATTCCAGAATATCGCAATCCGACAGTTCATGTTAAGCGTAACATAAAAGAAGAGTAAGGAGGAAGGAAAAAAACAAAAATAAGTAGAATTCTTATAACTGATGATAGACTGCGCAGGCTTGTCAAATTAATTTAAAAAACAAAAAAAATAAATAAATAAAAAAAAAGCTGTCGAGTCTTTTCTCATCTGATTCTGTCTTCATATTGCCCTTACAGGTGATGACACCCTTGGTGGGAGGGTATGCTCTGACCAAAGCAGCAACTTTTCCCATAAAAACACTTGAGAATAAAGCAAACCTGAGACAACTAATTCCCTCCTTGATGATGGTGTGAATGCGTGCCTTGTCTGTTGCATGAATATGTTGTGGATATGTTGTTTTTTATTACGAATTTAATTTACTCATCAGACCTAAGCAAACATGTTGACTGCGGTATCGATATAGACTTCTGTACTGACTTATCTCGGAATCATGCGGGTGGTTCTCACATTATTTATTATTGTTTTTATTGTTCTTTAACTCCTTTGCTTCTACTGTCAGAAAAAAAAAAAAAAAAAAAAAAAAAAACGTCTTTTGAATGAACTAAACACCAGCAACATGGCTGCTTCAAAGGACTTGGAAACCACAAGAAAGTATCTCTTGCAGCGAGTATCTGATGCTTTCTTAGTATGTCATGGGTTGGAAGGTCCTGTAGCTACCGATCATTTAAAAAGTATTGAGCAAGTTATTTACAGAAATACCAGCTATGTCAAGTCTATTGATGCTTTCTTAAGAGGTTCAGACACGGATGGAACACCGAGTGGGGGAAGTTTGTTTTTTTATTTGAATTCAGACAGTGACATAGCTGTTTCATCACAAGCACTTGTGATGAAACAAAGAACTGTAGTTGCTTCTAGACTAAGTCCGTATGATTCAAAAGGTCAACAGAAACCTATATCAACTAAAGAGTTAGAAATGACTAATGAACTTCACGTTCAAATCATTGATCTTATAACTGATCCAATAGAGAAGGGTGAACGAAATCGAACGTATTTAGACTTTCACAGACAACAAACAAAAATACTATATGAACCACTTCTCTTGAAGCAAAGTAGACTGGGAAAAGTCTCTCCTTCTCAAAGAGATGTTTTTCATGAATCACTTCGACTCCTGACTGATAAACTCGAGGAGTTATCAGAAAACCAACTCCACGCAGAAACTATCGTAATGCCTGATGCTGCTTCAATGAGAAGCCTTCCTCCAAATGCGAATTTCATGAAAGCAGCAACCGACACTAAACTCGTAAAGCAATTCGAGGGTGCTATTGAAGGATGGATTAGTGCAGCATCAAGACTGATCTATGAAAAACCCGAATACTCTGAACTAGAACCACAGAACATACCTGAAGACATTGGTCCATCGACTGAATTAAAATGGTGGAAAGAACGCTGTGCTAAATTTAATAATTTAACAACACAACTTTCAGCACCAGATGTCAAACAGGTTGCTGGAGTACTCGCTGCTGCTCGATCACCAGTTCTAAAACAATGGAGAGAACTTGATTCGAAACTAACTGACGGAGGTAGTGAAGCCAAGGAAAACGTTCGCTATTTGTCTTCATTGGAAAAGTATTTCGAAGCTCTGGAGAAGGAGTCTCCAACGGTACTGCTAAATATTCTTCCATCACTCGTCAACAATATTCAAATCATGTACACCATTGCGAGATACTACAACACTGAAAAACACATGATGGTATTATTTTGTAAAATAACAAACCAACTAATCGTCGCATGTAAAAACGACATCAGACAAGGTCAACTAAGCGCGTCTCATCTTTGGTCACAAACTTGCAATACGCAATCCCTAAGAGGACTGATAGAAAGACTAAACGCATGTATAGCCTTAAAAGGTTGTTATGTCGATGAATTTCGTTCAGCCTCACTCAGACTTGAACAGCAAACTGGAGGAAGACAATTTGCAAGTGTAGCAACGAGAGAGTTGCATATTTTTGGTAAATTTGAGTTATTTTGTAAAAGGGTCTTAAAGCTAATTGAGGTATTCGACACAATAGAACAATTTAAATATTTAGATGAATACAATATAGATGGAATGAGTCAGTTGATACTGAGGTTTCATGATCATGTTGAAGATTTAAAAAAGAAATCGAGTCACGATCCTCTTGATCAATCGACACCGACATTCGACAAAGCGTTCATAGAGTTCAATAAAAACATAACCGAACTTGAAAGTTCTCTTCAGGTATTCATAAACAGTTCGTTTGAAAACATAACATCAACTGAAAATGCTTTGGCTTTGTTAAAAAAATTTAAGCTGATATTGAACAGAGACACTCTACGATCGGATTTAGAGTCCAAGTATATGGTTATTTTTCACAACTATGGACTTGATCTTGAAAACGTCCAAAAAATGTACGATCGTATGAGACATTCACCTCCAATGGTTCGCAACATCACTCCTGTTGCGGGTTGCATAACATGGGGAAGACAGCTACTACGACGAATTGAGTTTCCGATGCAAAATTTCAAAGGAAATAAAAGTATCATGGGATCTCAGAAAGAATCAAAAAAAATAATTCGAACCTACAATAAAATAGCACGAGCCCTGATAGAATATGAGACAGTGTGGTTAGCAGCTTGGAAACACGACGTTGAAAATCTGAGAAGCGGATTAAATGCAACACTACTTGTAAGGAATGAAGGTCGTTTGTTTGTAAATTTCGACTTAGAAGTTCTACAGCTAATAAAAGAGGCTAGAGCGATTACCAGAATGGATATTGTTATTCCTCCATCAGCTGTCATCGTTATGATGCAAGATACGAAATTTAAAGTTTTTTATGGCCAACTAACATACGCAATAAAAGAATACGATTATGTGATTTCAAAAATCGTTCCAGTGACGAAACAACTGATGACTAAGAATTTAGATATACTAAACACGATGATAAAACCTGGTGAAGTCTCGTTAACATGGACGTCACTAAATATCGACAGCTACATCAGTAGGGTTCACGCTGGTCTTCAGAAACTCGGTACAGTCGTTAGTCAGGTTAACAATATAATTCAAAATCGAATTCAAGCGAATTTAAAATTCATTTCATCGACGTTGTTGGTTAACTTACCAGAAAATCAATCATTTTCCTTAGAACAATTCGTATGCCTGCAAGAAAAACATATAAAAATTCAAAGCGAGACTATTGATATAAAAAACAGAGAAATCGAACAAGCAGCTGACGACGTAATCTCTGCCATCCTCTCTGGGCAAAAGGAAAACGGCGTCGTTAGTGATAATTGTGCGGCGGAGGTGATGGCTTTAAAAACTCATTTTAACATTTTAATGTTTAAGGCAATCCTCACAACCACTACTCGTTCATTAAACTTAATCAAAAAGAGAGTTGGTACTCGTGGAAACAGAATGGACTTCATGCAAGTTGACAAGCCATTTTTTGATGTAAATGTTGAACTTAGCTCTCCCCATGTAATTCTTCATCCTTCTCTAGAAGAGGTTCAAAAAGCTATAAATCAATCAGCAACAGCTGTTCTAAAGTGTAGTCGATACATATCACCTTGGACCAATGTCGATAGCACTGAAACATTTTTTGAAAAAATCGCAAAAAATAAAGAGATTGTAAAAGTCGTGTTGCTCTTAACCGGCGGCATTCACGGTCTTAAACAGCAAGTTATGGATTACTTAGGAAGCTTTAAACGATATGAATACCTATGGTTGTTAGACAAACAAGCTGAATATGATAAGTTTTTAGAACAACAACCGACACTTGATCTCTTTGAACAAGAATTGAAAAGATACAAAGGAGTCGAGGATGACATCGGAGGTATTCAACTCCGTTATGTCATTGGGTCTCTTTCACTTGATAACAGCAGATTAAAAGCATCATTAAAAAAAGAAGCAAAGGAATGGAAGAGTCAATATGCTAGAAATCTTCACAACCAAGCAAGCAGAGACCTGTCAGCTATTCAAGGTAGAATGGATAATGATAATAAAGCTCTTGAACAACCAATTGATCAAGGCGATTCATTAGAAGACCTCCGAATGATGATGTACACACTCCGTGAAATCCGTGAAAAAGAATCAGAAGTCGACCTTCTATTCGAACCTGTTCAAGAGATGTATGAAATGCTTAAGGCTAATGATGTTCACATACCAAAAGATGAAGAAGAGCAAGTTGGTGAACTTTGGCATCACTGGAGAAACCTTCGAATGGTCGCACAAAAACGAAATGATGAAATCAGCAAACTTCAAAACGGATTCAAAGCAAGACTAACACGAGAAGTAGAAGTGTTTAGTAAAACAGTCGGAGCATTTCGATCTGAATTCGATTTAACAGGTCCGATGTGTGATGGAATCTCACCTGCAGAAGCAATGGAACGACTTAAGAAATTCCAACGTCTGTTTGAAGATCACAAACGATCATGGATAACATTTCAGGCTGGAGAAGAACTTTTCGGAATGCCAGTTCACAACTACCCTCAATTAGTTCAAACAGAAAAACAACTCGTTCTCCTCGAGAAACTGTACATGCTTTACGTTAGAGTTATTCAAAACATAAAAGGTTACTCTGAAATCCTATGGGCTGAACTTAAACAAGGAGGTGGTGCTGGATTCGCAACACTCGTAGAAGACGTAAACAGATTTCAAGTTCAAGCCCAACGACTACCCAGAGCACTAAAGACTTGGGATGCATATTTAGAATTAAAACGCTGCATAGATGACTTCCTTGGTCTTGAAGAAATAATATCCGCCCTGGCTCATCCGGCAATGAGAGAACGACATTGGAAAACGATAATGCAAATTACATCCACTACATGGAGGCTTGATGAAGACTTGTTCAAACTGGGTAATATCTTAGACGCGAAACTATTGAATTTCGATGAAGAAGTTCAAGACGTAACAATGTCAGCTCAAAAAGAAGCAGACATCGAAAGAAAATACAAAGAAATTGAACGCAATTGGAAAGACACTGAATTGGTATTAGGTGAATTCAAACACAGAGGATTATTAGTATTAAAAGGTGATGAGACGAATCAAATTAAAGAAGCTTTAGAAGAAAGTCAACTCCAAGTTGGAAGCATGCTTGCATCAAGATTTGTCGCCCCGTTTAGATCTGATGTAACAGAATGGATGGCTAAACTATCAAGCGTCAGTGAACGACTTGGTCTTTGGCAGGAAGTTCAATCTGCATGGGTTTGGTTAGAAGCGGTCTTTGCTGGTGGTGACATTATGAAACAGCTTCCTGCAGAAGCCAAACGCTTTGCTCAAATTGACAAAACTTGGGTTAAGATAATGTCTAAAGCTGAGGAACAAAAAAATGTAATCGGATTCTGTTATGATAATGAGTTATTAGATTTACTTCCAAACTTAAAAGATCAACTCGACCAATGTCAAAAACAACTTCAATCCTACTTAGAGACAAAACGAAGAGCCTTCCCCCGATTCTACTTCGTTTCTGAAACTGTTCTGCTGGATATTCTGTCACAGGCATCAGACCCGACGGCGATTCAAGGAAATATTCAATCAATATTTGACGGAGTTTCTAGTGTTACTTTTGAAAAGTTTAAACCAGCTAAGGGAGAAACAGGCACAGGAGTCATTAAAATTGTTAAACTGCACTCCCCAGAAGGAGAGACTCTTCCATTATTAGAACCTGTCCCATGTGTAGGCAATGTCGAGTGTTGGCTACTCGCACTGGTACACCAAATGTGTCTCACTGTTAAAGAGAGTGCTAAACAAGCATCAAATGAAGTTGAAAAGCTTCAAGGTCAATTACGACTATTTGATCAGTGTTTACAAACCTACGTAGCTCAGATATCCTTACTGGTAGTGCAACTACTATGGACTCAAGATGTACAAGACTTCTTGACTGCCAGTAAGGGTGAGCAAAAACAACTTCGAGAAGCAGCAGATCGTCGTATATCCGACTTAAAAGAAATGCTGGTTGACATGACCAGAACTGATTTACAAAAAACTGAAAGAATCAATATCGAAACTTTAATTACTATACACGTCCATCAACAGGACGTTTGGAAATGTCCAGCTGGGAAGGGAGACATACCACTCAGGAAGGTGAGAGACGCGTCTCAGTTTGATTGGTTGAAACAAGCAAGGTTCTACTTCTTCTCTGAAAAAGAAGAAATAATAATAAAGATCGCTGATGCTGATACTGTCTACTGTAATGAATATCTCGGAGTGAAGGAAAGACTTGTAATTACCCCATTAACAGACAGATGTTATATTACTTTATCTCAAGCACTAGCAATGAAGTTAGGTGGCGCTCCTGCTGGACCAGCTGGAACTGGTAAAACAGAAACGACAAAAGACTTAGCGAGAACATACGGAAAACTTTGTATTGTCACGAACTGCTCTGATCAACTTGACTATAAAGCGATGGGTAAAATTATAAAAGGACTCTCACAAGCTAATGCTTGGGGTTGTTTTGATGAATTCAACAGAATTGACTTACCCGTCTTGTCTGTTGTCGCACAACAAATTCAATCGGTTCTTAATGGGTTGAAAGCTCACAAAACGGAATTTGTATTTCCAGACAAAGACATCGTAGCCCTCAAGGCAGGAGTTGGTTTTTTTATCACAATGAATCCCGGTTATGCGGGTAGACAAGAACTTCCTGAAAACTTGAAAATCCTCTTCAGAGGAGTCACAATGATGGTTCCAGACAGACAAGCAATTATGAAAGTTAAATTAGGAGGTCAAGGATACAAAGAAGATGACTTATTAAGTCAAAAATTCTTTTTATTATATAACTTGTGTGAGCAACAACTATCAAAGCAACGCCACTACGATTTTGGACTTCGTAACATCCTCTCTGTCTTACGAACGGCTGGCTCAGTTCTTCGCAAAGCCGTAGTAAAAGATGAACCTTTCCTATTCATGAGAACTTTAAGAGACATGAACATGTCAAAGCTGGTCTTCGATGATATCGACTTGTTCAATTCCCTCCTGCAGGACTTATTCCCAGGTAAAAACCCCGATAAAAACTCATACGCTGAAGTTGAAAAAGCCCTAAAACACCACGTCAATGAGATGGGATTAATCTACCATCCACCATGGGTTGCTAAGTGTATTCAATTGTATGAAACAAAGCTAGTACGTCACGGTCTTATGGTTGTAGGACCTGCGGGAGTTGGAAAAACTTGTATTTTTCAATCGGTTTTAAAAACACTTTGTGATATTGATGAAAAACTAGGAGGTATGAAACACAATGAAATGCGAATGAATCCAAAGGCTATAACAGCACCTCAAATGTTTGGAAAACTCGATGCTGGAACTGGTGATTGGCACGATGGTATATTCTCATCTCTGTGGAGACAAGCCTGTGCAAAAACGAGACGACAAGAAGGTAAGAAACCCTTAGCAGTTTGGTTAGTCTGTGATGGACCTGTTGACGCTATTTGGATTGAAAATCTAAACACAGTCCTCGATGATAACAAACTTCTAACACTGGCATCAGGTGATCGACTCAACATGACTGACAACATGAAAGTTTGTTTTGAACCAGAAAACTTAAACAACGCTTCTCCAGCAACAGTTTCCAGAGCAGGAATCGTTTTTGTATCCGAAGCAGAGTTAGGAGGAGCTCTCGGTAGGGGAGAATGGATACCATGGAATCCAGTTATTAGAGCCAAGCTATTCGCTTTTCGTAAAGACGAACGAATAGTGCCCATCGACTGCCCTACAGTTCTGTCCAAAGAGGTGTCAGAAACACTTATGTCAATGTACGAGAAACACGTCGACAGCGCCATCAAATTCTGCAACAAGGAATGCACGATACTAATGCAGACTGGTATTGCTCATCAGCTTATTAATAGTTACTTCCTTCTACTTCCGTTGTTAGCAGAGTGTGAAGGCACACCTTCAAAGTCTTTGTTAGAAAAGATATTTTGGTTCACTCTGTCATGGTCGTTTGCAGGACTTCTTGACTCAGATGATCGTGAAAGGTTTCATGATGACTTTGTTAAGCAGCATTGCAAGACTATACCCGAAGAAACGATTTTCGATTATAAAGTGGATGTCAAAAATGATTGTTGGATTCACTGGAATGAACTAGTTTCAGAATGGAAATATCCCGGAGATAAAAAAATGGCTGAAGACTTCGCCACCTTATTCATACCAACACTAGACAGCACCCGTTTGAACTATTTAATGCTACGAGGGTATCTGAATAAACGACCTTGTTTGTTATTTGGTGGTTCTGGAACAGCAAAGACCGTAACAATGGAAAACTTCTTATCAGCAATCAATAAAGTGGATGCGATTGCACCAGAGACGAGAGAGTTGATGATTTATAAAAAAATAAATTTCAGTTTTATGACTTCTCCGGGATTGTTTCAAGCTTCCTTATTAGATAATATGGAAAAACGACAAGGAAAGTTTTACGGACCGAAGAGAAACAAACACCTAACGCTATTCATAGATGATACTGCAATGCCTGAGGTGAACGAATGGGGTGACCAAATCACTAATGAAATAGTTCGACAAGTAATAGAGGAAAAACGACTATACAGCTTAGAAAAGGCTGGTGAGCTTATTCACCTAGTCGATGTACAGTATGCAGCTGCTATGGGTATTCCTGGTGGAGGTAAGAATGATGTACCGAATAGATTAAAACGTCATTTTTCAATGTATTTTGTACCTCTTCCGAGTGATCAGTCGCTTCAACAGATTTTTGGAGTTATAATATCTTCTCGATTTCATCAAAGTGGTGAGAATGGAAAATACTCACCAGCAGCACTTGAAGTTGCCGATCAACTCACAGCAATGTCTCTAACGTTTTGGAAACGACTCCAGGGAAAGATGCTTCCAACACCTGCGAAGTTTCATTATAATTTTAATCTAAGAGATCTTGCTAGTGTCGTTCAAGGGATCTGTATGAGTACAAGAATGATCATCAAGGATGAGTTCACTTTAGTAAATCTCTGGAGACATGAATGCTGCCGAGTCTTCAGCGACAAGCTAAACAGCGAATCCGACAAAGCTTGGTACGACACTGAAATTGTCTCCTGCATTAAAGAGTTTCTAGGTGAATCAATCGCTCAACAATGCGCGCTGCCTACCTACTGGGTAAACTTTTTACGTGAAGCAGATATTGATCCTGAGACTGGTGAAACAATAGAAGAAGCACCAATGCTATACGAACCTGTTGAATCAATGGAAGCTCTTCGAAGTAAGCTACACGTTCGAATGAGCACTTACAATGAAGCAGGAGAGAATAAAACTAGGAAACTATCACTCGTGTTATTCGATGCCGCCATCAAACATGTAACCAGAATAGTGAGAATTCTAAGTACAAAGAGAGGTAACGTTCTACTAGTTGGTGTTGGTGGTTCTGGAAAACAATCACTAACGAGACTGTCAGCAAGCATTCATGGACATCGAACGTTTCAAATAACTGTAACAAAGAGCTACGGAATAAATCAACTCTTCGATGATATCAGAGAGCAATACACATACGCTGGTACTCGTGGTGAGGTCTGTTTTATATTTACAGACAATGAGATCAAGTCAGAACAGTTCCTCGAGTACATAAATGGATTCTTATCAAGTGGTGAAATCCCAGGTCTGTACTCCACCGATGAGAAAGACGCTGTCGTTAATGATATTCGAATGCCTGCAAAGAAGGAAAGCGGTCGTGATTTTCAAGACACTGGTGACTGGCTTTGGAAATTCTTCGTTAACAAAGTTCGTTCTCGTCTTCATTTCGTCCTCTGCATGAGTCCAGTTGGAGAGAAATTTCGAACCCGAGCAAGGAAATTTCCCAGCTTGATATCCGGCTGTAGTATTAATTGGTTCTTTCCTTGGCCTGAAGCAGCTTTATTAGACGTCAGCAAACAACGAATTGGTACCTTTCAAATAGAAACAGACCAACAAACAAAACAACACCTAATGCAATTCATGGCGGCACTTCACAGATTAATGTTGTCGATGTCGGAGGAGTATTTTCTTAGATTTCGGAGATCTGTTTTTAGCACTCCGAAATCATACCTCTCATTCTTGGAATCATATTTAGTTGTGTACCAACAGAAATTTGAACAGATCAATGTCCTGGCAGATAATATCGGTGGAGGACTTCAAAAACTTCACCAAGCTGGAGAAGATGTCCGACTAATGAAGATCAACTTAGCAGAAAAAGAAGCAAACCTACAAGTTGCAACTAAAGAAACAGACACTCTCTTACTAGAAATCACTGAAGCAACTGGAGTAGCTGAAAAGAAAGAATCCGAAGTGGGTGCGGTAAAAGAAATGTTATCGCGAGATGCCCAAAAGGTTCAAGCTGTTAAAGACGATGCTGAGCAAGACTTAGAAGCTGCGAAGCCGATGTTAGAGGCTGCGAATAAAGCTCTCGACAGCATCGATCCGAAAGCTTTGCAAAATGTTAAGAAGCTATCAAACCCTCCAGCGTTAGTCAAGAGAATTCTAGACGGCGTCTGCATTCTTCTACACGACCCAATGGAAAATAAACACTGTGAGGCCGTACCTGAAAAGGGAGGCAGCTGGATTCGCGACTCTTGGGAAGCTGGCAGAAAATTCTTATCCGACATGAAGGCGATCGACAGATTGGTAGCATTCAAAGCTGTTGCGGAAGGTGGAAATGGAAAGAAAGATCAAATCAACGAAGAAACTTGCGAACTACTACTTCCATATCTCTACATGGAAGCGTGGAATGGAGAAACTGCAACAAAGAGTGCTAAAGACGTGGCTGGTATGTGTCTCTGGGTACGTGCTATGTACGACTACATTGGAATTGCAAAATTCGTACAACCGAAAATGGAAGCTTTAAGAGAAGCAGAAGCACAACTTCGAATCGCGAACAGAAAATTAGATGAAAAAGAAGCAGAACTACACCTGGTACAAGAGGATAGAGCAAAATGTCAGGCAAAACTTGATGCAGCAAAAGCTAAAAAACAAGCACTTGAAGACGATGCATTGACAACAAAAAAACGAATGGACGCAGCGAATGGTCTCATCGACGCCCTTTCTGGTGAACGAGAACGATGGACCACTCAAAGCAACGAATTTAAAGAACGAGTTCGAAGACTAGTCGGGGACGTAGCTCTATCATGTGCTTTTATAAGTTACTGTGGTCCATTTAATGCAGAGTTTAGACACACTTTACTTACTGAACACTTTTATAACATGTGTGTAAAGCTTAAGATACCAGTCACTGATAGTATTTCTGTAGTCAAATTCCTGACAACGGAATCACAAATAACAGATTGGCAAATCGAAGGTCTTCCTTCTGACGATCACAGTGTACAAAATGCTATTATGATAACAACTAATTTAGGTAATAAAAAGACTGGTAAATATCCACTGATAATTGATCCACAAGGACAAGGTCTCAAATGGCTTCGAAGCAGATATTCAGAAAGTGTTGTAACTCAATTCTCTGATAAGAAGTTTCCAGATCATCTTTCGACTCAACTTCAAGATGGAAAATGTTTAATAATTGAAAATTGTGTAGAAAGTATCGATCCGATAATTGACCCTGTTTTAGATAAACAAATAATCCGTGCTGGAAGAATGCAAAACATCATCATCAACGACAAGGCACACGACTATGATGATAATTTTAAATTAGCAATGGCAACCAGACTACCTAATCCACTCTTCACACCTGAATTATTCGCAAAAACTCTTGTTGTCGATATGACTGTGACAATGCAAGGATTGGAACAGCAACTTTTAGGTCAAGTCATTGGTAAAGAAAAACACGAGTTAGAAGAGGAACGTGCGAAACTAATAGAAGAGGTTAACAACAACGAAAAACGACTGAAAGAATTTGAAGATAGATTATTAGCTCAACTCGCAGCTTCAAAAGGAAACCTCATCGATGATGATGAGTTGATAGCGACACTCGCTGACGCGAAGAAAGCCAGCGCTGAAATTAAAGAAAAACTGCTAGTGGCTCAAGAAACTAGAAAACGAATCAACTCAGCATCGGAAGAATACCGACCTGTAGCACTAAGAGGATCTGTATTATATTTCTTAATCGTTGATATGAGTAACGTCAGTACGATGTATCAGACATCATTGCCGCAATTCTCAAAGTTGTTTGATGATTCAATCGCTAACTCTGAACCTGCTCAGCTAACAACAAAACGAATTACCAACATCATCAATCTTATGACAAAAATAATATTTGAATACATCACTAGAGGATTATTCTCTCGACATCGTCTGCTATTTGTCTTAACCATGGCCTGTAAGATTAAACTTAACGCGAGAGACGGAACTCGTTTATCTCATGATGCTTTTCAAACACTACTAAAAGGAGGAGCAGCACTGTCAATTAATGAAGCTAGAGTCAAACCTTTTCAATGGCTACCAGACAAAGCATGGTTGAATATATTGGCGTTGAGTGAAGGAGCTCCGAAGACCTTCAAAGTACTTCCAGACTATGTTTCAAGAACAGAGAAAGCATGGAGAGAATGGTACGATATTGAATCTCCAGAGTCTACACCAGTACCTGATATCGATGATAAATTAGAACCATTTGAACGACTACTCGTAGTTAGAGCACTTAGAGAAGACAGAGCAATGCTTGCAGCTCTAAACTACGTCTCAACAGTTCTTGGTAAGGAATACGCAGAGCCACTTCAACTTGATTTCGAAGCAGTGATCGATACTACTGTTGGTCTAACTCCGATAATATTTTTATTATCTCAAGGATCTGACCCCTCATCGCTAATTGAAGCCTCTGCTAAGAGACGTAAAAAACAAATAATTCCCCAAGGAGGAATCTCAATGGGTCAAGGTCAAGAACAAGCAGCAATGGATGCAACGTTCGCAGCCCTAGCTGGATCAGGAGAATGGGCTTTACTACAAAATTGTCATTTAGGTTTAAAATTCTTAGAAGACTTAGAGGACACTCTTGTTAAGCTAGATCCTGAAGCAGTTGGTGAAGAGGCTAGGATTCTTATAACGTCAGAACCTCATTCTAAATTCCCAATCGGATTGCTACAAATATCTATTAAATTGACTAACGAACCCCCTCCAGGTATTAAAGCCTCAATGAAAAGATCATACGGTTGGTTCAACCAAGAAACACTTGATGGCTATCGACGTCCGGAATGGAGACCAATGCTATTCGCACAATGTTTCATTCATTCAAACGTCGTTGAAAGAAGAAAATTTGGACCTATAGGATTCTGCATACCATACGAGTTTAATCAAGGTGATTGGCAAGCTAGCGTACAATTTTTACAAAATCACATGGCAACTATTGGTGAAGACGTTAAGAAAGGAGCATCCGTCTCATGGGTGACAATCAGATATATGGTTTCTGAAATTCAATACGGGGGTCGAATTACTGACAACAAAGACAGAGTAATGTTCAACACCATATGTGAAGTAAATATGAATTCATCTGTTTGTGATCCAGGATTTGAATTCTACCAAGGCTATGGGATACCAACGTATGAAGAATACGTTAGACACAAAGAATTCCTAGAACTCTATCCTGAGGTCGATCCTCCAGAAGCTTTTGGTCTTCACAGTAATGCCGACATCATTTATAGAACACGTCAAAGCCAACACACTCTAAATACTATCCTAGACATCCAACCCAGAGGTGCATCCGGTGGAGGTGGTAAGTCACCGGAGCAAATCGTCATCGACATGGCGGATGATTTCCTCAAAAGACTTCCATCTCCTTGGAAACTCGACGCCGTCAGAGAACTAATGAAAAAAATCGATGACAAAAAGCCCCTAAACATATTCTGCAGACAGGAAGTTGAGAGATTAAACGTTTGCATAAAATTAATATACGACACACTAAAAGATTTAAAACTAGCGATAGCAGGTATTGTGGTTATGTCAACTGACCTTCAATCAGCAAGAGATTCTCTCTACGATGCAAAGGTACCTGCCAAATGGGTAACAGTATCTTGGCCTTCTCCTACTATGGGATTGTGGTTCGAAGAAGTGTTAACGAGACAAAGACAACTTGACTTATGGACGAAAGAAGATAGGCCTGCAAAGTATTGGTTAACTGGTTTCTATAATCCACAGGGATTCTTGACATCTGTCAGACAAGAAGTGACTCGAGCTCACAAGTCTGAAGGATGGGCTCTCGATGACGTCTCTTTACGAACAGAAGTTCAAAAAGTTGAAAAACATGAAGTTGAACGCCCACCTCAAGAAGGAGTATTCATTCATGGGTTATACCTTGAAGGCGCTGGATGGGATAAAGTACGTCAGCGTCTTCGTGATCCGGCTCCGAAAGATCCTCCAAAAGAACTTCCTATTCTTTATGTCACTGCTGTCCAAGGTGACGACACTCGTCGTCCCCCACCTGGTGGTGCTAAAGGAAAAGAAAAAATGGCGAAATACGACTGCCCAGTTTACAAGTACAGCACACGAAACGATATCAATTGGATATTCGACGTCAGTCTCGCTTGTGAGGATCTAGACGGCATCAGTGCTAAGAATTTCTGGCAGCTTCGGGGGGTTTGTTTATTGTGTTCAGTTGACTAACAGTCGCTTGTTGTGAAACAATTATCTTATCTACACACAATCTGTTTATGGAGATATTACGTTTACACGTAATTGTTGATTCTCCATTAGCATACCTCGAACTAATGCTTTTGTTTCTTCACTTGTACGTCATTTCCTGACGCAACAAATACTAAGCTGATGTGTCATTTGATGAACAAATATCGTCTTTTACAGCAGTTATGAAAACCTATGTCGCTGTTGCGACTTTTTTTTTTTTTTTTTTTTTTTTTTTTTGCACAAATCCACTTCCCAATTCTTCCCAAAACTCTTACACCTCATTTATACCTCTATATTGTATTTATTAACCTTTATTTCACCCAATACCTGAAAAATATCTTGTTTATGTTGTGAGGAGTTCTTTTGTAGTTATATTTTCTTCTTCTTACAGTCCATTAAGTCCATTAAGGGGTATGATAGTTGGGGTTGTTGGCATTTTAGTATTTGGTCGATAGGAATGTACACAATATTTATTCTCAATAACCTTTCCACAGTTATATTCAACATAATGACGATGTTCAACAAACTGCCGCTCCTCCTCTTGGCAGCTGCCAGCTGTCCTGCTGCTGCGTTCCCTTCGATGTCAGAAGGCGTGAGGACGGGTGTTCACTGCCCAGGAGAGTTTCACGGAACTCCGACTGCCGACAGAGCACCTGTTCCGTCACTCGAAGTGTACAACGAGAAAGTAAAAGACTTAAATATTAAATCAGTTATTTCTGATATCGTTCAGATGCTGACAAAGTCTCAGGAATGCTGGCCGGCGGATACGATTCCAACGTCTGCGGTGGGGACTTCGTATGGCGGTCTCTTTGTTCGTCTCGCATGGCACTGTTCGGGGTCGTACCGCCACACTGATGGACGCGGAGGATGTGGAGGAGGTCGTCAGAGATTCCAACCTGAAAACAGCTGGAAGGATAACACCAACCTCGACAAGGCTAGAGGACTTCTGTGGCCTATCAAAGAGAAGTACGGAGATGCTCTCAGTTGGGGAGATCTTTTCATTTTGGCGGGAACCAGTTCGATTCTTCACATGGGAGGTCCCGTAACTGAAATATGCGTCGGTCGTATTGACGACGCTGACGGTAATTCCAGCAAGCCACTCGGTCCTGGACCTGAACAACCTGCTTGTCCTATTCAAGGAGACTGCAAGGCACCACTCGGAACGTCGACTGTTGGACTGATTTACGTCAACCCTGAAGGGTTTATGGGAGTCCCAGACGCAGCTCACAGTGCGATCGAGGTCCGCGATGTGTTTACCCGAATGGGAATGAATGACACTGAAACAGTAGCCCTCATCGGTGGCGGTCATGCTTTCGGTAGAAGTCACGGTGCGTGTCCTAAGGGAGCAGGTCCACCTCCGAAGGATCAACCAGAAAACCCTTGGCCCGGTATGTGTGGTACTGGAAAGGGAACTGACACATTCACAAGTGGAATAGAAGGACAGTGGACTACTGATCCGTTTAAGTGGGACAATGAATATTTTACTCTCCTTGATACCTATGGTGCTAACTACACTTACTACAAGGGAGCAGGTGACAAGTACCAATGGAATATTCCTGAAAAGCCATTATTGATGATGATGACCACGGATGTTTCTCTGACTTTCGATCCAGAGTACCGTAGAATCGTTCACGAGTTTGCCACCGACATTACCAAGCTAGAGGCGTACTTTTCGGGTGCTTGGGAGAAACTGACTTCTGATGGAGCTGTTTGGGCAGCAGAGAAGAAATGTTGGAAACCAGACAGTCGATTCAAACATGAGCAATTATAATTACTGATGTAGTGTGATGTACTCTTACTATGTCTTGTTTACTATTTGTTCCTCACTGTTTTCAGTTAGGAATCTCTTTTTATTTCCCTTCAATTCAACATGAGGGTGAATAGGTGGTTTTTTTTTAGGTTCTCTTAAAAAAAGGGAATTTATTTATTTATTTTGTTAATTACCTCACACACCCATTATAGCGAATGACTCTCCGAACTGTAAGGCTTTGCGCCTCATAATATTTCAGCCGGCTTTGTTTCTTGGCTCAATTTCATGGCGATTTCTTTTATAAATAAGAAAAGGTTTTGTGTATTCGTGAGACGATGTTCACTGTTCTATCTCTTACTGGTGTGGAAATGTTACATAAAGTACGTTCTGACACGAGAGTGTGATTGTGTTATGATGTTTTAGAACTACTTTTTTGCGTGAAAAAGTTCAATTTCTCTCCTTTTTTGTTTTTATTTTTCTCCTCTCTTTCAACAACGTAGACATTTAGTCCGCCCGCTGTGATCACGAGCGTGTATATCTTTAGTAGTAAAAAGAACTAAAAAAAATACTAAATTTTAGATCGTCTCAAGAACGTATTTCAAGCGGATGAATTCCCTCTCGTGTTCGAGTGATTTGAATTTACTTTCACTTTGTTGATTACAACAACGTTAAGTTATATTAATATTTACTTATCTAAGACATCACTTCTTATTTTCAATTAACAGTTTTGTTGGCCCACCAAAATGAGCACACAATTAAGTTATAAAATAATAAGCTATTGGCCGTCAGAAGATGATGTAAATGCCGCAGCGAACATTAAAAATAATGAGAACAGAACAATGTGGAGTACTGCTGAAGCTGAGAAGAAGGCTCATATTGACATCGTGTTTACGAGAGACGCAGAGATCGACTCAATAGAGATAGTGAATAATTGCGCTGCGTTTGTTGAGATTTTGGTATCAAAAGAATCAAAGTTCATTGATGACCCGCAATCACTACTTCCTATTGTTGGATTACGCAGCAGTAAAGAAGCCAAAGAGAAGAAAAACACGGACATACGAAGACTATTTAAAACCGATAAGATGCATCGAATAAACAGCTCAAAGAAATGGCGATCAATGAGAGTTGTATTAACTCAACCATTTAGTGAAAGAGTACCAATAGGTCTTCGTTATCTGAAAATTACAGATAAGGGAGCAGAGGTGGTACCGTCACCAAAAAAAGAAGTGAGACCAGAACCGATATCTTCATCACCAAGTATAGTACTTCCTGATATGATGGATCTTACTGACTCTGAAAGTGATTCAATTGGTCATTCACCACTTACTGCCCTCCGTACAATGACATTAGTGAGAAAACAATCGAGTGGGAAGAAGGCATCGAGTCAAAAAACTGAATTTAAAAAAACACCGCCTCCTCCAGAAATCGCAGCAACTTTCCCAGACACTGTCGATCTGACGTATTCGGATATCGCGAAGGCGCCTCCGAAGAAAAAACCTCCTCCGAAAAAACAAAAAACAATAGAAATCGCACCAACTTTCCCAGACTCTATTGACTTTTCCTTCAGTGATTCTCATATTGAGGAAGTGCTAAAGAAGAAGGAGAAACCAGCTCCAAAAACTGAACCGAAGAAGGCTGCTCCAAAGAAAGTCATCAAAAAAGCATCTCCAAAAAAAGAGCCATCTCCAAAGAAGGCAAAAGCAAGCAGCAAAAAACCGCTTGAAGGAACCTGTGTAGTACTCAGTGGATTTCAGAACCCAATACGAAGTCAGTTAAGAGAAGCAGCTGTTGGTTTAGGAGCGAGGTATGCGAACGATTGGAAAGATGGAGGGACTCACTTAGTCACAGCATTTACAAATACACCAAAATACAATGAAGTTGATGCGTCTGGGAAAGGATATATTGTGTCGAAAGAGTGGCTTTTAGATACGAAAAAACAAAATAAAAGACAACCTGAAAACCAATATCGTCTTCAATCGGATGACTCTGACGAAAGTAGCGTCACAGCGAGTAGTGGTAGTGGTAGTGGTAGTGACAGTAGTAGTGACTTTTGGGCCAGTAGCGACCCTACGATGGATGGTTTTGATTCTGACTCGTCTTCTGCCTGTCGTATTAACTCAGGTGGTGATCTCGTACCGGTTAAAAAAAATAAGAAATTGAATAAACAAAAACCGAAACAAAAGGTAAAACCAAAACCAAAACCTCCTCAGCCTTCCCCTTCCCCCAAAAAGAAAATTATCACTAAGACACCAGAACCACCCAAGACATCGTCACCAGAACCACCTCAGATATCATCAAAACCGACCGCTATAACAACTGCCTGGAAGAAGGTTGGTTCTCCTCCTAAGAAAGTACTTGCCAGTATCAGTCAATCTCCCGCAAAAGAGAAGGAAATAGAAAAGACGAAGAATAAGACACCTCCTGGCAGTTGTGATAGAGAAATCAAAAACAGAAAGCAAAATGATGATGAAAAGAGTGACGAGACTGTTGATGTCGATAGAGAAGAAATCGACAGAGGGATTGAAAAACTACAGCGATGGGCTAGACAACAACAGCAGCAGACAGTTCAGTTACAATCATCTCTCCCAGAGTCGGGAAGTATAATTGGGCTTCCGTCATTCTTAAAGGGTGTTTTGATCTACGTCTCTCCAAGTTTCTCTTTTGAAAAAATCCGAAATTTCAAAAAACGAGTCTGCGCAGGTGGAGGTCGCATTGTCACCGACCAACACAGCGCGACTCACTCGATTGTTAGCAACTCTGAGACTTCAGACATCTCTTCTTCTATTCTTGTGTTACCGTCATGGCTTGGTGCTTGTGAGAGTAGTAAAAGGATAGTACCCCCTACTGCACCTCATATTCCTTAGTTGATATTTCTGTTATTTAATTACAATAATCTTATTCATGAAGAAAACAAGATGCCGTACTAACTCTCATCTTCCAACTCAATTGTGAGAGTGAGAGAGTTTGTGAACTCCTTGCTATATTTGCTTTCTTTTGGTTTTGTTTTTTTTGTTGTTCTCCCCCCCCTTCCCCCATGTATGAAGTCCTGTAAACGTCTGGTGA
This sequence comes from Flectonema sp. DT1601, assembly GCA_964019425.1. Classification (NCBI taxonomy): domain Eukaryota; phylum Euglenozoa; class Diplonemea; order Diplonemida; family Diplonemidae; genus Flectonema; species Flectonema sp. DT1601. The sequence goes on along the minus strand of OZ025802.1, from coordinate 185,951 downwards.
TACTTGCAACTGTAATTTAAAAAAAAAAAAACAATGGTGAGGGTGAGTTTTTAAACTCGTCCAAGGTTTGTAATCTCTTTTACAAGTTAAGTTAACAGTGTTTTCATACCTTTTTATATTCTTCCAACAGGTCATTAGGTTGTCACAGCTCATCGACTGTTTTAATCCTATTCAGATAAGGTAGGATACTTTATAGTATAATATGACTGCAAAACCTGCTGCCAAGAAAGCAATTCCTCTAAAGAAAGTATCAAGGAAACCACCGCTGGCAGCATCAACAAAGGTCAGCTTAATTACCCCTTCGAAGGGTGTTGTCATTAAGGGAAAAACAAACTTGAATGGATCTATAAAAAAGAAGCAAGCAGCTGTGGTGAAATCCTCACCACCGACCGTACCATCATCACCAGTGAAGTCTGAGGGTTTGTTTGGAGGATTCTTCAGTAAAAGTTCTGAAAAAGTTAAACAAAAAGAGGGACCAAGCTCTCCAACAGAACAGACTTCAGATCCAATGGAGATGTGTAGAGTAGCTGAATTGATTACGTCATACCTCTCATCATCATCAAATACATACGCTGTTCCGAATGTCCCAAAAGAGTTAACCATCGAAACAATGTATAATAAGCTGATCGATTTCACTGATGGAGCTTCAGTTAAAGTTCATACCCCGTTGTTATATTTGTGGATTCGAAATTTTTCAAATACATCAGCGACGAGTTGGAAACAATCATTCTCTCATCCATTCACAGAAAGTAAGAATTCTGATGGTAAGTCTGGTGCTACGTTTTCAAAAACACAAGACGAACGTTTACTTATAAAGAGTTTGACAGATGGAGAACTACGAGCTCTACAGGAACTTCTTCCTCATTTAAAAAGTCATTTTCAAAACTGCGGATCCTCACTAATAAATCCTCCTGTATCATGCTATACGGTAACTACCTCCAAGGGAAAGATCACCCATTACGTTGTATTGCTTAATTTACTTCCGAGAAACTCTGGAATTTCCACTCTTTATGATCTTAAAGGAAGTACTCAAGGCCGAGCTGCATCTGAAAAAGAACATCAAAAATCAATACCGCTTCTTAAAGATAATGATTGGTTATCACTGGTAAAGCTTAACAACGGTAAGCAATTAATATCAGCGAAACCCGCGGTGTATTCTTCGATTATAAAACAGATTGATAAAGACATTACATTCTTACAGAGACATGATTTGATGGATTACTCTTTGTTTATTGGTCAACATCCTTGTTTTTCAAAGGCTGTTTATGGAAACTCACTTTTGGTGAAAAGCGGCAGCTCGGGATTCTACTTGGGAATCATCGACTACTTGCAAAAATATAACACGAGTAAGAAAATAGCTCACGTTGCGAAGGCTATTACGAACAATCCAAACACGCTGAGTACTGTTCCTCCGAAAGAGTACGGCGATAGGTTTAGGTTCTTCATGAAGAACTCTGTTTTTGAGGAAGGAGCGATAGCAAAACCGACGATTGTAATTCGAAAAAAAAATTATAACTCTGGTAGTTTACGAAAACCAAAATAGGTATTCACACCGACTATCGATATTTAATTACGTTCAGTAAAACAATAAATTATTGATGATATTAGTCGGTGTTGTCATTTATTTTCTTCTTTTTTTTTTTTCTTTCCTTAACCCTCTTTTCATCCATTCATCACCCGTTCCTTCACAGAACAGTTTGGTGAATACATACGTGCGATTCAAACACTGCGAAAATTAGAATCATCGAAAGGTTCTTTTATTAAAGTTATATGTTTCTGTTTTTATAAGGTAAGTTTACCAACAGGCTTTTATTAATTTATTCGTGGTAGACGCCTACAGCGAAAGAAGAGTTGTTTTTGACGTTTTCTAGTGCTGAAGTAAATCTCACTTAGAACGGTCTGCTTTTATTCACAATTGTCGTCAACGAAATGATGGCAATCGATTTATCGTTGTTCTTGTTACTTTTTTGATTTCATTACCAAAAAGAGTGGTTTTTCTATTTTATGGAAAAAAAAAAAAAAAATGAGCGTTTTCTGTGATGTTCAACACCCTCTGGGGTGATTTTTTCTAATAAAAAAAAAAAAATTTATTTTTTTTCTTAATTCTTATCTTTTTTTTTCTTCTATCAGATCTCATCTCATCAACTTGCTTAATACTCCGAATGAGTATTTCGCCTGAGAAAGTATCTAGCGGATAGGTCTTTAACATAACGGCTCTCAATCTAAATTAAAACTTATTACTGTGTTTTATTCTTACTCCAGTCACCATTAACATGGCAGCACTACGTGAATCTGTTAATAAGTGGGAGACGATACTTAATAAGGCGTTGCAATATGATCAGTGGGGACAGTTGGTTGAGGCAGTTGAAATCTACAGAAATATATTATCAGATGTAGTGTCTTTACTAAAACAAAGTAACGACACTGATTTACCACAAACAAAGAGAGCAGCTTTGAATAGATTTCAATGTACTTTACAAATGAGATTAGCGAACCTAAATTATCACAGTGCTGGTGGAGCTGTTCTTCAAAAGAAGGGAACTGCAATGGAAGGACCAGGAATACCTTACTCAGAAATAGTTAAGATAAAAAGTCTACATGAATTAATTATTGGATCTGAACAGTGGCCTATTCACATTGATAACGCTCAAATTCATAAACCAGCTGAAGACAGCGACGACGATGATGGTATGGCAACAGACAATAAAGGGAAATTGTTCCCTGCACCGAAAGTTTCTCCAGGACAACGATACCTAAAAATTCAAATAAAAAGCATCGGACTTAAAGACGCCATGGATTACCTCGATCCATTCATCGGAATATCACTGCGAACTGGTTCCCAGTCAAAACGTGTCTTAGAAGAGGAGCAGTTTACACCTATTCCAAAACAAAAAAGAAGCGATCAGGCTGTTAATTTTGACGTTCCGGTATTCCTACTAACACCGATCGATGATATTCCTGCTAATGCGAATTTATTTTTCGAATTTAAACATTTCAAGCCGAAAAAATCATACATGTCAGTGCGTTGTTGGTCCATGCTATCAAGAGATGAGATGGAAGAGGAGGGTCCACGTGCTCTTGAGATCTACGCAAAACCTGCAGATTTTACTGCTAAAAAGTTTCATAAGCATTCAAATAAATCATTATACTTTAACGTCATTGTATCAATACTTGAAAATAAAGGATGAAAGACAGTTAGCTATCCTCTCACAGAGACAGGCGTTCTTCCCATGCCGACGATTAATCCACGGACAAAAAATATTCGGGAAAAAAAAAAAAAAAAAAATAGAATCTTCTATTGGTGGACGCAATCTTTCGTCTTTTTTTTTTTCTTTTCTTTTCTTTTTCTCGCTTCCCTTTCGTCTTCACCTACTTGCTAATAATTATTTAACAAAATTTTTGTTTTTTGTTTGTGCGAAACTAACAATTGTTATTTATTTGTTTTTTTTCTTTCTTTTTTTTGAACCGACATAGTCGGAGAAGTAACTATTCAGATTAAAATTATTTCTTATGGTCATGATTTATTTTCTTCGTGCGACAAGATACTGTCTGCGTTTCAACGAAATACAAGGCTAATCTGAATGGTTTTTTTTTTCTCTTCTTTTCTTAAATGTAACCTGATTAGAATTGTATACTGGATTACGGCATTTTTAAAACAATTCAACAACGGTGAAGAAAAAAAAAAAAAAAAAAAAAAAAAAGACAACATTAATGAGTCGGGTGATACGAGTATTTTCTCCCAAAGGATCCCCTTTTTTCATGTTAATTAAAAAAAAAAAAAAAAAGTTTGGTAAGTGTGCTGTATTGTTGTCGTTTTGGAAAAAGAAAAGAAAAAAAAATAGTATTCCAATTCGGGTCATAAATGTGTTAAGTTATTTTTATCTAAAACTCATTGCTATAAATGTTATTTATTCATAATTTCTTTTTTTTTTTTCCAGAGACGGTGCCGTGGGCGGTGGTCTGGGGAAGGAATGGGGTGCTGCCATGGCCAGCCGAAACCCCCTCCAAAGTCAAATAAAATGCCGAAAACTGTAAGCGGCATGAAAGGAAGAGAACGACCTCGCCCGATTAGTGACGTCGTCCTTCCCGGAGACTTGGAATTACCGATTGGTGAGGACAGCACGCAACAGCTACGAGAAGCGTTGGAAGCTAATTTTCCGTCTTTCTGTAGCCGATATAGTATCGGAGCATTATTAGGGAGGGGATACAATTCTGTGGTGTTCGTCATTGCTGCGAAAGATAAAGAAAGTGGTAAAGATGAAAACACTTCCCCCACAAGCACATCATCTGGAGGACGACTTTGTTGTAAATTAACTAAAGCAGCTTCCTCAACTGTCGACACGAAACAACACACAAAAGAATTAGATGCTTTTCAATACCTCGCACAGTCACATGACATCGATCACAACATCGTTGAAGTTGTTGAGATGGTCGCTGAAACTGATTGGGCGCTTGTTGTCCTTCGAGTCATGGAAGGTGGTCCTATAGAAGTAGGACCTCGATACCCTGAACATAAAGTATCATCAATTGCTCGTCAAGTCCTTGACACTCTTTCAATGATTCACGACTGTGGGTGGGCACATTTAGATATCAAACCGTCTCATATTTTATTAGATAAAGAAATGTCCCCTGACGATAAAGAGGACCCCTTCATCAGACTTTGTGGGTTTTCCTGCTGCACTCGTTTTAAGAAAGACTCAATTCTTCTTCAAGAGATTCCTGAGTCTCCACTTTTTGTAGCCCCTGAGATATGGAAAATAGTTATGTCACATGAATACCGAGCTAATTATGATGAGAGATGTGATATTTGGTCATTAGGAATAGTTTGTTATATTTTATTATCAGGAAGACATCCGTTCGCTAATGAAAATCTCACTGAAAGCAATGGAATCGACTACGTAGAACTACTCGATAATATGATACTGGTAGACCATCCAGTTCAATTCCCTCTCCCGGCGTTTGAAGGCGTCAGTGAAGAGGCAAAGCATTTCTTGTTGGACTTGTTGCAGATTGATTTCAGAAATAGACCGAATGCAATTCAAGCGATGAATCATCCCTTTATCAGAAAGCATTCTCCATCTCTTGACTATTTGAATTTAGTTCCTACAAGAAGAGTTCTATTTCACTTTAATCCTTATAGTGATGAAGTTGACGTCTCACAAATCGGATCTTATATGAAGCCAAAACCTCAAATACGACGCGCAACTCTTTCACCTGATTTCGCTCGCTCGGGACACTTGTCGTTTGAGAATTCATCGAACGCTTCCAACTCCTTTCGTCGTCGTAAAGCTTCTTGGCAAGATGATGAAAGCCGTCCTCTTGTTTTCCGAAATGACAGCGGCGGTCAACATGAAGTAACACCGGTATGCATTATTCTTGATGACTATACAGTGTTGGCTCTGAGGACACATAGACGTAGATAACGGTGTGGCTCATGGGTTTAGGTTGAAGGGTCTGCGAAGGGTCTCTCGGAACCTCTCGTGGGCTCGGAAGCCTTCTGTGTCAGGCCGCATATCTATAATTTGTGAACCATAATTAAGAGAAATAAAGGGAAAATAAAATAATAACATACAGACGCAGGCAAGCCTTGCATCACCGGGTGCTGTGGAATTTGCGCGGGCGAAGTTGGTATGTTTTACTTCGTTTCTTTATAAGCTCTTTATTATGTTGCTGCTGTTGGAGATTAAGTTGCTGCCGATATGACGTGAAACTTCTTTTGATTCTGACTCCTGCAACTGATTTTATTGATGTTGTTTACGATTGATCTCATCTAGTAGGTGTTGTGCCAATTAGTCTTTCTTCAGTTGGATAGATGACAACTCGTCCTGTTGTAGTTGTAGTTTGGCATCCACATCACTGTTGCTGTTCGCATCTGTTTCTGTAGTTCCGCCTTCTTCATTTCGAACTCGAGATGAAGTGGCTTTTTTGTTCGTTTAACTGGCTTTAGCCTGCTTGTCTTCAGCAACACTTTTTGCATCAAAAAAAAAAAAAAAAACACAAAACAGTTGGGAAATTCGCCAAACAAAGTCACCTCACCACATGCGCTTACGCAGTCACCACACATGATGCCAAAGGTGGAATTCCCGAAGGAACACTTCCATCAAGATGTTGGTCGTATGTAGTTATTCTTAGTTGGTTTTTATTATCGGAATTGGTATTAATTTTTAAAATCAATCAGCTGATGCATTTGAAGACGAAGATGAGCTATCACCAATAGGAGAACCCATGATAAAAGTTGAAGAATCTGACGAATCAGATTCAGAAGATAACACCGAAGAGTGTTCATCTTCTGAAGTTCACGAATACCAACCATCTCCAAGACGTGCCACAAACGAGACAATTCCACCTCCAAGCATCGCAGTAGTTGAAGAGGAAGAAGATGAACACGAGGATGACGACCTCCTCGCAAATTCCGACTCGTCAATCGACTTTGAAGGCAGTCTAAAACTCAACAGAGGCGTTGACTAATTTCCATATTTGTCTGCATTGACAACCAATAATGCCTTACCAGCATCCCATGAATGAAATCTCTTAACTAAAGGAAACAGTTTCATTTGAGAAATGTGATCATCAATAGAAGTGGAGGATATTCTTCCTCCAAGTTAATTATATTTTCTAGAAACTTAGCCGATTTAAATGAAGGGCTTGTTATGGGTTATCCCGGGGGTGGCTCTGCGTGTCGTGTTAATATGAGGTAACTGATGGTACCACTGTAGCTTGGTGTATAACACTGGTATCTTTTTAGCAAAAAAAGTTTTTGAGGCTCTGGAGAATTTGTTCTGATTTCTGGGTAAGTTTTTTTTTTTTTCCCTTTCTTTTTTTTTCCTTTGTTTTTAAAAAAAAAAAAAAAAAAAAAAAAATATCATCAAAAATTTTACTGTCTGGCGATTCACTTCTCTTTTTCCTATTCCTCCCCTCTTCACACTTGTTAAGACCCTATTCTATGTTTGTGTAAGGTTTGTATTCTTCTATTCAATCGCTGGTTGACCTCATCATCCTCCTGCCTATTGCTTGTCAGTTTTAATACTGCTGCATCCCCCTTGTGTGAGGAGGTGTGGTTTGATTCTGAAGGAGGAGGGGGGGAAAAAAACCCAGTCAGTAGTCTGTCAAAAAAAAAAAAAAAAAAAAACTCACCATATCGTGAACTTTGTAAAAAAAAAAAAAAAAATGAAAAAAATGAAATCCTACTTTAAATTGAGGAAGAAGGGTTTTGTTTCCTCTCTCTTTTTTTTTTTTTTAAAAAAATATTTTTGAATTTTTTTTTGTGGTAAAGCATTAATGTTGGCATCACACACATTTCTGACCAGTCACAAAAATAAGCCAACTCAAAGTACTCAAAAAAAAAAAAAAAAAAAAAAACCCGGTAGCCTAATATCAACTTATAACACTTTTTCACTAAAAAACGCAGTGCTGTAAACTGTTGTTTTGATGTAATGTACACAAAAGTTTTTTTTTTAGACGGCAAGGTTTTACCCATTTCGTTTATATAAGATTCTTTCCCGTTACCCCGAGTCCACTGTGTTTTGAATAAGTTCAAAATTGTGACTTTTTTTTAAAACTCAAACAGAATAATTGGATGACTGTAACGACCCCCCTCTTCACTTCAAAAAAAAAAAAAAAACAAACGAAAGATTTCTTGGTATTCACGCTATCAATTGTGTTTTTATTTTATTTTTTATATGATCATTTAGTGTTTTCTGTATATGGCTTTTGGGTAATTATTTACATCACTAGTCACATGGCGTTGGTATTATGAGGTTGGTATTATGAGTGGCTACTATTTTGAGTATTTTTTTAAATTTGAAAAAAAAAAATAAAAGAAAAAGCTGGTGTGGAGAGACTATAGTGAAAGCCGATCGTAACTACGAGACAGTCGGAAAATTTTAATTCGCCTTTGTTTACTTTTTTTTTTTCTTTTTTAAAATCAGTGATTGTATTTCAGTTTTTTTTTTTTTTTTTTTTTTTCTTTTTGGGTTTCCCCCATCCATGTCTACCTTTCTTTTTCTCCTTTTTGTAAATTTCTTTTGAAAAAGATTATTTTTTTCTCCGTCTTTTTTTATTTTATTTTTTTTTTTATTCAAAAACTTTTTTATTTTTGTGTCTTATAACTTATCCGTCTGATATAAGTAATAAAAAAAGAACATCATTCGCAGTCAAATTGAACAACGCTTTTGTTAGGAAAAAAAAAAAAAAAGAAGAAAAAAAAAAAAACATAAAAAAGAGTAATTCCCAGTCGACTTTTTGATCACAACAAATTGCTTTGATTGTAATTTATCTTACAGCCATTTACTTCATTCAGCTTAAGCTGTATTTTGAGGTGCTGCTCACTTAGCAGCATGGTAACATACAGTTTTTCTTAGTACAAGACTGAGGATTTAGTTAGTAGTTTTATTTAGTAAAGCCTCTCATTTCTAACTGCTATTCCTTATTGGGATTTTTTTTTTTTTTTTTTTTTTTTTTTTTGCAAGTTATTTGTTGCTCCTGATTCTCTGTTTGTGTTGATGTTGTTATCTCTCTTCAGTGATGGGGCAGTCCGATACAAAACAAAACAAAACAAAAAAAAAAAATTAAAAAAAAATATATTTTTTTTTATAATATCGTAATTCAGGAATGGACTGCGATGAGTCGTAAAATTAAATTACGTCCCTTTTTTCTGGCTGAAGCAATTTTTTTCAAATAATTCTATTTGTGACAGCATCTTCAAAGCTAAAAATTCAAATATTGCTTTTAATTTTAGCACCGAAAACAAACTATTGTTTGTTTGTTTGTTGTCCTACGAATTCTTGCATTCATTTACTTTGTTGATTGTTGATTGGGATAACCATGAATACTAACAGGATCACTTAGTGGGGATGTATGATACTTTACGTTACCTCACTTCGATCATTGGCATGTTTTTTTTTTTTTTTTTTTTTTTTTTGCACCGACGAAGTTGGAGAAGAAACTATTCAGATTAAGAGCCGTTTTATTTATTATTCTATTTCCCTAGTACTGTCTGAGATTAATATATAAGGAGTAGTTTTTTTCTTTTTTTTTTTTTTTTTTTTTTTTTCCCCCAACACATTCGAAAGGATTTAAAATCCAAGATTATTTCATTATAAATAAAATTATAATGAGGAACCAAATAAATTTTGAAGGGAGAAAAAAAAAAACAAAAAAATCTTGTACCAAATCGGGGTTTTTTTTTTCAAGGGACTCTTAAACTCTTTTTCAAAAGTTCGGCATATTCTCCATCACTGCTGTACTTATTCGCTATCAGTCTCCGTGAGATATTTGGTGCATGATGAGCAAGTAATGTATTCCTATTAATTAATAATAATAATTTTTAAAATTAACAACCTTGGAGGGAGAGGGGGAGGGCCGCAAATGTCAAGTTAAACCTTTGTGCGTTCGTGTGTGTTTTTTTTTTTTTTTTTTTTTTGAATACTCTATGTTTAAAAAGGAAATATCATTTATCTAAATTCCAAACTACTAGCTGGCTGAGCTGCTTTTTTTTCGTTGCATCTTTTAGTTGTTATAAAGGAAGCCTCTGTTATAACAATTAGATGTAAATTAAAGGAAAAAAAAAAAAAAAAAGTGGAAAAAAATGGTACTATTTATAAACTGCAGATAAGCTTTACTGCTTTCTACTAAAGTAGATGTATACAGGCACATCTTTTTAATCGTTTCACCCAAAACTCCATTATTTTTTTTATGTTGAGGCGCAGCTTCAATTTGGGTTATTCCAGCTTTGTGTTTTGACAATTTGGTTTTTTTCTTTTTCTTGTTAAATTGCTTTTTTGTTTGTTTGAATTTTTGTTACAGAGATACATATCATCTCACAAATTATCATCTCTTTTGTTTAGGTACACTGCAAGATGACTAAGAGGGAGGTTGTGTGAGTGTTACGTAATCAGTTCTTCTCAAAATTAAATATCATCCTTCAGGACACACAGAGATGTCTCCTAACTTGACAGCTAGATATGACCCGAGAGATGGACCTCGAACCAGTGAGTACCAAACCGCCGAAAAGACGCAGACAGAAAAGGAATCTTTTGATTGTGTTCCAATCATTCAAGGAGACTTAATAATTCCAACAATCGGAAACAGATTATGTGCCAGTAGCCCAATGTGGATATTCTTTGTTAGAAAAGAAGGAAGAAGTCTGAAGGCGATTAAAAGAGAAGACACGTCGATATCAGAGTTAGTCAGCACAGGGAGATGCAAAGTAGCACCAGTTCTCGACATTACACCGCAACCATCGTACGCTGATTGGGATTCGAACTTACTAGCGATGTGCGATGCTGCGGGTCGTATTACTGTTTTTGATATGAGTTCTGCTGATGGGGAAAATTCCACTGAAAAAACTGTAAAAGGATTTGCAGCATTACCGGGAAATTCAGCAGATAATTGTTTTATAAAATCAGAATGGATTGACCCAGAAAGTCTGATAGCAATAGGAGATGCAGGATCTGTTTGGATATTGAATACTTTACAATTAGCGGAAGAGTTCGAAGGTTCGAACAACACTGTTGTGATACAAAGTTCCTCAATAGCAACACAAATACCAGCAGGTAGAGGCTGCACTCCTGTTGACGTTGCGACTTCTTTAGAAGAAAGTTCATCAGAACGAAGAAGACTAATAGCCATAGCTGGTAATCCAGACTCAACATCTGTTATGATCCTTCACGGTTCGAGTGGAATGTCAGTTGCTCCTGACGATGCTTTGACTATCAAACCTGACAACACTCCTGTTGAGAAGATTGCATTTCTGGGATCAGAACTCTACCACTCTTTGTGTAATATACTCGTCACTGTTTCTAACAACTCGAAGTCTGTTAGATTCTGGAGACTTACGAACAAAGTTCATCTTCTGTTTAACATCACGTTGTCGGCTGCTGAAAACGAATGGGAGCCGAACGCAAAGCTGTTCCTGGAGGCTGAGGGGAACACAGTAGTGTTGTCAGCTTCTGGAAGGCAATCGGCTGTCATCTTTAAATTAGACCCGTCTCGTGATGGTAGTTTAGTACTTTCTGTTACCGACAGAGTGTTATCTGATGAAGTGCTATTGTCATGTTGTTCTATTAGAGTTGGTATTGAGAAAGCTTTAGTAAGCCCGAGTGAGATGTTATTTATGACATCGAAAACATTCTTTATTGGAAAGCAGTCAGACGTACCTGAACACGTTTCACAACCACCTATAAGGAGAGCTACTACAGAAACTATTCCTACGGTATTAGATTGCAATCATTTCTTAGTTGCGTCTCCCTCCGATGAGTCTTCTGCTACGTACAGGACTCGAAAGCACATGCAGTCTGCAGTGTTTCAATTACACAATATTGTTCCTTTAATACGAGGTGAGTTTAGCACCCCAACAGTTAGTAACAGATTATGTGGTGGTAATCCAATGTGGTTATTCTTTGTTAGAAAAGAAGGAAGAGGTCTGAAGGCGATTAAAAGAGAAGACACGTCGATATCAGAGTTAGTCAGCACAGGGAGATGCAAAGTAGCACCAGTTCTCGACATTACACCGCAACCATCGTACGCTGATTGGGATTCGAACTTGTTAGCGATGTGTGATGCTGCGGGTCGTATTACTGTTTTTGATATGAGTGCTGCTGATTGTGGCACATCTATCTTCGCAGAGCTACCAAGTAACGCAGCAGATAATTGTTTTATAAAATCAGAATGGATTGACTCAGAAAGTCTGATAGCAATAGGAGATGCAGGATCTGTTTGGATATTGAATACTTTACAATTAGCGGAAGAGTTCGAAGGTTCGAACAACACTGTTGTGATACAAAGTTCCTCAATAGCAACACAAATACCAGCTGGTAGAGGCTGCACTCCTGTTGACGTTGCGACTTCTTTAGAAGAAAGTTCATCAGAACGAAGAAGACTAATAGCCATAGCTGGTAATCCAGACTCAACATCTGTTATGATCCTTCACGGTTCGAGTGGAATGTCAGTTGCTCCTGACGATGCTTTGACTATCAAACCTGACAACACTCCTGTTGAGAAGATTGCATTTCTGGGATCAGAACTCTACCACTCTTTGTGTAATATACTCGTCACTGTTTCTAACAACTCGAAGTCTGTTAGATTCTGGAGACTTACGAACAAAGTTCATCTTCTGTTCAACATCACGTTGTCGGCTGCTGAAAACGAATGGGAGCCGAACGCAAAGCTGTTCCTGGAGGCTGAGGGGAACACAGTAGTGTTGTCAGCTTCTGGAAGGCAATCGGCTGTAATCTTTAAATTAGACCCGTCTCGTGATGGTAGTTTAGTACTTTCTGTTTGTGATATGGAGATCACTGAGAAGCAACTGTTGTCTTGTAATTTACCAACTTTTGGTAAGGAAAAGGCTTCAAAGAACCTTCCTGAACTGTTGTGTATCACATCTGAGAAATTCTTTTTAGGGAAGTTAGAATCACCTGATATAACTTCAGAGGCAGAACTTCCTGATGAAATCTGCACTGCAGGTCTCAACAGTGTGCAGCAAATGTTGGTTAGTCTTCAGTTACTAGTAGAAACTTCTCACAACAAGATGTCAAAGCGTTTCGATACCATAAAATCTAATATCCTTAAACAACAAGAATCTCGTAAGGGTGTTATTACAGCCCTGAAGGCTCAATCAGCTGTTTTACAACGTGTTGCTTAAATATCAACACGTCCTATCCGATGATACGATCGACTCTATCTCATTAGCCAATGGATCATTCTGAAAGGCGTCACTCAGATCGTCAAGGAAGATCAATGAGAAAACACACTTATGATATTATTGATTGAAGGATAATCTTGAATGAATATTTGTATTCATATCCTGTTATAGAAATCTAGTAACGTCTTACATCCTTCTTTTTAACGCCCCGAAGTAGGTTACTCAAAACAAATGCAAGTCTTTGTGATGTGTGGGATGTGTTTTTATCTTTTCTCTTAATTAGTACAATAATGGATCTGTAATGTTGTCATCACTTGTCGGTTGTTCTCAATATATTATGTTTTTTTTTGTTATTATATAAAACCTTTTTCCTCCCAAAAGACACTCAATTCAGAGATGTCGTCTGATAATTTAACGGTTCGGTATCAACCGAGAGAGGGACCTCGTTCAGCGGAATACACAACTCGTGAAAAAACCCAAGCTGGGAAAACAAAATTGCACCACCTCATTCAAATAATACAAGGTGCTTTCGATATACCAAAGAAGGGAAACCGATTATGTGGTGGTAATCCAATGTGGTTATTCTTCGTTAGAAAAGAAGGAAGAGGTCTGAAGGCGATTAAAAGAGAAGACACGTCGATATCAGAGTTAGTCAGCACAGGGAGATGCAAAGTAGCACCAGTTCTCGACATTACACCGCAACCATCGTACGCTGATTGGGATTCGAACTTGTTAGCGATGTGTGATGCTGCGGGTCGTATTACTGTTTTTGATATGAGTGCTGCTGATGGGGAAAATTCCACTGAAAAAACTGTAAAAGGTTTTGCATCATTACCGGGAAATTCAGCAGATAATTGTTTTATAAAATCAGAATGGATTGACCCAGAAAGTCTGATAGCAATAGGAGATGCAGGATCTGTTTGGATATTGAATACTTTACAATTAGCGGAAGAGTTCTCTAAAGTAAACGCCGCAAGTGATGCCGCATTTGATAAAATCCAAGTTGAGATCAGAGACTCTTCGATTGCAACACAAATACCAGCAGGTAGAGGCTGCACTCCTGTTGACGTTGCGACTTCTTTAGAAGAAAGTTCATCAGAACGAAGAAGACTAATAGCCATAGCTGGTAATCCAGACTCAACATCTGTTATGATCCTTCACGGTTCGAGTGGAATGTCAGTTGCTCCTGACGATGCTTTGACTATCAAACCTGACAACACTCCTGTTGAGAAGATTGCATTTCTGGGATCAGAACTCTACCACTCTTTGTGTAATATACTCGTCACTGTTTCTAACAACTCGAAGTCTGTTAGATTCTGGAGACTTACGAACAAAGTTCATCTTCTGTTTAACATCACGTTGTCGGCTGCTGAAAACGAATGGGAGCCGAACGCAAAGCTGTTCCTGGAGGCTGAGGGGAACACAGTAGTGTTGTCAGCTTCTGGAAGGCAATCGGCTGTCATCTTTAAATTAGACCCGTCTCGTGATGGTAGTTTAGTACTTTCTGTTTGTGATATGGAGATCACTGAGAAGCAACTGTTGTCTTGTAATTTACCAACTTTTGGTAAGGAAAAGGCTTCAAAGAACCCTCCTGAACTGTTGTGTATCACATCTGAGAAATTCTTCATGGGAAGATTAGAAGCGAATGCATCAGTCCGTGAAATTAACCAAGAACCACCTCAGCAGTCTGTTCAATCTATCGTATCTCCAACAGAAGGTGTAAAGAGAATTGTTGATAAGAATAGCATTCAAAATCCAGTTCCTCCTATTTCCGCTCATCCAATTAAAGATAGAATGCAACCTGCAGAAGAACAAAGACACGATATTTTAGAACAGAGACAGAGAAGAAGATCTCCTCAAAGATCAAAGACTGATGTTTCTCCTTCTTCAGCTGCGACAGCAGATGCAACTCACACGAATGGTTCTGAAAGGTCAGCGATGACGTTTGAGCCTCCAACACCTGTAGTTCCCATCCCTGAAAGAGAAATGAGTTCTGGATTATATAACTTGCAGAAGACATTGCAGAATCTTCAGGTCTTTATGAACGACTCTCACTCTCAAATATCAAAGCGACTTGACGCTATTAAAACTGATTTTCACCAACAGGATGCTGAGCAGCAAAAGTCTCGCGAATCTGTGATGAGAACAATAAAATCACAGTCATCAGATATCCAACAATGCGGTCATGAGTACTACAGCAAGTCTCAAGCAAGTCTAAACCAACTTCATGGCACCATTAGAGGTGAGCTTCAAGGTTTAGCGACAGCTCTACGTGCTCCAGCCGACAAGCTTGTTTCAGAAATGGACAAGTCTAACGAACAATCTATCAATTCAATAAAGTATGTGGAGTATTTATTTTATTTATTTATTGTAATTATGATTACAACAAACACATTAAACACAGTGCGGGTATGGAAACCTGTGGAGAAGAAATCAGAAAGCTGCTCTGCAGAGAAATCACAAAGAACGTTGCGTATGTATTAATCCTGTGTTAGGGCAAAATCTAAGTGGTAACAGTGGCAATCAGAAAATTAAAAAAAAAAACAGTTCTGCACAAGGTGGGGGCAACAAGTCGCTCTCCGTTACTTTCTCTGAGGAAGTTCGAGTGCAACTCGCGGCGATGTTAGAAAGGAGACTTTCAGAGATTAGTGACTACCAAGTAAGACTTGAAGTAGACTACGCAAGGATACTCGATGATATGGTCAGGAGTCTAACAGATAAGGTCAGAAATGCAAAGATAGCAGCAGCTGACGAAGTTGGTAAACGACTAGCCGTTTATGACAACGAACGTGACGCAAAACTCCACCGATTCTCTGATGCTCTTGATAAGAAGTTTGATGGTATCGCTCAAGTCATGAAACAATTAGGTTCTGTTCATGAAGCATCAAGAGAGACTTTATCTAGACCTGAGTTCCCAAGACAGGTGTCAATGCCTGCTGCTCCTCAACCACCTTCTTCATTAGAAATGTTAAAGGCAAACCGTCAATGGAAAGATTGCATCGATCTCTTAAATGGAGATGATGATGGTCTCGCAAAGTTTCGTACCTCACTCGCTTCTCCAGATGATGTTGTCAAGTCACCAGATGTTAATTTTGAACATAATATGGTCCTTCTTCGCAACGTCTTCGTCTCCGCAGGTAGCCCTTACGGAACACCAGAGATTTCTGCAAAGTGGTTGCGTTCACTTGTTCACTTCTTTATTCGTAGTACTCAAAGTGTTGATCCTGAAGTCTGTCTCCTTCAATTGAATTATGGACTTCATAAGTTTGAGTCACTCGGACTTGACTACCAAGTATGTATTCAATCTCAATCACATTAATTGAAGAGAGTTTTATTATCTGAGGATAGCAATCCATTTCATCTGGATCAGTGTGTTGATACACACCCGTAACTCTCATGACGCTTTTACTTTGAAGGAAAATATACTTAATTTACACTAAAAAAATAAAAATAAAAAATCACAGAAATGTCACCAGCTCACTAAGAATATAAAGGCTAAACTCAGTCGTTAAAACTCCTTCGAGAGTTAAGTCCTGGCTCCACCTATCCTTTGTGCTGGACGGCGTCTCATAAGTACCTCGCCAATCAGTCAGCTGCGTATAGTTACTTCACCTGCCTGCAAAGTGTTTTCACCGCTTCATTTACTCTTTTTATCGATCCCATATTTCATTTTTTTTTTTTCGTTTCTCAGTTGTGTTTCTCAATAGGGGAGCAGGTTTGCCCGCATTGCAATATAGTGTTTCGTTTTTTTCATTTTTTTAATTTTTCTTTCTTTTTCTTTTTCTTATATTTATTTTTATTCATTAGTGTGTGAAATCTCAGTTAGAATGAGAAAGCTACCAACAGCATAACCTGTTTTGGTAGTACACTTTGGTAGTCTGGGATTCCCTTATTACTGATAGTACTCCCAACGGTGCCAATCGTCCTTGCAGCGGTGTCTCTTTCAGAACGTAGCAACCCAACGGTCTCCCACTGCTTAAGGAATTTCGTTACATATTTACCTTTTTTATATACGTTTTCTTTTTTTCAATTCTGCAATGAAAAATGATGATGAGGATGAAAAAAAAAAAAGAAAAAAGAGACGGGAAAAAAAAAAAAAAAAAAAAAAAAAAAAACCAAAGAAAAGAAGATACTATAAAAGGAGTAAGATTTGATACCACCACTAGCGATTATTTCTGCCCGAATTAGTTGTCCGTTGTATCACTCAGTCAGTCAGTTGGGAAGATAATGAACAGAATTATGAACCAAAAATAAGTCGTCTAATCAGTTTGATATTACCTACTGGAGTTGATTAGGAAACCTTCTTTATAATAAATATTATACTACTTTAACACATTAGGAGTTTTATGTTATCTGTTTGAAGTATCACATGGCTTCTGATTGGAACCCAATACACGCACTCTCACTCTCTTGTGATGATAAACCACTTTAGTTCTAATACCTGATCTCTCAGTCGGAAGTTAATCTCCTGACGACTAACTAAATTGTCCTGACTTCTGATTGGAATCTTCAGATAGGACACGTCACTCGTGTTTCTTTCTTGGTAGCTTCTCAACTCTCTCACTCTCTTGTGATGATAAACCACTTTAGTTCTAATACCTGATCTCTCAGTCGGAAGTTAATCTCCTGACGACTAACTAAATTGTCCTGACTTCTGATTGGAATCTTCAGATAGGACACGTCACTCGTGTTTCTTTCTTGGCAGCTTCTCAACTCTCTCACTCTCACTTTCTTGTGATGATAAACCACTTTAGTTCTAATACCTGATCTCTCAGTCGGAAGTTAATCTCCTGACGACTAACTAAATTGTCCTGACTTCTGATTGGAATCTTCAGATAGGACACGTCACTCGTGTTTCTTTCTTGGTAGCTTCTCAACTCTCTCACTCTCTTGTGATGATAAACCACTTTAGTTCTAATACCTGATCTCTCAGTCGGAAGTTAATCTCCTGACGACTAACTAAATTGTCCTGACTTCTGATTGGAATCTTCAGATAGGACACGTCACTCGTGTTTCTCTCTTGGCAGCTTCTCAACTCTCTCACTCTCTTGTGATGATAAACCACTTTAGTTCTAATACCTGATCTCTCAGTCGGAAGTTAATCTCCTGACGACTAACTAAATTGTCCTGACTTCTGATTGGAATCTTCAGATAGGACACGTCACTCGTGTTTCTTTCTTGGCAGCTTCTCAACTCTCTCACTCTCACTTTCTTGTGATGATAAACCACTTTAGTTCTAATACCTGATCTCTCAGTCGGAAGTTAATCTCCTGACGACTAACTAAATTGTCCTGACTTCTGATTGGAATCTTCAGATAGGACACGTCACTCGTGTTTCTTTCTTGGCAGCTTCTCAACTCTCTCACTCTCACTTTCTTGTGATGATAAACCACTTTAGTTCTAATACCTGATCTCTCAGTCGGAAGTTAATCTCCTGACGACTAACTAAATTGTCCTGACTTCTGATTGGAATCTTCAGATAGGACACGTCACTCGTGTTTCTTTCTTGGCAGCTTCTCAACTCTCTCACTCTCTTGTGATGATAAACCACTTTAGTTCTAATACCTGATCTCTCAGTCGGAAGTTAATCTCCTGACGACTAACTAAATTGTCCTGACTTCTGATTGGAATCTTCAGATAGGACACGTCACTCGTGTTTCTTTCTTGGCAGCTTCTCAACTCTCTCCCTTTCTTGTGATGATAAACCACTTTAGTTCTAATACCTGATCTCTCAGTCGGAAGTTAATCTCCTGACGACTAACTAAATTGTCCTGACTTCTGATTGGAATCTTCAGATAGGACACGTCACTCGTGTTTCTCTCTTGGCAGCTTCTCAACTCTCTCACTCTCTTGTGATGATAAACCACTTTAGTTCTAATACCTGATCTCTCAGTCGGAAGTTAATCTCCTGACGACTAACTAAATTGTCCTGACTTCTGATTGGAATCTTCAGATAGGACACGTCACTCGTGTTTCTTTCTTGGTAGCTTCTCAACTCTCTCACTCTCTTGTGATGATAAACCACTTTAGTTCTAATACCTGATCTCTCAGTCGGAAGTTAATCTCCTGACGACTAACTAAATTGTCCTGACTTCTGATTGGAATCTTCAGATAGGACACGTCACTCGTGTTTCTCTCTTGGCAGCTTCTCAACTCTCTCCCTTTCTTGTGATGATAAACCACTTTAGTTCTAATACCTGATCTCTCAGTCGGAAGTTAATCTCCTGACGACTAACTAAATTGTCCTGACTTCTGATTGGAATCTTCAGATGGGACACGTCACTCGTGTTTCTTTCTTGGTAGCTTCTCAACTCTCTCTCTCTCTCTCTGATTTGTAATATCTCAAACTACTTTCTATTTTAGAGAAGTATTAAATAATTACTTTCGAATAAAAGTTTATTTTATAAATTCAGACCTTCTAAGAATACAAAAATGGAAGCCTCTCCCTGTACGGCTGATTCTCGCCGTGCTCGTAGAGAACAGCAAGCGTATAGTGGGATATATAGCTATATGAAAGATCAACTGACTTACATAAAGAGAAAGATTGTAAGGAGGAATATGTCAACTCAAAGTGACATTGGAATACCTGCTAATTCAATTGATGAAGAGTGTCTGACAGATGTGTTGAGATTGTTGTCGGAAGATGCTAAACGTAAAATCTCAGAATCTCAGAAATTCGATCTGACGTTGTGTTTAATGAATAGTGAAAGACTCTTCTCGATAATGACGGCGATATCAGAGCAGACTGCGCATGTTCTCGATGGTCGAATTGCTGCTGACAATGCGAAGCAAATATTTTTAGAATTATCTCTTGAAACTTACAAAAAACAATTTGAACACGACATTTCAGAAGCAGCAAAAAAACATCAACAACAGATTGAAGAACTTGAACAGAAACACATCAGGGAATTATCAGCAACGATAGAAGACGTTACTGCTACTCTCCACGTTCAACATTCAACAGCAATGGGACTTGCAGAAGCAGCCTGGAATTCTCTTGAAGAACAATTACGTAGTGACATCTTGTTGTCGGAGGAAAGATCAAAAAATCAAAAGAACCGCTATGAACAAGAAGTTGAGGTACTTCAAGCACAGCTATCAACGAGAAAAGAAGACATCAACGAACTGAAATGTGTAGTTGAACTAAAGAACAGATTATTTACAGAATTAAAAAAGAATTATTTATCTCACGATGCTAATGAAAAGGATCGTTCAATTGAAGTAGCGGCAAGAACAGCAGTAGCGACGATGAATCTTTGTAACTTATTACAACAAAAGCAAACAACTTTAGATACGTGTGAGAGGGCATCTGATGAACGTCTCTCTCGACTGAAACAAACATTTGCAACTCGAGAAAATCACCTAAGAAACTCGATATCTGATGCTTATTGTAAAATAGAAGCTCTTCAACAAGAGCATGCAAACTTGTTGAAATTGCATACGGAGCTGTCTGCGAATTTTTCAAAGAAGCTTTCTCGTCATCTTATCATCTCTCCACCGTCAAGGAAGCAACCTGATGTTTGTTCAGATAAACTTTTATGTCCAAAGTGTTCTTCTGAAATATTTAGTTCCGCTCTTCCGAAGAAACCGAAAGTTGCTATTCTTCAGATGCATCCACCTGATGCGAATTTATTAAATATTTCATTGACGAGACGATCTTATCAGACTCGTATCGATTCTATTACAAAACGAAGACCTCAAACTGCTCGTTTGAAGAGTAAGAAAGATGAACCTAAGCAATGATTGTACTGTTTTTCATTTACACGATGAACTTATTCTTTTTATGATCCGTGGTACCTTATTCAAAAGTGATTTTTTTTTTTTTTTTTTTTTTTTTTTTTTTTCAGAACAAAAAAAAAGATATTAAAAGATGAAGCGTCCTCACATCGAATACTTTCAAGAAGATGTCCTAAGTAGTTTAGTGTTAGAGATGGGTGCCTGGAAGGTAACTGGTGGCTTCAGTGGAGATACGAAACCAACTGTAGTAAGAAGTTCAGCAATTAGCAGCTACCCTACTGACAGAAGGCCACATGCTATTGTACCTGATGGTAGTGAAATATTACAGCTTTATGATGGAACGGAGTTTAGAGTTGAAGAAGGGAAGAAACACATTTCGAGAATTTCAAACACACTACAAATTGAACCAAAAGAAACACCAGTAATAATCGTTGACCCTCCAGGGATAGAATCAAAACACAGATATTCATTATTTGAATCACTACTTGAAGAAAACCAACATCCAGCAGTGGCACTTACATCTGACGCAGCATCAGCAACATATTCCTACGGTAAAGACAAAGCTGTAGTCATTGACGGTGGACACAGAGAGACGAGAGCAACTGTTGTTTTTGACGGATACATTCTAAAACAAAAGAGTAAAATATTACCATTTGGTGGGATTCAAATGACTGATAATTGGAAGCAGTATTTCTCAGATCTCGGACATGATATTAAATCACCTCTTCAATACCTTAAAAGAGTAGAGAAGACTAGAGCGGGGAAGACGTTAACTCATTCAACAGATCCGAGTTTGTTACCGGAAGAAGAAAGTGAGGTACTAAAACTTCGACAAAATCAACACCAAAGTGTTCAAGAACAAGTTCTAACTGAATACTATCACAGTACTATGGAAGCACTTGGAGCATCTTCAACAGAAACAGTTCCATCAATGGTGTGGGAGCTTCCTGATGGGAAATCAATCACCGTAAATGACGATATTCGTCGTTCTCTTGGTGGAGCTCTTTTCCAATCCAATTCAACATCTAAATTCACATCACCAGAACAGACTCTTCAAGACTTTACAAAAAAATGTATTTTCGGATGTGATGCTTCAGTTCGATCCCTTCTGTGTCCAAATATATTATTAAAGGGAGGCGTTACTACTGGAGAATCGTTTTCTTCCCGCTTCCAGTCAGAATTATCTTCGATATTTCCTCCAAGTTCTGGTGTCTCAGTGCTGTCAGACTACCGTTCTGGAGTTCAGAATGGACCATTCCCACCATCACCTGATTATACGTCTTGGTTAGGAAGCTCAATTATTGGATCTGTGTCTTCATTCTTACCTCAGTTTGTTAGTAAGTCTGAATGGGATGAGGTCGGTTCTTCTGTTGTTGATCTTCGAGTGTCGAGTTTCTAAGTTCGACATTTTTGAGGAAAAAAAGAACAGCCATCTCTCACAACAAGTTCAGGTTAAGGGAATAATTTATAGTATCGTTTCTGTAACGATTCAAGTCATGTATCTAAGTACATGTAATAATCTGTAGACGTGGTATTTTGTTGTTTTAGTAGACAGTTGTGGTGAATAATCTTTTTCTTCTTTCCAGGAGAAGCGACGTTCAATAATATGCCTCAAGTTGCAGCCTTTCACACGGCTTGTCCGTTTACCAAACTGGCAGTATGCACGTGTGATAGAGTGACATGTGGCGTTGATATAGGTGAATTGGAAGCTGAGGCTCTACTGGTTCACGAAATGTATTCAAAAGAAAATCCAACATATGAAAAAGAATTTGGAAACGCGAAGATTCAAGTGACAAAGTGATTTTTTTTCTCTTATAATTTTTTCAGGAGTCAATTTTTTTGACCCCACAGGTTGGTGGGGTTGGCTATTTTTGTATCTCATCACGGTAGCTGATAAATACTTGGTATTAATAGTATCAAAGTCCTCCCCTCTGAGATACCTGAAGGTTATATTTATATAGCGAACTCAACTATTAGATATGCCGTCAATCCGCAACTTTGTAACAGTAAATACTGTTGTGGCGGTGGCGATTGTCGGTTGGTACTTGTGGCCCACAGATTACAAAAAGATGGAAACAACAGTTCCGAGCACCATCACCAATGACAATAAGGAACCAAAGATATTGGATCCAGTAGTGGAATGTATAAATAGATTACGAGAAGCAAACGACTACGGGGAAAGTGGAATGGACGACACTCTCGCAGATGTCGAGGAAATTCGAGTAATCGAAAAGAGTGATGACAAAGTGTTTCAAAAGTGGACTCGCGATGATAAACACCGAGGAGACCCAGAGTGGATAATCCCAAAGGATATGAAAACAACTAAAAAACGAGTACTGTTCCTTCACGGTGGCGGCTACTCTTGGTATTCCCCTTCAGATGTCTATCGTCCTTTCAGTACAAGAATTGCAAACATAACTAAACTCCCTGTCTTGGCAATCGACTACCGACTAGTACCTGAATTCATCTTTCCAGCCCCCGTTGAAGATGCTCTCAGAGCTATAAAGTGGTTGTATTCCAACGGTCCTTCTGGAGAAGAAGAAGCAGACGATATTTTTCTTGTCGGAGACAGTGCTGGTGGAGGTCTCGTCCTATCGGCGTTACTCTCTCTGAGTATGAAGTCTCTTGATTTGAAGACTTCGTTAGAATCTGTTGGACTCTCTGACATTAAGATGCCTTCAATGGGTATTGGTATCTCTGCTTATACTGATTTGAGTTGTTCTTTTGACTCTTACAGAACAAGAGTGTGGAATGAAAAAACTCGTACTGGAGACCCAGTCTTCTCAAATGGAGATGCTGATAAAGAAATAAAAGGTTCTCAAGAAGGTGGCAGAGATTATGTTGGCGAAGACTGCGATTGGAAGAATGCTATTGCATCTCCAGTCTGGGCACCTCCTGAAGCCTTAGCAGGGCTACCACCATTACTACTAATGGCTGGTGATGCTGAAGTAATGCTCAGTGA
Source organism: Flectonema sp. DT1601 (assembly GCA_964019425.1). Classification (NCBI taxonomy): domain Eukaryota; phylum Euglenozoa; class Diplonemea; order Diplonemida; family Diplonemidae; genus Flectonema; species Flectonema sp. DT1601. Next base: position 162,612 of record OZ025802.1, on the reverse strand, counting down.
TACGACAGAGTTTACTAAAAGAGCTGAAGCAGCTGGTCACACTGAAATCACTCAAATAATCTACCCAAGAATGTGGCACGATTGGGTTCTTTACAGCGAAGGATGCCATCAGAGACCTGATGCTCTTACTGAAGCAGTCGACGCCATTGTCAAGATTGGTGAAGCTACTGCTCAGTTCGACTAATACAAAAATCTAACTCAGAAGGGCAATCCTGTACTGAACTCGTTTAGTATGATTGCTAATTATTGTGTTTGACTTTTTTTAAATTCTTTTTTCCATCTCTGATTTTTTTAATTATTCCACTAAAGTACTCTCAGATTGAACAGAGTGACTGACTGTGACTGTGACTGTGACTGTGACTGTGACTGTGACTGTGACTGTGACTGTGACTGTGACTGTGACTGTGACTGTGATTGTTGAGTACAACTGTCACTGTCTGTTTATCTTACTGGTCTCTTTTCGCTATCGTTAGCGCAACGTTTCGACTACGTCGGTACAAAAAAAAAAAAAAGAATCAGTTGATTAGCCTCTGTGATTTATTTTCTTCGTTCAATATATGTTCAACGGTACCAGCAGTACTTTTCATGTTCTAAAAAAAAAAAAAAACACAACCATTCAGATTCCAACCTTTAAGTAATTTCGTTGAAGACATATCGGCTTTCAATCTGAAAAGTTTCTTCTCCGACTATGTCGGTATAAAAAAAAAAACAAAAGAAAACAAACAAACTGTTTTCTTTGATATGACAATGTTTTTGTTTTCTTTTTCTTGTTGTAGAAAAACACGTTACTTTTTCTCTCATCACAGACACGATGTCAGCGACATGAATCGACTCGCTGCCTCAATTATTGAACAAGTTGCTAAAGAATACATCGAAGGAATAGATTTGAAAAAACTGAACTTCAGTATCTTTAATGGAAATTTAAGCCTTCGGGAAGTTCAATTGTGTAAGGGTAAAATAATATGTGGAACAGAGATTATAAAGGGTATAGCTGGAGAGATAAAGGCGGTGATCCCATGGAAAAATATAAAAAAGAAACCTGTTACGTGTAGTGTATCAAATCTAACAGTGGAAATTAGAGTTTTAGATGCGCTTCAATCAGAAGATTGTGGTCACTACTATTCCTATTCGAAAGGGTCTGTTTCTCAATCAAAACCAAAATCGAATTCAAACAAACAACTAAAAGATGTCATTCTCCATAACTTAAACTTAACAATTTCTAATCTCACATTAAATATAAACTTATTAGATAGGTTTAGAAGGCCAGTCATCCTCTCAATCACATGCAAAGACATAACTAGTTTCTCAAAAGGAGGCGTTCGCAGAACCGAACTTTCACAATTCAACGTTACTAATATTCATCAGCAGCAAGTGTTATTATCGTCATCCGGGACGATTACTTTTTCGTCAACGGAAGGATTTGGTTCAGTTGGATTAGAGTGTTCACCATTACAAATTGAATCAAAAACTGTTTTAGAAAACGTAATTGACTTAGTCTTGTCTGTCATAGAGTTCCCTCACAAGTCTCGATTTACTTATCTAAGACCAAGGTTATGGAGTTCTCGTGATTATTGGAAGTATGCATGTAAATCTGTTGTTCAGATTATCAAAATCTCTCGAAATCGATCATCAACAGAGCAACTGTTCCGTTTGAGAATATTATTACACAGATGGAGGATACGTTATTGGTTGAAATGGAAATGTTCATTTATAACAAGTAAATCATCAGATACAACATTCCAGCCGATGGAATCAAAAATTCGAAGTCCTCATCAACGATGGGTTGATAGCATTTCAACAATAAGAAAATCAGTATCCCAACGACGTAGTCTTCGCAAAAGATGGATTAGAGCAATTTATAAAATAATACTAAACCCTTCAGCTAGTGACATAGTTTCAAATGAGATGTCACTTTCTGTAAGGATTCCTTCATTAATTGTTTCCGGAGAGGGATTCGAACATAATCACATTCATGTTTCATCCATTGAGATAAAACTACTCTCATCTACGACAGAAATAATATCTTTGGAATTCTACATGCAGAATGTAGTGATAATGAATAAGATCACAAACACTACTCTAGTATCTGTCGAAGGTGTTGAAGCAACTGTTGATGTGCCTTATGGAAATAGAGAAGAGAAACTAACACCTGACTATTCAGTAGTTGTAAAGGATTGTCGAGTTCGTACGTTATTATCAGTAGTTGATTTGTTGTGTTTTATTGATGTTGTGAACCCGTTACCAGAACTTCCAGGATTTCAAATTAAAACATCGTCAGAATCGATTCTGAGACAACTTTCATGTTGGCATCGAAGTTCAATAATTGTGTCTGGAATTGTTCATTTTGATGATGGTAGTTGGAATCCGAGTACTAGAACTGATGATGTCATATCTTCAACACTAGAAATGGATCAAAGTGATTGCAAATCTAATTCTGATAAAATTACTTCATTAGATGAAGAGGAAACACCAGAACAAGAAGTTTCTTCCATCAGTTCTCCAACAGCGGAATCAACCAGCAGTATTACCGATGATAAACAAGGTAGAGCTCAACGTACTTTTCAAGGAATAATAAACAAACGAAACAAACTAAAGGATCACTGGAATGACGTTAAAAAGGTTTTACCTAACAAATGGAAAGACAGAATGAAAGAACAAAATAAGAATACATCACCCTCAATTAATCCTAACCAACAACATGATTTAGTTAGCAACTGGAAATCATGTAATAGAAAGAGAAGCTTTGAAATAATCAACAAGACGATAGCATTTATTGTATTTGATGAGATGGCAGTTATAAAGTCGTCGTCGTTACCAATTCATGTTAAACAGATAGCTAATAATGTTTTTATAAGCATCAAGAATATTAGAACAGCTTCAATCCGACAAGTTAAATTCAATGCTACTGAAATATCAGGTGAACAGATTGATTGTCATGAACTTTTAGACAGATTTATTTATAACCGAAATACTAAACCTCCGCCATTCATAACTCTAAACTTTCGAATCCAACGAGTCACTTCTCTACTAGGAATACTATCAACGAACAGTCCAGTAGCTAAAATCAACACACATACCAAAAGCTTACAATTGTCTGCGTTGGGTATTCACATCGAACTTCCTGAAATATCAATTATGGGTGAAAGAATTTCTTTGAAGGGAAGCAATCTTGCATCTGACAACAGAAACCTCTGTTGTTTATTAACGCAGTGTAATATAAAAATAAATCATTCTGAAATTGAGTTACCAAAAGTCTCAGTTGACGTTGAAAAGAATACAGCGACAGTAACATGTTTTTCAAGCACATCTCAAATTAATTCTGTGACAGTTACTACGGGAAACGTTCAACTTGTTGGAATCAATGTCGATTTGGGAAATATAAAAATCATAATAAGTGATTTCAAATTATCAAACGAATCTAATTTAAGTTACGTCACATCAGAGACTATAACAGTATCAGCTTATGATGTCTTATCTGAATTAATTAATTGTGAAATGTTGATGACGAGAGTCTGTTTTCACTCATCATTCGAATACATTGTCGATGCCGTCCTCTTCAATGAAATATCAGGAGATATTAACCAAGATGACAATGGTAACTTTCATGGTATTATTAATACTGGTGGCATTGTAACACGTTGTGAAGATCCCGTTCTTATAAAAGGAAATATTAAATCGGTGAAATGTTTGGTTGAATGTTCATCAAAAATGACGTCTGGTTTGATTAAAGCAACGATCGATTCAATTTCAATTTCGTGTTTTGATTCGAACCTTTGTTGTGAAAGTATTGAAATAAACACAGACGTTGAAACTGATGATTTCTCAGTGTTGGTTGTTATAAAACCGATTTCATCTTTTATTGAGATTCTTAACACTACTGGACACCCTCACACATTCAAATCAAACAGCGATATCACGTCAACTATAAAATCAAAATTAAATCCAACCACCAACACTTTTGAAAATAAATTAACGATAACAACAACGGACACAGTTGGTATAAATAACTTCATTTGGTGCACAGCAGCCAGTCTCATCATAGAAAACACACATGAAACTCATAATATAAATATCGATATAACGAATTTCACAGTCATGCTGGATGAGATTAAAACACCAACGCTGTTATCGTTAATTTGCAATAAATACGCTCCATACCGAGATGGTTGTGTTTTGAAAAACACATCTGATAAAATGAAAAGTATATCAGTAGTTGCAAAGGGAATACTTGTATGTATTTCAGACATCGAATTGGTCGCGTCACCTGAATTGAAATTAATAGTTCAATGGAAAGATGTTGTTATGAAATGCTTCTACCACAGTGAGATATGTAGAATTGAGATGGGAAAAAAAGTGATATTGTCGGTATCACCTACGACAGGTGAATATTGCAGAGATGTTAGATCCTCAACAGCTTCAATCGGAGACATCAGTGTTGTTGTTACAGAAGAATTCCTATCAAAAGTTTTATTGTTATTTCAAACTGTTAAGACACACATTTCCGGAATGCTCTTAAACATCATAAAAGACTCAAAGCTCGATACGACTACTCGAATTAGAACGAGGTCACTCAACACTACAGCAGACACGATGACTACCATTTCTATTGATGTCGGTACCTGTAAAGTTGTTATCCAAACAATAAAAATCATAGCAATCGTCAAGGGCATATCTATAGCAGCTGGTAAACAGCAACAATCTGAAACAACTCAGGGACTTGAAGAGTTGATTTCATTAACAACAGAGTCCATATCTGTGAATCACATAACAAGTAGAGGTATCGCTTCACTTGGTGGTATCCACGTCAAAGGTAATTGGAAGAATGGTTTTGATGTGTCTGTTTACCCAAATAGAAATGATACTGTGAGAGTTAACTTGAGAGGTTTTTATAATAATAATAAGAAACACGACGGCAATCCAAGTCAGCTTCTTCAATTAGTTACGCAAAGACTTAAAACATTGGTGGCGATTTCAAAGCTTCCTGAGATTCATATTTTACTTCCAAATGGAGATGAAGCTCAAATCGTGATTAAAGGATTTGTAATAGGTGAGTGTGAAAAGATTAATACAAAAATAGAAGCTCAAAGTATAACTGTAAGAACAACACACACCAACCGCTCTGATATTGAAGTCAATATAGAAACTCTTATGTTAAAGGGTTATTGTTATGGAAAGGTCTACACTGCAACACTTGACAGTTGCAGTGTTGAGTCTGAAGGTATCTCCACATCATTCTCATACTGTGACACTCTTAACAAATCTATTTATCCCGTGACTGTACCGATTGAAAAGCCTTCTGATAAAATCATACTGTCTACAGACATTAACACCGCCTTGCATTCATCTGTAATGCTTTATTCTGTTTCTGCTTATTGCACTCATCAGCCTGCATTAGAAAATGCTCCGGGTACCTTATCCATTACGAAAACTTCAATTATTTGGGAATCTAACCTGTCGCCTAACACTGGAGTGATCATCTCTCGGGATGATTTGAGAGTCGGAATCGATCTTGACTCTTGGAAAGGTGCTTTTCGGTGGCCTAGGGTGCGGGTTTATAGTTTGGTGTTCGCTGTGCAAAGGTTGGTCACATGTAGTGAAATACTGAGTCAGTTGTCAGGGGGTATTATCAAAAAGGATAAAATAATAACAACTTCTTCACCTTCTACACCAGTCACTACGAAATCTCGAGAGATGGAATACGACATCAAGCTGCTCTCTCTCACATTTCATTCTTGGTTGTTTCACACCTTCGAAAAACGCAATTTACCATTAGTCATAAGTTGCCCAACAACTACCGTATCATCGAACTTTAATTGCATCCGTATAGTCAGACGGGAGTCGTCTCGGTTCGATTCCGGATGGATTCCTTTTTTTATAGACAAATCTGTCTCGCTGTCAAAGGATTTAATTTTAACAAAACGACATCATATTGTTTGCAGTCGATCAGTGTTGTTGAGTTGTGGACTTTTTGTTATAATATCTTTGGAAGGGGCGGTGGTTCACATCAACGATGGTTGCGTACTACAAATTGACAACGAACAGTGTTTCAGAGGGTTTGCACCTGAAATTAGAGGAGGAGGGAAAATGGTGTTTGTTGGAGATAACAACAAACCAAACAAAGAAGAGATAAAGTCATTACCGCAGTTGAATTCTAAATGTGTTTGGTCACTCAGTTCTCGAATAGGTTGTATCAAATCTGATACTCTCACGTCTTTAAAAAATATTACAATCACAATGAAAGTTTCAGATCAAATCAAGAGTTTGAAAATCACTGTAGAAGCCCAAGAGATAAGAATCTCTTTACTAAACAAACGAAGGCTGTCACTGACGCTGACAGAACTTTCGTGGATTGATGTCACCTCTGACCGTTGTAGCAATAATGAAATGAGACTAACAGGTGCTTTGACTTACCAAATTAAACTACATCGACATCAAGTGATCCCACTACAGAGTTGGACTATCTCAGGTATTAATTACGACAGTCATTCATTAATAACTTTAAGTAGTAGAAAGTGTGATTTCTACATCAGTGAACCGTTGTTGGAAACTTTATCAGATGTTGGTATTAATGATTTGGATTGTAAGGAAACAACAGTTATTGTTAGTAACTTTTGTGGTGTGAAGTTAGAATTTGAAAATGGAATTGAGAGTGGTGGTGACCAACTAATAACATTCACAACCACCACAAATTACGTTGATTTAGTGTTCACAGATTGGAGCTTTTCGATACCTCTTACTGGTGGTTATCGAAGTCTACTTGAAATCCCAGTTGAACACGAGGCGAAGAGACATTTTCGAAACCGACTGAAATACAAACCGATATTCGTTCACATTACTGTAGAGATGTCTGAGCCATCTGTTGCTAAAATAGAGATTGAACATCCGTACGCAATTACTATTTCATCCGACGTATTTAAAATACTCCAAATTGATTTCTTATGGATCGCGTCTGTTGTGGGAACAACAGTAACAAGAAAACAACTGAAACTGTTGAGAGATGATAAAACTTTTTATGGACTAAGTGAAAAACCAGACTATTTGAAAATATCAATCAGAGAGGAGGACATTGAAATTCGAGAAAAAATAACTTTTGAGAATCAATGCCATGGATGTATTCCAATAGGGAATCAACAATCGACTACACTACCAGTATACCTTCAGTACTTATTGGTATCAAAGGCTTCTGGGCAAGTGGTGCTCGACTTATGTCCGCCACTGATTATAATAAATAACTTGTGTTCTGGTATTTCATTGGTGTTTGACAATTGTGAACATAAGGCAATTAAGGTACCTCCTGGTGAAGATGTCGCTGTTTTTTATTTTGATGTGAGAGTGGCTCAAGAAGCAACCATTCGATACGGTGGTCTGGGCGGTAGTATGCCGCTCCTGTCTACCGAAGCTCTCTTACTGCATAATAACACTAGTTGTACTGAACCAGAAATATCTTGTATTCTAATGAAAGACAGCAGCAAGTCAATAAAAAAATTGGTTATGTCATTACAAAAAAATCGAAAAGGTCTTTCTTGCAGTTTCTTTGGTACTGAAATTGTTAATAAAACATCAGCTTCGGTCTGTTTTCCATTCTACGAGATTGATCCTGGAGAGTCTTGCATTGTTGATTTTAGTAGTTTTCAATTACGAGAATTGTTTTCAACGACATCGTGTTTTGATCGAGCGCACTTAACCGAAACAAACACATCATTTGATACTATTCGCTTTGAGATAAGACCGAAATATATTATTAGAAACGACTTGTCATTTCGAATTGGAGAAATCGATTCGAATTCAGTAAAAGAACTACCTCACCAATTCGATAGATCCGTGTTTTATAAAACTGTTGATGGTGAAGCGTACACTATCTCAGGACCTGATGACGATATGGTTTTCACGTGTGTGACTCCAACTCTTATTATTAATAATACCTTTCATGAGTTATCAATCTGCGATGGTGAGTCTTCTATTCCTCCTTTTTCAAAGATATCGACCGTTCCTCAGTCCCCATTACAAGATTTTATAGTTATCGAACAAATGAAGGTAAGTCTTTGCAAAGACGTTAAAAACACTCTACTCAAAAATATTCCCTCACCGGGAATCGAACAAGATGAAAATAACAAAAAAATGTATTACTCAGTCGCTAATAGTGGTTGTACTATAACGGTTCATTACGGTACAGAACTTTGTGAGAATGAGAAAGACTACTACGTCAATATTATGGTAACAACTGCGGCAGATATACACCTAATGTCTGATACTGAACTACTACATATTTGGGTTACTGGTTCACCTCTCTTTGATATAATGTTATGGAAATCAGAAGGAGATCTACTATTCAATATCACCCTTGGTATTAAACAGTTAGTAATAGCTTCTATGCACAATGGTGATGGGTTTAATCAACCTGTCGCGACTCTCTCAAACGCTACCTGTTCTGTTTGTAGCTTTAACACTACGCGTAATAAGATACAAAGAATTAGTGTAAGTCATTCTCAAAAAGATCAAGAATCAATAATTATGTCTGTGTCTGTGTCTGTGAAGTTTATTGAGCTTCTAAAACAAGCAATTGAAAAGATGGTATCTAAAGATAAGAATAATCAAAACAGAGAAATCATAATACACGAAGTATCAACGCCAGTGATAACAACTTACTTCTCGTTAGACTCTTCGAGTGCTGTCGCGAGAAGTTCTTTATTAACTTCATTGTCATCAGTTGATAGAGTCAGGTTTGATATTCCAAAATGTTACTTTACTGGTATTCATCAGTCAAGTACTGAAGTTATATTTCTACTAAGGAATCATTATGTGAATGTTTGCAGTAACTTACTTAGTACGTCTGCTGTTTATATTCGTTCAGCTGCATCACTTAATATAACGGGATCACCTGCCTACCTCTTAGATAGATTATCACAGGGGATATCTGATTTAGCTGATCCAATTAGTAGTAGTGGTAGCATACCCGAGTTCGCTTCGGGTGTTCATTTGGGGCTTCGATCGATAAGCGGAAATGCGATTGCTGGAACTTCAAATTCGATATGGCAACTCGCAAAGGGTTTTGGTGCAGCAACAGCAGCTCTGACACTCGATTCTGAATACCAACAACTTCGTAGAGAAAGACTATCGAAATGCTCTGATTCACACAACAGTAATAACGCTCTGTCCAAAACTACATCAGCAATATCGACTGGAATCACTGAAGGTTGCAGAGGGTGTTTACGAACACCATACGCTGGTTACCAACAGAGTGGACTTCCTGGTCTAGTTACAGGAAGTGTTCATGGCTTTGTGTCAGCTCCAATAAAAATAATAACAGGAACGTTAGATGGATTAGCATCAGTCGCTGAGACTCTTCATTTTCACACAGTCACGAATGATGTATCAGAGCACAATATACCTTCAGGACATCGAAGTCTACCTCTTGCTCTTGTTAATGGAATAGTTTGTGGTTATAATTTAAACACAAGTCTCGCATATGCGGCGATCCAATCGTATGTTCGTGACGTCCACCATTGTTTGTTATTCATTACAACATGTGAATCAAATATATATCGTTATCTGTTCTCAAACAGATTCCTGTTTTGTGTTTCTGGTAGTTGGAATACTGTTTGGGTGGTAGACTATAAATCCATCTCGACGATAAAAATGACTGATCAGGGATTCGAACTACACCAAATAACCAATGGTGATAAACATATTCATATAACAAACAAAGTTGAGCAGTTATGTTTACTTGATATTTTACGATCGGTTTTAACAGCAGGACAGTTGAGCATGGGTGGAAGAGGTGAGATTTCGATTCTATCAGAAAAACTTCAAATTGAAGAGAGAGAGAGACCAATAGCTAATCTCCCACTAGGTGTTGTTTGGTGTTCAAGATGGAGAATCGAAAACGAAGAACATCATTCAAAAGCATACGTGAAATACACTCGAAAATATAAATCACTATCAGAAGTGAAGGCTGATAAACTGTCGGTATTTAAATCAACGATCATAAATAGAATTCCTTCATGTCCTCAATCAGAGTACAGAATAGTTGAGATATTCGAACATCAATCTTCGATACTCACCTCATGGAAGTCTTCAGCTCTTCAGTCTCGATGGTGTTCTCGCAGTGGTGCTGACTTATCAAACTATCGTACCAAAGATAACCATCCTCCTTCATATGGTTGGAAATGGGTATCTGAATGGTGTCTTGATAAAACAAACACAGATCCTGATGGTTGGCAATACGTCAGCAACTCTCAACAGTGGGATTCATCTCCGTCACTTTTCGGAACTTTGAGAAGGCGAAGATGGACGAGACCCAGCACATTAGAAAACAGATAATAATATCTACATGTCATGTGTTAGTTTTTTTTTTAGTTTTTTTTACCCTCTTTTTTTTTTCTTCTTTCTGCTTCCAATCAGATATTGAGAAGAAACTTTACCATATTCCAGTTGACTAGTTTCGTATTAGATTTACACGGAGGGGTCTGCCACAATTTGAAATTTCGTTGCATCGTTTGTTGTTGTTTTCAATTTTTTTTTTTTGTTATTGTTTGAGAAAATGTCAAAAAAAAAAAAAACCCCTTTTTCAACTGTTTTAACAGGGAAACAAAAAGAATAATATAAATTAGTACTAAAAGACTAAAAGTGAGATAAATGTCAAACAGGTGCGGATTAATCATTGGGTTTTGGTTATTCAGCATCTTACTGTATTGTGGAATGAGAACCTCACCTGATGGCGGCAGACCAGAAGCTGCCATCGAAGTGACTGACGACATCAAAAAAAATCCAATAATTGTAGTGGTGGTATTTCCTTCTACTGTTGATAGAGATAGGAACTCAAAGAGAATTGAAATTATAAAAAAGACTTGGGGTGAACAACGAAATGATAATTTTCATGTTTTGAACATCGGGTTTGAAATTATACTCCCCGACGAGTTAAAAGATAAACACCAAGGAAGTACCGATGTTATTAAACATTGTATTGAAGAATCATTGAAAAGGTTTCCAAACATGCATTACTGGGTAAAAGCTGACGATTTAACATACATACTTAGAAATAACATGATTCAGTATTTATCAACTCGTCAATCAGATTACCCTGAACTACTCGGAAGGAGACTCCAATTAGGTGGAAAGGGTGAAATATTCTGCTCAGGAGGTGCTGGTTATGCTGTCAGCAGATCAGCAATAAATTTTTTAATGAAAAATTGGTGTTATGGTCAAGGTTGGTATCGAAAAGAAGCAGGTGACATAGCGATGTCGAGCTGTTTACATAATTATAATAAAAGTTCAATTATCGACACTCGTGATTCAAAACAACGAGACAGGTTTCACGCCTACGGACCAAAGCGTCAGATAACTGGATTAGTTGACCAGTGGTATAAGGAATACACTCCCTGGTATAATATTACTGAAGGGCTTGATTGTTGTTCTCCAAACACCGTGTCGTTTCATTATATCGAATACGGTGAAGCAGAGGCGCTCTACAAAATCATAACAACAGAGAAACGAACAATCGCTTCCATGATTGACTCAGAACGATTGGCATTGTATCCAAACAAACCCCCAGGGTTATCTGGATACTCACGAAAACCATCACAAAACGATCTAATGTGGAAATTACTACTGGAACACATCCAGTAGAACACATCCATTAGATTTGAATCGAATTAGTTTTTATTTGTTAGCCAATAAAGGGCATATTGAGTTACGAATTGTTCTCATTATTTATTTTCAATAATTTATCTTCACAGCAGTGAGAGTACAACACTTCAATGAGCTTGATGTACACCCCAGTATCGATGGGGCTACATGCCAGTCCGTCGATACGAAAGAAGGCTGCCCGACAAAGCAGGAAACCTGATTGGAAACCTGACAACACTACTCGACTATGTGTGGGTTGTAAAAAGAGATTCACAATAACTACCAGAAGGCATCACTGTAGGAGGTGTGGTAATATATTTTGCTCAGCCTGCAGCAGTGCTAGGAAAGCTCTCCATCCAACATTTGGATACGGAAATGCGGTCGTTAGACAATGCCGATGGTGTTGTAGCTTTGACGAAGACCTATTCTTACTACAGATGGATGAAATGGATTGCCGTCAGGGAGTTTATAGCAGATACTACCAAGGTTTTCAATCAGCTATGCTTCATTTGCTACCAAAAATTCTAAACACAAATCAAAAACGTGTTCTAAGCGGTGTCTTAAACCAACCATCAGGATGCACAGCAACCCCTCCAATGACACCACCTCTAACACCAAGTATTTCATTCTTTGATCATAAATATGATAAAACTGCCTACATGTCTCAACACGTTCAAGAAATCTCATATCTCATCGCAACTGGTATAAGTGATTCTTATTTAAAGGACAGAAGGATTAATTTAAAAACTTATAAATCTGTTTTCACACACGATGAGGTTTCTGAATGGTTGTCGTCAAATATTAGTTCCTTGTCTGCATCAGATTTATTAAAATTCCTTCAAAAAACTGCAATCATCGAACATGTTGGTGAAAAACTTTATAAGTTAAAAGACGCGAATGTTACTGCGATAGTGGAAAAACGTCAGGAACGTCTTGCGGATCCTCCTGAAAAAGAAAACATCGAAATCGGAGACACCGTGGCATACAAAGGAAAGGTTAAAGAATATTACCTCAAAGAGATTAAGGGAGACCGATATGTAATTTCTGGGAGAATCGATACGGAGGAAGCTCCGAAAAGTGAGATTATCGCGAGTCCTTTTTCGAAGGTTGCCGAGGAAGTCAGAGTAGTATTATGCGGAACAGTCAAAGACTTGAATCAGGAAACTATTCAGATAGTTGACGTCCAATACGACTTAGTTAAATTCTCATACTTAATGATGAAATATATCAAAGGCCACCTCCTATCAGAGCATACTCTAGCTATGAAACAATACACCGACGTCTTTGATGGAAGCGCCGTGACAGACCTAACGATGACTATGGCTAACTTAAGTGAGACTGACGCGATTGATTTCGGAGAACTATTTCATAAAATGGGATTAATCTCTCCCATAGCTGGATACTCAGAAGTGTCTTTTGATGGTACATATCAATTGTTTAAGGTGAGTAGTTCAACACTTGCTTCTTTAGAATATTGTTTAGGTTTTAAAAGAAAATCTCTCTCAAAGGATCGATCAAATTTCGAAATCGGAGACACAGTTTTTGTAACTGCATTTGGTACGTTCCATCATAGAGAAGGTTTTGTTACAGAATACGTATCGTCTGAAGCGGTCTGTGTTTCATTTCCTGATGGTGACAGTTGGGTGTTTGCTGCAACAGACTTAATAACATCACCAGCAACTGAAGTTCTTCAACGCTCTTCAGGATCTGAACGCGCCAGGACAATTCATGAATGTGTTCATCTTCGAAATCTCGCTATCGTTTTTGTAAAGGAAATCACTCGATCTGATAAGAAATATATTAAAGAAAGTTTTTGGCAAGGACTCTCCCGATACAAAGGAGTCTTCACAGGTGAAGATGCCATAGCATCTCTTTGTGAGTTGTTTCCTTCTTTAGGAAGTAGTAATGCTGTCGAAGTTGGCACAGCTCTTATGAGGGGAGGACTTTTTACTCATCCTTCTGAAGACACTTCAATGACATTTGAAAAAAAGAATTGCTTTCGTTTTCGCGAAGAATCCCTAAAGTATGTCGACGATCAGTATGACTTATTTGAGAGAGAGGCCGCAAATAACGTAGACCCATCAAACAAGTTACCCATTGGTGTTAGTATTCCACTTGATAGGCTTCTTGAAGACTTCAGTGAGAATGGAAGTATTTTAGAGAAATTACCGGAGGAGTTTAAAAAACCACATCTAGCACGTGACACACCAGAGATAGAAGGTCATCCTACTCCTTCAGTTCTCGATAATTATGATCGGAGTGATTGTTCTCTGGAGACTATTTCTGAAAATCGTAAAAAAAGAAACAGCGGTCGGTTTTCAGTACCACCCCCGAACCTGCCACTTCCACGTCCAGGAAGTGCTATGTCACTCCCACCGACAACACCGAACGGACCAAGACGTAGTCAAAGCACTGACAACTTACATAAAGCTAACCCAAACCCATTAGGTAGAGTTAGTCCTAATAATCGAGGTGGTCTGTTCACTCAACCTGATAAGACAAGGTCGAGTACTCTCCCACCGAATGAACCAAAAGCAGAAGTAATCCTTGACATGGTCGCCTTTAGAAAGGCTGGTAGTCAATGGTACCCTCACAGATTCTTACTAAGAGCTGATAGAACGTTGGAAAGACATGTTTTAGTTGGTCGGATATTAAATGGAACGAGACTTAGAAAGCAACCTCTTGATGAAGGAGATGTTTGGATTGAACCACCAGCTTATGTTGACCAGTCAGATGTTGTTAAGATAATTAGTATTTATATTCAAAATGGATACCAACAAATCAGATCTAGTTCTGTTGTTGGTTTCATCAGATCTTCTAACTTAGAGTTAACAGAATCCATTGAAAGCTCATCAACAGCAATCGATATGTCTGTCTCTTTCTCTGAAGTCATCCCATCAGATGCTGAGCTTAAAGCTTTGATTGGAAAAGAATCCTATTCTAAAGGAGAATGGAGAAATAGTACTTTCGTAATCAGTCACTGCGGTTCTGTTCATCACATTTGCTGTAAAAGTGAGAGTGACAGGGATACCTGGATGGCTGCTTTGAAACCATAATAAAATTATATAAACTCTGAAAGGGCATCTCGTTTCGTCCTGTGTAAAATTTGGGGGAACCTCCCAAGCCATTTTTTGATTTTGTAAGAAACGCCCTGTTCTGAAACTATTTTGTGTAGTAAACGATGGTTTGCCCATTATAATCACAAATTCATGGTTTTCGTTTTTGAGGTGTTATCTTCCCGATGTGTTTTGTTTTGGATATCTTCTCTATTACGTTATTTGATAAATGAGAAAAACCTCTCATTCTAACAGCGTCATCAACTGTAAAAAAATTATTTTTCTTATTTTAGTTGTCACACAGTAGGAACGATGTTTATAGTCAAGGAGATATCTCCCTGGTTTTTTTTTTTTTTTTTTTGTTCTCCTTTTTTTGTCCCTTTTCTTGATTGTTTTAAAATAATATATTTTTTTTTTTTTTAAATGAAAGTAAAAACCTTTGCTTTTATCAAAAAAAAAAAAAAAAAAAAAAAAAGAAAAGAAAAGGAAAAAGAATATTATTAACTCTTAGACCACTCTATGACTAGCAGCGATCAGGTTTTAATATTGTCGTCATTATTATTATTATTTCATCCCACTCAGCAAGAGAGATGTAAGGTTGACTCATAAAAGCGTGCAGCGTACTTTGGAGAGATGGCGGTTGCAATCGTTGCAGCATCCGCGACTGTGCAGCAAGACTTGTTAAGTAGCGTGACTGATTCTGAAATTGGAACTAAGCAGATAGAATTAGTCAGACGGAAAAGTAGAGATCGTATTGGGACACTTTCCTCTGATGAATTCGAACAAGAACTGGTAGCCATACCTGTGAAATCGACTCACGTGGTAGCTGATTGGCAATGTTCAAACTGTTCTAAGAAATTAATATTAGAAATGAAACTCGCTGCAAACGAAGATCTCGAACACAACGAAACAGACCCCATAGTTCCTGCTACTACCTGGAAGAATAAACTGTGGCTTACAATGGAAGTCACTGCAAGTACGGTACCTCCATATGCTATAATGAGTAGAGTCGTATCTGGAGTGGGTCTTTTGTTTATATTAATATCAATTATAAATTTCGTAATAGAAACGAGTCCGAGATACCATGATAAAACACCCACTGAGTTATTCATAATTGAGTCAATTTGCATTGCTTATTTCACTGTGGAACTAGCTCTCAGAGTCATTTCATGTCCATCGCTCTACGATTTCGTTTTTGATAAGTACACCGTCATAGATGTCTTGTCAATACTGCCGTATTATATTTCATTGGGGGTGGGTAAAGGAGCAGCAAAGGGGTTGTTGATAATTAGGATTTTACGTCTTATGCGTGTGTTTCGGGTGTTTAAAGTTAGTAAATATAACGAGGCGGTCAATGTCGTTGTCGGTAGTCTGCGAAACAGCACCGAAGGGTTGTATTTAATGTTGTTTTTAGTTTTAATTTCTACCATCTTGTTCAGCAGTGCGATGTATTTCGTTGAGAGAGAAAGCCTCTCATTTGATGCAGAGGGTAGGTTTTGGTATGCTTATCGAACTAACAGTGAAGGAGTAGTCGTTAAAATGAAGAGTCCATTTCAATCAATCATTCACAGCGCTTGGTGGTGTCTCGTTACACTCACAACTGTTGGGTATGGCGATGATGTTCCCTTTTCTACTGCAGGTCGGTTTGTAGCAGCGGCAACTATGCTTTGCGGCATTTTAGTAATCGCGTTTCCCATGGTGATTATTGGACAAAACTTTCAAGATACGTATCAACAGTACAGGAAACGTAAAAGAGAGAGAAAAAGACGGAAAAAAGGCATTCATGGAAAAAAGATCCGCCGAAATGCGTCTCTTGGTGGACCTTCTTCAGAACCTTCTCCGGGGATTCCACAACAGGGAATTGTAATACCAGAAATAAACCTTAGCATGCCTGTTGATGGGGCTCCTACAAGAATAGCTCAAGTTCCGCAACGTAGCAACAGCACTGTGGTTGTGACTCCACGAGGCGGTGTTGGTTCACTTACTCCAGTTCGAATACCACGAAAGAGATCCTCACTACTAAGTCATATCGATGCCGATTCTGACCAGCAATCTGCCCGAACATCACGATCCCCTGTTTCATATCGTAGTGATAAACGACCTCAAAATGTCGATAGGGTATGCTTAACATTAATAAATAAAAACAAAATGTATTTTTTTTTATATCCAATATAATTATATATTAATAATAACCTAAAAACAGCTTAATAATTTACTTACTGACCTTGAAGAAAGAGTTAATTTGTTAATCACAATAGAGGAATCCAGAAGAAAAAACGGATCAACAGTTGATTCCAGCTCGAAAACAGCAATACCAGATAGCAGTTACCGCGAGCGCTATTTAAGGTAATAGATTAGGGACCATCAGTGTTAACCTTCTTTTTTTTTAATTTTTTTTATTATCTTATTTTAAAACAGACAGTTTATGCTAATGTTGATGAGGTTGATTTTCCCACTTTGCCAAAAAGTTTTTTTTTTGAAAAAAAAAAAAAAAAAAAAAAAAATGGAAGGGACTGACGTGTTAACCTTTTTCATTGCCACATGACTTCTCAAAAGCAATTTTTTTTTTTTTTTTTGGGGGGGTGGTGGATATTCTTACATGTGTAAAATACTCTCTTTTTCTGTGGCCCAACTATACTCCAGTCTTTCTGAGCAGTGTCGTCTTGCGTTGACAGTATCTATCATTTTTTAAGCTTTTATTCAACAATTCAGCGTTATCACCCAGCTGTGATAAAAGTGAAATTTTCAGCCGTTATTTTTTTTCTCTTTTTCTTATATTTTGCCTGAATTGCTATTACAAGACACAAGCAAAAAAAAAAAAAAAAAACCTCATGAGCGGAGCGACATTTTAAAAAAAAAGCTTCTTCTCATATTTAAAAAGCTAGTCAAAGAGGGTGAGTGTCAGCCACACATTTTTATTGCGGATTTCGGATTCGCACAATTTTTTTTTTTTTTTTTTTTAAAGCAGAAGTTTGGTAGCTCTTTTTTTTCTGTTTCTGAACACATTGTATCCTTAGCTAAATTCATATTTCTGTTACGTTATGTGGTGATGACGAGATTGTACTACGGTAAGAACTCCTTGTAGAATGGTCGAAGATGAGCTTATATTACTCAGCAATCAGATTCTGTGAAATAATAATATATGTTTTTTTTTATTTTATTTTTTGTTTCATTCTTGTTCTCAAATGTAATTCGGAGAACATACCCGGTTGGTTGCCACTGTGCGATTCGGGGTTTTCTTTTTTTCTATACCAAACATATTGAAGCACACGTTATCCTTTCTTCGCTCTGCCTGATTGCGGTATTTGGTTAATATTTTATTATCTGTCTGCATGCGGTAAATACATATAAACCCTCTGTTAATTGGTTACGTAAATTCTCACGATAACAAACAACAAACAAGACGAGGTGGGGAGGCGGGAAAAAAAAAAAAAAAAAAAAATATTATTTTTTTCATATCCTCAACTAAATACATAAAACAGCATTCCAAAAAAAAAAAAAAAAAAAAAAAAAATACGGTATTTAACTATTATATTTTTTATTCTCTTTTTAGTTTTTTTTTTGATTAAAATATTTAATTTATTTTTTTTATTTCAAAAAAAGGTGACGACAGATGTCAGATGATGAATCGTCCCTCAGCGATGATTCGGTTGAGCCGTTTCGAAATTTATTTAGTATGAGGGTAGATAAAAGGAAACTACCAGAGACGCAGTCACCTCCATTACAATCACCGACATCATTACCGTTATGCGCTTCGGTTGGTGGATCTGATTCTCAGTCTATATCATTACCGTACTCACCAGTATCAGGAATAGATAGATCAACACCCGACTTGAATAGAGGTAAGGTTGAGATACTTGCGGAGTTATCTGGGATGAGTATTAACGACATTGTTGTTTTCATGAAACAACATTTAGAATATAACGACATGATCAGTCTTTCTTCAAGAGCTTTACACATGGCGCTTGATGAACAGCAATCCTCGAATGAAATCTATTCTCACACTCAAACAAAGCTAGTAATCCTTGAAGTGCTATCTCAATATTCCGACAGTTCAATTGTTAAAGCTGAATTGATACCTTCTCTAACTCTAGTTTATGGAAGTGGAAGCAATCTACTCGTAGCTGAAGGCGAAGCTCAACATGTTAACCAATGGCTTAGCGAAGATAATGCACCAAACATTAGAGGGTATGCTATTGAGCTTGGAATGCAATACGCTTCACTTGGTGTTTTATCAATTGAAGAACAGATAGCACTTTGTAATTCATTACTTCGAGTTCTTGATGATGCTGATATTCATGGATTGACTTGTGCAGTTGCTGCGATTGAATATTTATTATTATCAGACGAAGTCTCTGTGGGTGTCGTTGATAATATAAAACTAATATACTCCGTCGTGAATGACAACAAACGTGCTGTTTCTCACATGAAGACTGACGAATCATTTTTAAAGATCTACTGCAACCTTCTTGGACAAGCAATATGCAACGATGAGTTCCAATCATCGTTAGTTTCTAATGATTTAGATGACACAGCTGCGTTCTTGTGTTCATTATTAGAAATAGAAATCTGTTGTACATCACAATCTCGTATCTCAAGTCATGTGGTTGCTGCATTAGCATGTGCTGTGTCGAGTATAAAAAACTTTTCATCAAATCAACATTCTCTCTCTCCTGCTATGTTGATTCCAGGTAAGGGAGCTTTTTCACTCAGCAGTACAGTTTCAAAAACTCTTGCGTCAATGACTTGTACTCGAAAGAAACTTCTAAATTTATCAAACACTGCTAAGAGTGTTATTATAAAAAAATCACACACTACCAGTACTGACCACACTGACCTAAACTCAACAACTGAACGAGGTACAGGAGAAGTCCTCGACGTTATTCGTGATTCTTTAGACGTTGAAGAAGGATTATTGTCGGTGTGTTCAGCAAAGGGAATGGAAGAGTTACTATTAAAGCTTGCAGCCACACCTGGAGTCCTTCCTCAGATTGCGGAAATATGTCTTTTATTAATGCTAAAGTTCAGACCAACTTCATCTGCTGACCTACTTGAAGAAACAAATACGACAACACCTCCATCATGGCCAACGTCTAATATAATTAAACTAGTCGATGTAATGTCTCAACACGCATCAAACAGTACGGTGGTTGCTTCAGCTGCTGCTTGTATTTACTCAGTGTTGAGTGGGAATGATCAAAACTGGATTCACATATTCAACGCAAATAACCAAATCCTTACCATCCTACTAGACACACTCGGTAATGGTGAAGTTCAAGAAGATTCTCAACAAGCGTGTTTACAAGGGTTGCTCGTTATAATAAACTCATCAGGGGAAGCTCAAAAACAGATGTTGCAAATAGAATCTCCAGGTGGGGTTACGCACCTGTTGCAGAGAGTAAAGTCAGCAGAACATGAAACAGATGCTGACGTCAAGAAATGTTTTTCTTTACTGCACGCAGCCATTAATCAAAACTCTGTCAGTAGATTAAATATAAAAAATCTACTGTCTCACAAACTGATAGACTTCTTACAGAATCATATGACTGGTTATCCAGAGGCTCTCTCTCTCCTTCGTGTCTTGCTCTGTCATCCCGATGTTGAAGTTTCACAAGCTGCTGCTCAGGAGGTGGATATGTCACTTTTTATTCCATTTTTTGTATCAAATTATCCCAACAAGCAGTTGCTAAAAACACTGCTGCTGGTTATCGCCCAGGCGGTGTATGTGAGTAGTGTTGTATCAGAGGATGCTTCAAAACACGGACTTCTTGACAGAGTTATTCAACTAGCATCAGAAAAGGGAACTGACACCCACTGGGATATAGAAATTGAATATTGCTGTGGATACTTACTAGCGGTGTTGGCTAAGGAAGGTGATGAAAAGGTTGTGAAGAGAATAGCAATTTCAGGGGGTGCGGATTTGATTGCCAGCTCAGCAAAGTTTCAGTCAGCATCGTTAAGTAGCGAACAGAAGTTATTGTGTTTAGAGATGCTTCCGATTGTTGAGAATGCCGTCCCATCCCGGGTTAGTGAAATTACTTCTTTAAATGAGAAGATCAATTCATTGTCTGAGCAGGTTACGAATTTTGAATCTGAGAAACGTTCCCTTGAAATATCATATCTTGAAAAGATAGAAACAGTTGTGACTTCAGAGAAAACGATTACCGAGGAGTTAAGTACCACAACCAAACAACTCACTGAGTTATCATCTGAAAACAATCGACTTAAAACTGTTGAAGATTCTCTCTCTAAAGACATCACTTCATTAAAGAAAACACTAGCTGACAATGAAACAATCAAACAAACTAACAACATAGACGACGTCGAAGCCGCTCACACGGAGAAGATTACTTCCCTCACGGAGAAGGTTCAAATGTTGGAAACAGAAAATAATTTACTAAAAGAAAAGCAGTCAAATTTACCAACAGAAGATTCTGTGAAAATTCTAACCACCAAAATTGATGAACTGACTACAGAGAATATCTCACTGAAAGAGAAGACTACTCCAGCAGTTGAGAAGGATGACTTCGAAATGCAAACAGAAGAAGTTGTTGACGAAGCGATACAAACAAAAGTCAAAGAACTATTAATAGAAAACAACATACTAAAACAACAACTCGAAGCAGAAGGATGTGATTCTCGTAAACGAGAAAAACCGGAAGACATTATTTCTGAATATGCAACTCCAAGTGACTACACCGAAGCCTTCGTTTCTGGCGATGATGAAATCGACGATGCGGTCCCTCTCGCTGATGATGAAATTAGCAAATTAGAAACGCTGATTGAAACGTTAAAAACGACGACTGATGAACTTACTTTGGAGAACAATTATCTGAAACAACAAAATGAAGAAACAATCACTCTGAAAGGTACGGTTGATAAATTAACTTCAG
Organism: Flectonema sp. DT1601; assembly: GCA_964019425.1. Lineage (NCBI taxonomy): Eukaryota > Euglenozoa > Diplonemea > Diplonemida > Diplonemidae > Flectonema > Flectonema sp. DT1601. The sequence goes on along the minus strand of OZ025802.1, from coordinate 141,038 downwards.
AAATAAAATTACTAAACACAACAATTGACGATCTGTCAACAGAAAATAATTTAATAAAACAACAATTAGAGAACAACAACAACAACAACGATCAAAGTGAGGAAGTCACTTCACTGCTGACTGAAGTTGAAAAATTATCATCAGAAACAAAAATATTAAACTCAGCAGTTGGTGATTTGACGTTGGAGAATTCTTCTTTAAAAGAACTCCTTGAATCAAGTCAGCAACAAACACAGCTGCAGAACCAACAACTCCAAGCAAATGAGAAACAAGTCAACCAATTTCAGTTAAACAAGTCCGATGAGATTGCAGAACGCGATCAAAAAATACTAAACAACGAACACACGATTACTGATCTACAAAAATCATTAACTGAAGTATCGAAGCAATTCTTATCATCAAGTCAAAATGTAGCAACACTCACTTTAGAGAAAGAAGATTTCGAAAGGAAGATAACAACTCTGCAGGGATCAGTTGAATCTCTTCAAACATTAAAACAAAACAATGAAAGAGATCAACGTTTAAAACAATCAGAAGTAATCGACAGCTACGAACAAAGAATAACTGCATTAGAATTATCTCATAACCACCTTGAGAATAAATCCAATGAGCTCCAACTAGAAAACACAGAACTTAGAAAAGCAAGTGATAAACTAACAGAAATTCAAAACAACATGAACTCTATGAACAACGAAGTAAGAAGCGCTATTAACAGAGCAAGAGAATCAGAGTCAGCCTACCAACAGTTACAAGAACAACAGTCAGCTGACTGTACCGAATGTTTAAAAGTAAAAACACGTTTAAAAGCTGCCTACGATGTTATAACTCGTCAGGGTGAAGAACTTCAGCTGTCATCGAGTACTGTTCGTGATCCTAGCGACATAGAAAAAGAAGTTCTCGATAATGATATTAAAAAAAGGATGAAACAACTCAAAACTGATGAACTCGAAATATCAAAAGCCAAAGAACTCCTGAAGTCAAGAGAAAAGCGAATTCGAAAACTCGAAAAAAAAGTCCGAGCCAGAGACAGCGGTTTGCAAGCTCCTTTGGAATCATCACCAACGACAGTAAGTCAGGTTGACAGTGACAATCCAAAAGATGTTTTAAATAAAAGAATAAATGCGATTCGTAACCAAGAAATACAACTAAACAAGGCTCAGGAGGACCTTCTAATTAGAGAACAAAAATTACGAACGAGAGAACAGTTAATTCAAAAAGGTAAGCCATCTCCTCCGATTCACTACATGAATGATCATATCCCAAATATGTCATTCCCTGTAATGATAGAAAGCTATCGAACAAAAAGACTTGAAAAGGAAGTCCAGAGAATGATGAATCAAATAGAGGAATTCAACAAAACTCAATCAAAGCATTCCAAACTCATTCTAAAACAACAAGTAGACTATGATCTACTCGTCGTTATAAGAAACTGTCCACTTGGTAATTCAAACAAACAGAACAGCGGATCTGTTTCCATTCATCACCTCCTCTCTGAATTACAACAGTGGTGGTCAGCCTTAAAATCAGCTTGGCTACCTCACTATGAACAATATTTACAAGAGCGTTGTTCTGATCTTCACAGCCTGTTAATTCATGTTGCTGACGTACTAAGTAATGATGCTCGTTCTTCACAAAAATATTTCAGTACTCCAACACCACCAACTGTACCACATAAACAGCAATCAGTTTATCTAGAGAAGGTAAGACCTCGAACTAGTGCGAAAGGGAAGCGACGTTCAAAACAAGCGTTCGTATCTCCAACTTATTCAGTTTAACAGAAAAACTCATACTGTGGTCTTGTTTGATAGTCATCTGTTTTAATTGTTTGAAACTATTCAGATTAAAAGCACTTATTTCTTATGGTCCCCGTGCGTTTTAACGAAACATAGCTGATCTGAATGGTTTTCTTTTAGTTGTTATTTTGTTACTGCTATTTTTTATTTATTTTTTTTTTTGACTAACCTTTCTGCGTAGTTTGTTCTCTTTTATTATCCTATGCTGTGTAATTGAGTCTACTTGTATGTGAGATTATGACTTACCGATGTACTAAGTCTGCACGAAACATCTTTCTGCTTTGACAAAAAGCTGTTCTCCACTTTGTGATGAAAATTACGAGTGAGAGTTTTCTGTTGTTTTGTTTCTTTTTAGACATGCTTTGCCTGAGTTACATTTTTTGAAAATTTTATTCATTCTTGTCAGTTTATTTATTTTTATACAGGTTTACGTTGGTAATGGTTACTTATCTGTAATGTGATGATAAACCACTTTAGTTCTAATACCTGATCTCTCAGTCGGAAGTTAATCTCCTGACGACTAACTAAATTGTCCTGACTTCTGATTGGAATCTTCAAATGGGACACGTCACTCGTGTTTCTTTCTTGGTAGCTTCTCAACTCTCTCACTCTCACTCTCACTTTCTTGTGATGATAAACCACTTTAGTTCTAATACCTGATCTCTCAGTCGGAAGTTAATCTCCTGACGACTAACTAAATTGTCCTGACTTCTGATTGGAATCTTCAGATAGGACACGTCACTCGTGTTTCTTTCTTGGCAGCTTCTCAACTCTCTCTCTCACTCTCACTCTCTTGTGATGATAAACCACTTTAGTTCTAATACCTGATCTCTCAGTCGGAAGTTAATCTCCTGACGACTAACTAAATTGTCCTGACTTCTGATTGGAATCTTCAAATGGGACACGTCACTCGTGTTTCTTTCTTGGTAGCTTCTCAACTCTCTCACTCTCACTCTCACTTTCTTGTGATGATAAACCACTTTAGTTCTAATACCTGATCTCTCAGTCGGAAGTTAATCTCCTGACGACTAACTAAATTGTCCTGACTTCTGATTGGAATCTTCAGATAGGACACGTCACTCGTGTTTCTTTCTTGGTAGCTTCTCAACTCTCTCACTCTCTTGTGATGATAAACCACTTTAGTTCTAATACCTGATCTCTCAGTCGGAAGTTAATCTCCTGACGACTAACTAAATTGTCCTGACTTCTGATTGGAATCTTCAGATAGGACACGTCACTCGTGTTTCTTTCTTGGTAGCTTCTCAACTCTCTCTCTCACTCTCACTCTCTTGTGATGATAAACCACTTTAGTTCTAATACCTGATCTCTCAGTCGGAAGTTAATCTCCTGACGACTAACTAAATTGTCCTGACTTCTGATTGGAATCTTCAGATAGGACACGTCACTTGTGTTTCTTTCTTGGCAGCTTCTCAACTCTCTCACTCTCACTCTCTTGTGATGATAAACCACTTTAGTTCTAATACCTGATCTCTCAGTCGGAAGTTAATCTCCTGACGACTAACTAAATTGTCCTGACTTCTGATTGGAATCTTCAGATAGGACACGTCACTTGTGTTTCTTTCTTGGCAGCTTCTCAACTCTCTCACTCTCACTCTCTTGTGATGATAAACCACTTTAGTTCTAATACCTGATCTCTCAGTCGGAAGTTAATCTCCTGACGACTAACTAAATTGTCCTGACTTCTGATTGGAATCTTCAGATAGGACACGTCACCCTCGTGTTTCTTTCTTGGTAGCTTCTCAACTCTCTCACTCTCACTCTCACTTTCTTGTGATGATAAACCACTTTAGTTCTAATACCTGATCTCTCAGTCGGAAGTTAATCTCCTGACGACTAACTAAATTGTCCTGACTTCTGATTGGAATCTTCAGATAGGACACGTCACTTGTGTTTCTTTCTTGGCAGCTTCTCAACTCTCTCACTCTCACTCTCACTCTCTTGTGATGATAAACCACTTTAGTTCTAATACCTGATCTCTCAGTCGGAAGTTAATCTCCTGACGACTAACTAAATTGTCCTGACTTCTGATTGGAATCTTCAGATAGGACACGTCACTTGTGTTTCTTTCTTGGCAGCTTCTCAACTCTCTCACTCTCACTCTCTTGTGATGATAAACCACTTTAGTTCTAATACCTGATCTCTCAGTCGGAAGTTAATCTCCTGACGACTAACTAAATTGTCCTGACTTCTGATTGGAATCTTCAGATAGGACACGTCACTTGTGTTTCTTTCTTGGCAGCTTCTCAACTCTCTCACTCTCACTCTCTTGTGATGATAAACCACTTTAGTTCTAATACCTGATCTCTCAGTCGGAAGTTAATCTCCTGACGACTAACTAAATTGTCCTGACTTCTGATTGGAATCTTCAGATAGGACACGTCACCCTCGTGTTTCTTTCTTGGTAGCTTCTCAACTCTCTCACTCTCACTCTCACTTTCTTGTGATGATAAACCACTTTAGTTCTAATACCTGATCTCTCAGTCGGAAGTTAATCTCCTGACGACTAACTAAATTGTCCTGACTTCTGATTGGAATCTTCAGATAGGACACGTCACTTGTGTTTCTTTCTTGGCGGCTTCTCAACTCTCTCACTCTCTTGTGATGATAAACCACTTTAGTTCTAATACCTGATCTCTCAGTCGGAAGTTAATCTCCTGACGACTAACTAAATTGTCCTGACTTCTGATTGGAATCTTCAGATAGGACACGTCACTCGTGTTTCTTTCTTGGCAACTTCAACTCCTTTTCTCTCACTCGACTTCTGACTAATCGCTTCTTGTTTTGTCTTCCATTGAGTATCGTAGCAGGTTTGGTATCTGTCCATTGTTATGAGGAAGTTGACTTCTGAAGTATTAAGTCATTCAACAGAACTTAGAGAGAGATGTCGAGTACTACTTGGAATGAACTGGAAGTATTACTTGGGTATGATAACTTACGTAGTGGTGAATACCTTAGAGACTACTGGGACACTGCTTGTGTAGTAGTGAGGCGGAAGTTGGGAGAGAAGTATACTGGAGCTGGTCACGAACTGATTGATGATGAAATGAGACTTCGTAACGTAATAAATGAAACCTACACAGACTGCTGTAGAGTTGATGATAATAATATCTGGTCATCTGTTGATTTGGAAACAACGTCAGCTGAAGAAAAATGGAGACTACACAAAGAAGAAGGATGGACGCTTCGATTAGCTATCGGACATGAAGTAACTCCTTCTATTCATAATCACTTGTTTCAGCTTCAGAAACTATTCGGAGGACATCCAGTAGGGTCAAATGTTTATGTAACCCCTGCCAATGAAAGAGGGTTTTCAAGACACTGTGACGCACAAAACATATTTGTCACACAATTAATTGGTTCAAAGAGATGGACCATAACCTTACATGAATTGAACTGTGTTGATCAAGATCTTGAGGATCTCCCTTTAATAAATGATGAAATGATATCAGAAATACCAAAAGAGTTCTCTGGTTGTTTTACTTCTGGTTCTGTTATTCTGTATCCTGGAGATCGATTGTACCTTCCTCGTGGGTTTGCGCATAGTTGTAAAACTAAATCAAATATTCCAAGTGTCCATTTAACTGTTGACGTGTCTTACGGATGTTCTCTAGGAGCTCTTTATAATTTGTTATTGGAATCTCTTTCTCTTCCTATTCGACGGTCTTGTGACTTTACTGACAATGACAAGTTATCATTGCCTCTAAGATGGATATATAAAGGAGGAACAGTGTATTGTGGTATTCTTAACAATCAATTGACAGATATCGCTATCTCTGACCAGTCTGTGACTGCTCTGCATTCGGAAAGTCTGATTTCAAAACTGGCAGAGCAAATCATCGAATTGCACTCTGAGCGCTTCTTTGCAAGTTCTGTTCCTCGTCCAGTTGGTGATAACAGTCCTTCACTTTATAAACTTTGTGTAACAACTGAAGGATCTGTTGAAATTATCACCTTTCCTGATAAAAACATTTCGATATCAGATCCCAACAGATCTCCTCAAGTAATTCCAATTCCGAACTGTTTAAAATGCCTTCAGCTTTTCATAAATGAAAGCCGTGCAAAAGACATACTTGACAAGTGTAATCACAGTAACGAAAAATGTCTCGAATATCAACAACAGATTAACAACACCATACTCACTTATGGTATTGTCGCTGGGAAGTGTTGTCCTGGCTATGAGAGTCATTATGATCTTCAGTCAATCAAACGAAGAAAAGATGATGATACCTTCTGAGATTGTTTGTAGAAGTCTTTAGTTCAGAGCCTTTTACGAAACATCAACAAAGCTCAGGAAGCACTCGTACAATTGACTAGTGCGGAATACCTCTCAAAGAGGAGGAATCAAGGTTTGGAGGCGGGACTGCATGCAGAGAATCTCACGTGCGAGCCTCACTGCAGGGTACTGCATGCCCACCTGACTTATTATTAGCAATTCGATACCCTCGATATCCTACAAGATTATAAAACAGTTAATAATAGTCGGGCAAGTATGTCTGACTGTCACTCCTGGATGACGACGCGAAGCTGGTCCTAGGTACCTATCTGTTTCTAGCTAAAGTGGCGATTAGTCACCTAATTAAGTAATCTTTTGGTTCGGTTATAATTGACAGGATTCTTTTATTTATTTCGGTATCATTTCTCCGTATTCTGCAAACCATTGTTCACCAAAAAAAAAACATAGATGACTTTCTGAAAATTTCCCAGTTAACGTGCAAAGACAGTCGAAGATCTACTAAATGGAATTTAAATAACGGGCGTCGTATGAAATTCATTCCTTTTCCCACAGTTTAAAGAAATATTTTAAAAAAATAAATTAAAAAATGATGTCAGCTTCACTCCTCTTGCTGTTGTCAGCAGTCTTGATAACCAGCGGCACAGTGATATCAAATATCTCACCTCGTAGAGACACAGATGGTAATATACTAAATGCACATGATGGTAATATTGTTTTAATAGATGGAGAATACCATTGGTACTCCGTTGGTTTTGATGATTGTGTTGAGAATGATGGGTGTTCTAAAATTGGTGTAAGAGAGTCATGTGGATTCATGTCTAATCATTCTGTAACTTTGTACACATCTAAGGACTTGTCTTCTGGTAGTTGGGTGAATAGAGGAAATGTGCTTCCAGTGGATAACCGGCCTTCGGGAACAATGTTGGGAGCATCAGTGGTTTACAACAAGTTGACTGATCTTTATGTTCTTTGGGCTGATTATTTTCCAGAGCAGGATATTCGGTTGTCCCGGTTCCTTGTAGCGACTTCGAAGAGTAGATTTGGACCATTTATGGTAGTGAACGCTGAAGCTAACCTCACCAGATTCGACACTCAGAGTGGTAAAGTTTTCGTTGATGACGACGGCCAAGGTTATATTACATACGTTAGTATTCCGAGCATGGAACATACGGTAAGTATCGAAAGGCTAACTCCTGATTTCATCTATTCTCAAGGAGAGTCTATTCCATTAAACCCAACAGGATGTTTGGGAGGAGTGCCAACAATCTTTATCGACCGCGAGTCAGGAAGATATTTCGCATTGGCAACAGGGTGTTACTGCTGTTTCTGCTCTGGAGGTACTAGCGTTTTCGTGTATGCGGCAGACTCTATATTAGGTCACTACTATCAGGTTGCTGCAATTAACTCTTATCTTGCGGTTCCTGCTCAGCAAACGTACGTTCTTCCACTGAACACAACAACTGGTTGGGAATACGTTTGGATTGGTAATCATTGGGGTTCCGCACCTGATCATCTCAAGTCTCATGATTTTACCTACTGGAGTTTGTTGAACTGGACTGGTGCTGGTGCCAGCAGAGTTCCACAAATGATGAAATTTACGGACCAATTTGTTATCGATTTGGAATAGTTGTTCCCGTTTGTGGGAAACCTAATCTTTTTTTTTTTTTTTTTGAATTACTATATAATTTTCATTTTTGGGATTTTTAAAAAACAAATGTTGCCATTACCCCCGTTGTTTGTATTCCGTGTCAGAAATTAAAAGTGCCGCCCTTCTTGAGTTTTCTTTTTTTTCTCTTTTTTTTGAAAAGAAACTTACGTTTTCACATTTCACTTCACCATGTGCCATTGAAAACAAGGTAGACTCTTTCTAGTCATGACATCGGCAAGCGTTTTTTATGATAATTAATGATGGCTCACTGTTTAATACATTTGGAATCCCAGAAACCTATTATTTTGTCCTCTCGTCTCTCTGTTGCAATCTCTCAGAAACCCATTATTTTCTCGTCTCTCTGTTGCAATATCCCAGAAACCTATTATTTTGTCCTCTCTCTCTCTCTGCTTTTTCCTTCCCTTTTTTCCTGCCTTTTCACATAAAAGTTGTCCAACTGTCGTGGCAGCGATTTTTGTGTTTTGTCTTTTTTTTGCAGGAATGTCAACTGACGGTAGTTTCAGAGGAATTTAAATAACGGGCGTCGTATGAAATTCATTCCTTTTCCCACAGTTTAAAGAAATATTTTAAAAAAATAAATTAAAAAATGATGTTAGCTTCACTCCTCTTGCTGTTGTCAGCAGTCTTGTTAGAGTTCCGTTGTATATATGTTTGAGCTACGCTTTTTATTTTCCTCCAATTTATGACCTGAGTTTCATTTTCACAGGAACAGCAGAACAATTTTTTTAATGTTTTGACTATCTTGCTTTCTCAACTCAATGTTTTTAAACAATTTCATAATACTAACAAATACGTAGCGGCGATAGATTAATTTTGTTTCCATCGTTCAGTAAGCAACACGTCACCAAGATGAAAACACATGAGAGAAACAAAAAATATAATTGGCAAGGGAATTTTATGAGAAATGTAAATGATAAGGAGACGACTTCTTCCTGAAAATAAAATCCAATTATTACTAATTCTCTGTACAGTTTTTAAACAAATGAGTGAGGCAATCAGAGTTGTGACGAGAATTCGACCTCTTCTGAGTGGTGAGAATGGTCCAACCTGTAAAGCTGGCTTAGATGGAGCAAAGGTCCACATGCGAACGACTACACGAGACTTAGAATTGAGATCCATAGAACAAGACACTGAGTATCAATACGACATGGCAATTGGTCCTTCAGGAACTCAAACAGATATTCATAATTGCATTGGTAAGAGTGCTGTAGAAGCAGTTCTTGATGGTAGAAATGCGAGTGTCATGGCCTACGGTCAAACTAACAGTGGAAAGACCTACACAATGATTGGAAATAAAGATAATCCTGGTTTAATACCCAGTATTCTTAATGAACTTGTGATTAAAACAGCCGGGGTGAATGGAGTTTCAGTCCGACTGAGTGCAGTTCAAATTATCAACGAATTGATCTTCGATCTTTTTGATAAATCACCGATGCCAGAAATTCCACTTTCAAATGAAAAACATCGTCGGAAAGGAAAGAAAAATCCTCTCAGACTGAGAGAGTATGAAAATGGACCTTTCGAACCGATTGGAAATAAGCGAATCAGACTCTTACCTGGACAAGTCTGGCAGCATCTACAACTGGCAGAAAGCCAACGGGAATACGCAAAGACTGATTCTAATGAGTGCAGTAGCAGATCACATTCATTGTATCTCATTGACGTTGTACAAGATGTCCCTGATGAGAATTATCAATTAGTTTCCAACTTGACTCTGGTAGATCTCGCTGGTTCAGAAAACGTTTTAAGAAGTGGAGTTGTTGGTAAACATCTAACAGAGACTGCCAACATTAACCGATCTCTGAGTGCTTTGAAAAATTTTATGAGTGACCTTCTTCAACAACAACAAACAAAAAGAAAGATATTTATAAATTGTAGAAACAGTTCCCTTACGAAACTACTTAGGAATTCAATTGGTGGCAATGCCAGATCGACACTTATTTGTAATATTTCTCCTTCTGAGGAATGCATTACTGAGACGCGTTCAACGATGGAGTTTGGACAGATGTCGAGGGGCATCAAATGTAAAGTAACTCAAAACATTCAAAAAAGTGCTAAAAAGTTAAACGAAGAAATCAAAGCAGCCAGACTCATCCTGTCATCACTACGTGATGATATTAGAAGGCAAGAAAGACAACTACCTGATTTGAGATCTTTTGAAGAGAGGATGAGCTACAACGGCATCCCAAACGAGTTTACTTGTCCACTAACTGCTCGTGCGACTGCTCCATTCGTTCCTGTGTTTAAGACACCGGTTATATCGGGTGATGGCTTTACTTATGAATGTGATGTTCTTCTTAACCATTGGAAAAGAACCATGACTTATCCATCAAAGTCTCAACTAGGAAGAGGCTTTAGAGGTGAATTCATTGCATTTCCTAACAAAAACATTCGATCTCAGATTCAAGCTTGGAATGCAAACCGACTATGGCCATCCGACATTATAATAATAGTTCTTCAGTACAGTTGTTTTAATGACATCAGGTCGTGTTTATCTCTTTCTAGTAGATGGTATGAAGCTGGGGAGGTTAAGTGGCTTTGGGAGTCGTTGTTTAAAAGGGATTTCCCAACTGTTGATGTCGCATCCCATAACACTGAGACTACACCTTCTAAAAAAACAATGAAAAAATCAAAAAAAAATAAGGAAAATGGGGATGACAAGAAAAAGAAGAAAGTTAATAAGAAATTCGATTACCGAGAAGCCTACTTCTCTAATGCGCTTAGTAGAAATGAGCAAAAAATGTTTCGTTCAAGAACTTATGGAGTCGCGTTGAGTACTGGTGTCTTGAAGCCGTAGTACTCAACTTTAAGTCTTAAATCAGATTATTATTACAATCTTGTATCAGGTCTACGATTGCAGGTGTCCACTGCATTATATTTTATGGACTTTAGGTTTTTCTCTCATTTGGCCTTTTTTTCTTTCTCTCTTTTCTTCTTCTGGATAGCCAAAAGAAGATAACGTGGCTCTTTCATGGGTTTAGGTTGAGGGTTCTCTCGGAACCCCTCTTAGACTCGGAAGCCTTCTTGTCAGGTGTCGTATCTACAAATATATTTGTTTTTTTTTCTTTTCCTCTCTTCTAGCTCTTTTTTATTAATTTTTATTAAAAACCCTCGCCTTTTCAATCTGGTTTCCGTCATTGTCCTTGTTGTTTGATTTGTGGGTCATCTTCCTTGGTGATTGTTTGATTAGATGTGCTATAGTTTATTATACACTTGGAAATAAAAAATCCAAAAAAAAAAAAAAAATGAAACTAATTTCTTAGGTATTCAACCTACACTGCGGTCACAACAGTTATTTCGAAACTCTTCTTACCGACTGAACTTTTTAAACCAAATCGTATCATTTATTTATTGATTTGTGTCTTTTTGTTTCTTCTTCTTTTGCGTTGACACTCTAATCTTGCTCGAGCTGTCCGCTGGCTGGTTAATTGTCATTATTAGTAGTGTGTTGCATAATCTTCTTTCTTTTCTTCCCCTCTTTTAAAAATATCTACAAAAAAAAGATGCATAGCAGGGTAATGATAATATTCCAATGTAATCACGTTAATCGATCTTTTTTTTTATTTTTTATTTTTTCAGCCCCTCTCTTTTGGGCGGTAGCGCCCAAAAAAGAATTTAAAAAAAAAAAAAAAAAAAAAAAATCCCCCTTTCATGTCTGAACCGGATGCAAAAACAGAAGTACCGCCTTCACGATTTTCAGAGTTTAGAAATGCTATAGAGCTATTTCATCCATTACCTGATCCCGCGAGTGACACACAAGAGTTAGTTGATAGCAATAAGATTCTTGGATGGTGGTATGTTGTAACTTTATCACAGTTGGTCTACATCTCAGTATTCTTACCGATCCGAATAGGGTTTCGACTAACAGCATTGTGGCCATGGATGGTTTTTGATGTAATATTTGATATTATCCACTTTCTTGATATATGGGTTAAGATGAGAACAGCTGTGGAAGAAAACGGATACTTCGTCACAGAGAGACCAATCATTAGACGAAAATACGCAAAACGACTATCTGGAGGACTGTTTTTCGATGTTCTCACTGGTATTCCTGTTGATTATATTTTAATGGGGCTGCTGTCATATGATCCAGTTTTCAGAGTTAACAGGTTGCTTAGAATATTTTATGTGTATTCCTACTTCAGATTGTTTGAACAATTTAACCCAAACTTCTCCACCAATAAAATCAGACTTTTGAAAGCTGCATTTAAACTAATGTTCGTAGCTCATTTATTAGGTTGTGGGTTCTCTCTAATTTTAGAGCTGGAAGGACCTGAAACAGATAGGGGCGATCCACAACTTATTCCTAACGGAGGTCGGACCTTTTCATGGCAAGGATATTTCGGTTGGGAAGACCTTCCGATTCAAAGAAAGTACATTAGAGCTTTGTATTGGGCGTTTATACTGATGACTGGATACGGAAATACAATCCCAATAAGAACAGTTGAAACACTTTACACGATAGTTGTCACATTAATTGGGCTTTCTGTGTATGTTCATGTCATTGGTACAGTCAGTTCTTTAGTTGCAAATTTAGAAGCAACTTCAGAAGCTCACAGAACTAAAATGGACACAATAAACGATTGGATGAAATACAGAAGACTACCAGCAGATATCCAAACAAGAGTAAAAGCTTATTATGATTATATGTGGGAAACTCGAAAAGGTGTAGATGAGAGAACCCTGTTGTCAGATCTCCCAACTTATCTCCGACTTGAGTTGTCAGAATTTGTTAATAAAGACATCATTCAAAAGGTTCCTTTATTTAAAGATGTCAGTAAAGCATTCATGAATGCCGTCATCCTTCACTTACAACCAAGAGTTGTATTAAAAGGTGCCTACATTTGCAGAGTCGGTGATGTTGGAGCTGAAATGTTTTTCATATCCTCCGGCAGTGTCAACGTCGTAGCTGAAAAAGACGACGGTGAAATGACGGTGTTGGCTACCCTAACTGATGGTTGTTTTTTTGGAGAGGTGGCACTCATTTATCAAACAAAAAGAACTGCGACAGTTGTTGCTCACACAACATGTGAATTATATATTTTAAAAAAAGTTCATTTCGAAGAAGTATTGGATGAGTTCTCCGACTACGCAAAAGCTATTCTCGAAAAGGCTGCTGAACGCTTTGGTTCACAAGCTGAGAATGCCAAACTACGCAGGATAAGTCGAGAAAAATCAGAAGCAGTCCAAAGCTAGAGATTGGTAGCTTTTTTGTCTCTTCTTCTGAAGAGTACCATAAAGATTTCATTTCATTTTGTTTTTTTCTTATTTCGTTTCTTTCCTTATCTTTGGTTTCTTTCATTCAAATATTAATATCTGATATCGATATGTATCCAGAAATGTATTCAATCGATTTCTAATTTTCCTCGTTTGCGACTTTTTTTTCGACAGATAATTTACTTTTTTGTTAGTTTTTTTTTTTTTTTTAACCCTTTAATAAGAGGCCAAAAACCCTGTTTTTGAGAAAAATCGAAAAATTTGACAAAGGGGAAAAGGGGTGTGGGGAAAAATACAAAAAAATTACAGGGTGAAAGACACCCCCCCGCGCATTGAAAAAAAACTGAGGTCAGCCCGCAAGGGGGCCAAAATAACTTGAGAAAATGCAACAACAGCCTAAAAAAACACTGTTGCTTAGGACCCCTGGGTTCGCTTTGATTTTAGCAATGTTGTAGGAGTAGAGTGCTTCCGTTTCATGTTTTTCGGTGGGATATGATTGTGTGTAGCAAAGGTATGGTTGTTGCAAACAGGGGCTGAAGACTTGTCAATATTTTCGTGATATTGTTCGAAGCAGGGATCCATGCATAAGAAAACCTCGCTTTTTGAACAAGAAGTCGATGACCTTACTTTTTTTGAGAACAAATCCGTGAACTGCAGTCCCCAAAAATATCAAATTTTCGTAGGTAGTGACATTTTGTGTGAGTTTGGTGTGTTCCATGACCAATAAGTTGAGAACATGGCCTTTTTTTGAACTGAGCATATGTCCCGACGTCTTTTTCAGACTTCTTTTGGAGGGTGAAAACATTGAAGATAGAAATCTCTAACAAGTAGTGAAAGACTTTCAGGGTCCAGCGTTTTGTCATCAGAGTTCTTCTTGCCTTCCCCCTGATACCGTCTACGAGGTCAACACCACCCATTAGTTTGTTGTACTGATGGATCTGTACCAGTAAGTCGATTGTCACTTTTTGATGGATTTCCTTATTTTAGTCCATCACGTGGCTGTCTCATAATTCTCCTCGAGAGGCAATGTGCTGAAGACATGTACTTCTTTTGGATTGCCCCTGAATATATGTGATGCACATTGTGCATTATGTGATGCACATTGTGCTAGGACTGAAAGTACGAGGCAGAGAACTTCTCCACCCGTCCCTGCTCCTCCGCCTTATTGATCTCGGACCATTTGGGAACTATTGTTTCCCAAAAGCTGTGGATTTTGTAGAGCTTGTCAGCAGGTACGGGGTTGGTGACAGTGTAAAGTTTTACAGATTGGTTCGAATTTAGAGGAACCGATCTCAGGAAGCGAAGTGGGGTGTGTACGCTGGGTCTGATGTACCGTTCCTGTAATCTGAGATATTTGGTTTATTACAGAGACCCACGAGGATATTGAGTCCTAAAGAGAGTTTGAGTTCAGCTACGTTAAGATTGAGTGCCTAGTTGTTGCTGCAGTGCGAAATCATCTCATCACCTTTGGGGTGAACACAAGTTCAAATTTCTGCAGTTCCTTCATCAATTTCAGGTCTGACATGTTCTGCAAGGACCGCCGAAACGTGTGTCGTTTTACCTTGGTGATTTTCTTGCTCCATTTCAGAGGGGAAATGCTTGGCTCTATTGTACTCTCTTCATCGCTCGAAGAAGACACAGGAGCACCCAAATCTGGGATAGGTGACCCAACTGAATCATTTTCGATGGAAATAGTTTTAGGGATTTTAATTTTTGGCTGAAAACATGGGATAGTCATGGGCAACCTGGCTAAGACTGTTCCCAGTGCAGAAAAAAAAAAATGAACTTTTTCTCAGAAAAAGCTGGTGATTTTTGCAGCACGATCCCACATAAAATTTGTCGTTTTTGGGCAGCTCTGGCTCCACCCTTGTACTCACAAGGTACATTTTTCCCCTTTGTCAAAAAAAAAAAAACGCGAAAGGCCACTATAGTGGCCTTCAGGGCTTAAAGGGTTAAATTATTTTTTTTTTCGAGACTTGTCCAATGAAAAAGATTTCTTCTCTTGCTTTTAGTGGGCAATACGATCTCTCTTCTTTGCCTTACTCAAAGAGGTATAGATCTTGATGTGACCTCACAGCTACACAATTGTCTTGGTAATGTGAATAGGTGTCTCTCATTATTTGTTATTCTCCACACCCGTTACGATTCGTTTGGTTTGTTTTGGTTTTGAGAATATGACGGAGATCAGCTGACCAAGTTTGTTTATTTATTTTATCAACCACAGTAATATTAATTTTGAGAATATTTTTTGTTGTCAGCAGTCTTAAATAACAAAAAAGTTTATAAATATTCTTCTAAAAAAAAGGTTGTTCCCTTCAGCAATGTCGGGATCTCCACAGAAAAATGATGGAAAAGGTCAACTCAGTGAGACAAAGACAGCAATGCAAGACCTACTCGCTGAATTAGATCAAACGAGAAGAGAATACGCAAAACTATCTCTCCAACTAACTCAACAAGACGCTTTAATCCAACATCTTAAAGACGCTGAAGGGAAGAAAGATCAAGTAATAAACTTCCTGCAAGAAGAACTACAAAAAGTAAGTCAAATGAGCGGACAAGAAGCTGAAGTACAAGGCGAAGAGGCGAAGACTAGGGTGATGGAATTAGATCACAGAAATAAATACTTAGAACTTGAAATTACTCGTCTTGTGGAAGAAAATCAGTTATTCAGTAGCTTTGAGAAGGAAAACCGTAACCTACGAGAGTCACTTCTACAATATGAAGCTGTGGTAGAAAAACTTCAGGGTAGTAACGACGATTTAAAATCCCGTGCGAATACGGAAATGGTCGATTTCAGAGCACAGCTTGAATCAGAATTCAAAAAAAGACTCAGCGAAGCAGAGAAAAAGTTTCGAGCTGAAGCCTACCGAGCCCTATCTGAAGAAGCTAAAATAGCCCTTCAGGGTAACGACCATTTACAGATGGTTCTTCAAAGGCAGAACGACTCTATCGAGGGAGTCTTGGCTCGTTGTAAACAATTAGAAACAAGTCACGAGAGGATGAGAACTGAACAAGATCTCGCACAACAAAACTTAAAACAACATCAATACGAAGTTCACAAACTGAGGAAACAATTAAAAGAATCAAAAGAGAAGAACAGCCAACTTGAAGACGCATTAAAACAGCGTCGTGTAGAACGAGCCTCTCTTGAGTTGCTGTACATGGAATATGAGGCAACCAGAAAGGAACTTGCTAAGACGAATGCTTCCAAAAGAAGAGTTCAAAAAGAGAGTGAAAGGTGGAAGAACAGAGCACTTCAAGCAACAACAGATATGGGAAAGTCTGATCAATTTGTTGCGACGGAGAATGCCGTTAAAAGACAGGAAAGAGTTGATGAGCAGCTTCGCAAGGAACGTCAGCGAAGAGATCGTCGTCAGCGAATTCGTGAGCGACGGGCAGAAAATGCCGTCAAACTCGAAGATGCTGAAGCAGCCGTCACAACCGATCCAACATCGTCTGACGCGATGTCTGACCATTCGATAACAGAAGATAATCAACTTAGAAGTAATAATCATATTAATAATAGGGTATCTCCTATGGAAGCTTTAGCAATGTGGAATATTAATTTCGAAGCGTGGCAAAACGAAGCCGGAGTCCCTCCTCGTCCAGACGATCCATCGTCAACCGACAACCAAATTCGATACGACGGTGACATTGACACGGAGGGCGATGGTGATGCCGCATACCACCCGGAGCCGCCGGCGGTCGGATCAAAAGACGACGTTTCTTCTAAGCCGCGCCCGTCAAAAGAGAAAGTTCGCAACTCACCTGACACCACCCAAACCAGACTTGCTGCGGATCGGAATCTATCGGTTCTCGCTCGAAGGCGAGTTCAAGCTGTTCCTCCTCATGTTCTGCGTAATAAAACTATGCAGTCACAGACTTCACGTACTGGAGCTCCTGCTCCCGATTTCTTGACGGTGGTTTCTGCTGAAGGAAAATTCGTCCAAAGGAAGAAGAACTGCACAATAGGTTCGCAGTCTGGAAAAGGTCCCAATCGATTCTTTGTTCCATAAGAAGATGTGGCTGTTGGGAAGTTATATTTCTTCTACTCAATTGAGATGGATGTGACAACTTAGAAAACACATTTTCATTAAAAGTCTTAACCATCTCTTCTGACCTAAAACAAGTCACCAATACTTACACTGCAGTTCGAACACTGCGCTATCCCTCTGAAGTCAATTCGAAGCATTCTGTTTAAGATCACGATGACCTATCCGACATAATTTGTTAATTTTTGGTACTTCTTTGATACAACAACATCGATATCTGAGTAGCATTTCATACCTCACCTCACCTTACGAATAACAGGATCACATCAATATGAATACTTCTGTGAGATGTACTGTACTCATACTGGAAGTGTAAAACACATTAAAAAAATATTATTATTATTATTTTTCAACAAAGGCTCTGACAAAAATGGAGGCAGGAGGCTCCAGCGTGTTCGCATGGTTTCCTGGAAGGAAAACAATGCTCGTAGTGGGCAGCACTGCTGAGTCGATGTTTTCAGGAGGAGGTTTGTTTATGGATGAAGGGAGTGATGCTCCTCAAGCAGAACAGGGAAAGTTAATTATTTACGATGTTAATCTTGTGGATGGAAAACTAACACCAAAAGTAACAAAAGAGATTGGAGACCTTCGATTCGACAGAATTGAGTGGGCTGTTGGTGTCAGCGGGAAGACATTCGGTGAAAAGAAGAAGTACGAAAACGGAATCATTGCAGGTGTCCTCACCGATGGTTCTTTAAGAATGTGGAGCGTTGATGACTTGATTGCTGGAACTCCAGCTGACGTAGGAATCATAAAACACCCTCAAGGAAATATTACTTGTCTTGATTTCTTAACAAAAACAACTCCAGCCTGTATTGCTACAGGTGGAGCTAATGGTCATATTTCTGTTTGGCAATTAAAAGATCCAACCAATCCTCTTGAGCTTCCTCTAGATCCTCAGTACTTGTCTAGTAATAAGGCGAGTATTAGTGATGTCAAGTTCAATCCCGCACATAATTATCTTTTAGCAGCAGCGACAGTATCAGGTTTTGTAGTTCTTTGGGACTTGAAATCTAAAAAGGTAATGCTTCAGGTAGGACAAGGATACTCCAGCTTCACATCTTTAACATGGACACCACATGCTCCTTGTTATGAACTTGCTGTGGGAACAACTGCTAGTGGAGGTTACTCTCACGGACCTTCACCAATTCACATTTGGGATGTTCATGCTAACAAACACATGCCTAAGGCAGTCCTTGAAGGTCACAATGGTGGTATTAATTCACTCTCATGGAGTATTCAAGATCCTAACCTTTTAGTCGCAACTGCGAATGATGGAAGGTATGCGTTGATTGTATTCGTCTCTCTTTTGTATTTCAATAGTCAAAATCTAATTAACTAAATCAATCAGAATGACGATGTGGAATCCTAACGGAGCTCAAGGTGAAGAAGTAATCCAGGAACTCCCTGCTCCAGATGGTAGAAACGTTCATGTCGCATGGCATCCGTTGGTATGATTTGATTTCTGTTTTCCCTTCTGTTTTAAATATTCGAAATGATATCAACAAAAAAACAGATGCCATTACTTGCCTCATGTGCTACTGGTTCAGGAAAGCTTAAAGTCCACAGCATGCACTCAATCGCATCTGGAAGTGGAGCGACAGGGAAAGTAGCAGCACCAGGATGGTTGAAACGGCCAGTTGGAGCGTCATTTGCTTTTGGCGGAAGACTTGTTTGTTTTTCATCAAAGAAGTTACCATCGAGATACAACTCTGGTGACTTGAATCCGTTAGTCACTCCAGTTGCAGCAGCTTTAGAAGAAAACGGAATCTGTGCGAGAGTAAGCGACTTTCAAAGAATGTTATACGGAAGCGCTGAAGACATTGCAGCCTACTGTAAGACTCGCAGCAACAGTGGAGGAAATGGAATAGTTGAAACAGCTTGGGCTGTCCTCTCATCACAACTCCCACTCGCTAATAGCAGAGAAGGAATGCTGGAATACTTAAACATGAAGACAGATGATATACAAAAAGACACTAACGGTGTATCACCAGAAGAAGCTGATCTGCTTGCTAAGAAGTCTCTCCTTGTTGCTGATACTGCAGCAGCGCAAAAATGGCTTTTATGTGGAGGTAGAATTGCTGATGCTTTAGTATTAACACAATGTAGAGATAATCAGTCATTTCAGGAAGTAAAGGAAGCTTACTATAACAGTTTAAAAGGAAAGACTCGTGATCCTTCCTCGACTCTAATCGATATGGTGCAGGTGATGGTCGAAGGATCTGTTGCTTTGGACTCTCTTATTGAAAAGGTTAAGAACAAAACCGCCACCGTCACTTGGAAAGAAGTCCTTGCCCTTATCACTGTACGTGCTGGCGAAGGAGAAGAAATCAAATCGCCTTGCAAAGCTCTTGGTGATGCTCTTTGTGAGGTTTCATCAAAAGATACAATCCCACCACTCGTTTGTTATTTAAGTGCTGGTTGTGTTGATGAAGCTGCTAATCACTTAGTGAAGTCACTCTCTTCAGAATCACTTGATAGTATTATTGAATTAGTCACTGTCTTCTCTCGTATTACTGGTACGAATTGTACTATTAAAGACTATCTGGACCTTCAGTGTAAGTACGCTACCAACCTCTCTGCTTTTGACAGGCAGGGAATGGAATTCGCTCTTACTCAACTTTACTACGCTCCACCTGATCATGAAGGATCTCAGTCACTGAAGTGGAGATTAATGAAAGCTCACGGAAGTTGGCAAGATCCTAACGCAGCTAATCCTTTTGAAGAGTTCGTAATTCAGCCATGGACTCCTGAAATGGAACAGCAAAAGCAACAAATGCAACAACAGGAACAACAACGTGCACTTCAAGAAGCTGCGCAGCCGGCCGGATTTGGTGGTATGCCTGTCACCCCACCGACTCATCCAACTGGTTTTGGAGGACAGCCACACATTCAACAACCACAACATCACCCGCAACAGCAGACGCAGCAGGGCCAATGGGGAGGAGGTGCTCAAAACCACAACGTACCAGCTAACCAGAACCAGGTTGTTAGTCCTTCCAGACAGACTGGCCTCCCACCTAGCGCTACCGCTGCAGGAAATTACGGAAGCTATGGTCAAGATGCGCACCTCCAGCAACAACAGCAGCAGCAGCAGCAACAACAACAACAACAACAGCAGCAGCAGCAGCAGCAGCAGCAGCAACAACAGCAACAACAACAACAGCAACGGCAACAACAGCAACAGCACATGATGGGAGGGCATCAAATGGGAGGACAAGATAACTTCCAAATGGGTGGCGGTGGTGTTGGACAGCCTCATGCTGGATACCCACAGCAGCAGCAGCAACAGCCGCAGCAACAGCAGCGTGGTATGCAACAAGACTCCGCATTCCACAACGGGGGTTACCCAACTCAACAAGAGTCTCAGGTAGCTGCTGAACCTGCTTATCCACAGCAACACCAAACTACTCAGCCACAGCAACAACATACTCAGCAACAGTGGAACAATCAACCAGCTGTTGAACCTCTTCCTGTTTATGATATGAATACATTAAACCCTTCAGCTACTTATATTGTTGAAGCTCTTACTAGAGTTTATAATGGAATGGCCTCAACTCCCGGTATTAATACTCGTTTGAAACAAGTTCATACAATTATATCTGATGTGTTTATGCATGCTACTAGTGGAAGACTTCCACAAGAATTAATGCAAACATTAGTTGACTTCTGTGATGCGCTATACAGAAAAGATGAAGCCAAGTACCAGGCTGCACTGATTGCACTCCGAAAGAGCGATCACGAAGAGTTCAGGAATCTTCGAAGACTTAGAACTGGTTGGTGGAACACAACATCATAGACAGTAGATATCATTAGGTCTTCTTTTATAGCTTTCTTTTAAATATAAAAGAGAAAATAAGACTGCTGGCGTATTTATACATCGTTAACATGATTGATACACTTCTTCACTGTAAGAACCGAGATGTGTTTCATTGTACAATCCACTGAGGATCTACATCTTGGAACACAGCATAGAGAGTAATTCTCAAATGCAACAATTCTGAATGAGAACTGAACTTCCAAAGTGTAGTGTGCTGCGCCTTGTCGGGGTCTCAGCTGAGTGGAGTTTGTTGGATTTCTTTTTCCTGCTCTTCCCCAATTTTTCTCCCTTTTTCTATTTCTCACTTTTCTTTTTTAATTTTTAGCTGAGGAAGAGATAACCTCAGAATGTTACAAAAAAAAAAAAAAAAAGAAAAAAGAAAAAAGAAACAGAAATTATTAAGAAACCCACCCCAGCCTAACGTTCTCTCTAGTTGGCAAACATATGCAGTGGCTGAGTCATATTGAGTGACGCCGTTGTAGAATGTACTGCTGGGTTTTCTTTCATCAGTTCGTCCGAAATTCTTATCCTCGCGCTATCTTCGTACATCTTCGTACAGCGTTTTTCTAACTTGTGTTGCCGACTTCTTGTTTTATTTATTTATTTTCTTTTGGTCACATACGCTGAGAGAGAAAAATACAAAAAAAAAAAAAAAAAATTATTACACTCTCTCACCCGATTTTTTTTTTCTATTTTTTTTTCTTCTTTTTAGTTGTAGTTCTCCTTAACCTGATACTGTCAGTATCCGAGAATAACTTCTCGGGTTCAACAGCCAACGGCTTCATTGGAAACGTTTATAAGAAACAGGATTAAATAAGGGGTGGGGAAAAGAAAACCGAGAAAAAAAATAGATTCTACGCGCGTCGGTTTTTTTTACAAAAATAGAACGAAAAAAAAAGGAGAACAGAAAGAAGGGGGAAAGAAAAAAAAAAAAAAAAAAAAGAAATAACGACCATGGCCACCATCCTGATAGGAATATAAAATATTCCCCCCATTCTAAAACAAAAAACAAAAAACAAAAAATCGACGATAACGAGAGCGAAGCAACTCAACGACACCCCTTGGGTTCCTTGGAGAATGTGTATCGATAGACTTTCGTTTCTTTAATTTAATTTTAAAGGGGAAAAAAAAAAATAAAAAAAATAAACAAGAATGAAAAAAAAAAAAAAAAAAAAAAAATTGAGAGATCCAAAAAAACAAGAACAACAGGGCTGGGTTTTTGGAAGACGTGACATAATAACTTTTTTTATTTTACTTTTTAATTAATTTTTTTTTTTCAAACCAGCGCAAAACAAAAAAGTACCAAATGAGTTCCTTCAAAGACTTCAGTCGTGTGATGTGATTAATTTATTTATGGGTAAAGGGGTCTTTCCTACACAAATAGTTTTTTTTTTTTTTTTTTTTTTTTTTTTGTGTTCTTGGCTTCTTTATGGAAATCCTTCCATTTTCCCTTCCCTCCAGTCTTAACGTAGGAGAGTCAACCAGGTGCCTACCCTGGACGCCCTTCGGGTGCGGGATTTGAACTAATTGCGTGTACGGACGCGATGGGTTATTGCAGTGGCAGGGGATCGAACCAGCGATCACCCAGCTCCGGGGCGAGAGTTATACCACTGCGCTGTACTTACCCCTAGTTTCAGAACTTTTTTTTTTTTTTTTTTTTTTTGGTTACACTCGTCTGTGCTACCAAACTCTTTGTTTTTGTTCTTTTCACTTCTTTGTTTTGTCTTTCTTTTATACTTTCTTTTTGACTTAAGTCTGACAAATTGGAAAACACGGGAAACATAGGTAGGCTCCGCCTGAGGACGTAAGAAGAGCGGCAACGGAAAAATAAATGGTCACGCGTCCTTGAAATTGGACACACGAAGCTAATTCGGTTACCATTCCTACCATCGATAAGGAAAAAACAAAGAATCGAGCATATAACTAGAGCGGTGGTCAAAGACCACTTGAACAGCCCGAAGGCCTGCCCTCAAGAGAAATTTATAAGGAGAATAGGAGAAAAAGGAGACAGGAGTGTTGGAAGAGACACTGCGACAACACCGAAGGTGATGTGCAGTTACCCAACCAGGAGATGATTGATAATGATGAAAATACTAAAAATAATAACAAATTGATATTGGCGACTACATGTCACCTACATTACTTCCAAAGTCTAAGGTTAGATGTCTGTTCCATCCACCTTATGATCAACGCGAGTGATGGAAGCCACGCCAAAGTGAAGAGAGCTTCAAGGTTAGGAATTTCGTTGGCAATAATAAGTTCTCGATCGCGATCCCACTTGCCGGTCAGTGTTGAGAAGCCCAGGATTTTGAACCTGGCCGAGTCGAGTTTGGGAGATTGACATCCCTGCAGCAGGTGAACCTGTGAGGACGGTTCGCCACAAAATGGGCAGTCGATTTTCTTGCGCCAGTTCTGAATTAGCGGGTGACATCCTGTCCGGAAGTTCGCTATCCGTATCTCGTCGGCTCTTTCCATCCCAGGAGGGTATTTAGAACTAACCATTCATTACAAAATCCAAAATGGCTGTAAACCGTCCAGTTCGATCCTGGGTGAGGGCATTTTTTTTTTTTCCTGATTTTTTTTTCAGGTTGGACTTTGTACGGGGAGGTTGGCTTTTATTAGTGGCTCCCCCCCCTTGGGGGGGGTTGGGGGGGGGGCTTGCGTCCCGCCAAGAATTTGGCGGACGCAAGCCCCCCCCTTGCACTCTTCCCCAGCTTAACATCCATTAGTAGCAAACTTGTTTTTTCAGGTTGGACTTTGTACAGGGGAGGTTGGCTTTTATTAGTGGCTCCCCCCCCTTGGGGGGGGTTGGGGGGGGGGCTTGCGTCCCGCCAAGAACTTGGCGGAACGCAAGCCCCCCTTGCACTCTTCCCAGCTTAATATCCATTAGTAGCAAATTTGTTTTTTGAGGTTGGACTTTGTACGGACAGGCAGACTTTGTACGGGAGGGGTTGGCTTTTATTAGTGGCTCCCCCCCCTTGGGGGGGGTTGGGGGGGGGGCTTGCGTTCCGCCAAGTTCTTGGCGGAACGCAAGCCCCCCCCTTGCACTATACCCCAGCTTAATACCTATTCTGGGTGAAAAAATCCGGTGAAAAAAAAATGACGTTGGTCGGGATTGAGCCTGGGCGTCGGGTATCCAAAGTCAGTGCTCCCTCCGCTGAACCACATCCGCTCTTAAAGACAGGTGCGGGTCTCGATGCATCCCATATACAGTTTTTGGGTCCCCCAGCCATTTTGGATTTTGTAATGAATGGTTAGTTCTGAAACTATTTGTGTAGTAAACACTAGTTTGCCCTTTATTTATTAATTCCCCAGCGGATCACCTAACATGATGATCGTGTCAGCGATAAGTGTCTGCATGGTCCTCTCTGGATTTCAGCAAGAAACGATTGGAATCCTAAATGGAATAGGAGGTTGGAAATTAACTCTATGGCAAGGAGCAGATGATTATCAATACATCACAACCTGGGAAAACGATCCAGACGACAGTAGGAAAATAACATATGGAACTGTTTTTACTTTAGATCAATTAAATATCACAGCAGATAGCATACCAATAGCTGAAAGTAATTCAATTTCTGGACTCACAATCCAATCGGAAGGTCAATTTATAGCTGCTTGGATAGAAGAAGGAAGTTCAAAAAGTGGTGATGAAGGTGTTCTCACTCGAACGTTGTCATCGAATCTCACACACATCGATACGAAAATGTCAAAACCAAACAGCTGGAAATATCTTATTGCTGAAGCTACTGTTCTACCAGCAAGGTATTCAAATAAAACCCCAGTAACATACATAGTCACTCAGGATATTGGTTCTGGTGCTATGCGATTGGAAGCAAAATCAGCTCCGTTCTACAACGTAACGACGTTGTTTACGTTTCCGACTGTACCGCTTGCTGAACCACTACGTAATGCTAATAACTCATGGACTGTTGCTACTGAAAATTTTATTCATGTTATCTACGAAGGTTTTAATGAAAAGTCTGGTAAAACTGCTATTGCAAGAGGGTCGTGGGTGTTGCCGAAATTAAAACCGGTGAGTGACACGTATGTCTCTCCTGTTCATCCGAAACTCCCGTTAGTTGAAGCGAGTGGTCACATAGTAGCAGTCTCCGCATCACCCAACCTTATTGGAATACTGTATAAAGGTGATAATGGTGATTTTTTTAAAATAATGTCGGAATTCGGAACAATCGTTTATGATATTCCAATGGTGTCCTCAACCGATAACTACACTGTATCAAATTATAGGTTGCAGGCTTTTGACGGTGGATTCTTTGTTTCTTATGCCGTTCAAACCGCCGACAATATTCTAATATATTCGGAAAAGTTTGGAGTGCGTCTGCAACCAGCCTCTCTAATCATGAATTCAGTTCTTGTTAAAGAATTTAATGGGTCATTTGATGAGCCTATTGGTAGTTTTGATACTACTTTAGAAAAGGACATTAATAGTGTTAATTGCATTGTAGTAATTCAGATTGGAGATGGCCTTACTGAGGTAATAAGGTTAGTTACAACATCGGAACAAACGGATACTCCTGTTGTGGTTTCTACTCCAATACCGAGGACACTATCTCCGACTCCGTATCCAACGTTACCAACTGAGGCTCCTGATGTCGTAGCCAACACAACCGACAACTCGACAACAGAGTCAGACTCTCCTTCGCTTGATGGTTCTGCAGACTCAGATATTGGACGTGACACTGACAACCAAGCCGTCATGATTGCAGCAGCTGTGATTATTGTTACCAGTATGGGTGTTTGTATTTATCTCTACCTTCAGTGGAGGTACAAGGAAGCCGTAAATGAGGCCAGTAAAATGCTGATTGACTTCGAACATGAACTTGATCATCTGTAGGCTGGAGATCTAATTATTATTATTATTATTATTATTTTATTTTTGTTAAGGTAACCCTGTTCTACTGAGGTTGTTTTTTTTTTTTTTTTTCCTTCTTTTCTTAAAAGTCTTATAATATTGTTAAGTTTTTTTTTTTTTTGTTGTTGTTTTTTTGTGTTTTTTCAGATTTGTTGAAACCTTTTTTTTCTTGTCTTGTTCGTTGGTTTCACGCGCCAACATTCCTTATAGAAGTCAGGTAGTCACTCGGGTCATTTCCAGTTGACTAGCACTGGCTCAATTATCGGCAACAATAATGCACTGCAAGTTTTTTTCTCTTATCCTCTGCAAAAAAATGAAACAGAGGCCCAAACGTCGATAGTTCGCACACCCTGTTTTGTTGAAGTTGAACTGAAGATGGAACGAAATTTCTACATCATCCGAGTTCTGATGAAAAGAGAAATACATTTTAAAAGTGCTCTGTAAAATCTCATTGGAGAAGTCAGGTGTAGGTTAGTTGCCCTATAATAAAAAATAATAGTAATAAATTATTATTTTATATTTTTGTTTTTATGTTTTTATTCTATTTCTTTTTTGGTATAAAATTATACAAAAAAAAAAAAAAAAAAAACTAAATACTTAACTGCGTAAGTAACGGACGAATAAGACACGGCTGATTTTTAGTAATTAGCATCTCTGTAGTTTTTTTGATATGTCCGAAAAATGGAAACGGAAAAGCTCATGAGGTGGCTTCCTTACATACGTAGACAGTATTTAAACACAACGGGGTTCAACTGAAAGGGTGTGAGTGTCCCCCGTCTATATGTTTTGTTTAGTTTTATTTTTGTTGAGGTATTTCATTCTTTCTCAAGTAATTGTCAATGAGAAAACACGTAAAGTGCGAAGAGGAGGTGCTCTAAGGCTTCCGAACATATTTTTTTGTTTTTCTTGTTGGTTTGAAATTTCTTTCTGCTACCTATATGCTGGATAACAAATAACTATTATCCACCACCCCCTTTGTGACTTGTTGTATCTGTTTTGGAAGTTTCTGAATGCTCATGGAAGTGTTTTTCTTCTTTCTATATTATGAGTAGCTTTCTTTGCGTTCCTAAACGCTGAAAGCGATGTCAACCAATATCTTATTTAAGCAACAGGGTATATACCAGGGTGGAGAAAGCACCTGCTCTGTACTCTATTCCAATAGGTGGGTGTTGTTGTCGTTTTTTGTTTTTCTTTTTTTTCTACGTAATGATATTCAGTTCAGTAATTCGGTTATTTATATATTTAGCTGTTGGCGGATGAATTAGAATTTTATAAAATTCCCATTTTTTTTTACTACAGCATTTGATGGTTGCAGGAACCTGATGGGGGGGTGTTTACCTTTTTTTATGATAATGAGTGGATTCACATAACCGTATCACCGTATCACTTTCTCTTGGCAGTTCAACAAGGGAAATAGAACAAAAAATAATCCTCCCACTTGACTCTATAAAATGAATACCGCAGTACCACATCTAGAGGCGGTAATCCCTAGACTCGAGGGATGGCAACAGGGACCATGTAGGTCTCATACAATGGCGTTGTTAACACACGTATCTGGATCTTTATTACCGAGTTATAGAGATGGAGCGATGGAGTTGAAAGGAACCATTCCGACAACACATCAGTTTAAGCAATACCACACTCCGATATTAATTAGAATGGCTGATTATCCAAGATCTGCTCCTGCTGTTGCAGTTGTTCCAACCGAAAGTATGAGACCATACACTAGAGCACAAGGATATGAGATGAGACCTGATGGAGTTGTTATAGTACCGTATTCAAGGAATTGGAGACCAGGATATGATCTTTACACATTAGTGTGTGAGTTACAGAGAGCTTTTGATACTGAACCACCACTGTACACCAGTAGTAGCAGTAATGCTACTGCTACTCCTGCTCGTAGATTTACAGTTGATCAGAATGAAGAGCGTAGAGTTGCCGCATTCTTCAATGAAGAAGTAATTGCAAAAGGATCAGCTTATCAAAACTTACCGAGAGCTATCAGAGATGTTACTGAAGCACTAGAAGAGTATCGTTCTCTACAACTAAAAGTTGAAGGAGCCGATCGCGAGGTAGTTCTTGTTGGAACTGTCCCATGTTTGTACAACAGCGTTCAATATAACTACCCTGTCGCTATTACAGTAGTACGTGGTTATCCAATACCACATCATGGGATTCCAAAAGCTAGAGTTGTTCCAACTGAGGGAATGCAAATTAAACCTGGTCATCGACATGTTGATCAGATGGGTAATGTGTTCACAGATTACTTTTCTCGTTGGAGGGAGGATAGCAGTTTGAAATTAGCGATTGTAAAAATGATTGACATCTTTAGTAGAGAACCTCCTGTGTATTCTCTATCAAGTAGACAACAGAATGCACAATACCAACCAGTTCAACAACAACAGTATCAAGCACAGCAACCTACTCCACAACCACCAGCACAGCAAGCAGCAGCTGTACATCCGAGTATGAGTGGACGGCAATCATTATCGAAGAGCGTGAAGTCTGAAATTCTTAAAAAAGTTGGTGAAAACCCTCGAGTTACCCCAACTGATGCTGAGGATCGTAGTTGTATTATCTGCTGGACTAATGAAAAGGATTGTCTTATCCTTCCTTGTAGACATCTTGCAATCTGTGGAGAATGTACTGTTGCTCTAATTAAAGACTCAAAGGATAACGAAGCCCCACAGTGCCCAATGTGTAGGGGTGATATTGCAGATGTCATTCAGGTTTTCAAATAGAATAAAAAAATCTCACCTGGGACCCCTTCTTTTTGAGAACGTGAGTAGAGGAGAGCAGACTCGCTGTCCGTAGTTGGTATGCTTCTATTCGAAGTTACCATATTGTAACATTACATATGAAGACCGCTTTTATTAAATAAAGTGAAAGCTAATGACCTGGTCGTACTGGGGTCAAAAACAAAAACAAAAAAAAAGTAGTTGAGAAAGAAAATAATTATCCAGCTGAACAAGCAAATCTGTGGTCCACGACAAGTGTTGGACTGCTTTTGTGATAACGGAAAGGGGGAAAAAAAAAAAAAAAAAAAAAAAAAAAAAAAAAAAAAAAAGAATTGAATAAAAATAAATAAACAAAACGTTTAGAAGGTTTCTTTATTTTCACTCAACACCCTCTTTTTTTTTTTTTTTTTTTTTAAAATTCCCTTATTTTTATTTTTAAAAGAATTCCCTCGCCCATTTTGTTTCAATTATTTCGCTCAATATCGCAACGGAACTTTACTTTTTTTTTCTTTTCTCTTCTTTTGATATTTGTAGACCCGATTAGTTACTCTTAGATTAACACTTTGGTAGTGCTTATGATATAATTATTGTCGTAGTTAGCAGTGCAGAAGAGGTTACATTTGTGAACTCGTGCCCTTCTTGTGTTTAATCTTTTTTGGATATTACTGAGGCAGTGACTCAGTTATGGATTTCTGGTTTCGCTCAACCAAATTCTTGAGTTCAAA
This sequence comes from Flectonema sp. DT1601, assembly GCA_964019425.1. Lineage (NCBI taxonomy): Eukaryota > Euglenozoa > Diplonemea > Diplonemida > Diplonemidae > Flectonema > Flectonema sp. DT1601. The sequence goes on along the minus strand of OZ025802.1, from coordinate 111,893 downwards.
ACAAAAAAAAGCAAAACAAAAAAATGAGATCCTTCACTATCTTTTATTGGAATGCTTTGTCCTTCGTCAAAGTTCGTTTCGCATTAATTTTTTTTTTCTTTTTTTTTCTTGCTTCCCTCCTATCCCGCTTGGGAGCTACGTGCTCTTCACTACGGAGGCAAGTTTTTCTAAAATAAAATGGGGGAATTTCTTTTTTTTTTTTTTTTTTTGTCTTTCTCATCTATTATTAAAAATACGGAATTATCCTGTACTGTTTTTATGAGTTTGGGGGTATTTGAACCATTTTTATAAAGCTCACGCACATGTAGTTGTTCCCCAGTATCAGGGTACCAGTAGCCTTGGTTGGGACGAATATCGAAGGTTTTCCTTCTTGGAATGCAGCAATAAGGTCTTTTTCTATCTTCTTTTATTTTCCCCCCTCAAGCCTTCTTACGGTCTGTTTTTTTTTTTTTTTTTTTTTATTCACAGCCGAATAATTAGTGTCTACTGCATAAAAGAAACAGAAAAAAAAAAGAGAAAAAAAAAAATTCGAGATAAGCACTTGTTCATCATTTCATAGGGCACACATACTGAACTTTATGGGAGAAGAGTTTTGTTTCCCTTTTTTTTCTTTTTCTTTTCTTTGTTTCCCCCTTTGAGACGTGTTGTACATTTTTGAAATAAATATAATTTACCACTACCGAGATCTCTTTGAGAGTGAATCTAACTGGTAAGGGTTTCTTATTTCACAAGTCTTCTGTTTGATCAAAGGCAATAAATCCACTTTAAATAGTAAAGGGGATGGGACGGAATAAACTGTTCTTGTCTTATACAGACGGTTGATAAAGAGAGAGTTGAAATCGAGGAACAGCTGCTGTTTCTTTCGAGCTATTCTGTTCTGCAACTTTAGTATTTATTATGTAGGTTGCTTCGGGTGAATTATTCTCTTGAATTGTATGTTGTGCTGTTTAGGGTGTACATGAGTTAAAAAAAAAAAAAAGAGGATTTTTATAAAATAGTATTTTTTTGTGTTTTAGCTTTCTTTTTTTTTTTCTTTTTTTTTTTTTCCCCATAATTTATCCAACCCTCCTCCTCACCATCCCTACATAAGGTTCTTAACAGCTGCAGTATTATAAAATTTAAAAAAAAAAAAAATAATAATCTTTTTACCTTTTCCCACCGTTTACCCCACCAGTGTTGATGTATCACCTTGCCTAATAATTATTACTTAGTTGTTGTTTGTTGTGTAAAGTTATTGAAACAGCAGTCAAGAGGCTATTTATAAATATGGATGTTGGATTTAGGAAATGATTACTTTATATTGTAATTATAATCTTTTTTTAATCAGACGGATTGTACCCCCCCCTCCTCCTACCGACATGGATCGGGGGGTTCTGCTTGTTATTGTGGTGTCATCGGGTGGTGTTTTTGGATTGTTTTTAATATTTTTATGTCTTCATCGAGTGTTTGGTTTTAATTGTGTTAAGAATCCAGTCTCGAAGTCGGAAAGTCATGATGATGTTCTTCGTGTCGAAATTGATAATATGATGTCGCCTTGTGCGAAACTCTCATCAGAAGACAGAAGTCCAAGTTTAAAAAGTTGCAAGTCATGGGGAGATGATGAATTCACCAAACTCTCAATTGGAGAAGGAAATCATTCACAATTATTTCAATATCCGGAATGTCACGCAAACACATCAGGTCATTACGATTGGGGGCTTGGTGTTGCCAGTTGTTCTCAGTGTCATAAAGCACCTATTCTTAATAGAGGATGCAAAACTTGTAATAAACGAATGTGCATGCCTTGCTTTGACGCCCACAAAAATAAAAAACTAAACGCCAAAGAAATATCTCAAGTAATACTACAACTGTTTGCTACGAAAGGATCAGTTCAACTTGCTAGAGAACAATGGAGTGCCTTTTGTACCTGTGTGAAAGCACCACAACAATTCGAGGACGGTGTTAAGACTGAATTCATCGAAGCTGATCAAATTATTTCCTTACTCGACCAGCATCCAATATTCGCAGTCAATTCAAACACAGTTCTGAATAGGATCATAAATCAGAAAAAGAACAGATACCAACCTCCAGAAAAAACAATGGCCATGCCTGCATGTGCCGATGAAAAAATGCACGACTGGGGACCAGGACTTGCAAGCTGCTATCTCTGTGGTAGTAAGACATTAAATAGAGGATGTCGGAATTGTAATAAGAAACTATGCTTAGACTGTTTTAAACTACACATGCAAATGGCGAAACTCGCTGGAGAAGCTCTCAATGGGACACTAGACGAAAAGGCTCATGAGGAAGTTGCTGTCGCAGCAGCCTACAAAGCAGCACACCAAGCACCAGAAACTAACAAATGTAAGGTTCGCTTTCCTCCGAATTTTGCGAAATCGTGTCCTGTTGCTGCACCAAAGAAAGAGCAGTCAAAAGTGGTGAGTGGTTTTGATTTTATTTCTCCGGAAAACTTAAAATTTCTAATGCATGGCGGAGCTTTGTACTGCTGCCTCTGCAGGTCTGGATCGATACTAACACAAGCTCAGCTGTCAATGGCTGCTGCTTTTGTAAACGTGTCCTCTTTTAAAGACGAGCTTAAGGAGAATTCTGTTCCTTATGTTGATCCTCACAGTGACGCATCTTTGAAATATATATTTTTATTAAATAAAGGAATGTATTGTATGGGAAGTAATGTGAATCCTGAATTATTAAATCCGAAAATATTTTCTTCCGTGCAATTTCACAATGAATGCCAACCCGGCAGCGGGATGAAAAAGACAACTGTTTGGAGTAATGTAGAAGAACCAAATACATTCAGACTTACAAAGCCTGTGATTCCGATATTTTTTCAAGTTACTTTTCAACTTCGCTGTTCAGTCATACCTGAACACCTCTTAGAACAATTATCAATTTTGAGCGATGGCATTCCTGTCCATCATGCTATTCTCATGGAGAGGACCAAGCGGATCAAGTCTGGAAGTGATTCCACTCTCAAACTCAAAAGTATATTATTATATCATTTCTTGTCTGATGGGGGAGCACTTGTTACGAATGTCACCTGCGCTATTAATAAAAGTGTTCCTTTAGTTGCTGCAAAAATAGTTGACAACTTATCATCAATGGGATGCCATGAGGTTTACGAAACGGCGGAAAAAACTCGTCGATATCTCGTTAAAATATCAAAACAACTCCCTGCAAAAGAAAGTTGTCCTGATGACTCTTAGGGAAGCAGCGATAATCGTTAGTTTTTATTTAAGGTCAGTTTTTATTTCCCTTTCCCTTTCCCTTTCCCTTTTTTTTTTTTTTCTTGTTCTCCCCCCTATTTCTATCTTTGAAAAAACAACTAACAAGAGAGACTATTGCTGAATAGAGGTGGGGTCACTCTTTATTGAGACTTAATTATTATATTGTTCACTGATTCGGATTTATTACACAACACACCACACAGCTGTGTTGTAGTTGTATCCTTTATTTATGTTTAGATACAGTTCTCAGCTGAGAGATCGACTTTTTAAAACTTTTTGTTGAATTTTTTTTTTTTTTTCTTTTTTTTTCCCCATGCCGTTCAGCTGGAATCAACAAGGTCCGTCGAAAATCTTGAGAAAAAAAATAATACAATGAAAATAAAATAAAAAAAAACTTTCCCCCATCTGTTTTTCGTTTGCAAAATCAAACAGCATTGGAATTGTCATTTGTGAATTTTTGTAACAATTTTCTGAATAATAAAATCATTTGAGTTGAGAATCAAATTACCGAAATCTAACTCTCGGCGTAGTCAAGTTAAGGTCCATAAAACCTTCTTTTTTTATAGATTTTTTTTTTTCTTTTGAGCCGATAAAAAAAAAAAAAAAAAAAAAAAAAAAAAAATGATAGTTTGTGGTTTAAACTTTTTGAGATATTATTCTCCATTTTTTTTGTTATCAGTGTGAGTTTTGTTGATATTTTTTTTTTTTTTTTTAAAAGCTTCTCCATGTCCCCCCCAACTGTATACCTACACTAACATTACCTTTAGTCAACTGTATCTCAGAACTAATGTTAAATTATAGTTATGTTGTTTATGATACAATACATTTGTATTTTACGTACAAACTCGAACAGTTAATCCCCAACTGCATCTAAGGTTTTAGTATGGATTACTCTCGATACCTAAATAGTTACTTTAAAAAGGCTAAGTTACGCATCACACCTAGTCACTGTATCTTAAACTGATGTTAAATTATAGTTATGTTGTTTATGATACAATACATTTGTATTTTACGTACAAAATCAAGCAGTTAGTACCCCCCAACTGTATCAAAAACTAACGTCTACTTTAGTTAAACTCTGGTACAATTACAGATATTTATTTTCTTCTGCTCGCTTTCCTGTTAACGTTAACTCATTTCGGAGGAAGTTTTTGATTTTTTTTTTTTTTTTTTTTTTTACCCCCCTTCGTTTCATTAGTTGTTTTATGATGACGTGACTGTATCATAACATAGAAGTAGTTACTAAATAATCTTTTTTTTTTTTTTTTTTTTTTTAATTATTGTTGACTCAGATGTCCTTTCAAAAGATCTGTTCATACCTATCAAAGTGTGAACAGGAACGGGAGGCAACTAAAAAAGAGACAATAAAACAATGATATTACTGCATCTTGCCTACCATCAGTATGCAAAGAAATGTTGTCTGGGACATTGATAGTCACACAGAACACATTAGATAATCAAAGACGAGGGATTCTATGTGCGATCCTCGTTTTTTTTTTTTTTTTTTTTTTTTTTTTTTGTTGTATATTTTTATAACAAAAAGTAGGTCTCTTTTTTTGAAATTTAATAGCTTCCCACTGCCCTGAGAGATTCTCAGTAGTAGTATTTGTTAGCATTATAAAAAAAAACATAAAATCGCAAAACATAAAAAGAGAACGTTTTTATTTGTTTTGCTACAAAAGATATTTAAAAAAAAAAAAAAAAAAACTTGAAAATATAATTATGTCGTGAAAAATTACTTCCAAAAAATTTAGTCAGAATCGCTTCACTTTTTTTTTTTTTTTTTTTAATTCTGACTGAACAATGCCCATGCACATGGGCTTACAAGTACAAAAAATATTTTTCTAAAACAAATAGCCCTCAAAAGGTGAGTTATGTTTAAAAAAGATAAAATACTTGCACGCATGTTAGAATTATCTATCAGCATTATTTTCTGTCGTCAGATTCATTTATTAAATTACGAATACTACAATTTGCGTTGATTCAAGAGGGAAATTTTGATGAAATTACTTGCGTCCCTCGAGATTTATTGCAGTTACTCATTTCTACTAACAAACTTGAAGATAAACGCGAGAAACACACAACTTAGTAAATTAAATGTCACCCGACGTGAATCAGTTATTTTGATTAGAATTACTGAAACAGATTTGACAAGAAATTTAAAAATGAAAAGTCTCCAAAAACTAACAGATGAACGACAAGCAGTGTAAGGTGAAAAATTGGCGTCATCAGCCGTCTCTTACACTGCCTGTCTCGTGCATGCGGTGGTGCCTGTCTCGTGCATGCGGTGGGTCTCGGTAGTTAACTACTTTCGGTAATAACTACGTCTCTTCTCGCCTGTGAAGGTCTCACGGCGAATTACGGGCTTCCCTGGAGGTTTTGACTACCCGAACTTCAAAAAAAAAATAATTAATAAAATAAGATTATGGCTTCTTCGTTTTTCCACCACCGGTGGTCATGTGGAACAAAAAAAACAATTTATTTAAATAGTTTCACTTTCTTTACTTTACTCTGAAATACACATATACTCTAACTCATATTTTTCGGTATTGCTGTGAAGTTAGCCGAAGAAAAAAAAGAAAGGGGGAAAAAGAACAGAAAAAAAAAAACACCGTACTTTATTTTGTCTAGCGAGTCAGAATTTCCAAGCTTGAGATGTTATTAATTGGCTGCTGCTACTTCGCTGCTTTGATTTCGTTGTTTCCGTTATTGGCGTTTTTTTTTCCCCTTCTTTTTTTTCTTCTTTTGGTTTTGGTTTTTTCGAGTCTTTTTTCGAAAGATTACTTTTTTCTTCGTTCTTTTTCTCAGCTAGTTTTGAAGACGTGAGCGAACAAAAAAAAAAAAAAAAAAAAAAAAGAAACCCTTTCCTTGGAATGTGTTTTTTTTTTTTTTTCTTTTTTTTGGATAAAAGTTTTTTTTTTGTTTTTAAATTATTTCATTTAAAGGTACCTACAAGAGAATGGGGGGACAAAATTCAAAGTCTCCGGAAGGCAGGGCCCTTCTAACAAGATTCCGACAGATGGATACAGATGGTGAAGGCGACGTAGATATTCGCAGAATGAAAGCTCTCCTCCAACAGATGAAGAACTTGCACGGTATTGACGACACTGAATTGGAGAAAGCTGACGAATGGTTTGCGAGGTGTTTAGAAAGTGATGATCAAGCGAAGAAAGCGACAACATTTATATTAAAGAATTCACACATAAAGAAAACAATCGAATCGACTGGAATGTCTACAACTGATTTACAACTATCATGTCCAGGGACAACACGAAAACGGTACCATCGACTTGAACAGAGTGCCATCCGAGTAATGCAACGAGCGGTTCTCGCAGAACAGAAATATGAAATGCTATTCAGATATTACAACAGATTAAAGATTCCATCATACGGTACAATGATAAGAAGAGGTAGTAGCCGATACCACATCAGTACCAACAGTCTTAACGGAAATGGTGAAGTAGCTGCTGGAAGTGACATAATTATGATGGAATGCCCAATAGCACCACAACCAATTAAAGATATCGCCTGTCCAAGACCGAGTAGTGTCACACTTGGTCATTGGAATGATGACGTAGACGATATGAGTAGTTTAATTAATGAAGTTGATAAACACAAATTGAGAAGTACTATTGACAGTCAAACAAGTCAGTCAAGAGATACAAGTCCTTACAGAGAAAGAAAGACTCATACTCAAGATTTAAACTCTGGTAAGCCTCCATTCTCACCAAGTAAGATATACTCTCCCCCACCTGAAGAGTACTCACGCGATCAATTAGAAAAAGAAAGCTTTACTGGTCTTCGGAAGCCTGGTACTGACAGATCATCAAATGATGATGACTACTACAGAGGAGATAGAAGAAGTAGAGACTACGGGTCTAATGCTAACTTTAATTCGATAATTGGAAATTCTGAAGTCAGGAAACGCCTAGAACCACAATCTCATCCTCTCCCTTACAGTTTCAATAACACAAAAGCACCTGAAAGGATACCTTTGAGATCCACAGACAGATCTCCTATTCCAGCAGGTAGACTCACGCCAACTGAACAAGCAATCAACGGAGGCTTTGGAGGCAGAGCACCTCACAGAGGAAATCTCAGCACTGCTCAGGCTTCAAAAATTGCTGCTAAACGTGCTACTGGATATATTGCTGCCCGTACTCCACAACCAAAGAGGACGATACAAACTCCTCGAGGGTATAAAGAAACGAAAGCTTCTAGATTAAGAAGGGCTACTGGGAATATTCTACCAAAGTTTCGTAAGACTGCTATCCTAAGCGCCTGGGTAGAGGAACTTGAAAATGAAGTAAACAATCGCAAAACGCAGCGTTCTAAAGTAAAGAAGACTCGTCAAGCAGCAGGAAGGAAACAGGCAGCTGCCGCAAGGAAGAATGATATTGCTATTGCTGGATTCAGTGATTGGGTTAAACAGTCTGCTGCTCACCCGGATTATGCATCTCATGTTTCGACAACTTTTGGAAAAACTGGTAAAGGATATCAACTAAATGAATATCAACCTGATCTCGTCCCGACTATTCCAAAGATTCCTCTTGATGGGACACAACAACCAAATCAATACCAACCAGGAAGTATTTTAAATTCTTCTTTTGGATCAAGACCTTCTTCTCTTAACGGAAGATGTAATTCACTGACAACATCATTTGTTCTGGGTGCTCCAAAGGGAGTATGGATGCGAGGAAAGAAGCAAGATGTAGGACCAAGGTATGTAGTGACATTATAAGTTACAACTATCAACAACAGACACATCAATATAAAATATAAAAAAAACAGTCCCAGAGCATCTTCACGAGCCTCATCAGGAAGATGGCCATTAACTGGTGGTTACTAACCTCTCGAAGTGTCAACACACTGCTGTGTTGGATTATTGTATTCAAATGTATTAGTTATCTTGCGTTGGGTCGATATCTTTTTATTATTTCTGTTGGCATTCTCTCAGGAGTTCTTTGTTGAACACCAATCGATCTACATACTAGATAACTGATGTTATTGAAGAAGACAATAGAAATCATCCATACTCAATATGGTATTGTATTGATGTTGTTATGGGGAGCTGCGTGCGTGAGTTTTTTTTTGTTTAGTTCGTTTGTTTTGTTGCCCATCCGCTCGCTTTGTAGATCTCCTGCCCCTCTACCGCCAACGCTTTGTGGGGATACACATTCCGAATCACTTTAGGAGGAAATGTAAGAAACTCTTACTGTTTTTTTTTTTTTTTTACTTCCTTCTATTCGATTTCCCCTTGCGATTGTTGCCTCAACGACCCCTGCGATCTGCTTTGTGGGAGTTCTGTTTACGAAACTAATTCACTCTTTATGTTATTGTTATTCAATTCGAAACGACTTAATAAACGTTCAGCCTTCTGTCATTCACACGCTGTCTTGTTGAAGACGATTTTCGTATTTTTTTTATAACTCCAGAAAATCCGATATTTATATATTAGTCATTCCAAAAATAACCGGCCGCGAAAACCAGTTTTGCTTCGAGCAGCCATTGGTCAAAAATGCATCCATTTTCGAGATTTTTTACGAGGTGGAAAGGTTCGGCCCCAATCTCTGATTTTACGCGGTGGGATTATTTTTTTTTCACTTTTTTTACTGACCGTTAGAACCCGACAGGTGCGTTATGGGTACTAAGAGAATGTCACTGTCGGCATGGAAAAGTTAATCCTGTTGCTGCATTTAATTTTTTTCTGGAAAAAAAAGGGAAATGCATCAGAGATTGGCATTTTTTCTCGTAACTACACTTATTATTCCCTTAAGCACCAGCTTAAACTTCTCTCAATGAAGTGTCACACGTGCCACGAGATGCCAGCTGAGTGCTCCTCAGACAACTACAACTGCACCTCGCACACTAACGCGAAAAGACGGAATCCGAAGTTCAACAAGCTTCTTGAGCCACTTCGCGGTAGTCTTGAAATCCCGGCGTATGCTCCTCTGCGCTCAATCTGCAACGCTTGCTACCAGCGAGCAAAAAGGCTGACTAGTGATCCGCATTACGCATCCGTCAGTATCCCTGCAGAGCCGATCAATCCGGAACCGCTCTCAGATATTTTTGAACGCGTGAAAGAATCAGTTCCTGCTGTCCGTTCTCAGTTTTTGAGACTCTGTCTCACGCTAGGCTACACTGATAGCCAGATTAATGCCCATGTCAGGGATTCTTCAATGCGTAAGCAGCTACAGAGGCTGGAACAGCACGATCCCTCCCAATCAGTAAAGCAGCGCAGCCAAGACAGAGATATCTGGAACTTCTGGATTTCCAATGCACGCCCTGAGTCAAACCGCGTGGTCCTCAGCAAAGACTACATAACCGGCGAGACAAGTAAAGAGACAGTCCTCTATGTAAGAGAACCATACCTTGCCTTGTGGAGTGCCTTCTGCAGAACTCACACAGCTATCTCATATCCTCAGTTTTGTGACAAAAGGCCTGCTCATGTCAAATCTTGTCCGAATAACCCTCGATGCCGTTGCAGGTGGCACATGCAAATTGCACTTATCCTTCCTGCTTATATAAGACTTGTGGGCCTGAGAAGATTTCAGCTAACCCGCTTGAGTGACCACCTACCACTCATACTATGTCGAGACCCGTCTTACAACTGCTTCTTTGGCCACTGAATCTAGTTCTAGTTCCAGTTTCAGATCGCTGCGTTCAACTAGTTCTATTATCGGTTCATTGCCGGTAGGAAAACGAAGAAAGCCAGCAGTAAAAGTTGCCAAAAGAGCTAAGCCTAATCAAAAATAAAAATAGGCTAAGTGTAGTGTAAGATGTACAAGGTACTGTTTTGCTTCGAGCAGCCTTTGTAACTGTTTCAGAGTAAAACATCCGACCAGGTACAGCCGGATATAGAACCATATACCGATCTTTCATTTTAGCACCCGGGGCAGCCGATTAGACATCAACAGTTCCATTATTCAAAATTTTCACCACACAAAAATGTCACAATTTTTTTGAATTTTAGCTGCATTTTTTTGAATCGCAGCGGGAATGAAATCAGCGGTGCAAAAGCGATTAAAATGGGTATTCGGTTTTAAGTTTTACTCCCTATTTTCACCTATGAAATACTGGAACCCTAAAATGGACGGTTATTTTTGGAATGACTAATATATATTTTTTTTTTCTTTTTTCTCTTTTTTGTAATCTTTTTCCTCAATGCAGTGCGGTAAATGTATTGTTTTGTTTTTACTCAAACGGCATTTCAATAATCGCACGATTTATAAACATCCCATTCACTTTTAAAAAAAGTTGTATTTGAAATTGCAAAGTAACATCATTCGACTATTGAGTACTGCGTCAGTTGTGTGAATGACTACTTTCAATGGGTTTGCTCCACTTAACTTCAGTCAAATAGTTCGCGGTTCGTATGAAATGACTGAAATTGGCTCTGGATCGTTACCAACGCTTTAATTTTTCACGTCATGCTACGCTCCCTTAATTTGGTGCTTGATAGGAAATTCCACGGTGGAGATGACTCCGATTACAAGGATTTTACTCTCATAGTTGTTGCTTAGCGAGTTTGCCTTTTTATTTTTAAATTTTTTTTTATATTCTTGCGAGAGTAGCTTCGTTGTCTGTTTTCGTTTTAACAAAAAAAAGAAGTTATCAAAGAAAAAAAGTTACAGTTTCCCAGTATTAGACCTTGCCTTACATTTTTATAAAAATTGTTTTGAACAAAAGACTTTAAAAATAAAACCCGTTCTGACAGGTGATGATTGAAAGTGTTTTGTGTACCTTCGTTTAAAAAAAAAAAAAAAAAAAAAAAAACTTTTTTTTTCCTTTTCATTATTTTTGTATATTTCAGGTCATCCTGACCCCTGCTAACAACATGATTGACGAAATTAGAAACGGTTTAAAACAAGTTGGCGAGAACACATTCAAAGGTCAGTACTCAAGCACAGAACTAGTTGGGGAAGTTGAAGATGCTGAGCGAGCAATGCAACTACTCTCAGATATGAACGAATATAATAAAGAATTCACTGCAGGAGGTGGAAGAGTTTGTTTTTCCATTGACTACATTGGAGCATTTGATCCAGACGACTTAAGAAACTTCATTCAAACGCAACCTCTTCGGATGAAATTAAAAACATCAACTCTAATAGAAATGAGGCAAATCGCACAAGTTGATTCCTCGTCTTTCTTAATGTCATCAAAAGGCGAATTTCGAACAATTGAGGGAATGCTTAAAAAGATAAAATCACATTTAAGTACCTCATCACTGTTTTTTATTAATTACACGAACAGTAATGTAATTAAACTCTTGATAGCACTTCTTATTGTGGCTGGTGACTTGTCTATTGAAAACGAAACGGTTGAGTTTGTTCCGACAGGTAACGGTATTTTATTAAACTACTCGGGTGGTAATCCGAACTACTCGTGAAAAGAGTAAAGTAAAGAAAATCTGTTCATACACCTGTCTACACTACTATGGATTAGTAATTCAACACTCTCATTAGAACTTTAAAAGAAAAAAAAAAAAAAAAAAAAAAAAAATGGGAGGTAGACCTTTCAGTGGAAAGGCAAAGAAAGCACAGCTTCAGGCGAAGAGAGTTAAAAAACAGCAGCGGATACAGGCAGAGGAGAATCCTGAAAAAACAGTTTTTGTAAAGAAGTCTGAGATAACTTCAAAAGAAGGAAGGACTACTAGGAAAGGTGAATTAATAAAGAATGAGAAACGATCAGTTTTTAGAAAAGAAGAGAGGGCTGAGGTAGACAAACGAAAGAAGGCTGCAATGCAAGAATACACCACGAGAAGGTTTACTCACGGAGTAGAATTCGAACGCTGGTGGAACATCGAAGGTGATAGTTTAGTTGAACCTCCGCGGTCATTGCAAATCCCAAAACGTCCGCAATGGGGAACTTCTGACACGGAACAGTCAATCGAAACACGTGAAAACATGTATTTCAGTAATTACTTAGAGATTATTGATAAAGAATACGGCCACTCAAACTTAAACCTCTTCGAGAGGAACCTCGAAGTATGGCGTCAACTCTGGAGGGTTTGTGAAAGTTCTCACGTCGTTGCGATCATCGCTGATGCTCGACATCCGTTATTTCATATCCCAAGTTCCTTAATTGCTTTCTTAAGAGATATAAACAAACCTATTATGATCGTTCTCAACAAGATTGATTTGGTTCCACAAGCATCTGTTGATGCTTGGATGGAATACTTAACGAAGTTACATCCGACGATACCAATTATTCCATTCACTTGTCATCCTAATTTAGAAACTGTTACCTTAGAATTGAATGATAATAGATATAGAAAACGAAGGTTAAGAGATTCAAAAACCAAAGTAAACTACAACCTTTACATTAACGACCTGAACACTGGTGAGGAAACAGATTACCAGGAACAAGAGACGAGTTCTGATTCAGATAACACTCACAATCATAAAGTAATTAATACTACTGATGATGACCTATCTCAACTCAGCGACAACTCCAGTAAGAAACCAAAACGCAGAAGACGTCAGAAGAAAGGATCTCACGGGAAACAAAACAAAGCGATCAGTGACACTGAAGACGCTCTTTCACAAATAAGTAAAACAACCAAAGAGAGTGAAAGCGATTCGAATGTGAAGTCAAAACACGGGAAGTGTAATGAAAAAGCAACGTCTGGTAAAAAGCACAGCAACGAGAGTGAAAATGACGACAAGGCCAGCAAGCGAAAACGCGGAGGGCGCAGGAAGGGAAGACATACGAAACACCAGAACAACAATAACAACAACAACAACAACAACAACGATGATAACGAACAAGAGATAACTCTATCGTCAGTCCACAAGGCGCTTTGTGAAGAGACTCCTGATACAAACCCAAAGTCAAGGCATCGCCGTAAGAAAAAGGAAAAACCCTCCAATCCTCCTCACGACGATAACGATAAAGACATCACACTATCATCTGTTCATGAATTCTTACACAATGATGGAATAGAAGCAATCGATCCTGTCGTTAACTTTAAAGGAATGAACAAAGGAGACGACGATGATGAACCAGCGCGTAAGAAGAATCAACCACCTCGAAGAAAAAGATACAACAAACCTTCTTCAAGAAACTCATCTGACAGCGAAGAATCAATTCACGAGGCTTTTAAAGGACAAAAGAAAGCTATCTCATCAGAACTACGCAGCCTACCCGAAAACGCCGAACGTCTCAAAGTAGCGGCGATGATTAAAACTCTTTTAGAAACAGCCAAAAGTCTAACAAACATAAAGGACGGTGAGAGAGTCATGTTAGGGACAGTAGGTCATCCGAATGTAGGGAAGAGTAGTTTTATTAATTCACTGAAAGGGGAAAAGGTGGTCTCGACGAGTGCAACTGCTGGTCACACAAAACACTTACAACACATTCCTTTAAATAATGAAATAACTTTATGTGATTGTCCAGGATTAACATTTCCTGTTGTTGGATTACCATTATGCATTCAAGTATTGATGGGTTCATTTCCACTTGCTCAGAATCGAGAACCATACACAGCAATTCATTACCTCGGCGAACGTATTCCGATGGAAAGAGTATATAATCTCAGTCGTCCTCGTTGTGCACTTGAAGACGAAGGCTGGTCAGGTTATTCACTTTGTGAAGCCTTCTCTGAGAAAAGTGGTTTCTACTTAAAACGTGGTAAGGGATTACCTGATACTCATCGTGGAGGTCAGGGATTAATTAAAGAAGCAGTGAATGGTATTCTTATTTTATTCTTTATGCCACCACCTCTAATGAAAGCAAGTGAACCACAACAAGTATTAAGGCTATCACATGAACCGTCATTCGAAGCTCCAACATTGATTGGTTCATCAGAATTAGAATCTGAAAAATCTGAAATGGGTGACGAGGGAATCGGCGGTTCTGATAGCGACGCAGAGACATGTTCTACTGATGACTAATCACATTTTCTGCTTCAAACGATAACTTCTCTCAACTCTGTTATTCAGACAGATGGCTGCTTTTTTGGTCGCCATTTTATATTTATTAATTCCTTTAGTTACCCAAACCTGTTATATTTATGACACCTTCGCGACAACGACGATGTGTTCATTTTGTGTTATCAGTTTAACAAAAGATATGATCCCACCTTGACAACTATCCTAACTAGCCAATCAAAGGGAGAAGTCTTTTTATTTATGTTTTGCTATTGGTTCTTCAAATCAAATTCTTGGCCACATCTGTTTACGAATATCTTCAAAATCATTTGTCTTTGAATTCTAAACTGTCGTCTTAGTGCTAACATTTCCTCCTCAACAGCTTCTTATCTTCATCCACCACTTTAATCTAAAATGGCCGACGCAATTTTCCAGAAGATGTCCGCAGCCCTCAACACCTCAGTTGGTAAGGAGGCCGCCAAGATGGTTAACGAGATCATCACCTACGAGTTCCCAGACACTGGTGTTTCATACGTGATTGACTTGAAGGCATGCAAGGCCTACAAGGGAAAGTGTGAGGACGCTGCCGCTTCATTCAAGATGGACGAGGCTGTTTTCGTTGAATTGGCCGGAGGAAAGGCCGATCCTATGGGTCTGTTCATGGAGGGAAAGATTGAGCTCGACGGAGACACTGACGTCGCAATGAAGTTGGGTAAGGTGATGAAGAAGTTGGGAAGCTCCATCTAATCAAATCTTTTAAGTTGCGCATCACTGAAATAAGGCAATGAGGAATTGAATTATATTTTGAGATTCGAAGTTGAGGACTTCAAGTGCTGGAGTCTGAATCGAGTAGGTACACCACCTCTCGTAGTAAAGAACACTTTCTGATATTATTAAGTCAGTCGCAGTGTCATCTGAGTGACGCAATGAATGTCTTCATCCCTGCAAAATAAAATGTGACGACCTTTTCACATTTGATGAGTCTCTTTGTGTGATCTCCTCCCTTTAACAATCCAATACCAGTAGCTGGTAGACATCACTCTAACCACAAGTGATGTGTTTGTATTGAGTCGATTGGTTTTCGTGTTGGTAGTCAGACTTCTCACTTTCTTCCCTCAACAGCTTCTTATCTTCACTCACCACTTTAATCTAAAATGGCCGACGCAATTTTCCAGAAGATGTCCGCAGCCCTCAACACCTCAGTTGGTAAGGAGGCCGCCAAGATGGTTAACGAGATCATCACCTACGAGTTCCCAGACACTGGTGTTTCATACGTGATTGACTTGAAGGCATGCAAGGCCTACAAGGGAAAGTGTGAGGACGCTGCCGCTTCATTCAAGATGGACGAGGCTGTTTTCGTTGAGTTGGCCGGAGGAAAGGCCGATCCTATGGGTCTGTTCATGGAGGGAAAGATTGAGCTCGACGGAGACACTGACGTCGCAATGAAGTTGGGTAAGGTGATGAAGAAGTTGGGAAGCTCCATCTAATCAAATATTTTAAGTTGCGCATCACTGAAATAAGGCAATGAGGAATTGAATTATATTTTGAGATTCGAAGTTGAGGACTTCAAGTGCTGGAGTCTGAATCGAGTAGGTACACCACCTCTCGTAGTAAAGAGTAAGTCAGAAAGAAGTCAGTCGCAGTGTCATCTGAGTGACGCAATGAATGTCTTCATCCCTGCAAAATAAAATGTGACGACCTTTTCACATTTGATGAGTCTCTTTGTGTGATCTCCTCCCTTTAACAATCCAATACCAGTAGCTGGTAGACATCACTCTAACCACAAGTGATGTGTTTGTATTGAGTCGATTGGTTTTCGTGTTGGTAATCAGACTTCTCACTTTCTCCCCTCAACAGCTTCTTATCAACCCACCACTTTAATCTAAAATGGCCGACGCAATTTTCCAGAAGATGTCCGCAGCCCTCAACACCTCAGTTGGTAAGGAGGCTGCCAAGATGGTTAACGAGATCATCACCTACGAGTTCCCAGACACTGGTGTTTCATACGTGATTGACTTGAAGGCATGCAAGGCCTACAAGGGAAAGTGTGAGGACGCTGCCGCTTCATTCAAGATGGACGAGGCTGTTTTCGTTGAGTTGGCCGGAGGAAAGGCCGATCCTATGGGTCTGTTCATGGAGGGAAAGATTGAGCTCGACGGAGACACTGACGTCGCAATGAAGTTGGGTAAGGTGATGAAGAAGTTGGGAAGCTCCATCTAATCAAATCTTTAAGTTGCGCATCACTGAAATAAGGCAATGAGGAATTGAATTATATTTTGAGATTCGAAGTTGAGGACTTCAAGTGCTGGAGTCTGAATCGAGTAGGTACACCACCTCTCGTAGTAAAGAACACTTTCTGATATTATTAAGTCAGTCGCAGTGTCATCTGAGTGACGCAATGAATGTCTTCATCCCTGCAAAATAAAATGCGACGACCTTTTCACATTTGATGAGTCTCTTTGTGTGATCTCCTCCCTTTAGCAATCCAATACCAGTAGCTGGTAGACATCACTCTAACCACAAGTGATGTGTTTGTATTGAGTCGATTGGTTTCCGTGTTGGTAGTCAGACTACTCACTTTCTCCCCTCAACAGCTTCTTATCTTCACTCACCACTTGAATCTAAAATGGCCGACGCAATTTTCCAGAAGATGTCCGCAGCCCTCAACACCTCAGTTGGTAAGGAGGCCGCCAAGATGGTTAACGAGATCATCACCTACGAATTCCCAGACACTGGTGTTTCATACGTGATTGACTTGAAGGCATGCAAGGCCTACAAGGGAAAGTGTGAGGACGCTGCCGCTTCATTCAAGATGGACGAGGCTGTTTTCGTTGAGTTGGCCGGAGGAAAGGCCGATCCTATGGGTCTGTTCATGGAGGGAAAGATTGAGCTCGACGGAGACACTGACGTCGCAATGAAGTTGGGTAAGGTGATGAAGAAGTTGGGAAGCTCCATCTAATCAAATATTTTAAGTTGCGCATCACTGAAATAAGGCAATGAGGAATTGAATTATATTTTGAGATTCGAAGTTGAGGACTTCAAGTGCTGGAGTCTGAATCGAGTAGGTACACCACCTCTCGTAGTAAAGAACACTTTCTGATATTATTAAGTCAGTCGCAGTGTCATCTGAGTGACGCAATGAATGTCTTCATCCCTGCAAAATAAAATGTGACGACTTTTTCACATTTGATGAGTCTCTTTGTGTGATCTCCTCCCTTTAACAATCCAATACCAGTAGCTGGTAGACATCACTCTAACCACAAGTGATGTGTTTGTATTGAGTCGATTGGTTTTCGTGTTGGTAGTCAGACTTCTCACTTTCTTCCCTCAACAGCTTCTTATCTTCACTCACCACTTTAATCTAAAATGGCCGACGCAATTTTCCAGAAGATGTCCGCAGCCCTCAACACCTCAGTTGGTAAGGAGGCCGCCAAGATGGTTAACGAGATCATCACCTACGAGTTCCCAGACACTGGTGTTTCATACGTGATTGACTTGAAGGCATGCAAGGCCTACAAGGGAAAGTGTGAAGACGCCGCCGCTTCATTCAAGATGGACGAGGCTGTTTTCGTTGAGTTGGCCGGAGGAAAGGCCGATCCTATGGGTCTGTTCATGGAGGGAAAGATTGAGCTCGACGGAGACACTGACGTCGCAATGAAGTTGGGTAAGGTGATGAAGAAGTTGGGAAGCTCCATCTAAATAAAACTTCTGAAGAGGAAATAACAACATTTTGAGTTCCTCGACATCGTTTTCGAGTCGCAGAGAAGTTAACCAGTTTACTGAAAAGGTTATTGAAATCAGTAATATAAACTGGATATGCTATCTAGGTTGCTTTGCCTTAATCGCTGTTGAGTATACATCGTAGCCGACGTGATTTATTATTATTGATATCAGTGTTTGGTATTCAAAGATAGTCATCCCTCTCTCGGTTGTTCTCTTTCACTGTAAATGGAGTAGGTACACCACCTCTCTTTGTACTAATTGAGTAGCTTTCTTATTGAGTGAAGTGAGACTGTTTGTGCATTGTTGCCAGTCAAGATTAAATTATTTCACAACCATCAGTACACGAGGCTATAGTTCTGACATGAGTCGTAGAGATGCACATCATAATTAGAGTGTTTTCTTGTGAGTATTGAAGTGCTTCATTTCAGTTGTTGTATTTCCGACTTGTTTATCTATCATTCCCTCTCTCAGCATTTATCAGCTCACTCACCACTTTAATCTAAAATGGCCGACGCAATTTTCCAGAAGATGTCCGCAGCCCTCAACACCTCAGTTGGTAAGGAGGCCGCCAAGATGGTTAACGAGATCATCACCTACGAGTTCCCAGACACTGGTGTTTCATACGTGATTGACTTGAAGGCATGCAAGGCCTACAAGGGAAAGTGTGAGGACGCTGCCGCTTCATTCAAGATGGACGAGGCTGTTTTCGTTGAGTTGGCCGGAGGAAAGGCCGATCCTATGGGTCTGTTCATGGAGGGAAAGATTGAGCTCGACGGAGACACTGACGTCGCAATGAAGTTGGGTAAGGTGATGAAGAAGTTGGGAAGCTCCATCTAAGAATCTCCTCGTGTTACTCGTAACGGCCAGATGGGTTCCATGCAAAAGATCCATCGCTGTTTTTATTGATTTCCTCTCTTCGTTGTGTTTTTGTTTTTCTTTTAGCGTTTAGCATTTTTTCGTTTCATTTTATTTGGTTGTTTTCATCACGCTCTCCACACCCGGGCACGTGTTGGTATTAGGATGTGAATGTTTTGATTTCCTTTACATAACTTTTTAACAAACAGATCGAAGTTATGAATGACCAGTTGTTGTCGAGTATTTGGAAATGTTGCTTTAGAATGCTACTAAATTTAATTTAACAGTTTAATCAATATCTAAAGAAATGTCTGGAAAGCTGATAAAGATCTGCGGGCTGAAGACCCGCAACCAGGTCATCTCCTGCGTCAGAGAGGGAGTTGACTTTATGGGAATTGTATTCGCTGAGAAGAGTCATAGATACATGGGTAACAACTTGAAGGAGGTATCTAGTATGGTTGAGGTAGCAAGGACTAAAGCAAATAATACTTCGAAGTGCGAGATTTTTAAAACCCTTCCTGCAGTTGTTGGAGTTTTTCAGCGCAAGGGAGAAATGGCGATTGTCGACGACGCTTCAAACATTTGCAATGTTATGAAAGAAACAAACATGCACGGAGTCCAACTCTACGGCTACAACACCGAGGAATTCAACGTCGTACAGAAGTCTTTGGCGGAGGCTGCTTCAGATGCTTTTATTATTTTTACGATTTCGATTGAGGGAAAGGTCTCAGCAGAAGAATTCGCAAGTTCCCTCCCAAAGGAAAATGGAAGCTCCCTAAGAGGTATTTGTATCGATCACAAGGATAGTAAGAACTCTGATCTCTTGGGTGGTTCTGGAAAGCCATTTGACTGGTCAACAATTCCAAACTTGGATTCGATTGTTAACAGAAACCTGATGGTGTTCCTTGCTGGTGGTATTACCGACAGTAATGTTGAATCAGCTATCAGTATTCCAAACATCAGTTGCATTGATCTATCATCAAGTGTTGAAGTCAATAAAATTAAGAACGGTGATCGCATCCGTAAGATGACACGCGCTGTCAAGAAGCGCATTCCAGCCTACTTCGGGAAATTCGGTGGACAGTTTTTACCTGAAATTCTGATGCCGAACCTAATCGAATTAGAGAAGAAGTACATCGAATTACAGGCAGATGAAGCTTTCTTAGCCACTGTTGATAAGTGGAACAAGGAGTACTCTGGAAGACCAACATTCTTGTACGATGCTGAAAGGCTGACTGCGTTCATCAGAAACGAGCTTGACAAGGATGGAAAATCCAACTTGGGAGCAAAGATTTGGTTAAAGAGAGAAGATTTACTTCACGGAGGTGCTCATAAAATTAACAACGGAATCGGACAGGCTCTCGTAGCCAAGGAACTCGGGAAGAAACGAATCATCGCTGAGACAGGAGCTGGTCAGCACGGTGTTGCTACAGCTACCGTGTGTGCACTTTTCGGAATGGATGGAACTGTTTACATGGGAGAGAAGGATACTCAAAGACAGAGACTCAACGTTCTTAGAATGGAATCAATGGGTACTAAAGTAGTTCCAGCTACTTCAGGTGGTCGTACACTTAATGCCGCTGTTAATGAAGCTCTTAGAGACTGGGCAGCTAATTCTGATTCCCATTATCTGATTGGAAGTGTTGTTGGTCCGCATCCATTCCCAACACTTGTAAGAGACTTCCAAAGTGTTATCTCACGAGAGGCTAGAGAACAATTCATGGCTGGTCACGATGGTGCTCTTCCTAATGCTGTTGTTGCATGTGTCGGAGGAGGTAGTAATTGCATCGGTGCATTTGATGCCTTCGTATGTGATGACGGAGTTGATTTAATTGGTGTTGAAGCTGGAGGTGACGCAAAAGAACTCCACTCCGCAACTCTCACTCACGGCACTACCGGATGGCTTCACGGAGCCCGCACCAAACTTCTTCAAACTGAAGAAGGTCAGGTGTCGGACACTCACTCGATCTCTGCTGGTCTCGACTACCCTGCAGTTGGACCAGAGCACTCCTTCCTTCAGGATACTGGCCGCGCTAGATACATCGCATGTAGTGATGATGATGCTCTTAATGGATTCAAGTTACTCACAAGGACTGAAGGAGTATGTTATTTATTACTTGTTTATGGTTTTATGTTTCTTTACAGTAACTAACTTGTCATCATTCAGAGTATTCCAGTGAAACATAAAAATTAAAACAAAAACAGATCTTACCGGCTCTCGAATCATCGCATGCAGTGTGGAAGGGAATTGAGACTGCGAGAAGTCTTCCACGTGATCAGCACGTTGTGATTTGTGTTTCCGGAAGAGGTGACAAAGACATGGAGACGATTGCTCGTTCACTTGGCTTCGAATTGTAAGTCACTCTGTCTTTGATATTGACATCTGCCAGCGACAAATATATTTGCTCTGCGCACCAAGAGTCCTGAAGCAGGTTTTGAGGGTTTTTAATTTCCCTATTCCTGACGTTTTCCCTTTTCTTTTTATTTTTTCAGTTTCATTCGGCACAATAGCCGAGCTCTGCAGTGAAAAACTGTCTCTAAAAGTGCACCTCTCGCACGTGTCAGTTAGCAGTTCAATGCGTGTAATCTTTAATTGTGTTTAGTTTAGTTGTGTTCTGCCATATTAAGGAAGATCCATAAACTGCACTTAAAAAGGGACTTCAGTCATGTTAGTTTCTCGTCATCTGTTGCGGGTCTTGACTGTTTGTTGTTCTCCAAATGAAAGGACTCGTTTTGTTAGCAAGTCTGTTCTTCATTCGATGAGTTGTTTGAAGTTAAAGTTGTTGCTTTGTGAGTTTAGTTGTTTGTGTCTGCTGGTACGTTCACAACATCCGACTGGCGGAATGTTTGGCACTAATCGAAGTTGCACCCTTCTCTTGGGTCCAAACTTCAATTTTGGAGCTGTGTTTCGTTTTTACTGTTTTTTTTATTTTTGAATTATTCTTCTGTTCCGCGTTCTCCCCTTCCAAATCCATTGATTCTTGCTGTGTGTTGGTTATCCTGTGGCGCTGGCTTTTGGTTGCACGGGCTCTCTGCTGAAGGCAACAATATTTTTTGTTCAGACGACTTTGCTCATTATTGAGGCTCTGAAGAGATCTTATCATCCTTCAGATGTAGTTGGAAGTTGGTTTCAAGGAAATGGCAGTTCGTCTGCCACTCTCGTTCGTAATGAAATTTGATCATTGATTCACTGTTGTATCAGATATTTGATAACCACATCCATAGTGCCTGCTGCCGAGGGAACCATTTATTGTTGTCAGTGTGATGCAGCATTGGGTTGTTTATTTTGTTTAATTCACAACTAATATTTATTATCCTCTCAAGGCACAACACATATTAACGAAGAAGAAGGTAATCATTAATAAGGTCGAAGGAGATAATAATAATAATTGTCATTCAGTTAAACAAATTCAAATGGCGTTGTCAAGCAGAGACTGTTTGTCACTGCAGGCATTCGCTGAACACAGTGAGGTGTGTGATGATTTAATATCTTTGGTAGCAAGGGCGCGGTTTCAATTTGCAGGCCGAGCAAGATCAGTTAAAATGAATCTTGACGGCAATGCGAAGATTGAAGAAATGTCAGCTCTTCCTTCATCGTGTGACGCATCGAAAGTAATGACACTTTGTTCTGATAGGACGATGAGAGTTTGTTGTTTAGATAGCCAACAAGTAATTCATCAAAAGAAAGATGCTTTCGAACAAGAACCAAAGTCAAAAGTAACACTAAATGTGATTCCAATGAAGATGATAATGACCAGCGGGAAAAGTATCAGTCTCTGGTCACCTTCTTGCTGGACGTGTACGAATGTAGGAACTCACGAATCACAAATAACAACATCATCACCTGTTTTTAACGGAACTCATCTTGCTGTTGGTGGAGGATCAGGTTCAGGTTTAGGGATTTGGGACATTGAAAACGGTAAATGCACCTCAAAAGTACTCGAAGGTTCTGAAGTGACTCACGTAACTAAATTAGATCAAAACACCCTAGCCCTTGGATTACACAGATGTAGACCAATCGTATTCGATTTAAGAACTAATGAAACATCTTCCATCATTGACAGCGGATCCTTTGGAGTCTCAAATATTCAATCGATTACTCCAACACGAATAGCTGTAACAGATGGACAGTACAATGGTTGTAGTGTTTATGAATTAAAAGGTAACGGTCTCTATAGTAAGTCACAAATGTTAACTCACGATGATGGTCGCCCACAATATATTAAGGCAGTTGATAATCAAAGTAAACTATTAGCTTCTACAACTGTTAGTCCGTCAGCTTTATATATTTGGTCTCTTAGTAAGAATTGGATGGGTTGGATGGATCGCGCTATTGGAAGAGAAGAGATCCATCCACTTAACAGATTCCCATTATCGTCTCAAGCAACAGCGATGACAGTTCTCAATGATACTCGTTTAGCTGTGGCATTAGAACCGACACGATACCGTGGAAGTGTTATTTCTGTCTTTGTATAGACAAAGACGTCACTCCAGCAACTGCTGGTTGGCTAAAGTAACTAATTCTCAGCGAATAAACGAAACAAACACATTGCTTGAGAATGCCGATGGTCATGCTGACCAGGCTCCGTGGCGGTGGAAGTCAAAACGGAACACTTCGCTTGTGATTGTTTCTTATTCTGTTTTTTATGGTTCTTCCTCCCCTAGCCTTTTGCAAGAAAAGTATTATTTTCATTTTATTTTTGCAAAAAAAAAAAAAAAAAAAAAAAAAGCCAATTGTCGTGAGGCTTGAGGGACTATCTCAAACTACCTACTCGGATTACTTAGCAATGCCACTAACTTGGTACAGAAATATACTTTTAGCACAGCAAACTTATGAAAATAGAGAGATGATGTTTTCAACACATTCATGTTGTAAGAATGGTTGGAATACCTTTTTGCTCACTTTTTTTGAGCTGAAATTTTTCCATCCGAAAGTCGATTTGAAAAAAATGCTTCTTGTCCTTATCGTAGTCTACGTATTGAGAAGGCTGCTTAATGTTGTTGTTTCATGGTCTCACCTTTATAGAAACAGATTCCTTGTTCTGTTTCTTTCAAAAGTGTTTTAAAACTCGGTGATTGGGGGGGAGCAAAATCCTAACTTAGAATGTCTTCACCCGACTGGGGGTATTTAGTTTTTGTTTGGTTTGCTAAAAATGACTTTAAAAAAAAAAAAAAAAAAAAAAAAAAAAAGTTGTTTGGAATGTAAGAAATAATTCATTTTTCATAAAATCAGGTTCACAATAATAATGATGCTGACACTACTGACAACAACGTTGGTGATGTCGTTGAGTAGGAAGTCTCCGAATATTTTATACTTAGTAATTGACGATATGCGTCCACAGTTGGGTTGCTACGATCAAACTTTCATGAAAACCCCCAACTTGGATCAACTTGCATCAGAAGGAATACAATTTATGAAAACATACACCCAGTTCTCATATTGTGCTCCTTCAAGGAACTCATTCATGTCAGGTAGAAGACCAGACAGAACGAGGGCTTTAAACTTTTTAACGACATTCAGACAAGCTCCCGGAGGTGAGAGCTGGATTACTATGCCTCAGTATTTCAAGAATAAAGGATACTTCACAAGTAGTGCGGGGAAGGTATTCCACGATGGAATGGATGACCCGATTTCTTGGTCGTATCCGTCAAACCAAACAAAATGGTTTTACTGTTCTGATGGAGACTTTATTGATTTGAATAGTAACTATTGCGGTATTACTGAAAACAGTACTAATAAACTTACCGATGAAGACTTGGCTCTTCACGAAGGATTATTTCGACTTAGAATGGCGATAAATAGTTCGGTTGAAACGAACACTCCGTTTTGGGTTTCTATTGGTCTGCACAGACCACATGTTCCATATCGAGTACCGAAAGGATTTTGGGGATCAGAACTGTATCCCTACCACACAGTAAACCCTCCTGTAAATACTGCACCACCAGTCAATGTTCCATTCGTCTCTAACAGTTGGATGAATGGAGACATATTAGATCCCGATAAGGGATGCGGTTCCTGTATTGTTCCAACAAACAGAAGTACTACTTACCGATCTTGGTACTACGCTAGCGTCACTTACAGTGATCACATTATGGGTCAAGCTTTATCAATGTTGAACAAAAGTTCTGTCGCAAACAATACGATTGTTGTATTTCATAGCGACCATGGATATCATCTTGGTGAGCAGAATGAATGGTCAAAGAAGGTTGACACAGAACTGGGAACACACGTACCGTTGATAATAAAAGTACCATGGAAGCGAACTGGGAAGTCATTTGTGTTGGCGGAGTTGATTGATTTATATAAAACGTTGGTTGAGTTGTGTGGATTTGAAGAAGTTCAAAACTCAGTTCAGGGTACGTCACTAGCTCCTGTCTTCGATGATCCTTCGGCTCTGAGTGAAAAGAGAGCTTACAGTCAGATCGCAAGATGTGATTGTAATATCACGAAGTCTGGTTGGAAAATGTGCAACGCTAATGCCTGCGTCACTACTCCACAAACAAACATGTCTTTCA
This sequence comes from Flectonema sp. DT1601, assembly GCA_964019425.1. Lineage (NCBI taxonomy): Eukaryota > Euglenozoa > Diplonemea > Diplonemida > Diplonemidae > Flectonema > Flectonema sp. DT1601. Next base: position 86,704 of record OZ025802.1, on the reverse strand, counting down.
TGGGATACACAATGCGTACTTCTAATTATCGATACACTGCTTGGTTTTCTTGGAATACTACAACACTTAGACCAAATCTATCTGAGATCGGAGGGGAGGAACTATATAATCTAACGACTGATGTTGGAACTAATTTTGATCTTCCTGCGTATCAAAGAAGTGTTGCTGGTGACTCCTCTTACAATCAGATTCTCATTGAGAGTCGAAATTATCTCACAGAAGTAGTTGAGGGATGGAACACTTAAACACTGTTGTCGTTTACACTTTCTTATTTTGTTTTGTTCTTGCTATTTCTACACCTTTTACCTCGTACGCAGAAGAAGTAATATTTCTGTACCCGTTCTCTTGACCTCATTTTCTCTCAGCATTTATCAGCTCACTCACCACTTTAATCTAAAATGGCCGACGCAATCTTCCAGAAGATGTCCGCAGCCCTCAACACCTCAGTTGGTAAGGAGGCCGCCAAGATGGTTAACGAGATCATCACCTACGAGTTCCCAGACACTGGTGTTTCATACGTGATTGACTTGAAGGCATGCAAGGCCTACAAGGGAAAGTGTGAGGATGCTGCCGCTTCATTCAAGATGGACGAGGCTGTTTTCGTTGAGTTAGCCGGAGGAAAGGCCGATCCTATGGGTCTGTTCATGGAGGGAAAGATTGAGCTCGACGGAGACACTGACGTCGCAATGAAGTTGGGTAAGGTGATGAAGAAGTTAGGAAGCTCCATCTAAATAAAACTTTAAGTTGCGCATCACTGAAATAAGGCAATGAGGAATTGAATTATATTTTGAGATTCGAAGTTGAGGACTTCAAGTGCTGGAGTCTGAATCGAGTAGGTACACCACCTCTCGTAGTAAAGAACACTTTCTGATATTATTAAGTCAGTCGCAGTGTCATCTGAGTGACGCAATGAATGTCTTCATCCCTGCAAAATAAAATGCGACGACCTTTTCACATTTGATGAGTCTCTTTGTGTGATCTCCTCCCTTTAGCAATCCAATACCAGTAGCTGGTAGACATCACTCTAACCACAAGTGATGTGTTTGTATTGAGTCGATTGGTTTCCGTGTTGGTAGTCAGACTTATCTTTCTTCCCTCAAAAGCTTCTTATCTTCATCCACCACTTTAGTCTAAAATGGCCGACGCAATCTTCCAGAAGATGTCCGCAGCCCTCAACACCTCAGTTGGTAAGGAGGCCGCCAAGATGGTTAACGAGATCATCACCTACGAATTCCCAGACACTGGTGTTTCATACGTGATTGACTTGAAGGCATGCAAGGCCTACAAGGGAAAGTGTGAGGACGCCGCCGCTTCATTCAAGATGGACGAGGCTGTTTTCGTTGAGTTGGCCGGAGGAAAGGCCGATCCTATGGGTCTGTTCATGGAGGGAAAGATTGAGCTCGACGGAGACACTGACGTCGCAATGAAGTTGGGTAAGGTGATGAAGAAGTTGGGAAGCTCCATCTAATCAAATCTTTTAAGTTGCGCATCACTGAAATAAGGCAATGAGGAATTGAATTATATTTTGAGATTCGAAGTTGAGGACTTCAAGTGCTGGAGTCTGAATCGAGTAGGTACACCACCTCTCGTAGTAAAGAACACTTTCTGATATTATTAAGTCGGTCGCAGTGTCATCTGAGTGACGCAATGAATGTCTTCATCCCTGCAAAATAAAATGTGACGGCCTTTTCACATTTGATGAGTCTCTTTGTGTGATCCCCTCCCTTTAACAATCCAATACCAGTAGCTGGTAGACATCACTCTAACCACAAGTGATGTGTTTGTATTGAGTCGATTGGTTTCCGTGTTGGTAGTCAGACTTCTCACTTTCTCCCCTCAACAGCTTCTTATCAACTCACCCACCACTTTAATCTAAAATGGCCGACGCATTTTTCCAGAAGATGTCCTCAGCCCTCAACACCTCAGTTGGTAAGGAGGCCGCCAAGATGGTTAACGAGATCATCACCTGCGAAATCCCAGACACTGGTGTTTCATACGTGTTTGACTTGAAGGCATGCAAGGCCTACAAGGGAAAGTGTGAAGACGCCGCCGCTTCATTAAAGATGGACGAGGCTGTTTTCATTAATTTGGCCGGAGGAATGGTCGATCCTATGGCTCTGTTCATGGAGGGAAAGATTGAGCTCGACGGAGACTCTGACGTCGCAATGAAGTTCCTGTCTTCGATAATCCAGCTCTGAGTGAAAAGAGAGCTTACAGTTAGATCGCAAGATGTGATTGTAATATCACGAAGTCTGGTTGGAAAATGTGCAACGCTAATGCCTGCGTCACTACTCCACAAACAAACATGTCTTTTATGGGATACACAATGCGTACTTCTAATTATCGATACACTGCTTGGTTTTCTTGGAATACTACAACACTTAGACCAAATCTATCTGAGATCGGAGGGGAGGAACTATATAATCTAACGACTGATGTTGGAACTAATTTTGATCTTCCTGCGTATCAAAGAAGTGTTGCTGGTGACTCCTCTTACAATCAGATTCTCATTGAGAGTCGAAATTATCTCACAGAAGTAGTTGAGGGATGGAACACTTAAACACTGTTGTCGTTTAAACTTTCTTATTTTGTTTTGTTCTTGCTATTTACACCTTTTACCTCGTACGCAGAAGAAGTAATATTTCTGTACCCGTTCTCTTGACCTCATTTTCTCTCAGCATTTATCAGCTCACTCACCACTTTAATCTAAAATGGCCGACGCAATTTTCCAGAAGATGTCCGCAGCCCTCAACACCTCAGTTGGTAAGGAGGCCGCCAAGATGGTTAACGAGATCATCACCTACGAGTTCCCAGACACTGGTGTTTCATACGTGATTGACTTGAAGGCATGCAAGGCCTACAAGGGAAAGTGTGAGGACGCCGCCGCTTCATTCAAGATGGACGAGGCTGTTTTCGTTGAGTTGGCCGGAGGAAAGGCCGATCCTATGGGTCTGTTCATGGAGGGAAAGATTGAGCTCGACGGAGACACTGACGTCGCAATGAAGTTGGGTAAGGTGATGAAGAAGTTGGGAAGCTCCATCTAATAAATCTTTTAAGTTGCGCATCACTGAAATAAGGCAATGAGGAATTGAATTATATTTTGAGATTCGAAGTTGAGGACTTCAAGTGCTGGAGTCTGAATCGAGTAGGTACACCACCTCTCGTAGTAAAGAACACTTTCTGATATTATTAAGTCAGTCGCAGTGTCATCTGAGTGACGCAATGAATGTCTTCATCCCTGCAAAATACAATGTGACGACCTTTTCACATTTGATGAGTCTCTTTGTGTGATCTCCTCCCTTTAACAATCCAATACCAGTAGCTGGTAGACATCACTCTAACCACAAGTGATGTGTTTGTATTGAGTCGATTGGTTTTGGTGTTGGTAGTCAGGCTTCTCACTTTCTCCCCTCAACAGCTTCTTATCTTCACCCACCACTTTAATCTAAAATGGCCGACGCAATTTTCCAGAAGATGTCCGCAGCCCTCAACACCTCAGTTGGTAAGGAGGCCGCCAAGATGGTTAACGAGATCATCACCTACGAGTTCCCAGACACTGGTGTTTCATACGTGATTGACTTGAAGGCATGCAAGGCCTACAAGGGAAAGTGTGAGGACGCTGCCGCTTCATTCAAGATGGACGAAGCTGTTTTCGTTGAGTTGGCCGGCGGAAAGGCCGATCCTATGGGTCTGTTCATGGAGGGAAAGATTGAGCTTGACGGAGACACTGACGTCGCAATGAAGTTGGGTAAGGTGATGAAGAAGTTGGGAAGCTCCATCTAATAAATCTTTTAAGTTGCGCATCACTGAAATAAGGCAATGAGGAATTGAATTATATTTTGAGATTATCAGTACTTGATGACCTCTCAAAGTATCTGTTGTGGTACGTCACCCAAATAACTTGAGGATATCGTCACCTTCGATTTGATTATAAGAAAGCAGCTAATCGACAGTAAGGAAATCATTGAAGTATTTCCCCTCACGTTCACTTTTATCTAGAGAGTAGGTACACCACCTCTCTCTGTGTTCTTTTGTTTTTGTTGAACTCTACTTATGATTGTGATATTCTTTGTGATCCATTATTTCAAAACAGATCAAATAGCGCTATGAGTTTGTTTGCATTAATAGTTATAGTTGTAGGTTATTGTGAAACTTATTGTCACTCTCAACAGCTTCTTATCTTCATCCACCACTTTAATCTAAAATGGCCGACGCAATTTTCCAGAAGATGTCCGCAGCCCTCAACACCTCAGTTGGTAAGGAGGCCGCCAAGATGGTTAACGAGATCATCACCTACGAGTTCCCAGACACTGGTGTTTCATACGTGATTGACTTGAAGGCATGCAAGGCCTACAAGGGAAAGTGTGAGGACGCCGCCGCTTCATTCAAGATGGACGAAGCTGTTTTCGTTGAGTTGGCCGGAGGAAAGGCCGATCCTATGGGTCTGTTCATGGAGGGAAAGATTGAGCTCGACGGAGACACTGACGTCGCAATGAAGTTGGGTAAGGTGATGAAGAAGTTGGGAAGCTCCATCTAAATGAGGAACAGTTATCAGGTCGAAGTGGAATGCGATTGATTTCAGAAATTATTTATATTCGGATTCTGTGATGTGTTTTGATAATGTAGTAGTTGCTATACTTTTATAAACAACAGCTGTCGTAGTCCTAAACTCTTAGGGTGCTTCTTTTATGTTTTTGAGTAGGTACACCACCTCTCATAATTGAGATGCTTACTACTGCTGATGAAGTATTAAAAATGTAGCGACCTTTTCAGTCTTGTCGAGTCTCTTTGTGTGATCTCCTCCCTTTAGCAATCCAATACCAGTAGCTGGTAGACATCACTCTAACCACAAGTGATGTGTTTGTATTGAGTCGATTGGTTTCCGTGTTGGTAATCAGACTTCTCACTTTCTCCCCTCAACAGCTTTTTATCTTCACTCACCACTTTAATCTAAAATGGCCGACGCAATTTTCCAGAAGATGTCCGCAGCCCTCAACACCTCAGTTGGTAAGGAGGCCGCCAAGATGGTTAACGAGATCATCACCTACGAGTTCCCAGACACTGGTGTTTCATACGTGATTGACTTGAAGGCATGCAAGGCCTACAAGGGAAAGTGTGAGGACGCTGCCGCTTCATTCAAGATGGACGAAGCTGTTTTCGTTGAGTTAGCCGGAGGAAAGGCCGATCCTATGGGTCTGTTCATGGAGGGAAAGATTGAGCTTGACGGAGACACTGACGTCGCAATGAAGTTGGGTAAGGTGATGAAGAAGTTGGGAAGCTCCATCTAATAAATCTTTTAAGTTGCGCATCACTGAAATAAGGCAATGAGGAATTGAATTATATTTTGAGATTCGAAGTTGAGGACTTCAAGTGCTGGAGTCTGAATCGAGTAGGTACACCACCTCTCGTAGTAAAGAACACTTTCTGATATTATTAAGTCAGTCGCAGTGTCATTTGAGTGACGCAATGAATGTCTTCATCCCTGCAAAATAAAATGTGACGACCTTTTCACATTTGATGAGTCTCTTTGTGTGACCTCCTCCCTTTAGCAATCCAATACCAGTAGCTGGTAGACATCACTCTAACCACAAGTGATGTGTTTGTATTGAGTCGATTGGTTTCCGTGTTGGTAGTCAGACTTCTCACTTTCTCACCTCAACAGCTTCTTATCTTCATCCACCACTTTAATCTAAAATGGCCGACGCAATCTTCCAGAAGATGTCCGCAGCCCTCAACACCTCAGTTGGTAAGGAGGCCGCCAAGATGGTTAACGAGATCATCACCTACGAGTTCCCAGACACTGGTGTTTCATACGTGATTGACTTGAAGGCATGCAAGGCCTACAAGGGAAAGTGTGAGGACGCTGCCGCTTCATTCAAGATGGACGAAGCTGTTTTCGTTGAGTTAGCCGGAGGAAAGGCCGATCCTATGGGTCTGTTCATGGAGGGAAAGATTGAGCTTGACGGAGACACTGACGTCGCAATGAAGTTGGGTAAGGTGATGAAGAAGTTGGGAAGCTCAATGTAAATGGTCGACAATGGTGAATATTTTTTAGTTTGAAAGATTATTTGGTGTGAAATACCATAACTACACCTATCTGATTACTGAAGAAGGAAACCAGTTCTGAAATTTCAATTTTAGATAAGCTGAGTAGGTGTCTTTTGTGGTTTGGAAATCGGTTTTTTTATTGTGAAAAGTAAAGTCAAAACTTTTTATTCTCGTTATTCTCTGTGTGCGTGAACAACTATTGTTAAAAGTGTCGTTCTTATATTATTTGAGCTGCTTTTATTGTTCTTGGAGTAGGCACACCACCTCTCAAGAGTTTTAGTTGATGGAATTGAACAGCTTCCTTGAGATGTATTTTATTTACTTTCTTCAGAATGTACGAATGAAGATAGACTGGAGAATTCTTGACGTGGTTATCGGAGTGCTTCATTTCAGTTGTTGTATTTCCGACTTGTTTATCTATCATTCCCTCTCTCAGCATTTATCAGCTCACTCACCACTTTAATCTAAAATGGCCGACGCAATCTTCCAGAAGATGTCCGCAGCCCTCAACACCTCAGTTGGTAAGGAGGCCGCCAAGATGGTTAACGAGATCATCACCTACGAGTTCCCAGACACTGGTGTTTCATACGTGATTGACTTGAAGGCATGCAAGGCCTACAAGGGAAAGTGTGAGGACGCCGCCGCTTCATTCAAGATGGACGAGGCTGTTTTCGTTGAGTTGGCCGGAGGAAAGGCCGATCCTATGGGTCTGTTCATGGAGGGAAAGATTGAGCTTGACGGAGACACTGACGTCGCAATGAAGTTGGGTAAGGTGATGAAGAAGTTGGGAAGCTCCATCTAAGTTAAGTATTTATTAAAAGGTCTTTACGTTTGAAGAATGGCTGCCTGAACTGTGTCGTTTATCAAATGCCGATAATCAAAACAAGAAAAAAGGAAAGCCTGACTTCTTCTAACGAGAACAACAACTGAAAGACCTGAACTCCCCAATCCCGCCCCGTTATTATCTCCCTTTGGTTTATCTTTCCCGCATCACCATGTGCGGGAAGAGCGTCAGTAGTTTTGATAACCAAGAGAAGAAGGCTTCAATTCATTATTAATTCTATTCGCAGATATAAAAATGAATGAGACGACAGGAAGTGATCTCTATTTGAATAGTTAATTAGTTTGATATAATAATAATAAACAACAGAACCCAATATGTGCTACCAATCCACATGCCGCAAGGAGTAAGACGAGGGAGACTCGCAAAGAAGGGTCGCGGAGCAGCGTATTCGACAGCAAGAAAAGTACTGGACGATGTCAAGAGTAGCACCAACAATAACGACAAGGAGGATTACTGTGTTAGGTGTAGTTGTAACTTATCGCCATCTAGTTTATTGAGATGGTTTAAAAATAAGCGAAGCAACATGGAAGCATCTTGGATGAGAGAAGCATATCTGTCGGTAGATTTAAGCAGTATTCACAACCCAGTAACAGAGCCGTCAGTGAGAGCAGAAAGTGATAGCGAAGATAATAATAATGATGTTGGTATGATTAGTACTTGTGTTGTCAGACCAACAGTAATCGTTGCGAGTGATGAAGGACTTCAATCGACACGAGAAATACTAACCAGAGTTGCTATAGAACAAGTTGATCACTTGTGGAATACGAGACCCTGGAAGGAAGCGATGGCATTCGATGAACTGATTGTTGAGTTGTTGTCTCGTCGTGAAGTAGTTTGTCAGACACTCTGCACGTGGTCTCGTTTCCTCTTTACTTCAGAATCATCTCTCCACTGTCTACCACAAGATATTCGTCGTGTTATCGCTACTTTTGTTGGTATCTTCTCTCTCCACAATGAAAGAAAGCAAATTCACCGAAAACTGATTTCTCTGACGTCCCCGATGACTGCGTGCGCGAGATTACATTTTTATGAGGCCTCGTAGTCGAACAGAGCCAAGTAAAGCAGAAATTTTATTTACACCAACATTCACTAGTTGACTACCAACAGTTGGACGGATTCTATCAGAGAGTTCCCTCGGCCTTTACAGACCGAGGGAACTCTCTTCTAATTTCATTTTTTGAGTTGCAGCCTGCTTGCGGTTTTTATAAAATAATTTAAAGTAAATGATGTGATGAATATTGTTACTTCAATTCAGGTAAAGTATTGTCAGATTATAATAAAATGGCGACGTTGAATTGCGAAAAGTTCGACAACACGAAGATTGCCACTGCTTGCAGAGAAGCTAAAGAGCTACTCGCTGAACATTATTACAAAACTTGGGATGACGCTAGAACTGAAATGATTCAAGATGAAAACACAGGTGCTATGGTACAACAATGTAAACTGTGGAGACTCTACCACCCAACCGCATCTGTTTTATGGAATGGTCAAGCAATGGATAGAGATGGTGTGAATAATTTAGTAAATAATATGTATGTTAATTAGTTTTATTTTTATTACCACCACCACGTGTAAAAAGTAAATAAAAACTAAAAAACAGGCCTCCATCCAGACACACAATTAAGACACTAGACGTCCAACCAGCTGGTGGTGACGGTAACAACTTTCTGGTATCGGTTCACGGAATCTGTCGTTATCAAGATGTGCTGTTTCGAAAATTCCATCAGCAATTTGTAATTTGGAAAGATGTCTCAAATCCCGTATGTGAACTTTACCATTCATTCAAACTTTACTTACGCAATAAAAGATGAAAATTAAATTCAAAACAGGACCAAGCACGTCACTGGATCACATACGATTGCCTTCGGTGGTTGAGCGAAGTCGGAGCTGAGGCAGAATAAGATTCTGGTGATGTGGCCGTTGCAGAAACGACTTAAATGCTACCTAAGTAGTGGTACGGTTGTGGTGTATTCGCTGATTAATTTTGTAAAAAAAAAATCTTTTCTCCGACTACCCTCTGCACAGCATCCGTAAAGCGATGCAAGGCAGGAATTGTTCTGATCCAAATCGACCTGTTGTTACTATTCGAAGTAGATGCTGACTGTGGATGTGTGTTGTACGTTGAGAGTATAATTATAATTATCACCGAGTCAATAATTAAATAAATCTTACTTAACTCAGCTCAGTAGATTTATCGATGTTGCTGTTCCCTTTTAGCTGTCGTCTAATTGTAAGCAGTGGGTGAAGTGTTTTTCACAAAAGTAAATTTATTATTATTATTATTATTTTTTTTTTTTGTTACAAAAAAGAAGTGTTTCTTAACCAAAACACTACCACTAACTCCACGACAGCGGCTACTCTGCCGCACTGACTACATCAGATAATAGATTTCAAACAGCTGTGAGTTTTTTGCTTTATATATTTATTCAAAAACAGTACTATTCTCCACATCATGTAAAAGAGAGTATCCCGTTTTGTCTTTTTTTTCTATTAAAAAAAATTATTTTTATCAATTGACAGGAAATATAAAATGCTCCCTCCCGGGGGTAACGTTCACAGAGATGTTCAAAGGTTTGCTTCGATCATAAATGATATTAATTTATTAGTAAGTGATAATAATGATGCCATGGAAACAATGTCTCATCGTCAGGGGAGGATGAATGAAATACTTGTTGAAGTGTTGAATCAAATGGTTGGTGATGATGTTGGAAAAAAAATAACTCCACCAATACCACACAAGAGAAGACAGCCAAGTGAGAAAGATCTACGCAGACTCGTTCACACTGGTGGTGAAGGTGTTATTAAAAGAAGAAATTCAAAACAAAGGTTTCAATCACCTTCGAGTGCTGCTCGTCATCATTCATCTTTGATTGCAGCTGATCACTTTATGAACTCAATCACAGGAATCTGTGAAGAAGTTGATCAGTCGTTTGATTGCATTACTTCGATTCAAAGGACTCAAAATGTCATTAGCAACAAGCTGCATGTTCTCAATAGGTCTTCTGTCGTATTAAATAAGCTCACTGAACAGATACCATAAACCTCCTTCTTTACTACTACTACTCGACCCATCTCAGTCGAAATTATTATTTACGTAGATTAGATAAATTGATATATTTTTGTTTGTATTTTCTTTGTCTTCAAAAGGCTGCTCTCCATCGGACTTAAGTAATCCGATCAGCGTGAGGAGTGTTTTTCGTGTCAAAAAACCTTTTTTAAAAATATTGTAATTAAAGTAGTCGTTGAGATCAGATTGTTTAGAATTAAATAATTAATTTCTAATTCTTTTCTTTCAGTAGAACTGACTGTAGTAGTTCAAATATCATTTAATTGAGAGTGGTGTCCCAGTCTCTCTAAGCAACTGTTAGTTCTTACCGCAGACTAGAATATGGATGGACGTCATCTCTGTAGCAGTCCTGACGCTTTGAGTATTTCTACACTTTCTGAAATATTGAGCGTTTTATCCGACTAGTGGATTTTCGTTTTTTTTTAATGTGTTTAACTGCTAATTATTGCTTTCACTTTTTTACAGTCTTGACCTCAATATGTGTCTCGCAGTAGAAGAAAGCGGTAATGGATATTCATACAAACCTGTCTCTAGGGAATTAGTTTTAGAGATTGCGAAGGAAATAAGTGAAAATTCAAACACCCTTGAAGTTGGTGGAATTAGTATGTTTCCGGAACTATTCAGTTGCAGATCTGGAAGTGTTGCGAGGCTGACTGACAAGATTGATATTGGAATGCAGTCTGGGATTATTGAAAAGGTTCACCAGGTAATCCTCACCCTCGATAATTGTAAACTCGCTCCAAAGTTATTACAAAAGATTGACATCAGCGGAGCGAAACAATTTATTTGTCCGATTGAAGATTCCTACGAAGAAGTTCTTCCGTTAATCTTATCGACGACAGTTGATGTTCTCGAATATTGTGATAAAGAAGATAAAAGGGTATTCATTCATTGTGTTGCTGGTGTAAATAGAACTGCTCTTGCTGCAATAGCTGTTCTTATGATTTGGTATGGGATGCCACTTTCTGCTGCGTATTCGAATGTAGCAAAAGCAAGAGGTCCCATATTGTATAATAAAAACTTTCGCAGTGAACTTTTGGTTTTAGAAAAGATTTTAGTTGCCAGAGGGATGGTTTCAAGATCGATGTCGTTCGGTTATTAGTGTCCGGATGACTTATCCTTTTATTACATAGTGTTGGGGTTCAAGTTGTTTTATCTCACCTTGTTTTTTTCATTTTTCTTAGCGTACCTTTTCTTTGATCTTTTTTTTAATACCTAAAGTTATTACTGTTTCTACATTGTCAAAGTTTCACCCCTCCTTGCTTGATAGTACAGTAACAACGCCACCCCCCTCATGTTTTTCTAACTGAATTCTGGATAATACTACCTTAATTTATTTAAGGTGAGTGCTCCTGCTGCGAACAATCAGCGTAAGCTAACATTTTTTTTTAAAAAAAAATAGGTGAAACCTACACTCTGCCGTATGACACTATACTTCTGGTTTTAGTTTCCCATCATATGCAGAGTGTTTACCTATACTAACATTACCTTTAGTCAACGTGTATCAGTATTGATTTAATATCTGGCGCAGTTATGACCCATAAGCTAGGAATAAAAAAGATTTTTTATATTTTTTTTTTCACCTTCCCCGTATTCTTCCCAGATAAATCTTTTCGTATCATTTCAAATTTCCCCCTGCTCCCTTGCCCTCATTAATGAACTTTAAAATAACCTCGAAACGTTATACTTTTTGTTTTAACAAAAGAGTGCGCCGCTAGTCGTGTGCTACGAACTAGCTATAAAGAGAACTGTCTTTTTATTTTGAGGGGAAAAAATATAATTTCCCTTTTTATATTTTCTTTTTTTCTAAACATCATTTTTCTTTGATTAACAACTACAAATATTTTCATAGTCAAGTAATTGGTAAATTAGTTTAATTTTTTTAATACCTCAAGTTGTTACTCTTTTTACATTTTCAAAGTTTCACCCTCCACTCCCAGATCATTTCTCTTTTCGCGATTGGGTTCTTACTGATGCGGGCTACCCGAACCCTCATTGCATCACTAAGGCTCATAGTTTGTACTCATTACTCTCAGTCTTAGTAGTTAGTTACGCGAATCTTTCCCGTGATTTGACTATTGTGACTTTGATAAATAATGATTCATAAAAGGTCCGGCGCAGTTATGACCTTAAACTGACTGTCATCTTACCTGATCCTTTTGGTTTTCATTTCTTGCTGAGTGATATGGCTATGTGCTGCCCAAATCTTTTGTGGTACATTTCTAAAGCTTTTCGGTAAGCCCACAGTACACTTATAATGCTTTGGACAACTGGGGGAGAACGATCCTCGGTACTGTTCCGGGGTTTTCTATTTTCTTTCGTGGAGTGTGGGCATATGGCACATATGGTCGTATTATAAAGAAAGATGTATATGAAAGAAAGAAGATTTTTTATTTTTTTTCACCTTCCCCCCACTCCCAGATCGTTTCTCTTTTATTTTCTTTAGTTGTTTACAACCTGTTAGCCTCTGGGCAAGGTGGAAGCTGGAAGTCGATCGCTTCCAGCCAATACTATGAAACTACAATCTTCGCGATTGGGTCCTTACTGATGCGGGCTACCCAGACCCCTCGTAGTCATCAGTTTGTATTTTGCTAACTAAACTAAACTAAAATGGAATATAATACCAAGCCTCGCATACTTGGAAGGGATGTTTGATTTTCTAAATCATTATCCCCCCTTCGGCTATGACTGGATTTGAAAATATTTTATTCCATTATTATTAATTTATTTTTTTTTCAAAAATATATTTTAAAACTGTGAGGCGATGGTGCATCCCTTGCGAATATTCTGGAGGCTCTGATTCAGAGTCGTCGAATCTCTTTTCAGAGATTCATAACTTCCACTCCACTTTTGTGTTAATGCGTGTGATGCGTGTGATGCGTGTGATGCGTGTGATGCGTGTGATGCGTGTGATGCGTGTGATGCGTGTGATGCGTGTGATGCGTGTGATGCGTGTGATGCGTGTGATGCGTGTGATGCGTGTGATGCGTGTGACAATAATTTATGAAGGTATCTCTAAGTGGTGTTCCCAAAGACTTGCTTACCAAGAAAAAAAAAAAAAAAAAAAAAAAGGTAAGTAAAATAATATCATTTTGTTGTCTAAGGAAAAAGCAGCAATTGAAGAGATGGCCCTCATAAACATAACTCTGCCCTACTCATTAGTTGGTATCCCGCGTTCACTGATATTTATAGGGGGACTGTGTTAAATTGTAAAAAAAATAACCATGTTAACGTGGTCCCTTTGCTCTGACACCGCAGTATTCCGGAATGGTAAAATATTTTTTAATTTTAGAAACCATTATTTATTTGTTGTCGTAGGAGAGCTCCGATGGACATTGAGAAGTCGATTCTTATATGGGATAGCCATTGACGAATCCGAGATTCTTTTTTTATTTTTAAAATACTTTTTTTAATAACAAAAAACTCGTATTTTAACTAACTGACCAGAGCAGTTATGACTCAACAACTGACTGTCTCAGGTTTTTTAATTCATTTTCTAACTATTTTTCCTTACAAATTGTAACAGTATTTTTAATTTGATTATTTTGATTGACTGATAATTATTAACAAGACGTAACACATTAAATTATCGTGTAGTCTTTAATCTTTATCACTACCTCGTGTAACTCTTAGCACTTTGAGTCCTGCTTTCTAATTCGCTATTAGATTTATACTTGAGATTAAAAACATGAATTACATTCTTCAGAAAAACGGCCCCCAAAAAAAGAATTCTTTTTCATCAAGGATGGTCCCAGGGAGTATGACACCGAATTGGCAACAGTTTTAAAATACGTTTGAACTTCCCTTTCCATCCTGTAAACCAGCTGGACACATGAGGTACTTAGCACTTATGTATTTCAAAAAAATGGGAAAATTACGCTGTGTTTGTCGGGTTTTGACACTTCCAAACATACTTCCAAACATATGCACACTGTAGTCTAGTTGTTGGTATCTCGTAGCAACTCACAGGATGACAGAAAACAGCTTTCCTGGGACTCGGTCGGTGTTTTGAAGAATGAGTAATATTTTTTATTTTTTTTTTTTGCAAATTTTCTATTTTTCATTTACACATTCTCTCTTCTTCGTGTTGTATTTTCTGTAAATTAATGTAATGAAATTGAATAAAATAAATAATAAGTCTGCCCCCCCACAGGTCATACAGAATGCTCATTATTGTGAGTTGGGTGTAGTAATTTAAATTTAAATTTATTTTTATTTTTATTTTCCCCCCTTTAGATATTATTATGTCTAAGAAGAAACCAGATGAGAGTGTTGTTCTAGCATGTCCTTATATCCCTGCAGCATCTGTTAATAGAATGGGAATATCAAGGCCTCAAGTAGTCCCTTCGATCTCAAGAGCTAATCTGAGCACCAAATCAATGGCTTGCTCTTGTGAAGGACTAGTAGCGTGTGTTGGATGTCCTGACTTAGGACTTGATACTGTTTATATTATGGATGCTACTGTTGATCCTTTTGGGGAACCTGTTGCTAGAATTGAGATGGTTAGTTTGAATGACTCAGATCATAAGAATGCGAACGACTTGGGAGGTTTCGTTAGAACAACACTCCACCCAAGAGGCTGTCCTGTTGTAGCTCTGTCATGGGGAACACCATACGCTGTTAGTGAAGGTGATCCTCCTCTTGTACCTCTTGGGATTGTAATGAGTGATGGTAGTTTAGGTACTTTATACACAATAAGAAAGAATCAAAAAATTGAAATAGAAGATGAAGTCACCTGGTGTTCATTCGACAACTACGTGACATCTATTTCATGGAGACCAGCTCCGATAAGTGATAAGTTATTGATTGCAATATCAGGAAGGACTGACAGCCTCAGGGGAGTCACAGAATTAGCGATCGTAAAACTACCATCCGACTCGTCAAAACGACTTCATGTTATATCAGAAAGAGCACCTTGGGCAGCTATTAACCATGAAGACTTAATACCAGTTTCTGTACAATGGATTCGACAAGAACCAAGTTGGGAACGAATAGTAATCCTCGGATCAAAAGGTCAAATCCTAATATGTGAATGTGACCCGGCAGCTAAGCTGTTCGCTGAAAAGATTCGAATACTTCCTAAGATATTAATACCAGTTACTACGGCAACATTCTGTTCGTATATTAGTAAGGAAGACACGTTAGTTATATTCAACGCTGAGGGATTGACAATCGTATGTAATGAAATAAAGAAAGATTGGACTTTTGTTGAGAAACGAAAAACAATCGAAACTCAACACAAGAGTCCTATCACTGGGATGTCAGCAACGTGTGGGTGGATAGCTACCTGTGCTTATGATAATAAGATTATAATGACACCACACAAGAAGTCATTATCATCTCTTATGATCTTTGAATCTACTGAACAGGGAGCCAGAGGCTGTACTATTGTTAACACAAGTCCATTTACACCTTTCGGAGTTCAGTTTATGCCTGGTACCCTAATGCTTTTAGTATCAAAGTTACTCTGTTCTAAACACTCAAATGTTGTAAAGAACGCGATTGTTCAAAATATTGAACCAATGTTCCCCTTCGCTGCGATGTCACCGAAAGACCAAATGGAACTTCTAATTGAGGGACACTCTCAAGGTATTCATTCTTCAAACAGACAACGAATAATGTCTGGAAGTGGATTTACAGCACTAGCATCTAGTGTGGGATATTCACTTCATTTGAGATCACCTGCTTTGTGGTATTTTAGTATTAATTGTTTATTTGATGCTTATCGTGCGGCAAGAAGTTCTCCTGATGGTGGTATCTTACCGCTCAGAATGGTGTCGGCTGTGTTGCAGTTGCTTCCTCCGTTCTGTTTTTTAGATTTACCCAAAGACTATGTTGCTACACCTGACTTCGCACTCTCAGCTACGAGTCCAGCAGCAACACTAAACTCAACCAGAACTGAGATTCTCAGAGTTCTGGCTAGAATGTCTCTTCTCAACCTCTATAAGATTAAGAAATCAAATCCGAAGGCACAATTCACTCCTCAAGAACTCCGCTCTGCTTTGACTATGGGAACCTTTCTGACTGCTGTAGCCTGTCGAATAGTTAAAATCTGGACACCAACTCTCTCAACAGAATCTCGTTATGAACGAGATTCCGAAACTGAGTTCTCCAGTAGCGACGACGAAGATGACACTCCCAAGAAAAAGAGAACCATCGGACGCTCTAAGAAGCCCGTTAAACGGAGGTACAATGTTGACTTAAAGAAGCTTCACGTATGTTGCCTGTTTGAATTATTTTACCTTAATTGACATGATGAGCGTGACCAGGGTTTTGGCGATTGGAATGCTGCTAGTCAGCAATAACTTAACTAAAACAGGCTCCTGATATTACATTCCAACCCTCCGTTACAGCCCCGCGAGTTGCGGAGAGTCTGACGTGGGTGTTGCGAGATTTACAGTTGGCTGAATTTGTTATATCGAGTGCTGGAAAGGCTGAAGCCAGGGTTTGTATTTTATATATTTGTCCACTAAGGTCTACAAGGAAGTAAAGTAATAAAGATACAATGGCTTTCATACTACGAGTTTGATAGCAGAGTCTTCGTTACGAGTGTTAGTAGATCGGTTACTGCATTCTTCCTTTGATTTTTGTTTTAAAACACGCAAACAAACAGGCACAACTTGCGCTAATTAGAAAATGTGCTGTTGCAATTCAGGAACGATGCAAGCAAGCTACGGCAAAGAAGTGGACCCTTCCAAAAATTAATGAAGAAGAGTTGCCGAAAGTAAAAGAGGCGCTGGAATCCTTCAAGTTGAAGAGCAAATGCTACCTCTGTCCGAAACCAGTTGTATTCCCACTCAGTATTTCGACTGTCACACAAAACTGTGAAAACGGTCATCCAAATCAACTCTGTAGCAATACACTTCTCCACATCGATAGTTTGCAGCAGCATTCTGTTTGCGTTGTTTGTGGAACTGCTGCTTCCTTTCCTTCATTTGGTCAGCACTGCTATCCGAAAACTGCAGCAGGGGATAAGAAAGCATTTATATGGCTCTTTGGAAGAGATCTGACTAACTGTATCACTTGTGGCTATCGTTTAACACGTCCGGATATTTAAGGATAGCTGACTAGTTCGTTAAGTAGAACTAATGAAAGTAAACAAACATTAAGTTTGCGTGGACTGTTGCCACGTTTAGAAATAATGAATAGCAACCCTCCCTTTGGGTAGGTTGCTATTCGAAGTACGGCTTATTGATTAATACCCCACTGAGGGGACAAATGATGTTACTTTTGTATTATACGTCAACAGTAATAGTATCTTTTCCTGTAGTACAATTTTTTCTGTTCGCTCAAAAGAATGAGCAGTTTCTTTGCACGAAAGCAAAAACAACCACCGCCACCTTGTTGATGTAGGTATCGGATAGCTTCACATATTTTATAAAACAGAATTTTAAAAAAACAAACAAACATCGAAATAATAACACCGACAAGTCTTGTGAAGCGTTCGCTATTTGTTTAATTTTTTAATGATTATTTTAAGCAAGAACTTTAGTCAGTGTGTGAATAATATAAAAATGAGGCAGCAACTTCGAGCTGCTATGCTGCGAGTCGGGAAACGGGGATCACCAGTTCAGAGACGGTGGTATTGTTCAGCTGAAAAAGCAGCTAATGAGCAAGTACCACCAGAACGTGTTGCAATCAAGGAGGACACTGCGGTTGAAGATAACAAGGTGAGGGAAAACAAGAATATAAATTTATTTGAGGAAGCGTTTATGATGACAGCCGAGAGTTTAGTTGAAGCCTATCGCAGTAAAAGATATAAATCTGAAGAGATTGTTGAGGAATGTATTCGAAAGTTACAAACTGATGGCGCTCTTTACAATTCCGTGACTTCTATTAATCTTAATGCGATCTACGAGGCTGCGATACTCGACGAGTCGTTTTCTGAAAGTGGGAAACTTGTTGGTCCTCTTCACGGAGTTCCATTCATTGTCGGAGATGCTATTCACGTTGCAGGTCTTCCTACCACATGCGGATCAAATAAAATAAATTACAATCCTTCACAGTCTGCTCCTGTAGTCACAGCACTCAAGGCAG
Organism: Flectonema sp. DT1601; assembly: GCA_964019425.1. Classification (NCBI taxonomy): domain Eukaryota; phylum Euglenozoa; class Diplonemea; order Diplonemida; family Diplonemidae; genus Flectonema; species Flectonema sp. DT1601. The sequence continues at coordinate 68,708 of OZ025802.1, read as the reverse complement.
CTGGTGCTATCTGTGTTGGGAAGGCAAACCAAGATGAGTTCGGGTTGGGATTCTTAGGACACAATGAGTCAACAGGTACGATATTAAATCCGTTAAATCCAAAACACTACGCAGGAGGTAGTCAAGGAGGAGCAGCAGTAGCTGTTTGCAGTGGATGCGTTACTTTCTCAATTGGAATTGATGTCGTCGGAGATGTCAGAATCCCAGCCTCGTTCTGTAACGTCATTGGATTCGTTCCAGAAGTTGGTGCGTACTCAACAGCGAGAACATGGTCTCTGTCTTCAACTTTAGGAAATATTGGAATCATTGCGAGAAGTGTTGATGACATCAGTACTGTTGATGGTGTCATGAGATCCACTCGTATCTCAGACGATGTCGGAGTCCAAGCTCTGTTCGCAGCTAAACCACAATCACCGATTGAAGTAATTGATAAAGTTAGACTTTGCGTACCCGAAGACGGATTTGCTGTTTCATTAGACCAATCCGTAGAGCTTCCCTTCAGATCAACTCTGATGATGTTACAAATGTTAAACTGCTCTGTTACTACTTCAGTAGCTCAATCAAAAGGTAAACATGTTGTGGATGATACCACGATGGTCACAAAACCCAGAGAAGTACACGAGAAGACAGACTGTAGGATTCTTGATGGTCTCCTTCGCCATTGGTTCAACTGCCAACCTGTCTTCGATTTTGAAGTAGCCGGCAGACTACTAGCAATTTGTCAGAAGGCTGGTGCTGACCATGCGGAAGTAATAAATTCAATTACAGTGGAATACGCGAAGAAACGTCTCAATACGAAAATGATGTTTTCAGAGGACTTAAAAGAATCAGAAACTGCTGTCGAGTGGGTGAAGACACACGTAAATGACTACTGGGAAGCAGTCGATAAATCTATACATGTGTTGGTATTTCCAACTACTGTAACTCCGTCTCCAACTGTCATCGAAAGCAACAACAAGGACGGTACCATTGTCTGGAGGGGGATGCACACGGGAGTTGAGAAACTCACTCAAAACACAGGTCCTGTCTCAATAGCTGGATTACCCAGTATTACAGTACCATTAGGAAAGTCTCACCGTAGTTCTAAAACAGGCTTGGGGTTGCTAGTTGTTGGCAGGCCAGGGGAAACAGCTGAACTCCTTGAGTCCGCACGGGCAATCGATGCAAAAATTAAAGCTGCAATCGTCAGTCTTGGTTCTAAAGAAAACACAAGGGAAACCATGGTTGAGGGTGCGGAGGACTGGCTTGAAGATGCATCAAAAAATCAATTTGTTGATTGGGTGAATAATAAAATGAGCATTGCCAGGGAATCTGACTTTCGTCACCAGAAATTGAGAGGCTTTCTCGGTATGGGAAAAGGTAACATGGTATCCCAAAAAGCTTTAGCTGGGCATTCAAAGAAATCAACTTTAACAAGGTACACCAATTCTCTGTATCCCCGAAGTGAATACCCAGATTCTGATTCCCCTAATATATGGAAGGAGCACACTCCAGAAGTTGACGGACCGAAACCAACTTCTATGGAAGAAGAGCGGCTTCAGGTGCTCGAAGCCATAAATAGAAAACCAGATCCAAATCGAAAGCCTAAAGTGTTCATCGAAGAACCGGAAATAATACGACCTCATGACAAAGTGCCAGCAGATATTGCTGCTTTGGGTGTTGGGGTCCCTTCAACTGGTCCGAAGGGTTTTAGAAAACTTCAAAGAGACGGACAGAAAGTAGCAGCATCGCGTGATGGCTACAGGAATCGCTAGAACAGTATCCTCAACTGACTTGTGTTACGTTATTTAGAAGTATCTCGCAATCGATCAGTTCTTGTGCGCAAATAGCGAGTGTTTGCGCTGCTCACTTTAATCGTTGGTCAATTAATAAAATATCTTTTTAATAACACACCAGCTTCACAAATACATCGATGAGTGGATCTTAATTACGACGTTTTTTCCTTCATTTGAATTCTTAAATTGTATACTTTTTCTCTCCCAAGCCAAACTAATAAAAATGTTTAACATTTGGAAGATGTTGGGAGTTGCTGGTCGTTCTCAATTTCAGAAAGGTCTGACGGGATATCTGAATGAAGCTCCGTGGTTTAAACGAATGGTTTTCCAAACTCAAACAGCTACTATCTCAGGAACTCAAGGAAGGATTCAAAGGATTCTACAGTTTGCGAAGGAAGAAGTGAAGAACGATATGAAGCGGAAGTAGTGATCGACTAGACTTCCTAAATCTTAAACAATCTCTCTAAAGGTCGATTCCGTAGGTACGTTTGCAACTTAAGCTGCTGCTTTATTAACCAGTTGCTGTCTTCGGATAATTCTCTTTGGCTAACCTCTGAAGAAGTTCATTTTCGCGTTCTGCAGAACAGCAAAAGAAAATGACACTTCCGCAGTATTCAGCTGCTGCGCAGCTAACCAACGCAGCGTTTTGTGGTCGATCCACAGACTTACTGAGCCTTGCCGTGGAAACCTTTTATAAGGTAAATGTTAATAGTTGGTTAATTATTTATAATTTCTGTTTCGTACTTTGTTTGTTTACTTCCTTTCGGCGGTCTGCTCATCATTTCATAAGTTAGTTGAAAACGGGAATTGATATGGCAATCGAAAACGAAATATAAGGCCGCTGACCGTCGACTCTTGGTCTCGGAAAAAACGCCATTTAAACACTTGTTTCACCCGTGATAAGGGAATTAGGGTTGCTTTTCCCTCTGTAGGTTAATTATTTTATTGATTTTGAATTTTTTTATGTAGTTGGAAAAAAAAAAAAAAAAAAAAAAAGATATCAGAGCTCGCCTTCTGTCAGAACTAAATAATCTTTACTCTTTAGACAGACTTGTCGTAGTTTATATTTATGATTTTATGATGTTTTTTTGAGATATTGAGGACCGCAAAAGACTGCTCCCAAAACCTTACTCGTGGCATTATTCCCGTAGTTGAAAAAAAAAAAAAAAAGAGCTAATGTTCGTACATATCAAACTGTTAGTATTTTGAACGGAATTTTTTATTCTAATTTTTTTTTTGGTTCCGCAGCAGGTTTTTATAAAAAAAGAATAAAAATATTTCGATTCCGGCGACTCACACTTGTCTCATTATCATGTTTCCACTTCGTAAGTAATCAACAGGTTTGGAAGTATAAAAATGGCACCCAAGAAGGTAACGAGAACCAGAATGCAAATAGTAGGTATGCAACTTCGACTTATTAATTTCTCGTCTCAGAATCGAATATATGAAACAGATATTCCAATTCTTTAAAAGGAAACATCAACAACAACAAACAGCATTATTTAGTAGCATAGCGATGACGTATGGAATAGCAAATATATACACTCGACAGATGTCACCAACGAGAGTTGATACGTACAATAAGAAATACGGAAGTAGTCACGGGGTAGATGATGATGATGAATAGATCACTGCTGTCGGATATGAGAACTAATTCGATAGTCGCAAGCCATCCGAACGAGCAGAAGGCATCTTGCCTTTTGAAGACTTGTGAGTGGAGAGCATTTGACAAAAGTAAAGTTGTACACTACTTTCAGATTCATAGTACGCTTTCGATCATAGATTAATTTGACTAATGTCGATCTCAAAATCCAATTGAACTCTTCCAATAATTCTATTCTATTTTAAGAAAGCAAAAATGTGTTGCGTGTTTGTGGGCTCTTTTTGAGCTGGTCTTTAACATCTTTGATTTCTTGTTTTATATTCTCGTCGTTAACCTTCACATTCAGCAGTTCGAGTTACCCGACGGGGATGTATACCTGGCTAAGTATATTATGAGGTTGAGGTTTAATTTCAAGTCTTTATTATCAATAATCGGATTAGTAGTTCTCGTGGGGTTAGCTGTCAACGCTGGTTATGCTTCGAGTGTCATTGAAGAGTCTAATGTGCATCTTCTACCAAATATCACTCCCTGGGTTGGCGTTGTTGTTCACATAGAAAAAGATGTATTGAATACAAAGCATTGGGTTAATATGAATGCGGGGATTGGTTGGAGCGATTCCATGGCCGACTACTGCGGGAAGTCTGGTCGAGTTATTCGATTTGATGAATTCGATAGTGCGGACAATACTTTGAGAGTTCAGCACAACGATGGGACTATTTTAACGTGGCCAACTGCGGTTATACTTTTCGAAGAAACGCAACAGGCAGCAGACCCTCACTTCCCAGAGGGTGTGAAGGTTGGATCTCAGGTTGTCATTTCTTCCCAACTTCAACAAACAGCTGCCTTGGGTCGCTCAAACATTGCTGTTGGTTGGCAAAAAGACTTTCAAATGTACTGCGGAACTATAGCTGTCATAAGGCGTTATGATGCTATTGATGAAGAGGATAAGACTCTTCGATTACTTCACCCAAATGGAAGAACATTAACGTGGCCTTTAGCTGCTGTTCTCAGTAGATTGGCTGCAGAGTTTGAAGCTTCAATGTACGGAGCTGATGCGAAGTGGATTACTACACCAATTACATCAACAGATGATAAGGATATTCTATCTGAAGGTGATGAGATCATCGTTACTGCGGAATATAATAAATTAGCAGACGACAACTTGGAAACAAAAAACATCGCTCAACTTCTCCGCTATGCTGGTCGCCGAGGGATAATTCAAAACACTGCTGAGGGAAGTAAAATAATTTCGGTGAAGCACTCTGATGGAGTTGTTATTGAATACGATTCGAATTGTCTGCAGTCACTTCATTTAAAGATGGCAGACATTCATCCACAACAAAACGTTGCAGTAGCAGGTAGTTGGAATATTGTAACTGTTCGTACAGCTAACAAATCAACATCAATGGTCTCAATTGATGAGTCTAGTGACGCACACGGAACTCATGGAAGATGGATTCCGGTTTCTTCTCTTCGCAAACACATAAAACACAAACCTGACATCGGAATCATTGCTGCAGTCTCACGGACTGACTGCACTCAACAGTTTCTCGAAACACGACTCTCTACTTACTTCGTTGAAGCTCAAGTTTCTCACTGCGGAGAATCTGGTGTTGTTATTCCTGTGAAAGAAGCTTTTTCACTCGCTACGGAAGTAGTGCAGTTGATGTACGCGAATAACAAATCGTATGTGTGGCCGATTTCTTTAGTAGTCGATCCGTATGCAATTCCGTTATTAGTTGTTCCAGAGAACAGCAGGTCAGAAGTCAGCCATGTTGAAAGTAACCACACAGCAGTTCCTCCTTCAGCACCTCGAACACCACCACCAGTTATGGGTGCTGGAGATTCTATTCGACTTCGGAAGTATGCTCGAGTGGAGGGAGTCCTCGATGTTGGAGAGGTTGGAACAATTATCGATATTGACACATCTCGTAGTGATTCGTATTTAGTGAGAGGACCACATGGTGGTACCTTTTGGTACAAAGACATGGAATTGGAATTAGTTTCTGATACAATTAAGGACCAGGCAGAGGAACAACTTAAAAAAACTGTTCCAACGCCAGTGCCTACGAAAGAAACACCAATTCCGCCTCCACTAATACCTGGAGCAGCTAGAGGAGGTGGGGGGAGTCGGGGTAGAGGGAGAGGATCGAATGTGTTGACTGCCAAACCTACTCCGATGCCAACACCAAAGCCAACTCCACCGCCAACACCAAAGCCAACTCCGACACCAACACCAAAGCCAACTCCACCGCCAACACCAAAGCCAACTCCGGTACCAACACAAAAGCCAACTCCACCGCCAACACCAAAGCCAACTCCGGTACCAACACAAAGGCCAACTCCAGCACCAACTCCTGCAACACCAAAACCAACACTTCTGACGCCACTTCCGACAGCGATGCATTCGCAACCGCAATTTACCAGCGCGACTGGAAAGTTCCTTCCTGTAGGTCAAATAGTACGTATTACAAAGGAGTGGAAAATCGGAGACAAACTAATGCTCGACGCCCACACGATGGGTGTCGTGAAGGAAGAATCAACAGACGGCATTGTTTACAAAATTCGTTTTAAAACCAGCAATGAGTCGAAACCCTTCGTATGTTTTGTTAGTGTCGACGTCAAGTTCAAAAACTAATTAAATTAAAGAACAAAAACATAAAATTAAAAACAGACGAAGTCTTGGGAAGCAGATGATCTCGAAATACATATCTTGGGAGACATCGATTCGAGGTGTATGCCCCCTCCGTGCGACTTTTCGCGAGTTGCTGATGTGTGAAATGTTAAGAGTGAACCCCTTCGATCGTCCTTTAGAAAAGAGATACTGCTCGGTGAGCGTTCGGTGCTTGTTGCGATCCGCTGGTTCCTGTTTGCGCCGATTTTATCCTTTTTATATCCCTTCTTTTTGAGAAAGGCCTTTAAGTTTCTATTACCGATATGTTGTGATCTTTTCTTTCAAGGGATTGACTACTTAGCAGCAGGATTCCAAAAAGATGGCTATTCAGGCAATTGGTGCTCTTGGTTTGAGTTCGAGTGTTGGTGTGAGAAAGGAATGGATAAAGAAAGTAAAGAATAGATTTGAATATGAAGGAAGTGAAGGGGATTTGATAGAAGCAGAGCAGGCAATGCACCGACGGCAGTTCGATGCGTTTGATTCAATTGTTGAGTCAGAAAAAACTCGAAAAAAACAATCTGATTACGAACAGTGTTTAGCCAACCAGCGGGCGGTACGAACAAACATCGCACGGGAACGAGAAGCAATCAGAGAAGAACGACACAAACTCAACGTTGAACAAATCCGACTTGACAATGACCTCCAAATGTCAATCTCTCAGGCAAGACTCGTCGATGAAGAGCTTCACCAAATACAAGAGAGGAAAGCAAACCGCAAGTCACACGACCAGTGGATTCAAACAAAAACATCTCAACGAGAAGAACAGCGACAGCTACTCAACAAAAGACTTCAACACCTCAACGATCAGCAACTGAATGATTTCAAACAGAAATCGATTAGGAATGCGAATAATGAAATAACAAAAGACACTTTTCGACTGAATCAGCTTTCACATTCCTTGCGTAAATCACTCCTGCACAAGCAACACAATATTCATACCAACGTAATGCGATTGCGAAGGCAATCAGAATACGACAATTCTTCTAACTTCGACATAACTCAATCGCGTCTTCGTTATGAGCGCGCTGCTGAGGAAGCGTTTCAGTTGGAGATGAGAACGATCGCTCAAAACAATGAAAAACACTTTTCAAGTCTAAAGCAATTATATGATGTACCTCAAACAGTAATTGATAAGCAACTTGAAGAAGGTTCCAGAGATTATCAGAGTCACAATATCTGCTCTCCAACTCCAACTCAACTGCTGACAGAGTGCAATGTAACTCCGCAGCATTCCATCACATCAAATCTTAATCAAGAAGTTAAGTCAGTTACCGAACAAGATGCGCCCTCAGCCGAAGACGAGAGTAACTTATCAGGTGCGAGTACCCAACAAATAGAACAGAAAGAAGACAACTCTCCGCTGTCAGTCAACATTGAAACTATTCGAAGAGAGAACCAACTCCGGTTACTTCGCCAACGTGAAGAGTTTACCCGAATTAGGAGACAAGAGGAAGTGCGACGAGCCAACAGCAGACACCTTGAGAAGGAAGTAACTGATACCCGCAGACAAATGACTCGCGTGAATGAAGATAGATGGGAAGAAGAAATGCAAGCCATCGCTAAACGTCAACAGAAAGCTTTAAATGGACTTGACGAACAAACGCAGAGATCGATGCACAACGCGACTCACTTCGATAATTTGATATCAGCAGATGCTATAAACTACTCTTCGATAAAAATACAATTCGACTCTCTTCATAAACAAGAAACTACAGACACATTACTGCGGTCACTTCGATCTCTCGATGATGATGATTTCAGACGTCAGATTTGTAATCGAAATGATGAGAACACGAAAAGGACAACTAAACATCTCACAGTCTGTGACATTATTGAAGAGATGGAAGCAGCACAGATTCAGTTGTCGCCAACAGCACTCAAGGACAAACTAAACGATTCTCGCAGTACAATTTCAGAAACGCAGGCATTCGGAAATTCTGATCCGGAGATACCCAACGAAAACAGTGATTCCCATTCCACTGTTGGTGTTGCCAACACCCGCATCAGGAAACCGACTTTCTTGGGAATCGACGACTAAATTATTGTCTCACTTTACATTACATTGTCGTAGAATAATATCATTTACACATTTTATTCATTTATTGTAATCAATAACTTCTTTTAATTACTTTCGTTGTTGTCGAATGTGTTGTGTTCATTTTCTTCGTTATTATTTTCCTGGTCAGAGTCGACACACAAGATGATAGCGTTTTCATTTATTGTGTTCGCGGTGGTGATTGGTACTTCTTTGGGACAGCAGTGTGCCGATGATTTTTATACTTGCACAGAAACACACTGCGACTGCGTTGACTGTATTTGCTTTGATGCGGTACCTGATAATACGAGACAGAGAATTGAAGATGAAGGTTTCGAAGTTAAAATAGTATCTGTCGATGCTTTCTGTGAGTACAATGCGTGTGCTCGAACTCTTATTGATAACAGTTGTACTTGTGAAGGTCCGTGGGTTTGTGATTGTTCTGGTTGCGTAACAGACATTGATACTCAGCACTTGATGGAGGCGTTTAGAAATGCGATGGCGCCCGTCTCATTCCCACCTGGTGTGTTGCCAATTATTCCTGCACAATGCCCGGGTGGCAGACCTCTTCCTGTGAACCCGAACTTTCCAACTACTGACACCAGCGCCAGCGCCACCCCCGCCGCCTCCAACTCAGACGACAATCTCAAAATAATTATCCCCGTAGTCGCGTCTGCTGTGGTCTTAATAGTCGCGACAATAATTGGTTACTGTTGCTGGAAGCGGAAACAAGATGACCAAAGAAATATCGATTCATTTCCAAATGAAAAACAAACTCCAGAAGCAGACCAGGTAGTGATAACTACTAAGAATGCCCCCGACTCTGAAGACGGGATTTCAGTCGACTCTGTTGACTTACATACGACACCTGGTAAGGCTGAAATTGTAGAACTCATAAAGAGCAAAGAATTCACAAGAGGATCTTCTCTTGGTCGTGGTCAGTTTGGTACTGTGTATCTGATTCTCCTTTCAAATGGAACTTCTCTCGCGGCGAAGGTGCTTTCTGCTGCAAGCCGCTCAAGGGAAGAAATTAAACAAGACATTCAGGAAGTACAAACAATGAGAATATTATCTCACCCTAATGTGGTTACTTATTACTACGCATCGTTCTCTCCAGAGAGTCAAGAAATCAGTCTTTTTATGGAGTACGTTCCGGGAGGTTCTTTGGGAGCATTAGTTCGCAGTATGAATAGTCGCCTTAGAGAGAATCAAGGAATTGCTTACGTCGCTCAGGTATTGGCAGGACTTGCTTACTTACACTCAAATGGAATAATCCACCGGGACATTAAAGGAGAGAATGTTCTTGTTCACACTTCTGGGGTTTGCAAAATAAGCGACTTCGGCAGCTCCAAGGAAGTTCAAACAACGATGGGTGCGAAGACAATTTGTGGAACTCCCAACTGGATGGCACCCGAAGTGATCCTCGGCGAAGGGAAGCTTTCACACAACGAGAAAGTTGACGTTTGGAGTTTGGGGGCATTGGCTGTAGAAGTATTAAATAAAGGAAAACCATTGTGGGGAATATTTGACACACAGTGGGGGGCGTTATATAAAATCGGAAAGAGCACAGGGATGCCGGACGGTATTCCTGATGGGCTTTCAGAGAATTGTATGGACTTTCTAAGCCAATGTTTCACAAGAGATGTTGACCAACGGCCAACATGCGAAGCCCTGCGTTTACATCCGTGGTTTAAAATGTACCCAGCACTCACACGCTCTTCAGAGTTGTCAGATATCGATAATCACATTGAAGCTCTTATTGTGACTGGGGGTGAATCTATTTTAACTTCACCTACTAATCCTGTTGAAGGTTCAATGTACACAGTTAATTCCTCTGAGAAGTCTAAGCTTACTACTATGGACACTTCTAATAGTATGCCGCTATCTCTTAAAACTCAAAGCTCAACCCAAGAGCAATATACACCCACTGGATCCCTTCAACACGGCTCGGTACCAGTGTCAGCACCACATCAAACTCAGCAAACTGCTACCGCTTCACATTCTCCGACTTTCTCATCTGTTCCAACTTTCGGTGCCACCCCTACCATAAGATCAGAGGTTGACACCGTTCGATTTGACACTCGTCTTCACAACGCCGTCCCAACCATGGGATCGGAAGTTCCAACATTCAACGCCAACCCAACCATGGGATCGGAGGTTGACACCGTTCGATTTGACACTCGTCTTCACAACGCCAACCCGACTATGGGATCGGAAGTTCCGACATTCAACGCCAACCCGACCATGGGATCGGATGTTGACACCGTTCGATTCGATACGTATCACACTAAGTAAAACTGATGAGAAGTTAAGCAGTGTTGTCTGCAATACAGCAACTCCGCAAGGAGGTAGATCCTGATGCCGAAAGCAGTTGAAGGCAGGCTATGTGTGGAGATGTATTCATTAAAAGTGTGGCACTTGATGAAGTGCTGATGTCTGAATGGGCTCCTCTTGATCCTCTCCTTTTGAAATGGTCGTCAGGATAATGCATCCGACAGTAGTTCCTTGGTCCGTGTTTCAAGACGGGTAGTGCAAGATCGCTACGTCTGGTGCGTGAACTGCGGGGGTAGCACTGCAGTAATTCGTGGGCGTATCCTACACGGGTTTGTGCGTCTGCAGAACCAAGGCCTGAGTAAGCTCACGGTACCTGGAATGTGGCACCACTCCTGTATTCGTGTGATTAAGTATCCTTCACTTGTGTTGAAGAGTATTTTGTTATTTCCTATAATGCAGCTTTTTTTAAATTTTTTATTATTTTTTTTTTTTTGTACCGACGTAGTCGGAGAAGAAACTATTTAGATTGATACTTCTTGTGGTCTCACGATCACCGTGCGACCGATGATGGTAAGGAAGATATTGCAGGCGATCCGTATCACCACGACATAAAGAGTCGAAGGTAGATTGCAGTAAAATCCGCCACGACACTACTATGGGAAACCAAAACAACTAAATATATTTCCCTCATATATTTCCCTCATATGTTTTCTTTTTCTTTTTCTTAACGGACCTTTTCTTTAATTAACAACTACAAATGTTTTTCAGGCAGCTACTTTTGGTATTAATTTTTATGTTTTAATATCTAAAGTTGTTCTGTTTTACATTGTCATAGTTTCACCCCCTATCGAGTTACCCCCCCCGTGCGACAGGATTCTGTCTGCGTTAAACGAAAGCGGTCAACGAAATATAAAGCTAAAGGCTAATCTGAATGATCTTCTTTTTTCTTTTTTTTTTGCAATCCCATCTTCGTCATCTTAGTCCACGACGCATTATAAATTGAGACCTTATGAGGCCCTACTATGTTATATTTTTAGTTTCTTTTTATTTTAATAATTAGTAAGTTAACAGCAGTTCCTTATTTGCAGAATCTTTTACCTCTTTTCTGAAAGACTACCAAACACAATTATCCTAATTAAAGGCAAGTCAATAAGAGCCACAAGAATATATCTGAATTTCCACTCACGCTCACTTTTTAATAATTTAAGCAAGTTAGTATTAGCAGGGGAAGGAGGAGGGGGGTCTTTTGGGGTATAATTATTAATAACCTTGGCCTTGGCCATTTTTTTTTTTCGATTTTTTTTTTAAATTTTATCTCAGAAAACTTACTGAGATAAAGGTAGAACCCCCCGCCAGAACCCCCCAGAAATGGGTCTTCCGATCGATTGCCGCCACAGTTTGGGATTCTAAAGGCTACTTCTTCATGTCAATTAGGAGTGCTGATATAGAGGAGGGAACTACCTCCGAGGTGATGGTAGTGTGTCAACCCAGAAGGGGTTATCACGTAGTAAATCGCAAGGAAATTAAACAAATTGTTTTGATTTCGGGTATAAATTAATAAAAGTGTTTCTTTCCCATTGCGTATCTTACTCATCACGTTTTCCCTTCAGGGCAATCCCTTGTTGTAAAAAAGCGTGATGCATGCTCTTGAGTCCCTAAGGACTTTTGATATCTTTTTTAGTGAACTACGGTGATTGGGTCCATGAATGGTTTCGTTGAAGAGTTATTTTTTTTTTGTAGGTACGATATGATGTTCACCAAGGCTACACTTTACTTCTAGTTGGAATAAACTGTAATCTTTTCGATTTCTCTGGCTGCTTTTTTTCTTATAGAAAATACGTTCTCATCCTTTTTTTTTGGTTTAAAATTTTATTTATTTGGTATTTTAGTTTATTTTCTTTTTTTCCTGTTTAGTTTTCTGATCAAAAGTGGTTCTCCTACTTTAGTATGACCCAGCGTGTTGAAACACTACCAGTATTGTTCTTGAGCATCCTCTTGTACTTGGTGGTTGCTTGGATCCGCTAGCTTACTTACTTTATTTATTTGCTCTCTTTTTTTCACGGGATTAACATATCCACCCCAACCCCCCACCAAAGCAGAGTTATCCCTCACGTGATTATAACGAAAACTACATGAAGATGTTCTTTTCACTCTTTTGTGTTAGTTTTTTGGAATCCAACCGTGACGTGTTGTTATAAACAAGACGAATAATAATAGTTTCGTCTTTTCTTGTAATTCCGTCAGTAAGAAATAAGAAGTAGCTGATGAATATTCAGAGGGAGGAATCATCGAACTAATTCGAATTCCGTTTCACAAAAAGATGAGTTCTCCTTTCGCTTCTGCGTTGTAATGTGAAAATAACATTTTAATTAATTCTCGACTTCATTTTATTTCTTTCCTTCAGATAGCTGATAGTTGCTTTGGGAGTTACGTTTCATTTATTAAAACATTTGTGATGTGAAATTATTAATATCTTTCAGTAACGCAAAGTCACAAATTGTGAGGTAATTTAGCGACGTATTGCACATGATGATGATGGGAGGACCATGTCGGGCATTTGAGACCTGTGGTATGCAGTGCAATTGCCCAACACTACCGTGTGCTTGCTTTAACAGGGAGATGACAACGGGAGAGATTACTGACGCGGGTCAATTATTTGCCAACTTGAGGCCGCATGTAAATGCTGACTCGTTTTGCGGTTTCGCTCAATGCGCATTTCCCGTACTTCAAATGGCGAATTGTAATTGTGATGCCAATAACAGGTGGAATTGTAGATGTAATTGCGGACCAGGACCAGGTGAAATGATTGGTCGTCTGATGTCTTTTTACGTTGGATTATCGCAATCATACGAAACCGAATTAACAGGATCGGCTCTCTCACTACCCGACGCTTGTGAAACTGTTGCTCCTCCACCTCCTCCACCACCACCAAGAAAAAAGTCAGAAATTGATGTTCCACTTATTGTGGGAGCTGTTGTCGGTGGAGTAGGAGGAGTGGTGATAATTATAATTTTAATATATTGTTGGTTTAAAAGGCAACGAGAAGCACGCAAAGACGAAGAACGAAATCAGAAAGAAACAAAGGAGGCTGACAACTCTCCCGACTTTGAAGAAGTAGACAGACCTGACGACAGCGTTTCAAAAGCGGAAGTAATTGAACTGCTTCAAACTAAGCAATTCACGAGAGGGTCACTATTAGGAAGAGGTCAGTTTGGAGCTGTTTATTTAGTGTTGTTATCAAACGGGTTATCACTTGCTGCGAAGGTACTTCCGGCAGGCGGTAGCACTCCTCAGCAAATTAAAAACGACCTCCAAGAAATTCAAACAATGCGAAACGTGAGCTGCCCTAATGTTGTTACGTACTTCTATGCATCTTTCACACCGGATACACAAGAAATTTATATTTTTATGGAATACGTCCCTGGTGGTTCCTTAGGACGTCTCGTCCGCTCCATGGACGAGCGCCTTTCAGAACCCCAAGGGGCAATTTATGTAAGTCAAGTTCTATCAGGGCTCGCTTACCTTCACGATATGGGAGTCATTCATCGAGATATTAAAGGTGATAATGTACTCGTGCACACTTCTGGGGTTTGTAAAATCAGCGATTTTGGAAGTTCTAAAAAGACTCAAGCTACATTGGGGGCGAAGACAATTTGTGGAACTCCCAACTGGATGGCACCCGAAGTGATCCTCGGTGAAGGGAAGCTTGCGCACAACGAGAAAGTTGACGTTTGGAGTTTGGGAGCATTGGCTGTAGAAGTATTAAATAAAGGAAAACCATTGTGGGGAATATTTGACACACAGTGGGGGGCGTTATATAAAATTGGTCACAGTGAAGGTCAACCGGAAGGTATTCCTGATGACTTATCAATTGAATGCATGAGTTTCTTAAATCTTTGTTTTAAAAGAGATCCTAACGAGAGAGCGACATGTAAACAACTTCTGTGTCACAGTTGGTTGTTAGCTGATACTTATGAATCTACACAATCGAGTGACGTTGATGATATTGATCTTAATCTTCAAGTCTTATTAGAAACTGGTGGAGAGTCTATTAAACAAGCTCCAAATACTGACCCGAGCAGCCTAAGTTTGCATACTGTGCATTCCCCAACATCAAGTGTGGCTACAGCGAAGGCTAGAAATACACTTAGCACCAACACAGATTCCTATTTTCCGTCTAAAAGTGAAGGTGAACGATCTGTCAAATTCTCTTCACTCGAAAAAACTGGCGAAACATCTGTTCGATTCACGGAACCGAAAACTGGTGTCACGAAGGGAGAGGCTTCAGTCAATTTTATGTCGCCACAAACAATGAAATCAGAAGTTGATACTGTTCGCTTTGGAAGTCTCTCGGGCGCCAAATCGGAGGTTGACACCGTTAGGTTTGACGAACCAAAAACCTTCAAGTCAGAGGTAGACACCGTCAGGTTTGACGAACCAAAAACCTTCAAGTCAGAGGTAGACACCGTCAGGTTTGACGAACCAAAAACCTTCAAGTCAGAGGTAGACACCGTCAGGTTTGACGAACCGAAAACCTTCAAGTCAGAGGTAGACACCGTCAGGTTTGACGAACCAAAAACCTTCAAGTCAGAGGTAGACACCGTCAGGTTTGACGAACCGAAAACCTTCAAGTCAGAGGTAGACACCGTTAGGTTTGACGAACCAAAAACCTTCAAGTCAGAGGTAGACACAATTCGATTTGATGAAAATGTCGCATGAAGCAAGTTTTCCAACTTCTTTTTATTCTATTCACCTTATCAGTCCTGTTGCAATAGAACAGAGTACTGACTGTAGAATGTTTTTTCATTTCCCACGCATCGTATTTTATACGATCCGATAAAGATGACCCTTCTCCCCTTACTGCGTGGCCTCGCAAACTACACTTGAGTTAGGTAAAAGTTGTGATCAAAAGTGGTTATTTGTGCAATAAATTCTTTTTGTTTAGATTGTTAGGTGGCGCTTATGTCACTGTGCCTGAGTTTTTGAAAAAGTCTGTTTTCTCAAAAGAAAATCGACTTGAAGTGGAAACAATAAAGTTTTAACTCCTCTGGTGAGGCGGTTGGTACAAATATCAGCTGATCATAATTAGCAGTTAAAAAAAAAATAAAGATTTTAAGCTGTGTTGTAATATTATTATTATCTCGTTCATTTTAATCTTCGAATTATACTAAAAGAACAGAAGTCAGAAAGGTGAGAACATTATTTGTATTGACATCCCTGTTGTGCTGTTTAACAAGACGCGGATCTCAAGAAACAAATAATATATTTTTATTTTATTTTAAAAATTGACGTCGGCTGCTCTATAGATAGCAACGTCCGTCTGTACTTTTTTGTAAGTAACGGAGCATAAAGATAATGTGATTGTTTTGGTGATATGTTCAGATCTCATTTTGATTTAATAATTATTTAATATTTCATAAGCACAGCAAGATATGTAAAAAAGGTAATTAAGTTTCTTGTGTTCTTAGTAAGGAGATTATTGAAATGTGGCACGTTGGGTTATTAAATCATAAAATCGAGAAAGCTATCTGGTGGAGCTCAGGTAAGTTCGAAGCTATTCTAAATGACGGAAGCAGTATTTCAATGTCGACTGATAGAAGTAGCTGCACCATAAGAACAGCTGGTCAGGAAGAAAGTCGAATCGTAACAGCGCTGTCAACAAAAAAAGAAGACATAATCAGAATGGCTGTGGCATTAGCTGCGGCTAACGAATTCAGTCCAAGACCGTACCTTTGCAAGCAGCTTTTGCCGGAGAATACAAATATTTTGAGGTTTCGGGAAGCTGGAAGTAATTCACATCTTGTCGTTAATTGGATTGGCTGTACAATAGAAACCGATTCCAGCAATGGAATTACCGTAACTGATATGACTAATATGTCAACACTTTATCTTTATCCCAGCAGGTGCGTCTACACCGTGACGTTTCCAGCCAGAGTGAATTCTCCAGAGAGTGATAGGAATACTTTGAAATACACAACTCCCGATGTGTTGTACCAAAGTTGCAGCGATATTCTGAAATCACCTGCAGAGTTTATAATGACGACTCAGACACATCTCGTGACACTAAACGGATTGAAGTTAGAGTCAGATAATCCTTGGGTCACACCTTTAAGAAAAGCATACTACAGCGACAGTA
The DNA here is from genome assembly GCA_964019425.1 of Flectonema sp. DT1601. Taxonomy (NCBI): domain Eukaryota; phylum Euglenozoa; class Diplonemea; order Diplonemida; family Diplonemidae; genus Flectonema; species Flectonema sp. DT1601. Next base: position 52,211 of record OZ025802.1, on the reverse strand, counting down.
GTGAAATAGAAGCTGACTATAAGGAAACTGTACTTCCTGAGACTCAGCCCTTACTTGGGAATAGCGTTGTAGGTTATCCGAAACCTATATTGACACAGGCAACTCTTGTGTCAAATAATTTATTTCGTCTCACTGATGACAGTTGTGTTGCTACGCCAAACTCTACCCCGGCAACAGCTGTGAGAGTTTATGAATCTCGACTTGCTTCAATATTCTTTGAGCAGAATGCTCTTATTCTTCATGACATGTCAGTATTGTGTGCTAGAAGTAATTATGCTGTCCATAACCTACCGACGGGTGTCCGTGAAGTATATGCAGGAGATCGTTTAGTGAGACTTCGAGATCCCTCTCCTTTTAATGGAGTTGGACAATATCATTTAAAGGAGCTGATGAATTACTTGTCTTACCCACTTTCGGTATTTAAATTAACTAACGTTAAAGACGTCATGGAAGAAGTCGATCACTCTGAAGGAGGAGTTCGGGGTTTGTCGAACCAAATCCGTCGATTTAACAGCCCATCTGTCGGAGAAATCTCTCGAATTGGCAAACGCGTTTCAATTCGCTTCGCGGACCGCTGCATCGTAACACACATTTTAGGAACCCAAACGATGGAAATTCTGCTGCCATCTGGGGAATCACTTGAAGTTCAGGAAGAGTCGGCGCCTCCTGCTGCTGCTGCTAAATATGTCGAAGCAGCAACGCACGTATTTCATCAAATGCGTGAGGAATCAGGTGTTTGAATTAGCTGTCCCTTTTCTGGGTGAGTTTCTCAAACTGACAATTGTTCTTTTCCATGAGCCGTAGAATTGTTGAAATTATATTAGATTTGTGACCAAAAGGATGGATGTTCGAATGTTACTTTTTACAGTTTCAGAAATAAGAGTGAGCAAACAACTACTTCTGTGGCACGCATTTGTATTTTTCTACAGTGGACGAGAAACAAAATGACTGCCACATCCGCATCTTGCAATTTGATGGTACAGCACCGGGAAACACTCGCTAAGATGCGGGGCGATGTCGATGCTGATGAGCTCAGTAGCATTACCCTCAGCAAACGACACATGAGACGGGGTGAAGTACCAAATCAGGTATGAATAGTAATGAGGAACTCAGTTGATTTATTTTTATCAAATAAAACAGACTTTAACTGATAGTTATTCTAAGCTGAATACTTTCACATTCGGTAATGAGGATGACGGTGGTGATGAGTAAAAATTGCATCCACGATTCCGCACAAGTTCTTAAAACAGACGAGCAATGATCTTATGTTTGCTTACAAAGCACTCAGAGAGCACTTCGGGAAAGATCCTGTGTTTTATTCCTCTCTTTGTCTGACAAATAATGTCAGCTACCTTCTCTCTTTCTATTTAGTGCAACCTCCCTCCTCATGTTTTGTGCTGGAGAGGAACCTGTTACATCAAACAATTGTACGGCTGCTTGCAAGGAACTCTGGGAACTGTTGCTGGACAGTGACGGTGTCTATTAAGCAGCAGGATGGGTAGGTATTCGGTGATTAAATCTAAATATCCTTTTCCGCCATTGTTGTCTTTTTCCGTTTCGTTCAGGTTTGACTGCATTCACACCAATTACATCATCCACATCTTTCTTTAAACTTTTTCGAACTAATTGGGATAATTCTGAGATGGATGCCTTGACAAATGGAGCAGAAAGGAATATCTGAACTCAACTAAACGAATTCTTAGAATTCCTGCCCCAGTCAGGCATTCAAGCATGCAATGATGTTGGTGGCCGCTATTTCGCTTACGCGTCTGTTCGGTCTCTTTTTGTTGCTAAGCACTCTTTACAGATCTTTGTTATCATCCAAACCACATGAATGAGCTCTATGTTTGTTTATAAGATACGAATACTTATCCTATTTACCTTCTGTCAGACACATATGTTAATTGGGAACTTGAAGCAAGTGGTGTTGATGTTCATAACAAGCACATGACATGCCCAACACTTCTTGGATCCAAGTTTCTTTCAGTAACCACCTCTATTCACACTTTCATGTTCCTACAGAACTACCAATGTTCTGAGAGATTCTGCTGACCGAAGTGGTTGCGAAGCGCAGGGGCGCACCAGCTGATTCCCTCATTGCATGCAACAAAATAATTGAACTGTGATATACGTGTTCCACAAACTTACAAATACTTCGCGGAAGTAGCAATGCAGCTTTATAATTCTCGGTAGTCCTACTCTTGGCAACTGACACCATCTTTTTTCGAAGATCTTTTAACTCCTTTTAGACAACTTGTGTTCTGTTTGACATTAGTAATGAGACAGGACGATGACTTTTTGAGTATTTAACATCAAATTATAAACTTATTTAACAATCAGATTAAACAAGTAATATTGTAAAAGGGATCGTCACCTTAAAAATGATATCGCGGATAGCATTACTGCTGTTAGTGTGCGTCACGTCTTCAAGTGCAGATGTGATAGGAAGTTGGTCAGGTTCTGGAATCAATTTAGTGGTCGAAACTGCGACTGAAGTGAGAATAACAATGACCGGACCTAATGTGGGATGGTACGCTGTTGGGTTTGGTGGGGATGACATGGCTACTACCGCCTCTGCGATTGTTGTGGAGAACGGAGTTGCTCCTTATGAGAAAGTGTTGGGATCCCGAAGCCCTGGAACTGACCCTCCGGCAGTGTTGACGGTAGTATCGGACACTGTTAGTGGAACAAACAGAGTAGTAGTTGTAACCAGAGCTATTGCTGGAGGTTCCGAAACGTACTCTTTCCCAACGGCTGCTGGAAGCATTGAGATAACTTGGGCGAGTGGAACAGCTGCGTATGGATACCACATGACTGCGAGAGGTGACGATTCGATGGCCTTTGCCGCTCCCGTAGTGACACCTGTTCAAGCAACTTGGTCTGGTTCTGGAATCACCTCAGTTGTCGAAGTTGGGACTGAGGTGAGGATAACAATGACCGGACCTAATGTGGGATGGTACGCTGTTGGGTTTGGTGGGGATGACATGGCTACCACCGCCTCTGCGATTGTTGTGGAGAATGGAGCCGCTCCTTATGAGAAAGTGTTGGGATCCCGAAGCCCTGGAACTGACCCTCCGGCAGCGTTGACGGTAGTATCGGACACTGTCAGTGGAACAAACAGAGTAGTAGTTGTGACCAGAGCTATTGCTGGAGGTGCCGGAACGTACTCTTTCCCAACGGCTGCTGGAAGCATTGAGATAACTTGGGCGAGTGGAACAGCTGCGTATGGATACCACATGACTGCGAGAGGTGACGATTCGATGGCCTTTGCCGCTCCCGTAGTGACACCTGTTCAAGCAACTTGGTCTGGTTCTGGAATCACCTCAGTTGTCGAAGTTGGAACTGAGGTGAGAATAACAATGACCGGACCTAATGTGGGATGGTACGCTGTTGGGTTTGGTGGGGATGACATGGCTACCACCGCCTCTGCGATTGTTGTGGAGAATGGAGCCGCTCCTTATGAGAAAGTGTTGGGATCCCGAAGCCCTGGAACTGACCCTCCGGCAGCGTTGACGGTAGTATCGGACACTGTTAGTGGAACAAACAGAGTAGTAGTTGTGACCAGAGCTATTGCTGGAGGTTCCGGAACGTACTCTTTCCCAACGGCTGCTGGAAGCATTGAGATAACTTGGGCGAGTGGAACAGCTGCGTATGGATACCACATGACTGCGAGAGGTGACGATTCGATGACTTTTGCAGTGCCAACTCCTGCACCGCAAGTTGTTGTACCAACTCCTGCACCGCCAACTGCCGTGCCAACTGAAGTACCAACAGCAACGTCAGTTACTGGAATTTGGACGGGTTCTGGAATCACGTCATCCGTTACAACAATTGGGACTGCAGTGAGAATAACAATGACCGGACCTAATGTGGGATGGTACGCTGTTGGGTTTGGTGGGGATGACATGGCTACTACCGCCTCTGCGATTGTTGTGGAGAACGGAGTTGCTCCTTATGAGAAAGTGTTGGGATCCCGAAGCCCTGGAACTGACCCTCCGGCAGTGTTGAGGGTAGTATCGGACACTGTTAGTGGAACAAACAGAGTAGTAGTTGTAACCAGAGCTATTGCTGGAGGTTCCGGAACGTACTCTTTCCCAACGGCTGCTGGAAGCATCGATGTAACTTGGGCGAGTGGAACAGCTGCGTATGGATACCACATGACTGCGAGAGGTGATGGCAATTTAATATTCATCTCTTTCATTTCAACGGGTGCTCCAATGACACCGGCTCCTATATCTGATGCTCCGCCAACTGCTGTTCCAACTACTGCTCCAGCCACTGCAACTCCTCCAAGTATTTCAACAATCTCATCTGATGGAATTATTGCATCTGATCAGCTGACGGGAGTCTCAACAGATGTTCGATTCTCATCAACTGAAGCAATGATCACAGTAAGAGGTCCGCAGGGAGTTTGGTTTGGAGTAGCATTCGGACAAATAAGAATGACGCCAACGGCTACTGCTTTCATTATAACCAGCGGCAGTCCAACAACTGTTGAAGAACGAACTCTAACGGATCGAAGTGCGGGGACGTTGATTGCCAGCATTCAGGGAGACAAGATTGTATCGGATACCATCGTCGGGGGAATGAGAGTGGTCGTCTTCAATAGAACTATGGCGGGACAAGGTGAGTCATTCACATTCGACACAACTGCTTCCAATGTTGATATGATGACTGCCATGGGAAGAACTGCTGACTACACATCCGGTCACAGCGTGTCCTCAGGTATCAGAATCGGATCATCAGCGCAGGTCTTCTCTCAACAGTTTTCATTAGCATCACTCAACTTTGATGAAAATAAATTCCAAATGGTGATGAGATGTCAGGTAGGATCATGGTGCGGTATTGCTCTCGGCTCTATGGAAGCTGGACGTTCGATAACTTGCAGAGAACCCGGTCTTTGTCAGAACAGCAATCTTGTGCTTTCAGGTCCCCAACCGGAAGCAGTTCAAAAAGTCGCCGTAACGGAGTACTCAGTCGAAAGTGGGTTCTTCACACTCACTGCAACATTTGATGAAGTGGGCAGCGGGTTTGTATCTGGAGCTCCGATATTGTGGGGTGTTGGACCAGTTACGAATGGCAATCTAAACAAACACGGAGACAGTCAACGAGGAGGGCAATTCCTTGCTGTTGGAGGAATTAGAAGTGTTGGGGATGAGAGAACCCTCCGGATTTGGTATTCCATAATCGGAATTGTTCTAATCGCCGGCATAGGTCTGGTATCTGATTTGATGTACTACCGCTACAGTAAGAATGGACCAGACTTCATCAGCAAGAAGTTGTTCAACTCTCACGTGGGTACAATCATTGCGATGATTGTTGTTGCAATTGCGTGTACGGTGTCGTACTTCGCTTCTTACAGTACAGTAGAATGGTGGTTTGGGACTGCTAACCCAGCCAGAATTACTCTCTTAGCAACTCTGTTACTGTCGAGTGGAATTGTCGGACAGTTAGTAAAGATCTCAAGAGAGAGATTAATAACATATCACAGATGGTTGGGAGTATCCTTCTTATTGTTTTCATCAATCCATGGAATTGGTTATCTAATCGACAGTTCTAACAAAGACATCTTAGACCTGATGTGGAAAACTGACGACTACAAGGGAGTCGCTCCCCTTTATGGAGTCTTATGTCTCGGGTTCACCTTCTTAATGTTCTCGCTTTCCTTTATTAGAAGAAGATGGTATCACATCTTTCTTTACAGTCACTGGATCTCAGCAATCTTAGTTCTTGTCTTCTCATCCCTGCACTCCAGTACGATTCTGATACCAGTTGCAGTGGTGTCGGGGATCATTGTTTTGCTTGCTATTTATAAATTCGTCCAACCTGCTGCTGTGGTGAGAGAGAAGGTCGCAAGCGAAGACGGTCAGTACACTAAGATAAAGATAAGTATTAAAAATCAGAAACCATGCACCTACGGAAGCTACTACAACGTGGGGGTAAAGGGAGACATGTTCCAGACGCATCCATTTTCTGTAGTGAAGGATGGGTCGACTGTTGATTTCATTATTAAAAACATGGGTTCTGGAACCTCAACAGACCACATCATTAAAAGTATCGAAGAGGGTGACACTGTTCGTTTAGAAGGTCCGTTTGGAGTCCCAACTGTGATGCCACAACACTACGAAAGAGTCATTCTCTGCGCTGGTGGTGTTGGTGTGACTCCACTCGTTGGTATTATGAATTTATATGGTGCCTCAAGAACTGATGATGAAGCTGAAATGCAAAGCACTCCTGGAAACTCAGAGTCGGCAAAGATTCACCTCCACTGGAGTTGCCGTGACGCGGCTTTACTCGAATTAGTTGCACCGTACCTCAACGAGTTGGAAACGGAATCGGTACACACCTTTCTGTACTACACTGGTGGGGGGGAGATTTCCCATATCAAGATGCCAACTAATGTTACTGTCACTGAAGGAGGAAGACCTGATTACAGTAAAGTATTCACACCGGGTGGTTCTCTGTTTCAAGAAACTAACACTGATTCCCCCGCCAGTGATGTTGGTGTGTACACGTGTGGTCCAGAAGCGATGGAAGAATCTGTTTTACAAGCAATTGATAACTGCGGATACGGAGGCGCTTTAGTTGTGCACTCTGAAACATTCTTAATGTAATAAAATGTAATAAAATGCATACGTCTTTCTTTCTTTTTATTTTTTCCAAGGGTGACTGAGGGTAAAGGAAACGAATATCCCAAAGTTAATTCCCATATCTTCCTCTGAATTTCAAAAAAAAAAAAAAAAAATTCACTCTCAGCTGACTGGCTGAAAGTGCAAAAAAAAAAAAAAAAACTTTTTTTTTTTCATTATTATGCTTTTTGTTTAGATGTGAATATATTTAAAGCAGAGAGCTCTTTCTTTACTTGCTTGCAGACCCCTGTCTCGCGAGGCGTTTTTTTGGTTTTTTTTTTTTTTTTTCTTTTTTTTTTTTTTCAATTCTCAATTATTTGTGTCGTGTTTTACGTTTATTTTTACATTCCTTTTCTCAAAATTCGACGATCAAAGAAATCTTTTAGAAAAAATGACATCCAACTTGAGTCCCTCACATGTGTGTCCGATGTAAACATTTAACTGGTAAGAATATCACAGAACTTGTAATCTTTTCTCTCAACGTGAATTGGGGTGCCCTCTAATCAGAGAAGAATCTCCAGTTAGTGTTGTCGCTATCTTCCCGGAGTATTGTGATACTCAGTTGGATGATCTCTTCTGTTGTTGTGTATTTGATCTTTTTTTGAACTGGTTTTTTTTTTATTTTTATAATTTCAATCCGATTATGAAGCCGTCCAGCTGTCTTCCTTTCAATTACTGTCCTGCTGTCGCAATTTACTAAAAGTATGACGATGTGATTGTTTTATTTTAGTTCCCCTTTTTTTTTTTTTTTTTTTTTTTTTTTTTTTTTTTGTTGACTAAAAACAACTTTTTTTCTAGCGTTATGGGATCAGCGCGAAAACAATTTATTTAATGTTTTCGTTTTTCTTATTTCCTTTTTTGAATCATATAATCCTTATCTATCTATAGCAATGTGTTTTTATAACTTTTCTTTTTTATTATAATAAACTTCTATGCATCTTTAATACCTAATCTGTCCTGTCTTGGTGTTGGGAATCAATTGTTACTATCGTTAGACTTGTTGATAATTTACATTTTTTTTGTGATGTCTATTTCAGAAACCGAGTCATCCTTTTTGGATCTGTCTATTTCCTGCTCCAGTTTTTTGTCGATTGTACGCTGTCTTCCTTTTGGTTTTTTTTTTTTTGATTCTCACTTCTGTTTTCCTACACGGACAATTGTTTTACTTCTATGTGTGTTAAGTCTCCTGTTTGATTGACCCTTTTGCCTTGGAAAGTCTAAATGTTCCTTGCAACCAAAGGTTGGTGAGTGAATGCTCGCTGGGCTCAACCAATGTATTTTTGTGTTGTTCGTCTTTTATTCTTTCATCTCGGATGTGACCCTTCCTTTTCTTCCCTCTCTGAAATAAAATAAAGTACAATAAGAAAACATACGTACTTGTTTTGTTTAAGAAATTATTTTTTTAGTCGATTATGTTCTTTTGTATAATTATCGACTAATTTACTTACTATCCACCAGATCTCGTAGTCTCTTTTGAAGGACAGATCCAGATTTTTGAATTAAGTTCGGTTGATCAAATCTGTGAAGTAAGTGTTTAGCGAAGTCTAGTTATAGGTTCGATGTTTTTAATTATTTCTTTTGCGCCTATCGAGTGTGCTGTTCGTAACGGTTTTCTTTTTGAACGAGATATTTTAATCTCGCTGTTGATTGTTTTTCTTTTTGTGCTTTTGTTGCACTTTTTTCGTTCATAAATTATATTTATTGAGCTTCCCTCCCTCCCTTGGGCTGGTTTTCCTTTTCCCAAATTCGTTGTTTTGGTTGATCAAGTCGTTGATCTTACAGTGTGTCTATGCACGTGTGAAAAAAGTATTCTCCTGCAAGCACTTTAGTCAGCTTACCATCTGACTGAGTGTGTAGCGGAGGCTTCTTTTCCTGAGTGTAGTTCAAAGTGCTGTGCTGTTTTGGGATTTTATTTTCTCCGCTTATCTAATTTTCCGTATTTTCTACATCTGGTGGTCGTCGTTGTTGTTGTAGTCTTTTCGGAATTGAGGGTGTTCTGTCCACAGAAGAGATATTTCCCGCCCCTCTTTCGTTGCATGTTCCTGATAAATGAGTTCACAGTTTTATTAGTTGCCGAGACTGCTTCCGATTTTCGATTTCTCGTCGGGATTCTGCAGCTGTTGACTGATGGATTTCTTTCGGTGATGCAATTGTAATTTTAATTCTGCTTTCCCCTCCATTAAAGTGCAGTAAAAAATTACCACACATTTTATCTACATTGTTTAAGGAAAACACTTTCTCTTGCCTAATAAAATGTTTCTTTTAATTCATAAATTTATAATGAAAGAACTTGTGACTGAGAACTCAGAACAAATGGTGAAGAAAAACAACGGAACTCGATGTTCTTTTTCTGTTTTGTTTTCCGTCCTGAATTGAGCATCTTTGTGGTAATGTATTTTAACACCACAAAAGGTTGGTATTTTATTTTTTTATATTTTCACATCATTACTTCCATATTAAATACTGGAGTACTTTGGTATTAAGGTATTGTCTATTAGCAAAAACCCCCTCTCAATATTCTCTTTGATATCTTCAGTGAAGGGAAGAAGATTTATGAAGAAAAAATCAAGGTTCTGAATTTGAATTTGCCCATGTATTCCCCATTGTGCTTATTGATAAGCAGCAACCGCCATTAGTAATACTGCGCTGAGCATGTTCCTGCCCTGTTGCGGCGGCTTATATTTAGTACCCACACTCAGCCTGTTTGGATTTATGAGGCTGAGCTTCTATGACAATCAACAACGAAAAAAACTTATTCTGGCCACCTGCAATTTTGCATCCTGTGCAACCAAGTCAAGCTTTTCATTTTTTAATAATATAATCCTCTCGGGATTAGTTTCAACCTTCTACCGCAGTTTGGGGACCCTCGAAGAGCTACCAGGTTCTATTTGAGCGTCTCCCTAACAGATATTCGGTGGTCTGTTGACCAATTAATTTGCTAACTTTTCCAACAATCATAACAAGATTGGGTCTACATACGTTACTGTTGCTTCGTAGCTCTACGGAAACTAACCTCCATATCAGCGATGCACAACAGTAATGGACTTCTTTATCTGTTTATCTAAGTTGTGTTTTTTATTTTTGTCAGAAAAAGTATTTCAACTGCAACCGAGAACTGGCTGACTCACTCTCCCCGTTCAGGAGTTCTCTGGTTGGATAACAGCGTCAGCTTTCTGACAAAATCCGCTTTCTTTAATTTATTCTCTGCCGGTCTGACAGATTATCGTTATTCGGCATTTCTCTCTCTTGTTTTATTCTAATTGCTGTACCATCCACTTGATGTGAGGCTTGTCTTCTCTCAGGTGATGTTTTCTTCTTCTGAATCCATTCTTTTTTTCCTCGAGTACTTCGCTGTTTAATAACATAAAACTAAACTGATGTGTTGGCAAAAGCTGTTGAATGCAAAAGCTTGTTGGTGGCAGTACCAGCTGAAGTTTTCTTATTAAAAAAACACGAGAGGAAAAAAAAGAAATCCTGTCTTCCTTTTTCAGTAGCGACTCTCACTTTGCCTTCCCTGACTTCATAAAATATTATAAATAATGTGTAGCTGCTAAGTTTAACTTTCTCTAACAGGTCAGATCATATTCGGGTCACAAACAGCGGATTCACAAGAACTATCAAATTTGTTTACTTCCTTCCCCAAACTGAAGCCTAGCCTATAAAAACATAAACGAAGCAGTTAGCAAGCATGGCCCATGCGGAGCAGCAGTTTGGAGAAGATTAAAAAGTGACACCCAAGAAGGCTGTCGATCGACTAGGAGAAACCGAATATCCGTAAAGAGAAAAAAGTGTGATTCAAGTTCATCATCTGATTCATTGTAGTTGTTGCATTGCCCTGCGATACACCGTTTTCAAACCCACCAAAGATACCCGTAGGTTCGCTTCGCTCGCAAAGTGAAGTTGAATTGCACAATGTACCTTCCTCATTAATGAACTTTAAATTATCCTCAAAACGTTATACTTTTTGTTTTTATAACAAAAGTGTGCGCCGCTAGTAGTGTGCTACGAACTAGCTGTAATAAAAACTGTCTTTTAACTTCAATGTATAGCCAGCATGATTTGTAACAACCTTTATAGTGTTTGAATGGATAATATATCGGATGATTACCAGAAAATTTAAAAAGCATCACATATCAACCATTACAAGGAATTTTGTGACAAATTCTATGAATGTTAATAAAAGGTGCATCAATATTTTCTACCGAAAACCCGCTAGAGATATCCGTTCAGGCTCGCTTCACTCGCAGCTAAACCTGGTAACCCGCAGGTTATCGAAGCTTCCCTCCACTGCCCTGAAGTACCTGCTGCGCCTCGGTGCAAACCTGCTGGGCAGTATGTCAGGCTGAATTGGGGAGAATTGCAGTGGACAAAAATGATTGAATTTAGTCTGTTGTGTCTGCTGTTTCCCTCCTTCGTTCCTTCCTTACACGGCCTGCAGTCATTTACTACGCTGCCGCTGACAGTCAAGATTGTCGGAGAAATTATGGCTTCTTCTGAATTGCAAATTTCTCTTCTTCCATAAAAACTTTCAATTTGAAAGTTACCTAAACAATCCTCCCCTGAATGAGAATGATGTGAACAAAAAGAAAAAAACATCAACGAGTTTGCAAATATTGCGAACTATGATGTGCTTACCTCCCCTTTTGGAATCTGATTGAGGAGAAGAAAATCTAAAACATAACTTTCACGTTCCCCTCTCCCTTTTCGTATCGTATCAAAGTTCCCCCGGCCTTGATTTATTTATCCAAGTCCCCCAACCGGGTAAGACAATCATGAGTTTGCTTGATGAGATTAAAATGCTTTGAAAACGATGGTTAGTTGACCGAAACAGGAACCAACGCTTTCACGAGCAGCGGTGAGTGGATGAAACAGGTCAACCGAGCGATAGCGCACACCCTTGAGGTGGTGCAAGCCCGCAAGATTATCTGCCCTATCAATAGTGGGTCGAGTTTTGAAATATTTTATAAAACATTCACAACAGATGTCATTTATATCTTTGGGATGCCAGGGACGCAAGTTGGGTTGAGTGATTGGTTTTTTGAAGTTAAATTAGAATCTTAGATACCGCTGATCGTATTTATAGTTGTTGTCGCGTCTGGCGTTTGGAACACAACATCCACACATTCTTTATACAGCAGTCATATATTGACAGCCCGTAACTCAAAAAAAAAGTAACAATGCAAATTTTTGTGACGTGTCCGGATTGGGGACTCCCCGCAGTGACAGTGACGACTGGTGCTGATTCGGTTGTGAGCGACGTGTTGACGGCGGCGGCTGGGGAGTGGGATGTCGATCCGGAGGAAGTTGAACTCTCGTTTGCTGGTGATGCCCTTCGCGAAACTGATCGGCTGGCAGATCATGGAGTGGTTGCAAACAGCGAGTTGGAAATGGCGAAGAAGCAGTTTAGGATATTCAGTAAATGCTGGTTTGTTGATGTTAGAAAAAGGGAAAAGCTGCTTCTTTGGATCAGAGACCACATTACAGAAAATTTATGTCTAGACACCCCCATTTACAGAGGATGGTTGCCTCATTGTTGACGGTAACCTGCTTCCTTCAGATGCCAAACAGGTTGCTTTCTTCAATTCAAATTGCAACAACACAGACATCTCACTAGTTACCACTGTTGGTGATGAGTTCTTGTCTTGCTGTAAACAAATCACTTCTCTTGACTTTTCAGGTCTTAATAGTGTCATCGGTATTGGGAATAATTTCATGTGCGCCTGTAATCAAATCACTTTTCTTGAATTTTCAGGTCTTGGTAGTGTCACCACTATTGGTGATCATTTCTTGTATGCCTGTGAACTTGGGTAACGAAACTCGGACAGCGCGCCTCCTCGTGGTGTTACCTGGATGCACCTTGTGTGTAACTAGAGTGCTGACGTATTGTTGTTGCTGTGTATTCTTTTACCCCCGTTTTATTTTCCGGTAGCCTAACCTTTAAAAAAAAAAAAAGGACAACATAGCAGAAGGTCAGGTGATCCGGCCCGGGACGTCGTTTTTTGTGTGTGGCATTTCTTTTTATGAATGTGTCGCAAAGATGGCACCAGCTTAAGATTGTGCAAGCCTTAATTGCCTTCCTGGAACTGTCTGTAAGTTGATGCAGGGCAGTACTGGTTCTTTCTATGAATGTGTTGCAAAGATGCCGCCAGCTAATGATTGTGCAAGCCTTAATTGCCTTCCTGGAACTGTCTGTGAGTTGATGCAGCAGTACCGGTTCTTTTTATGAATGTGTTGCGAATTATGTGGTGTCAACAGGTGAATTGTTGTTCCTCTCTTTCTTAACAGGAGTTTATGAATATTTCTTCTACTCTATCCCTCCTCCTAATACTTTTTCTATTATGTTTCATTTTATTGTGGTATCTCTTAAGACAAAGGTTTGCTTTCTGTATCGCTAGTAACAGATGCCTAAAATTTTCTTACCCACCCAGATTTGAATTCCCGAAGAAAACAACAACAAAAACCATGAGTACACCAAGTGATGTGCAGGGTGGCGAGAGACACAACAAACGATTACTTGTCATCGATGCGAAATTGTCAGCGATTGAAGCCATTCAGCTGGCAGAAATTGAGGGGGAAGCTCTCAACAAAAAATAAACAGCTTTTAAAGCTTGGGTAGAGGATAAGAAAGGCGGTCTCGACGCCTATCAGACTCAACTGGATAAAGAGAAGGAAAAACTATACGAGTTGTTGAAGGCTTCTGAGGTATAACTTTTACATTTTCTTTAACCCATTACGGGGGGGGAACAACCGGTTTTTCTGACTTCTTTTGAAAAAAGAGCCAACGGGGAAGAGGGGTGGGGGGATCGGAAAGGTGATTGGACAAAGTGAACCGCCATTGCCCGTTAAAAATACGCACCTTCACCACCCAAAGGGTGAACAGAATAAAAGAAAACACCACCAAAGATAACGAGCTCTTCAGTATCCTTTCCGTATTTCTTTTGAAGGGTAAAGTAGTCGAAAAACTTTTGATGCCATCGTTTAATTCGAAGGTTTCTGTTCGCCCTTGCCTTCATGCTATCCATCACCTACTGAAAATTACGGAAAAAGCATTCACCAACTTCGGGGCAACCTGTCTGAACGGGTCCCGTCCTTTTTTTGTATTGGTCACTGACAGCCCTTCAGATTGATTTGTTCTCTTGCAGTCGAGTGAACCTAACCCAATTACTGATTACCGGACAAGGGGCGATCTGTCCCCTTTGTCACTTATTCGTCAGCCACCGATATGCCTCTTCATAACTTCAGTAATTTTCCGTGGTCGAAAAAACCTAAGCCAGGCTGGCACTGGTCCTTTGATCTATCCGAGTTAGGTTTTATGTGTCAGGTGTATGACTCTAACAACATTAATAAGATGCCGAAAAGGCATTTCATTAAAGATGGCTCCAAAATCATGGAAAAAAACCATAGACTTTGAGCACAAGACCAATGGAAACAAGGCATGCTTTAACGCCTCTCAAAAGATCAAACATTATCAGATTGATTCAAAAAAGAACAAGGACCCCTTTAAGAAAGCTCAAGTTAACCCGAGTATTTCATGGAAGGATAAATTTTTCAAGAATGGGAATAAAAAGGTTACGATGGATAATTCGAATATTTCAAAGAATGTCACCAATAAACCCAGCCAGGTTACGAACTAGAAACAGCATGAGGAATGTTTTTTTTATATACATGCATGATAACAAAGTAACTGCATCCTAGTAACTTAAGTTGTGACTTGTTTTCTACTTTACCATGAGTTTTATTGAAAAGCTGTTTTACTTACCGTTTAGTTAACCTTCCCAACACTAAAACAGGGTGGTCACAAAGTGGAATATTTGTTAGAGTGTGATAATGAAGAAGGAAATGCGATCTTGAAGAGATGGGAACACCTAAAGTTCGATCCTTATAAACAAGAGTTGATTTGTCGCGAAAGTGCAAAAGAAATAATCCTTGACTACGCTACGAAGGTGGTGCGGAAGGACGAGAAATATTGGACTCACGACAATAAATCAAAGTTGCTGACTTCGTATGGAGTGAAAGGTACAGGCAAAACAGCGGTCATGCGAGCAATGGTCGGATTCGATGAGAAGCCAGGGTGGGTTCAGGCAGCTGACCCAAATGCAAGGGCCGTCACGTCTTCCTTCAATGAATGTGGTGGCAGCGTTAGCGAATTCGGAAATGATTGCGAGAAACTAGGTTTACATCAGACAGACATTGCATTCAGTAGGCACATCTTAAGGTACAACGGAATGCGTGAAGAGGATGTTCAAAGGATTGGAAGCTTCAAAACTGCTGTGTTCCTCCTGCGGAAAAAGCTTGGGCAAACAATCCCAGGTACCCTGGTCATTGGTATTGATGAACTCGCAATGATTGAGGGAGAAGCTGCCAAAGTGGTGAGCAGTCTTATGCAGCAGCAGGATTTTTCCATTAGGTATCCCGATGAATACGGAGGTCCTGTCATTTTTGTCATGTCCGCATTAGCTGAATCTTTCGCTTCGAAAGTGCAAACTGCTTCAGGTCGCCCTATCCTGACAAACATCCGCCTCCATAACTTGCCACAGGCTAAAGCGTTCGATCTCCTCCCTGCTGACATCAGAAGTGCTGCAAAGAAAGATGGACGGATTCAAAAGCTGATTAACCAATGTGGTGGGAATCCACGGGCTTTGTTTGAAGGTGTCATGAACTCAAGAGACTACCTTGTAAAGGGAGACCAAGAGGTGTATGATAGCGATATTGCCAAAGCCCGATCGACAATTCTTAAAGAGTGCAAGATAATAAGTACAATTCAGGGTCACACTCTCTGATGGACATTGTTTCTACTTGGTTCGCGGTTCAAGAACCCACTGAAGAATGGAGGGATACCATGCGTGGTGCAGGATTCCTCCAACCTGTTCAGGGTAAGGATTCCAATGAGATATTTTTCCCGCTGATGCTTGCTGAGTGGTCAAAAAGAAAGCAGTTGGGTTCTCTCATGTCGCACCACATTGCAGGCTGCTATGACAGCGATCAGGTAATGACGGGACAAGAGAAGCGGGTCGAGCATCTGTTAATGCACTATGAGATAGTTCGAAAGGTGGCATACCATCATCTGCAGATTGAGCCACAGATCGGTGAATTCTTCAAGCACTCAACTGTCAGTCCTGCAACAAAAGCTACCGATCGTAAATGCAAACTGCTTGCGGCTAAAAATAGGTTCCTGATCGAATTTAGTAAGAATTCTACAAACTTAGTCAGTCATGTTTCGAAGTTTACGGGGCTTACTGACAGTGATTGGGATGAATTCAGCGATGGGAGCACTCTCTACTCCGATCTCTCCAACGAAAAAGGAATTGAATACATCACACCCCACTTTCGCCTGATCAATGGAAAGTCAGTCCTCACAGCAGAAGTGTGCCAGATCAAATATACACAGTCGGCTGATTGGCCCAATTGGCAAGGGAAGCTCAAGACATCACCTGGGGTGAAAGCACTCAACAAGAAGAAGATCCCCTGGTTTGCTGTGTACTACGTTAGCCATTCCTCTATTCCCCAGACATACAAGACCGACTGTATTCATTTTCCGAAAGACGCCCTGGACAAGTTCACTGCTCCGTTAGGGACACTGCGGTTGCACCTTGAGAAGGAAAGACTGGAATTCCCCCTTTCTGGGGCAATGCTGAGACATCGCCCATGGGTGTCACCTGCTAAGCTACCTTCTCGGATCCCGCGAGTTCTTTTGAGAATGTTCTAATCTGCCTCTTCTAACCTCTTTTGTTATTCCCGTTCTTCCATCCTTTCTTTTCAACCATTTGAATATGTGGAATCATAATTTGTTTTGGTATCGTTATGTATGTCAACGATGTGCCAACACAAATAGAATTCCTTCGCTCTATGTTCCTTTTTTTTGAAATAAATCACGCTGGTGCCAACCTGTATATAGGTTGGTCTGCCCCTGCAAATCTTATGACTTCGTTCACAATGGATGAACTGAACCTGGTGTCGGATTTGAACGTCCACACCCACAAATAGTGATAACATTTTGAGATGGAAGTATGTGTAGTATGTTTTTGGTCATTGTTGTGTCTCAATGGATGGGTTTTATAGAACGTCGTTCTTTAGCAAAACCAAGCATCTATCTGTAACATACAAGACCGACTGTTAGTACAGAAGTTACAGGTGATAAGCATATTGAGGTCCCCCCTATTCCCATGAAGGACAATTCTGTAAGATCTCTTGTAGTTCTCGCACAGAACTTAGAAGGACACAGGAGATGGTATTATTTCGGTAAAACCTCCCCACTCTGGACTTTGCCCAACATTTAATGTTGAACTATGTAATTGTTGCTAACAACCCTCATGTTATTCCAAACTTATTTTGGTTTTTATGTGTTAGTTTTGTTGTTTTTATCTTTTTTATTTTCTTATTTGCAAAACTTAAATGAGATTATTCGAGTCCGTGTCATGCGGTCTCGTTCTCCTTTTGCAAAAATTCTTCACAAAGCTTTTATTATTTGTGTGATGTAGGTTTTTCCTCCTTAGTTTGGCAGTCTTGCTTTTCTCTTATGTTCACTTTGAATGTATGATTAAGTAAAAAAAAAAAAAAAAAAAAGATTATTATTTTGGTAATCAAGTCGTTTTAATTGTCAACTCTTTAACAGGGAATGGATATTATTAATTTGGTGATTTGGTATATTTCAGATGTCTTTTTTTTATATTAGTTGTCAATAACAGGTTGCAGAAAATATAAAAAAATTTGATTCAAAATTTTGATACTCAAAAACTGCCCACTCAGAAGTGACATTGTTTCCTTACAACTCATTAATAAAGTCAGAGAAGATGTTTTTTTGTGAGAGGATGAGATAGACAAACATGGTTTTCAGCTTTTTCTTAGTTGCTCATTTTTTGGTAGATGGCTGCTCAGATCTCTCACCAACTAGCTTCATTTTTTATACAGTCTTATGTTATTACTTTGCAAGTGTGTTGTGTGTTGGGAGATTTCACCAGACTAAAAAATATAATCAAAAGAAGGAACGATTGACAGGCGCTGTGACTAAAATCCAGATGTCGGTAAAAACATCTGACGAAGTGGAAGGGTTGATATTCTGCTTGGTAGCTTCCATAGTTCAGAGTCAGCCTACTGCTGATTGCGGAACATTGAAGTGCGGTACTGGATACGTCTGTAAGATGTTGCGGTGTTTACCCAGAATGTGTTGCAAAGATGGCAGCAGCTAATGATTGTGCAAGCCTTAATTGCCTTCCTGGAACTGTCTGTGGGCAGTGCCGGTTCTTTTTATTAAAGGCCATTGCAAGTCCAGAATCTGAAAAAAACTGATCCTAGAATTGTTTGGTTCCTCCCCTCCCATCCCTCCCATCCCTCCCATCCCATCCCCCCCCACCCCCCACCCCCGAGAACTATGATCCACCTCCACGCGGTTGTTCTTGGATAGTCTCTATCTCGAGATGAACTAATCGATCCTTTTTATTTTTCTTTTAGACTCACTTCTTCCTCTCATTTTTTGATGTTAGCTGGATATCAGCTTTATGGTTCTTCTTCTTAAGACCGGCTTTCGCATGTTCTCTGTTTGTTCCCCGTTCTAACTCATTAACCGAAAACGTCTTTCGGCGGGGGTCCTTTTCTGTATCGCTATGCAAATAATAGATGCTTGTCTAGACTTTTCCCAAAGAGGAGCAGTGCCTGACTGAATGAATGGATGCGAAATGTTCAGCAGACCCAAGTGTTCTGATTACTAGCATGTACATGACTCTATGTTGAACCCACCTTGACCCTGCAGTTCACACAAACTATGGAACTGATACAAGCAACGAAACTGGAGGAGCAAGAGAAAGACTACACTTCGATTGATTCAAACGACGTGATGTGAGAGTCAAATATTAAATGAACATTCCCATGCTTGTTGTCATTTCATTTCCCCACAGATAGCCCCAGCAAAAAAAAGCTATGGAATCAACCCATACCAGACAATGTATATTTTCACACACGTTTCCCACAGGCAACACCACCCCAAAAAAACAAAAAAAAAAACCATGGCATCTTCGTCAGAGCCAGAGTTAAGTTTCGAACAGCAAGAAGTACGAAAAGTGTCAGCAAAGATTGAAGCAATCGAAGCGAAGATTGAAGCAATCGAAGGGATTGCGATAGTAGAAAGTGAACAGAAAGACCTCAACCCAACACAAAAACGTATTAAAGTTGTGGTAGACTTGAATGGTGGCCTCAGCAAGTACTTAGAAGAACTGAAGGTAGAGAAGAACAAACTTTTTGATTTGTTGAAGAGTTCTACTGAGGTATACCTTTTACTTTTTATTTGTAACGCATTTCGGGGGAAACCTGTCTGAACGGGTCCAACCTTTTTTTGTATTGGTCACAGTACAGCCCTTCGGACTTCTTTTAAAAAAAGAGCCAACGGGGGGGGGATCGGAAAGGTGATTGGACAAAGTGAACCGCCATTGCCTGCCCGTTAAAAATACACACCTTCACCACCCAAAGGGTGAACAGAATAAAAGAAAACACCACCAAAGATAACGAGCTCTTCAGTATCCTTTCCGTATTTCTTTTGAAGGGTAACCATGTTGAACATCGAAGCTTTCGGTAAGTAGTCGAAAACCTTTTGATGTCTCGTAGACTCAATACAACTCTCAGAGACATCCTTTGTGATCATGCGACGGAGAGTAGGTTTCTTCCAAAAACAGATTTGAAATCGGCTAAAGAATGCCCTTGCTAAAACTTTGTTGACAAGAATAAACGAACAGACTCTCACGTTCTAATTCACGCTTCAAAGCTGCTGACAACAAAGAGATTCAAAAACCTACTTCTCTAAAGGTGGCCGTTATCGCCTACATGATAACAGCGATGAGATCCTCAAAGAAGTAGAATCAGCAGTTGATGATTTCATCTCATTGCATTATGATCACAGCAAGTTTACTAATCTTGCGATGTTTCTAAAAACAACCCTGAGAGGTTACATCAGTAATATGCCACCATTACAAAACAATAATGAACTGCAAACGGTACAAAAAGAGATTACTAAAATCAAAGAACACATGGGTTTTCTCCAGATTGACAAGACAACACACGACCTAGCTCTGTGTTGTAGACATTTGTACCAACAAACCCTCAACAACCAAATCAACGGTTGTAATGTCTACAAAGAATACAACATTGAAGAGACCAAGGAGGAAATGATTAGGTTAGAAAAACTTAACAAAAAACACGGCTTCAGACACACAAACAACTTACCATATCTTTATGGTAGTCCGAAGTTTCACAAGAAACCGATGAAGTTTCGTTTCATAGCTGGTTCTTCCTCAAAAACAAACTTCGATATTCAAAAGGAAGGTGACAACTGTTTGTTTAGAGGCAAACCTCTCACTGCAACCACAGAGATGTCAAAAGAACTGTCAGGCATCTTAAAAACGCTATTGTTTAGAATTAAAACGATAGAAAAAGAAGAAGAAAGGAAAACCGGAATACAGAAATATTTCATAGTTGACAATGTTGATGAGGTAGCGAAGTATATTAAAGCTAACTACACTTGTCTCAGCTATAGAAATGTTAAGTCCTTTGACTTTAGTGACATGTACACTAATTTACCGCACAAGGAAATACTTGAGGAAATTAGTACTATCCTGAATCAGTACATGTCCAATGATGAGACCCTAACCCGAAACGAACTCAACACTCCAGGGAACGGTTTCGCATTTTCAAATAACGAAGATGCAAAAGACAGATGAACCGCAACCCATGGAGTCACCGAGGATCAAACACCTAGCGCCTCGTACACCAGAAAAATAGGTGACGAAAACATTTGAAAATCCGAAGAGTATTCTTAAAACTCAAGGTGCACCTCCAGAGCTAAGTCAGTTGCCATCAACACCATGAATACAGATTACAAGATTCCGACTCCTACTCTGGAACCTGTACTGCCACCACCAACTGCAATCAAAGGTTGGAATATACGACAAACTGATGAGATTATGAAATCACTCAGAGATAGTCAGAGTCCAACTAGAGGCAATTCAACTACACTTCCACCACCAAAACTCCATAAGCCTTAACAACGAAGACTAAGGAGAACTATTCCGAAGGTGGATGAAAATGAAGCAACCTCAGATGTGGTATACCAAGACCCAGCTTCAACAAGAAGTGAATCGAAACGTCTACGGACTACAGGGCATAGGACGCTCAACCTGTTAGAACGTGGCCCCCGAATTACCAGATTCGACAACGTCTTCTGGTCAGTAAGACATAAAATATAGTTTTCTCTTTTTATGTTTTCTTTTTTCTAAACGTAATTTTCTTTGATTAACAACTACAAATATTTACCAGTCAAGTACTTGATACTAATTTGTTTTTAATACCTAAAGTTGTTACTGTTTTTACATTGTCAAAGTTTCACGGGGGGCCCTGTAACACAACAACCTGAAAAGCAACTCATTTAAACACGAACAGGCGGCAGCCGCACCATTTGAGAACTTCTTCGATCCAGAGTTTACACGATACGGATCAACAAAAAAGCTCAGTTCATCAGGGGGAAAGCCATCAGACCTGAAGTTAGCTGTGAGTTTAACCCTTGGTAAAAAATGTATGGTGTGTGGCAGAAATGGCGGTACAGTTGCACATATCTTCAGAAATCCAGACTTTTGTGACGAAGCTAATGTGCGGTGGGTTGATGACACCTTTTCCAACTTTCTGATACTGTGTGGGACACGTGACTCAGCTGAAGACACTTGTCATAAACGATTTGATCGAAATGAGATGGGCTTTTTGCATTGTAGAGATGCTGAATGGAAAGTAATTGGCGGTGGACCCACCCGTCATGGAAATCTTGTTGAACTTACGTCACGTCCTCACAGATGTGCTTTACACTCTCACCTGGCACGATGCCGCCGCTTACGGTCGCTTGATATCCCAAATACACAGAAAATCCAAGATATTGAAGACTGGATCAATAAAATCTCCTTGGTCCTTTGATCTATCCGAGTTAGGTTTTATGTGTCAGGTGTATGACTCTAACAACATTAATAAGATACCGAAAAGGTGTTTTATTAAAGATGGCTCCAAAATCATGGAAAAAACCATAGACTTTGAGCACAAGACCAATGGAAACAAGGCATGCTTTAACGCCTCTCAAAAGATCAAACATTATCAGATTGATCCAAAAAAGAACAAGGACCCCTTTAAGAAAGCTCAAGTTAACCCGAGTATTTCATGGAAGGATACATTTTTCAAGAATGGGAATAAAAAGGTTACGATGGATAATTCGAATATTTCAAAGAATGTCACCAATAAACCCAACGAAGATAAAGTCAACTTGAAAAAGAAACATGTGACTAAACCTAAGAGTAAAACAGCTTTGCGCACTGGTCTTCAAGGTACTCCAAGAAAAGGACCCTACAGAAATACCTCTTCCGAAGAGGAGGACCTCTCTATGCCGCTACACTTGAAAATGTCAACCGTAACCTGGAACTACCTGTTAGTGTTTTTAGAACAGCTGCAGGTACCAACCTACGACGAAACTGATGATGAACTTGAATCACACTTCTTTCTCTTTCCGGATATCCGGTTTCTCCTAGTCGATGTATCGACAGCCTTCTTGGGGGCCGACCTCTTTGCTGACTTCTTCGGGGTCGACTTCTCGTTTAGGGGGTTTTTGCACGTAGTCTTATTGTGGCCCACCTTATCACA
Source organism: Flectonema sp. DT1601 (assembly GCA_964019425.1). NCBI lineage: Eukaryota > Euglenozoa > Diplonemea > Diplonemida > Diplonemidae > Flectonema > Flectonema sp. DT1601. The sequence continues at coordinate 29,925 of OZ025802.1, read as the reverse complement.
ACGACTACACACGTTCTTTCCCTCCCCTTTATGGGCATGGGGCGCTCAACCTGTAGTACGTGGCCCCCGAATCCCCATATTCGACAGCACATATGGGATTTTTTATCGATACCAACTGTTGATTTCTTGTATTGCAACCAGGTTTGGCCGAACCCTATTCTCGTTTTTGCCAGTTTCAAGTTGCTTTCCATTTAATATTAGTATCAAGTTACCTCCCCTTTAGAAGAAATCCTCTATGAGACTGTAGAAACCTGTATGACAAAATTGATTGTTCAAAACCAATACACCACAGAAAACACACAACGAAAACGAACGCGAGGATGGTACTAAAAGACCGAAGCTTCAACAAGTTGACAAAATGCAAAACCTCTTGAATGCAATGAAAGACTCATCAACAGAAGCTGGATTAACGAGACTAAAGTTCGACGATGATTTCGACATGTGGAAGGAAGCAAAACTTATACTGGAACGTAAATGTTACATTACTGCTTTGGATACGATTGCAGATAAATTTCTAAACCGTGATAAAAATACTGAACCAGTGCACACAATCACCGGAACTCCAGGCATCGGCAAAACAACTTTCCGTTTCTGGATACTGTTGCTGTGGGTGCAGAATAGTAATAAATTCTTGATGGGATTTTCAACCATTCTCTTTTCTAATGGTGATAAACAAGTCTACACCATCACAAGAAAAGATGACTCATTCAGTGTCAGTTGTGCTGATTACGATCAGTATGTGTTCGAGGGAAAATCAAGAAGCAGATTCGGTGTGCTTGAAATGCCAAAGGAGTTGCCCATTGCTGACAAACAACTTTTTGGGATGGAAGTACTCATTCTTACTGGTTCACCCTCACGATTCAAGCAGGGGTGCGAAATCTTGAAGGATAATACAAAACTTGGTTCTGTTTGCTTACCTCTTTGGACATGGGACGAAATAAACTGCCTACCTATTCAAAACTTTTCACTGGAGGCAACCGATGAAACTGAGAAACGGAAAGAGTTAAACTACAAGTTTAAGCAGTTTGGCGGAGTACTCCAATTTCTAGTGAAACCATTTAAGGAGGCTGAAGGATTAGTGACTGAAGCTCTGGAGAACGTGACAATTGACTTCATTCAGAATGTGTTAACTGGCACACCCCCGCAAGGGAGTAACATATCTATTCATCGACTGGTTGCACTTGATGGAAAATATGATTATAAAGTCAAAGGGTTCATTAGCGAATGTGTCTTTGACAAATGCGTGCAATATGTTGCAAACCAGCAACGTCTAACAGTGGCAACCTATATCAAGGGTCTCTCTGAGGGGGCTAAGAGATGCTTCTTTAAGGCAATGTTCTACCGTGATTTTAAAGAAGAATCTGGGATGGTAATTAAGTATGAAGTTGGCAATCAGGTAAAAGAACTCACGATCTTGACAGATTCTAGTTACACCTCTGATAATCTGCTTGATAGTGATATCCTGTACAGACCAACAAAAGCATACTTTCACGGGCTGGACTTCTTCTGCATTAAGAAAGCAGAAACACCTGAAAAATATAATCTATTCATGCTGCAGACAACTGTATCCGACAATGGACACAATTCCCTAAACCTCAATCATCCGGACATTAAAAACCTTCTGAAAGATGTAAAAGCTAAATTCTCCATAAAGAGCTGTATTGTGATATATGTTCTCCCCTACAAGAAAAGAAGTTTCACAATTCCTGACTTGGATAATCCCAATAGGAGTGACTGCGTTTACAAGGGGTACTGAACCAAGTGTAAATAGATTTGAACAGAATAAACAGTAATAGTAGTAGTGACATTTGAGATTGAAAACAGTAAGATTGCGATGAATGATTACTTAAAAAAGAAGCAGAAACTGCGTGTTCGAAATAATAAAAAAGGTGAATGACCAAAAGAAAAGCTTTTCAGGTTTACTGCGACTAACAGAAACCATTTTATTCATTCCACCAAAGAAGTTGAGCTGTAGTTGTCGAAGTCTCTTATGTGGCTCTGAACGTTTCTGTTGTAACATTTTGAGATGGAAATATGTGTAGTATGTTTTGGTCATTGTTGTGTCTCAATGGATTATGGAACGTCGTTCTTTAGCAAACCAAGTATCTACCCAGTACGAACCTTCTCCTGTTTTTAAAATTTGACCGCAAACCTGCACTAGAGATACCCGTTCAGGCTCGCTTCGCTCACGCAAAGTTATTTATTTTTTGTTTTTATGAATTAAACTTGTTTTTCCTTTGCCTAAGCTAGCAAAAATGAAAACGATGGCTAGGTTAAAGTGGGTATGGGGCTTCAAGTTAACCATTTTTATCTTTCTGAACAACCTTATTTTTCAACCAAGTCACCTCTGTTTTTATTCCTTGTATCAGGCTTTTTAGCCTTTTATCTTTCCCCAAACAAAAAACTGCCTTCAGCGGGTATTGCAAAGTTATTTATTTTTTGTTTTTCTGAATTAAACTTGTTTTTCCTTTTCTTAAGTATGCAAAAATGAAACGGCTAACCATGCAAACAAGGTTATAGGTATGAGCTTATTTCAAGTTAGCCATTTTTATGTTTCTGAATCAACCTTATTTTACAACTAAGTCACCTCTATTTTTATTCCCTGTATAGGCTTTTTGGCCTTTCCTTTTTTTGGATGTCCAAACAAAAAACACGCCCGCAAACCCGCAAACCCGCACTAGAGATACCTAGAATTCATTCAGGTAATTTTCCACCAAGCTTAGCACCGGAAAGAAATAATCAAAGGAATCAGACAGAAAAGTGTATGATTCCGAAGTTGGAAAAATGAACGAAACAGCACATTTTTATATATTCTTTAACCTTCTATTTTTTCAAAAAGAAATTCTTTATACAGCTCGATCACTTCTTTCTCTCACACTCACGTTTTCGAAGATGCCACTTGTTGAGTTTACATTCCCTGCTGCCTTGAAGAATGTATGGGAGAAAAAGACAGGGAATCCGGTACCTACAGAGAGTGAAATGATTGATTTGGATACAGCAAAAGCAGATATCCCGTTTGAAGTGGACCTCAATCAGCTGAGGAATGATACATCGCTTAGGGAGATGGTAAGGGGGACACTTGCCATCTCTTTGGGGATGCCGCAAGGATCATTGGCGACGGTCCCAATAACACATGCAGTTGTGTTATTGGGTCTGCTGTCAAGGGTAAATCGAGGATTGGTAGCAGAAAAAGCCGCGAAGGTTGGAGAGCGGCTGTCAAGGGGGGGGGAACCCCTGTCTCGTGTCGTATGATGACGCCAACGATGCGATGGGCAGTCTGCAGGAGGATGCAGCCTTACTGCGTCAACAGGCGCAGCAGACATGTTCAGACAATGCCGAAGCAACGAGGGTGTTAGAAAGTCGGACAGAGGCAACCTTTTCTGGAGTGGGTCAGAGGTTTGAATCGGTTGCCAGGTACAGGGAAAACACGGCTGAAGAGATGGGGTCGATAAGGACGACCATCGAAGATTTTACAATGAGACAGCAGCAACAGCAACAACAAACCGAGACTGTAATGCAGTCGCTAATGGCGGGACTCGTTTCGCTAAAAACACGGGTAGAAAGACAAGAGACACGACCACAGCAACACGAAGCAGTGAAGATGCCGATGCCACCGCCACCACCGCCACTATCACATCAGCCACCAGTGGGGATGCCACCTCAGCCATTCCAGCCACCGGTGATACAACAGAATACTACCAACGATTCTAAAGCTACAGTTTCTGTACTTTATTGATCTCGATCCAAACAAAACGGTGAAAGAGCAGTAAGGTGCGTCCCCCATCAGTCACAACACCTTTTTGAATAACTATGAAGAAGAAGAAGAGTGGGGTCCAGTTGAAGACCCTAATAAACACCCTCATCAGTCTAGTTGCTAACTCGTCGACAAGAGGCAAGCAGTCTCCGCCGCCTCCACCGAAAATTAAGACGTCTCCGCCGCAAAGAACGCCGCCGCAAAGAAATAAGCCGACACATACACCACAACCGAGCAAGTCGTGGGCAGCAGTAGCGGCCAAGCCACAACGACATATACCTAAGTCGTGGGGTAAGGCGGCTCTTCGTCAACCGGGCTGGGACATTCCAGTTATAGATGGCTCTGCAGTCATCAATAATCCAGCAATCACGGAGGCAATCTTTCTACTCCCAACAGACCAGTTGCCCCTTCTCCAACGCCGCAACAACAATGGTCGCTTAACGGCCATCACCACCGAAGACCCTGGCAAAGGTAATCCAATCCAGGTATCCCTGCTTGTGGATGGCAAATCAGTCGTACGCAAGGCTTTTATGACGGCAGTGTCCGGAACACCCGCTAAGTCCCTAATTCCTTCAGGAAACAATCCGCTACCATCAGCAGTGATCCAGCTATACCACCACCCAGGTCACTCCGGCTTGGAAATTCTTAATACAACTGACCTAATCGACTCAGCCATTACCATCTACAACCAGTTTGCAAAGCAAACAGGCTTATCAGCAATCGACCGCCACCAAGTTTGGGAATCCAAACTACGAACCCCGAGGGTTCAGACAATCAACATCCGTGTACCATTGACCCGCATCCATCTGTTCCAACTGTATGTCACCAGTAGACACAAAGGTTACTTCGTCTCTATCCCTCAACGAGTCCAGACAGAATTATCCACTACCTCAGTCATCAGACTCAACACCACCGATTACGAAACAGCATCCTCGGCGGCGAAGAAAGTCGGCGCTGCCATTATTCTCTCGCGCAGAACAAACAAGCTGTCTTTGGTACAGAGTCCCGATCGAGAATTGATCACTCGTAAAGAGATCGGTCTCCTTGCAATGCCACCTCCGACACCTGGTTCCCGTTTTTATATCACAGGACCGAACCTTCATAGGCTCAGCTCTTCCGACATGTGTAAGATTCTGGCTGGTCAAGGTTGGGCAGTGGAAGAAGCAACACACCTCCGAAAGAAAGGGTCCAGAGGGTATTTTGTAGTGAAGTCCCTGGAGGAACCTAACATTACAGCGTTTTTCATCAAAGGCCATGGCCTACTCTCAATAAATAAAGAAGCCAAACGCGAGGTGCCGTCCCGTAGCACTGATGAATTCCCTCCGCTCCCTTCTTCTCAATCTGAAGCAACAGATGTACCGATGGAGATTGACACTACGACAGACAATACCACCTCCACCTTGCCATCCGTAGCAGAGAACTCTACAAACTTAACATCCAACAACTCTTCACAACAACAACTGACTGAGAAGGATGCTCGAATCCAGGATCTCCAGGATTACCAACAACAGATGCAGGTTCAGAACCTACACCTATCGGAGAAGATAACTGCCTTGACGGATCAGATATCGGATCTAATGGCGAATCAAAAAGCCTCCCAGTTAGAGGCGTCATCCCACAACGAGAGCAAAGAAGCCCGCATTCAAACTCTCATTGAACAACAGAGTACAATGCAACAACAGAACGCCGTACTCACAGCTGAGGTCACAGGTCTGACAAATCAGACGACTGATTTACTGAAGAACCTTCAGGCAGCACAGAATACTAATAAGTCGCTGACATCTGAGAAGGATGCCCACATCAACAAGCTAATGGATCAACAAGAAAGGATGCAGCAGCAAGTCTCAGAGTTAATTAAGGACAATCAAAAGGCGCAGCTGAAGGCGACATCTCAGGCAGCGGAAAAGGACGCTCATATCGAAGAGCTACTTGAACGTCAGGGACAAATGCAGCAACAAATCTCGGAGCTAATGGCCCGATTAGACTCAAATTATCAAAACTCAACTTCTGTTCCAACTGCGACACTGCAACAGAACTCGAATATTCCAAGCGCCGATACATCACATCAGCAGTTGCCATGTATTGAAATTTCTTCTGTGGAGATGAAAGCCCCTCCTAGGAAATCCAACAGCAACTCGATACTGTCGAGGTCCAGGTCAAAATCGTTGATTGGCCGCGAATCGGACATGGCAGCTCAGTTACTGGGGTCCTTCTCCCCATACGGTGATAGATCTGGGACCCCAGGCAAATCCAGAGGAAGATCGCCTTGCCGAAACCAAAAATCGAAGTAGCAACTACAACATCAACAACCGAGCAAAGAGTACCATCTCTCTACTACTGCCAGACGCCGCTTAATTCTGTCTGGTATTGAACAAAACCCTGGTCCTTTGAGAGTACTATCATGGAACGTTAGATCATTATCTAACACTCGAGCAGCTTTGGAGTCAATAGTATCCGCTACTAACCCTGATATTATTAATCTTCAAGAAACCTGGCTCAATAAAAACAGCTGTGACCTTCTTCACATGAATGGATACTCATCACTAAGAAGGGACAGAGTTGTTGGCTCCAAATGTCGTGGTGGTGGTTTGCTCACCTACTTCAAAGACGGTCTGAAAATATCTCGCTTGCCGGAAACTGCTCCTGATTCCTCAGATATAGAAATTCTTAGTTATAATTTAGCATCCGCCATGGGGTCCATTACATTTAATAATGTATACATACCACCAGGTGTTACAAGCCTGCCGCAAACATTCGATTTGGGCGATATGGCCTTCGGAGATTTCAATGCCCACCACGAGTCCTGGACAAATAAGGTAACTGTAAGATACGCTGGTAACGTAGTAAATAATTGGATTACTGACAACGGTTTGGAGATAACTCAACTCAGACCCACGATCCCCAGACACGGTACGACTCCAGATCTTATTCTACACTCCCCACAACACAAGTGCCTTAGCATCTGCCAATACGATCCAGAGACCCTTATGTCAGACCATACTCCTATTCTAGCGGACTTCGACATCTCGGCTCTTGCGAATGAGAAAGGCTCTCCTCCACACCGGAAATGGCTATACAAAAGATTTTCTATCGAACACTGGAAGAATTTTACTGAGAAGCTTGATATCCACACTGCCCGTCTCCTTAAGGTTAAATCATTGAAGAAACTCTCATTGAACTTTACACAAACGATTATTAAAACAGCGATTGCAACGTTGCCAAATAAGTGGTGCAAACCTCGTCGTGCAGCAGCGAAACGTCAGTTGACCCCTCTCACTCCGGATCAAGTAGTTCTAGGAAGCAGCGATAAGGGTTTTTCTTGGACATACAGGAAACTGAGAGAACTTAGAGGTGATAAAACGTCCCTTCCAAAACCACAAGCCCCGCTGAAGACGCTGTTGGAACGTTTTTTCCCCTCAAGTAACGATGTAGGCAGATCACAGTCCCCAACAGTAAAACCAGAAGACCTCGAAATCCCTGAGTGTAAACCCTTCTCTTTGGAAGAAGCCCAGGCCGTTCTCCACTCGCTCAGGAAGACCGATAGTGCGGGACCTGACGCAATCACGAATAACATGATTCTACACTTAGGAACCGGGATGAAGGAGGTCCTACTCAGGATTGCCAACTGGTCACTACAGCGCGGCATTCTGCCAGATTGTTTTAAAGAAGCAAACGTAATTCCATTTCTCAAAGGGAATGGAAAAGATCCAGTGGAACCATCGTCGTACCGTCCTATTTCGATGACATCAACTGTGGCTAAATTCATTGAATCTCTGATCCTCCGGCGGCTGGAGCACATTTTGGAAGGTAACCTTGACCCCAATCAAGCTGGTTTCGTCCCAGGCAGGACTACTGAAGAAAACATTGCAGTCTTAACAAATGCAGCATCCGAAGTAAGAAGCGATTTTAACAGATGTGGGGTTTTGCTGTTCTTTGACATCTCAGGTGCATTTGATAATGTTAATCATAATAAGTTAATCGCAAGACTCAAACCACTCCTACCGTTGCCTTTCGTTAGATGGATCTCCGATTTCTTAACTCACCGGTCGGCCCGTCTGCAATATGGCGAATCCTTCTCGAAGAGGGTCAAATGTAACAAAGGTGTCCCGCAAGGTAGCATCCTTGGACCTCTCCTCTTCAGACTATACGTCAACTCCCTACCACAGTCGATCAAGAGTGCCGATCTGAAGCTTCTATATGCTGACGACCTATCAATATTTGTTAGCAGTACGAAAGTTGGTGATCTGGAGGATAAAGCCAATGAGGCAATACGGCAAGTGGAGGGCTGGCTAGTAGACTCAGAAATGAGTTTGTCAATAGAGAAGACGGAGTTTCTAGCCATTGGCACACGGTTTGACCCTGGCAGGGGGCTCTGTAGATTCCCTAGACTGTATCTTCCATCAACTATAAAATTGGAGTCCATTTCGAGTCCGATGGACCTTTTAGATGATTTAGACATAGGACCTGGAGCACAACTGAATCGCGATGGAGGAACAACCTTTCCCCTAACTGTAAACGGAAGGAAGGTGTCGACTCGTTCAGAATTTCGAAGCAGAGTGAGTAAGAAGGCACTAACGATGACAACAGCCAAGCCTCTTAGGCGCGTGGAACAAGCGAGATATCTGGGTGTGTTGATCGACGACCGTCTCTCCTTTATTCCACAATTGAACAAAATGGAAAGCACACTGAAGCGTGGAATTGGTCTTCTAAAGATGATCTCATCCTTCAGGATCAAGACGGAAACTTTGAGACAACTGGTGAATGGTTTGGTACTAGCTAGGGCATTCCACGGCCTTGCCGCATACGCCCCATTCCTCCGCGAGAAATCATGGACACACGTAAGCACGGTCCACAGGAAACTCATGTTGAGACTAACGGGCTGCTCCCAATCGGCGTCGACCTCAGCAGTATCAGTTGAGTCAGATATTCTACCGTTTCAGCAACATCTAACTAAGTCCCTAGCACTGTGCTATGAACGATTCCAGCGATACAATGATAATCTACCGACATGGGGTCTCTTCAAAGGCAACGAGGAGACTCCGTGGGAAGCTTCAGCCTCGCGTTCATCTAGACGCTATCCAACACCCCGACTTAGATCGCAGATGTATTTACAACATTACCAAGCACCGTGGTTAACACCACCCAACGTAACAATTATACCTAACAGAGATTTCAGAAAGTCACAGGACTCGGGACTCAACCTCAAATTTGCCATCGCTTCGTTGGAGTCTCTTCCGCCGGCAGTTGCCAGAGTATACACTGATGCTTCGTATTTTGAGGACAAGGATGGCAATTACCACTGTGGCAACGCAGCAGTACTCGTCGTCCGGAACAAGTGCTACAAGAAGCAACAACGCTACCATCCGTCACTCATGATTTACAACGCCGAACAGCGCGCACTAATCTCAGCCCTTGATCTCATCCGCGAGAACTCAGCACGGCTCCCATATGGTCGCGTTCACGTCATATCGGACAGCCAGTCGTCGCTAAGTAGCCTGGCTAAAGGCTACCTATGCCAATCCTCGCGTACTAACAGCAAGATATTTAAACTGATATCCTCACTAAACCGTCCGATATCAGTTCAATTTGTACCCTCACACTGTGGTGTGATAGGGAATGAATTGGCGGACAACCTAGCCTCCAAAGCGGCGGCTTCCGACCTGCCGCTCACGGAAGTTGAGTTCGACTACCGCATGGCCCAATGTTCCATAATCAGCCAGGTGAGAAGAGAATGGCTCAGATCCCGCGACACAATGCACGTACACTGCTTAGCTACGTCAGCTGGGAGAGTACAGAAGTTTCATCCTGATATCTCTCGGGAGGACGAAGTGAGTATTGCACAAATACGCACTGGCCACCACAAATTAGTTAAGCTGCCAGGTTTGGGCCTAACCGATTGCCAATTCTGTGATCATACCGAAACAGATGCACACCACCTCCTCTCTAAGTGCAAGGGAGTGAGTCCGATAGTTCGAAAGTTCTTCCCAATTCTTCCGATAGATAATACGGAAAATGTAGGCCAGCATCATCATACCTTCTTCGAAACCGACAACCAACCATTTTTGGCCGCCATGCTGAAGGAGTTGAACATCTACTTAATGAGTTTCCCGCTACGTGTAGCCATACCAAGACAGAAACTACTGTGGCACCTCAACAGGTACTCCAAACTTCCAAAGTTATCCCCGAATGACACGACCGAAGTCATGCAGGCCATCACACAAGCATACGACTGCACCGAAATCAAGGAGATACATGAACATCTATGGACAGTGGAACTGTATTGCTACCTCGGTATCGTGGGAACGCAATTCACAGATCTTTTGAATAAGATCCACTACGCCGACTACAAAAGAATTGATCCCAAATGGTTTGACCACAGGGTCCGTGGACCTCCTACTAGGTCCTATATCGATATATCCCTTGGCATGTGACTTTGGCAGTATTCACTTAAATCAACATCAGTAGCAGTCAAAATCATCCAGGATTACTATTATTCAACAGATCTGAATTCTCTATCCCTTTCCTTTATTTTGTTTATTTATTGATTTATTTTATTTTATTTTATTTTTTTTTTTTTATTTTATTTTATTTTATTTTATTTTGTTTTCTTCGTTTTATCATTATCATTATCATCTTCCTTTCCCCTCCCCAAACTCTGTTAATTTGCTAGCGAACCGGTCAAGGCCGAAGCATTGAGGAATTCGGGTCTCTCGAACATTAGAATTCCTCGCTGGAGCTAAAAAAGTGATCCTCTCAGGGATTAGGTTTGACATAAAGTCGTAGTATTGGGGACTCACAGGTGGTTAACCGTTCCACCCTGTTGTGTCTAGCTAACCGGTACTCGATTGTATGTCGGACTCGCTAACTAACTAACTAACTAACTTGTTGAGTTTACATTCCCTGCTGCCTTGAAGAATGTATGGGAGAAAAAGACAGGGAATCCGGTACCTACAGAGAGTGAAATGATTGATTTGGATACAGCAAAAGCAGATATCCCGTTTGAAGTGGACCTCAATCAGCTGAGGAATGATACATCGCTTAGGGAGATGGTAAGGGGGACACTTGCCATCTCTTTGGGGATGCCGCAAGGATCATTGGCGACGGTCCCAATAACACATGCAGTTGTGTTATTGGGTCTGCTGTCAAGGGTAAATCGAGGATTGGTAGCAGAAAAAGCCGCGAAGGTTGGAGAGCGGCTGTCAAGGGGGGGGAACCCCTGTCTCGTGTCGTATGATGACGCCAACGATGCGATGGGCAGTCTGCAGGAGGATGCAGCCTTACTGCGTCAACAGGCGCAGCAGACATGTTCAGACAATGCCGAAGCAACGAGGGTGTTAGAAAGTCGGACAGAGGCAACCTTTTCTGGAGTGGGTCAGAGGTTTGAATCGGTTGCCAGGTACAGGGAAAACACGGCTGAAGAGATGGGGTCGATAAGGACGACCATCGAAGATTTTACAATGAGACAGCAGCAACAGCAACAACAAACCGAGACTGTAATGCAGTCGCTAATGGCGGGACTCGTTTCGCTAAAAACACGGGTAGAAAGACAAGAGACACGACCACAGCAACACGAAGCAGTGAAGATGCCGATGCCACCGCCACCACCGCCACTATCACATCAGCCACCAGTGGGGATGCCACCTCAGCCATTCCAGCCACCGGTGATACAACAGAATACTCAGCCTGAACCTGATCATGAAGAGCACCTAGAACTGATAACTGACCCGTCATGTGCAAAGGAGGTCAAGGCATGGGAGGAAATCCTTGAAGCGAAGGGGGCGGCGACACTAGTGATGAAGCTTGATGGCCGATATGTTTCCGGTCTAAAATATGGTCTGGGAGGGGACTTATTGGTTGAAAAATTTGAGAACCTCTCAAACTTCCTTTTTGGTATGGAAAGAGTGACAGGCTGGACGCAGGTTCCTCACTTGGTGAAGTTGGGGGATGATTTGTTGAGACAGTTAAGGTTTCAACACTTTTTCTGTACAGACGGTACAAAGCGGTCGGGGCTTCAGGAGCAACTACTGATAGCATCCGAAGATCCTGTAGAAAAGGCGAATGCCTTGATAGTAAAAAAGAAGAGAGCACGCCCACCAACCTTTGTAAAGAAACTGAATGTGGGTAACCGCTTTCAGTTCAGACCGAAGGGAAACGCCGGGGGGGGCTCACGTCTACAGGCGAAGTGAACCGCGGGAACCCCTTCTATCGCAAGTCAGCATGGAGCTGCAAGTTCGTCCAGCCTGGGACTGGGTTTGCGGGTTTGCGGGTTTGCGGGTTTGCGGGTTTGCGGGTTTGCGGGTTTGCGGGTTTGCGGGTTTACGGAAAATAGAAAGTAATCGACATAGTCGATCGATAAAAAAACAATGATAACATTGTTTATTCTTTTTTTTTATTTTAAATTCTTTTTATTTATTTTTTAAAGAGAAAAAACGGAAAATAGAAATTAGTCGACAAAGTCGAACGATAAAAAAAAAAACATTGAAAACATTGTTTATTCTTTTTTTTTTTTTTTTTTTTTTTTATTCTTTTTTATTCATTTTCAGTTTAGCGTCTTGACCAGGACGGAAAATAGAAAGTAATCGACATAGTCGATCGATAAAAAAACAATGATAACATTGTTTATTCTTTTTTTTTATTTTAAATTCTTTTTATTTATTTTTTAAAGAAAAGAAACGGAAAATAGAAATTAGTCGACAAAGTCGAACGATAAAAAAAAAAACATTGAAAACATTGTTTATTCTTTTTTTTTTTTTTTTTTTTTTTTATTCTTTTTTATTCATTTTCAGTTTAGCGTCTTGACCAGGACGGAAAATAGAAAGTAATCGACATAGTCGATCGATAAAAAAACAATGATAACATTGTTTATTCTTTTTTTTTATTTTAAATTCTTTTTATTTATTTTTTAAAGAAAAGAAACGGAAAATAGAAATTAGTCGACAAAGTCGAACGATAAGAAAAAATAATGATAACATTGTTTATTCTTTTTTTTTAATTTTTTTTTTTTTAATATTTTTTTTATTTTGAAAAAAAAAAACAATCAGTTTAGCGTCTTGACCAGGACGGAAAATAGAAAGTAATCGACATAGTCGATCGATAAAAAAAAACAATGATAACATTGTTTATTCTTTTTTTTTATTTTAAATTCTTTTTATTTATTTTTTAAAGAAAAGAAACGGAAAATAGAAATTAGTCGACAAAGTCGAACGATAAGAAAAAATAATGATAACATTGTTTATTCTTTTTTTTTAAATTTTTTTTTTTTAATATTTTTTTTATTTTGAAAAAAAAAAACAATCAGTTTAGCGTCTTGACCAGGACGGAAAATAGAAAGTAATCGACATAGTCGATCGATAAAAAAACAATGATAACATTGTTTATTCTTTTTTTTATTTTAAATTCTTTTTATTTATTTTTTAAAGAAAAGAAACGGAAAATAGAAATTAGTCGACAAAGATAAAAAAAAAAACAATGATAACATTGTTTATTCTTTTTTTTTTTTTTTTTATTCTTTTTTATTAATTTGAAAGTTTCAAAAAACTGCCCGCTCCACACAAAGTTTTAAAAAACGCCCACTCCACAAAGTTTCAAAAACTGCCTGCTCCACACACAAAGTTTTAAAAAACTGCCAGCTCCACAAAGTAATTCTCACGCACTCGAGATCCATGTTATTGAAATTTTGAAGGGAATAGGGAAGAGAAATTTATTAAGGTATTAATACTTGTAAACTAAGTATCGAAATTACTCTTAATGACTTGCGCCGGGGTTAAATTGTCCAGTCGCTCAGACTGAGATGCCTTAGACCAAACGTGAAGATTCAACACATCAGAATCAGGAATGGTTCCCACATCCCAGACCAGCCAAAGAACAAGAGATACATATGTGGGAATCGGTCGTTTGCTTACTGGCTTCGCAAGAAGCACCGCATCTCTTTTAGGGCGTGCCCATTTAAAGAGAAGGTTACAAATGGGTGCTTCGGAACCTTAGCATTTGCATGCTATGTGTTATCATGCCCGCTTCGAGGTATTCCATTCCTCAGGTGGGTTCTCACATTCTTGCAGCGCAACGAGCGACTCATCAAGTACTCTCATCGTCGCAGGCGGGCATACGCTTACCTGATGTCTCTCAGTAACGAGGAAATGGGCAACATCATGGAGTTCATGTGTGCACAATATAGTATTGTGAATGGTGTGCTCAGACGTCTCATCTCATTCTCCCGCAGCTTCCTTACAACAATTCGCAAGAAGGGGATTCAGGCGAAGGACCTCTCAAGGAATATCAATATGGGTTGTCAGGCTGTCTCCTGGCAGAGATGGGAGGAGTAATGGAAAGACACCAGAACAGAACAGAACAGTCTGAACGAGAATGGGCCCCTCAGTGATTAAACCCACCGCACACGCGATGCGAGTTTAACAATAAATCCCTCCAACTATTATTAGTTGCAGCTTTTGCTGATGATTTACAACTTACCACGTCATCAAAGGCGGGGGCAAAATTGCTAATCAAGTCGCTTGAACAGTTTCTTTCCTGGTCTCGTATGAAAGCGAAACCCCAGAAATGCATTGCCCACAGCTTTGTACAAGGGAAACCAGCTAACACGGACCTGAAGATTAACAATGTTCCGATTACGAATCTCCAGGAAGCTGGGGAGTTCAAATACCTCGGGCGCTGGTTTGAGCCGAACGCCAAAGAACAGAAATTGAGAGAGCGCCTGACCACTTTTACTAGGAATTTTTTAAAAAAAGTCGACGCCATGCCACTGTATGGGTCTCAGAAGGCTTGGTCTGTCCAACACTTGTTATTGTCAAGGATAACATGGAGTTTGATGATCCATGACTTATCTCTCCCTTTTGCCAAAAAAATGGACAAAATTATTAAACCTTTTTTGAAGAAATGGTGGGGATTTGTCCGCTCTGCGAACACAGTTATCCTTTTTACTGGTTCAAAGAACACTGTTGGTCTCAGACACAAAAGAGTTGAGACGCTATATAAACAAGCGCAATCAATTAAATTAGACATCCTCAGATCCTCACAGGACTCTGACATGCACGGTGTCTACAATGTTATTATGGAGAAATCGTCCAATTGGTCGAAAAAGTTTTCAGCTTCTGCTGAATGGGAGCGCCTTATTAAGATTTTTTCTTACCGTTCTCTCGCGAAGCAATCGGGTCTTGGTCACCGATTGCGCGATCTACGTACTACTCGCCCCGATCTCCTTAAGCGTTTTGAAGTGGAAGCCACAGATTTTAGCCACGGCCTTTCCCTGCAAGACAAGAATGATATTTTAATACAAGAATACAGCATAACATACACAAAATACATACAAGGATAACATCACATCGCTGCTGAGCCTCCATCGAAGTACTTCCATCGTCCCATGGCAAAACAGAATGCGGAAATAAAGCAATGACAGACCTGTTTTAATTGTGTTGTAATTTTAGCAGAGTATTTGAATAACAGGGAGAGAACAAGTGTTATTTTAAAAACAATGCCAGGGAAGACAACGAAAGCATCGATATCGGTCCAACAGATGTGAGTATCCTGTAGCCGTATGTGTTTTGTTTTTATTATTTGTCCTAAGTAAACAAATGACATTGAAGTCGGACTTCTTTGTCTACAGCTGCGCATCGGCAGCAAAGAAAAGAAAGAAAGCAAACTGTTTAATCCCGATTGGGAACATACTTCGTCGCAACTGACGCCCGGTGAAGTTGGGAAATAACGTCAGCCGCTCATAGCGACTTATCTTGGTTTATGCCCCAAGTGGCCCTGCGCCCATTTCCCAATCTTGTTCCTACCTTAAAAAAAAATAAAAGAAGAATGTTGGATTAAACAGATTGCGAGACTTTGCTCGCCGACTCCCCAGCGCTAACTCACAAACAGGAGGTGTTGTTAATCATCTTGGAGGCTGCAATGCACTCCCCATGTTGCCCAGGAAGACATACTACACAATGAGTATGTGGGGAGTTGTAGATGTTATCAGTCAGCCATCCTAAGACAGTAAGATACTGCTACACAACCATCCCGCTCCCTCTCCTTTCCACATTGTCTCTTCTGCATCAAGAAGAAGGTCACCTAAAAATCAACAATGTTCACTGGCCCTAAGGCTGTTGATGTCTATGCTTTGGTATCTTCCCGCTCTTAATAAAAGAAAAGAAAAGAATGCAAAGTAGCGGAATATGAAAATGACAGTAAGCAAACATCAACTTTAAGGTCTTAGTCAGGTTGACTGATGAAGAGGAGATGCTAAAAATAAACCTAATTGTTTAACAGTTAGATTTATCAATGCGGAATCGATGCGTGAGTGGTACTGTTATTAGTTTTATCGTTATTATCGAACTTCTTCTGCAGTTCACAGCCACTCACCCACTTCCACTCTTCAATTCAAACGCAGTGAACCTTTAGGATAGGGTCACATGAATGTCCTTAGTATCTGTTCTGCCACTTGTGCGTATTACTTTATATTCTTTATTCAGGTGCTGTACAGACATGGAAAGCAAATTACCATTAATGCATTAATGTTTTCAAGCTGTAGCGACCTGCAGGCAACCTGTAGTGCGCGGTCCCCGGTCAATATGACTTGACAGCATTTTTTTCTGAAGCATGCGATTTTGTGTGGACGGAATCCAGTTATGATGATTCATGTCTAATTTGTTGCGTGTTAACCCTTGATTTATTTATCCCCCCCCTTTTTGCAAAAATAGTTTTCCCTTTTTTTAATTTTCCTTTAATATTTATTTACCTTTGAAGTGTGAAGGAATACTATTTAAGCTGTAACGGGCTACAGGGCATGGGGGCGCTCAACCTGTAGTACGTGGCCCCCGAATCCCCATATTCGACAGCACATATGGGATTTTTTATCGATACCAACTGTTGATTTCTTATATTGCAACCAGGTTTGGCCGAACCCTATTCTCGTTTTTGCCAGTTTCAAGTTGCTTTCCATTTAATATTAGTATCAAGTTACCCCCCCTTTTTGCAAAAATAGTTTTCCCTTTTTTTAATTTTCCTTTAATATTTATTTACCTTTGAAGTGTGAAGGAATACTATTTAAGCTGTAACGGGCTACAGGGCATGGGGGCGCTCAACCTGTAGTACGTGGCCCCCGAATCCCCATATTCGACAGCACATATGGGATTTTTTATCGATACCAACTGTTGATTTCTTATATTGCAACCAGGTTTGGCCGAACCTTATTCTCGTTTTTGCCAGTTTCAAGTTGCTTTCCATTTAATATTAGTATCAAGTTACCCCCCTTCAGACTTTGCCATTAAAATTCTCTCACTCTAGACCCGTTGAT
Organism: Flectonema sp. DT1601; assembly: GCA_964019425.1. Classification (NCBI taxonomy): domain Eukaryota; phylum Euglenozoa; class Diplonemea; order Diplonemida; family Diplonemidae; genus Flectonema; species Flectonema sp. DT1601. The sequence continues at coordinate 12,877 of OZ025802.1, read as the reverse complement.
GCCCCAACATTTAATGTTGAACTATGTAACCCCCTCATGTTATTCCAACTTATTTTGGACATTACTACTTTAATTTATTTAAGGTGAGTGCTCTGCTAGTAGTGTGCTACGAACTAGCAATTGATGCTAACAACTTTTTTTATAAAGAATTTTACAAAGAAATGTTCATTTTTATTTTTTTATAAAAATTGTTTATTTCTTGACGAGACTATAGGCGAAACCTACACTCTGCCGTATTACATTATACCCTAGTTTTGGTTTCCCAGGGCTCACGATTAATTCGTAATTGCATAACACGATTCCGTACTGCACTGAATGACAACACGGAAAACCCGCAAACCCGCAAACCCGCAAACCCGCAAACCCGCAAACCCGCAAACCCGCAAACCCGCAAACCCGCAAACCCGCAAACCCGCAAACCCGCAAACCCGCAAACCCGCAAACCCGCAAACCCGCAAACCCGCAAACCCGCAAACCCGCAAACCCGCAAACCCGCAAACCCGCAAACCCGCAAACCCGCAAACCCGCAAACCCGCAAACCCGCAAACCCGCAAACCCGCAAACCCGCAAACCCGCAAACCCGCAAACCCGCAAACCCGCAAACCCGCAAACCCGCAAACCCGCAAACCCGCAAACCCGCAAACCCGCAAACCCGCAAACCCGCAAACCCGCAAACCCGCAAACCCGCAAACCCGCAAACCCGCAAACCCGCAAACCCGCAAACCCGCAAACCCGCAAACCCGCAAACCCGCAAACCCGCAAACCCGCAAACCCGCAAACCCGCAAACCCGCAAACCCGCAAACCCGCAAACCCGCAAACCCGCAAACCCGCAAACCCGCAAACCCGCAAACCCGCAAACCCGCAAACCCGCAAACCCGCAAACCCGCAAACCCGCAAACCCGCAAACCCGCAAACCCGCAAACCCGCAAACCCGCAAACCCGCAAACCCGCAAACCCGCAAACCCGCAAACCCGCAAACCCGCAAACCCGCAAACCCGCAAACCCGCAAACCCGCAAACCCGCAAACCCGCAAACCCGCAAACCCGCAAACCCGCAAACCCGCAAACCCGCAAACCCGCAAACCCGCAAACCCGCAAACCCGCAAACCCGCAAACCCGCAAACCCGCAAACCCGCAAACCCGCAAACCCGCAAACCCGCAAACCCGCAAACCCGCAAACCCGCAAACCCGCAAACCCGCAAACCCGCAAACCCGCAAACCCGCAAACCCGCAAACCCGCAAACCCGCAAACCCGCAAACCCGCAAACCCGCAAACCCGCAAACCCGCAAACCCGCAAACCCGCAAACCCGCAAACCCGCAAACCCGCAAACCCGCAAACCCGCAAACCCGCAAACCCGCAAACCCGCAAACCCGCAAACCCGCAAACCCGCAAACCCGCAAACCCGCAAACCCGCAAACCCGCAAACCCGCAAACCCGCAAACCCGCAAACCCGCAAACCCGCAAACCCGCAAACCCGCAAACCCGCAAACCCGCAAACCCGCAAACCCGCAAACCCGCAAACCCGCAAACCCGCAAACCCGCAAACCCGCAAACCCGCAAACCCGCAAACCCGCAAACCCGCAAACCCGCAAACCCGCAAACCCGCAAACCCGCAAACCCGCAAACCCGCAAACCCGCAAACCCGCAAACCCGCAAACCCGCAAACCCGCAAACCCGCAAACCCGCAAACCCGCAAACCCGCAAACCCGCAAACCCGCAAACCCGCAAACCCGCAAACCCGCAAACCCGCAAACCCGCAAACCCGCAAACCCGCAAACCCGCAAACCCGCAAACCCGCAAACCCGCAAACCCGCAAACCCGCAAACCCGCAAACCCGCAAACCCGCAAACCCGCAAACCCGCAAACCCGCAAACCCGCAAACCCGCAAACCCGCAAACCCGCAAACCCGCAAACCCGCAAACCCGCAAACCCGCAAACCCGCAAACCCGCAAACCCGCAAACCCGCAAACCCGCAAACCCGCAAACCCGCAAACCCGCAAACCCGCAAACCCGCAAACCCGCAAACCCGCAAACCCGCAAACCCGCAAACCCGCAAACCCGCAAACCCGCAAACCCGCAAACCCGCAAACCCGCAAACCCGCAAACCCGCAAACCCGCAAACCCGCAAACCCGCAAACCCGCAAACCCGCAAACCCGCAAACCCGCAAACCCGCAAACCCGCAAACCCGCAAACCCGCAAACCCGCAAACCCGCAAACCCGCAAACCCGCAAACCCGCAAACCCGCAAACCCGCAAACCCGCAAACCCGCAAACCCGCAAACCCGCAAACCCGCAAACCCGCAAACCCGCAAACCCGCAAACCCGCAAACCCGCAAACCCGCAAACCCGCAAACCCGCAAACCCGCAAACCCGCAAACCCGCAAACCCGCAAACCCGCAAACCCGCAAACCCGCAAACCCGCAAACCCGCAAACCCGCAAACCCGCAAACCCGCAAACCCGCAAACCCGCAAACCCGCAAACCCGCAAACCCGCAAACCCGCAAACCCGCAAACCCGCAAACCCGCAAACCCGCAAACCCGCAAACCCGCAAACCCGCAAACCCGCAAACCCGCAAACCCGCAAACCCGCAAACCCGCAAACCCGCAAACCCGCAAACCCGCAAACCCGCAAACCCGCAAACCCGCAAACCCGCAAACCCGCAAACCCGCAAACCCGCAAACCCGCAAACCCGCAAACCCGCAAACCCGCAAACCCGCAAACCCGCAAACCCGCAAACCCGCAAACCCGCAAACCCGCAAACCCGCAAACCCGCAAACCCGCAAACCCGCAAACCCGCAAACCCGCAAACCCGCAAACCCGCAAACCCGCAAACCCGCAAACCCGCAAACCCGCAAACCCGCAAACCCGCAAACCCGCAAACCCGCAAACCCGCAAACCCGCAAACCCGCAAACCCGCAAACCCGCAAACCCGCAAACCCGCAAACCCGCAAACCCGCAAACCCGCAAACCCGCAAACCCGCAAACCCGCAAACCCGCAAACCCGCAAACCCGCAAACCCGCAAACCCGCAAACCCGCAAACCCGCAAACCCGCAAACCCGCAAACCCGCAAACCCGCAAACCCGCAAACCCGCAAACCCGCAAACCCGCAAACCCGCAAACCCGCAAACCCGCAAACCCGCAAACCCGCAAACCCGCAAACCCGCAAACCCGCAAACCCGCAAACCCGCAAACCCGCAAACCCGCAAACCCGCAAACCCGCAAACCCGCAAACCCGCAAACCCGCAAACCCGCAAACCCGCAAACCCGCAAACCCGCAAACCCGCAAACCCGCAAACCCGCAAACCCGCAAACCCGCAAACCCGCAAACCCGCAAACCCGCAAACCCGCAAACCCGCAAACCCGCAAACCCGCAAACCCGCAAACCCGCAAACCCGCAAACCCGCAAACCCGCAAACCCGCAAACCCGCAAACCCGCAAACCCGCAAACCCGCAAACCCGCAAACCCGCAAACCCGCAAACCCGCAAACCCGCAAACCCGCAAACCCGCAAACCCGCAAACCCGCAAACCCGCAAACCCGCAAACCCGCAAACCCGCAAACCCGCAAACCCGCAAACCCGCAAACCCGCAAACCCGCAAACCCGCAAACCCGCAAACCCGCAAACCCGCAAACCCGCAAACCCGCAAACCCGCAAACCCGCAAACCCGCAAACCCGCAAACCCGCAAACCCGCAAACCCGCAAACCCGCAAACCCGCAAACCCGCAAACCCGCAAACCCGCAAACCCGCAAACCCGCAAACCCGCAAACCCGCAAACCCGCAAACCCGCAAACCCGCAAACCCGCAAACCCGCAAACCCGCAAACCCGCAAACCCGCAAACCCGCAAACCCGCAAACCCGCAAACCCGCAAACCCGCAAACCCGCAAACCCGCAAACCCGCAAACCCGCAAACCCGCAAACCCGCAAACCCGCAAACCCGCAAACCCGCAAACCCGCAAACCCGCAAACCCGCAAACCCGCAAACCCGCAAACCCGCAAACCCGCAAACCCGCAAACCCGCAAACCCGCAAACCCGCAAACCCGCAAACCCGCAAACCCGCAAACCCGCAAACCCGCAAACCCGCAAACCCGCAAACCCGCAAACCCGCAAACCCGCAAACCCGCAAACCCGCAAACCCGCAAACCCGCAAACCCGCAAACCCGCAAACCCGCAAACCCGCAAACCCGCAAACCCGCAAACCCGCAAACCCGCAAACCCGCAAACCCGCAAACCCGCAAACCCGCAAACCCGCAAACCCGCAAACCCGCAAACCCGCAAACCCGCAAACCCGCAAACCCGCAAACCCGCAAACCCGCAAACCCGCAAACCCGCAAACCCGCAAACCCGCAAACCCGCAAACCCGCAAACCCGCAAACCCGCAAACCCGCAAACCCGCAAACCCGCAAACCCGCAAACCCGCAAACCCGCAAACCCGCAAACCCGCAAACCCGCAAACCCGCAAACCCGCAAACCCGCAAACCCGCAAACCCGCAAACCCGCAAACCCGCAAACCCGCAAACCCGCAAACCCGCAAACCCGCAAACCCGCAAACCCGCAAACCCGCAAACCCGCAAACCCGCAAACCCGCAAACCCGCAAACCCGCAAACCCGCAAACCCGCAAACCCGCAAACCCGCAAACCCGCAAACCCGCAAACCCGCAAACCCGCAAACCCGCAAACCCGCAAACCCGCAAACCCGCAAACCCGCAAACCCGCAAACCCGCAAACCCGCAAACCCGCAAACCCGCAAACCCGCAAACCCGCAAACCCGCAAACCCGCAAACCCGCAAACCCGCAAACCCGCAAACCCGCAAACCCGCAAACCCGCAAACCCGCAAACCCGCAAACCCGCAAACCCGCAAACCCGCAAACCCGCAAACCCGCAAACCCGCAAACCCGCAAACCCGCAAACCCGCAAACCCGCAAACCCGCAAACCCGCAAACCCGCAAACCCGCAAACCCGCAAACCCGCAAACCCGCAAACCCGCAAACCCGCAAACCCGCAAACCCGCAAACCCGCAAACCCGCAAACCCGCAAACCCGCAAACCCGCAAACCCGCAAACCCGCAAACCCGCAAACCCGCAAACCCGCAAACCCGCAAACCCGCAAACCCGCAAACCCGCAAACCCGCAAACCCGCAAACCCGCAAACCCGCAAACCCGCAAACCCGCAAACCCGCAAACCCGCAAACCCGCAAACCCGCAAACCCGCAAACCCGCAAACCCGCAAACCCGCAAACCCGCAAACCCGCAAACCCGCAAACCCGCAAACCCGCAAACCCGCAAACCCGCAAACCCGCAAACCCGCAAACCCGCAAACCCGCAAACCCGCAAACCCGCAAACCCGCAAACCCGCAAACCCGCAAACCCGCAAACCCGCAAACCCGCAAACCCGCAAACCCGCAAACCCGCAAACCCGCAAACCCGCAAACCCGCAAACCCGCAAACCCGCAAACCCGCAAACCCGCAAACCCGCAAACCCGCAAACCCGCAAACCCGCAAACCCGCAAACCCGCAAACCCGCAAACCCGCAAACCCGCAAACCCGCAAACCCGCAAACCCGCAAACCCGCAAACCCGCAAACCCGCAAACCCGCAAACCCGCAAACCCGCAAACCCGCAAACCCGCAAACCCGCAAACCCGCAAACCCGCAAACCCGCAAACCCGCAAACCCGCAAACCCGCAAACCCGCAAACCCGCAAACCCGCAAACCCGCAAACCCGCAAACCCGCAAACCCGCAAACCCGCAAACCCGCAAACCCGCAAACCCGCAAACCCGCAAACCCGCAAACCCGCAAACCCGCAAACCCGCAAACCCGCAAACCCGCAAACCCGCAAACCCGCAAACCCGCAAACCCGCAAACCCGCAAACCCGCAAACCCGCAAACCCGCAAACCCGCAAACCCGCAAACCCGCAAACCCGCAAACCCGCAAACCCGCAAACCCGCAAACCCGCAAACCCGCAAACCCGCAAACCCGCAAACCCGCAAACCCGCAAACCCGCAAACCCGCAAACCCGCAAACCCGCAAACCCGCAAACCCGCAAACCCGCAAACCCGCAAACCCGCAAACCCGCAAACCCGCAAACCCGCAAACCCGCAAACCCGCAAACCCGCAAACCCGCAAACCCGCAAACCCGCAAACCCGCAAACCCGCAAACCCGCAAACCCGCAAACCCGCAAACCCGCAAACCCGCAAACCCGCAAACCCGCAAACCCGCAAACCCGCAAACCCGCAAACCCGCAAACCCGCAAACCCGCAAACCCGCAAACCCGCAAACCCGCAAACCCGCAAACCCGCAAACCCGCAAACCCGCAAACCCGCAAACCCGCAAACCCGCAAACCCGCAAACCCGCAAACCCGCAAACCCGCAAACCCGCAAACCCGCAAACCCGCAAACCCGCAAACCCGCAAACCCGCAAACCCGCAAACCCGCAAACCCGCAAACCCGCAAACCCGCAAACCCGCAAACCCGCAAACCCGCAAACCCGCAAACCCGCAAACCCGCAAACCCGCAAACCCGCAAACCCGCAAACCCGCAAACCCGCAAACCCGCAAACCCGCAAACCCGCAAACCCGCAAACCCGCAAACCCGCAAACCCGCAAACCCGCAAACCCGCAAACCCGCAAACCCGCAAACCCGCAAACCCGCAAACCCGCAAACCCGCAAACCCGCAAACCCGCAAACCCGCAAACCCGCAAACCCGCAAACCCGCAAACCCGCAAACCCGCAAACCCGCAAACCCGCAAACCCGCAAACCCGCAAACCCGCAAACCCGCAAACCCGCAAACCCGCAAACCCGCAAACCCGCAAACCCGCAAACCCGCAAACCCGCAAACCCGCAAACCCGCAAACCCGCAAACCCGCAAACCCGCAAACCCGCAAACCCGCAAACCCGCAAACCCGCAAACCCGCAAACCCGCAAACCCGCAAACCCGCAAACCCGCAAACCCGCAAACCCGCAAACCCGCAAACCCGCAAACCCGCAAACCCGCAAACCCGCAAACCCGCAAACCCGCAAACCCGCAAACCCGCAAACCCGCAAACCCGCAAACCCGCAAACCCGCAAACCCGCAAACCCGCAAACCCGCAAACCCGCAAACCCGCAAACCCGCAAACCCGCAAACCCGCAAACCCGCAAACCCGCAAACCCGCAAACCCGCAAACCCGCAAACCCGCAAACCCGCAAACCCGCAAACCCGCAAACCCGCAAACCCGCAAACCCGCAAACCCGCAAACCCGCAAACCCGCAAACCCGCAAACCCGCAAACCCGCAAACCCGCAAACCCGCAAACCCGCAAACCCGCAAACCCGCAAACCCGCAAACCCGCAAACCCGCAAACCCGCAAACCCGCAAACCCGCAAACCCGCAAACCCGCAAACCCGCAAACCCGCAAACCCGCAAACCCGCAAACCCGCAAACCCGCAAACCCGCAAACCCGCAAACCCGCAAACCCGCAAACCCGCAAACCCGCAAACCCGCAAACCCGCAAACCCGCAAACCCGCAAACCCGCAAACCCGCAAACCCGCAAACCCGCAAACCCGCAAACCCGCAAACCCGCAAACCCGCAAACCCGCAAACCCGCAAACCCGCAAACCCGCAAACCCGCAAACCCGCAAACCCGCAAACCCGCAAACCCGCAAACCCGCAAACCCGCAAACCCGCAAACCCGCAAACCCGCAAACCCGCAAACCCGCAAACCCGCAAACCCGCAAACCCGCAAACCCGCAAACCCGCAAACCCGCAAACCCGCAAACCCGCAAACCCGCAAACCCGCAAACCCGCAAACCCGCAAACCCGCAAACCCGCAAACCCGCAAACCCGCAAACCCGCAAACCCGCAAACCCGCAAACCCGCAAACCCGCAAACCCGCAAACCCGCAAACCCGCAAACCCGCAAACCCGCAAACCCGCAAACCCGCAAACCCGCAAACCCGCAAACCCGCAAACCCGCAAACCCGCAAACCCGCAAACCCGCAAACCCGCAAACCCGCAAACCCGCAAACCCGCAAACCCGCAAACCCGCAAACCCGCAAACCCGCAAACCCGCAAACCCGCAAACCCGCAAACCCGCAAACCCGCAAACCCGCAAACCCGCAAACCCGCAAACCCGCAAACCCGCAAACCCGCAAACCCGCAAACCCGCAAACCCGCAAACCCGCAAACCCGCAAACCCGCAAACCCGCAAACCCGCAAACCCGCAAACCCGCAAACCCGCAAACCCGCAAACCCGCAAACCCGCAAACCCGCAAACCCGCAAACCCGCAAACCCGCAAACCCGCAAACCCGCAAACCCGCAAACCCGCAAACCCGCAAACCCGCAAACCCGCAAACCCGCAAACCCGCAAACCCGCAAACCCGCAAACCCGCAAACCCGCAAACCCGCAAACCCGCAAACCCGCAAACCCGCAAACCCGCAAACCCGCAAACCCGCAAACCCGCAAACCCGCAAACCCGCAAACCCGCAAACCCGCAAACCCGCAAACCCGCAAACCCGCAAACCCGCAAACCCGCAAACCCGCAAACCCGCAAACCCGCAAACCCGCAAACCCGCAAACCCGCAAACCCGCAAACCCGCAAACCCGCAAACCCGCAAACCCGCAAACCCGCAAACCCGCAAACCCGCAAACCCGCAAACCCGCAAACCCGCAAACCCGCAAACCCGCAAACCCGCAAACCCGCAAACCCGCAAACCCGCAAACCCGCAAACCCGCAAACCCGCAAACCCGCAAACCCGCAAACCCGCAAACCCGCAAACCCGCAAACCCGCAAACCCGCAAACCCGCAAACCCGCAAACCCGCAAACCCGCAAACCCGCAAACCCGCAAACCCGCAAACCCGCAAACCCGCAAACCCGCAAACCCGCAAACCCGCAAACCCGCAAACCCGCAAACCCGCAAACCCGCAAACCCGCAAACCCGCAAACCCGCAAACCCGCAAACCCGCAAACCCGCAAACCCGCAAACCCGCAAACCCGCAAACCCGCAAACCCGCAAACCCGCAAACCCGCAAACCCGCAAACCCGCAAACCCGCAAACCCGCAAACCCGCAAACCCGCAAACCCGCAAACCCGCAAACCCGCAAACCCGCAAACCCGCAAACCCGCAAACCCGCAAACCCGCAAACCCGCAAACCCGCAAACCCGCAAACCCGCAAACCCGCAAACCCGCAAACCCGCAAACCCGCAAACCCGCAAACCCGCAAACCCGCAAACCCGCAAACCCGCAAACCCGCAAACCCGCAAACCCGCAAACCCGCAAACCCGCAAACCCGCAAACCCGCAAACCCGCAAACCCGCAAACCCGCAAACCCGCAAACCCGCAAACCCGCAAACCCGCAAACCCGCAAACCCGCAAACCCGCAAACCCGCAAACCCGCAAACCCGCAAACCCGCAAACCCGCAAACCCGCAAACCCGCAAACCCGCAAACCCGCAAACCCGCAAACCCGCAAACCCGCAAACCCGCAAACCCGCAAACCCGCAAACCCGCAAACCCGCAAACCCGCAAACCCGCAAACCCGCAAACCCGCAAACCCGCAAACCCGCAAACCCGCAAACCCGCAAACCCGCAAACCCGCAAACCCGCAAACCCGCAAACCCGCAAACCCGCAAACCCGCAAACCCGCAAACCCGCAAACCCGCAAACCCGCAAACCCGCAAACCCGCAAACCCGCAAACCCGCAAACCCGCAAACCCGCAAACCCGCAAACCCGCAAACCCGCAAACCCGCAAACCCGCAAACCCGCAAACCCGCAAACCCGCAAACCCGCAAACCCGCAAACCCGCAAACCCGCAAACCCGCAAACCCGCAAACCCGCAAACCCGCAAACCCGCAAACCCGCAAACCCGCAAACCCGCAAACCCGCAAACCCGCAAACCCGCAAACCCGCAAACCCGCAAACCCGCAAACCCGCAAACCCGCAAACCCGCAAACCCGCAAACCCGCAAACCCGCAAACCCGCAAACCCGCAAACCCGCAAACCCGCAAACCCGCAAACCCGCAAACCCGCAAACCCGCAAACCCGCAAACCCGCAAACCCGCAAACCCGCAAACCCGCAAACCCGCAAACCCGCAAACCCGCAAACCCGCAAACCCGCAAACCCGCAAACCCGCAAACCCGCAAACCCGCAAACCCGCAAACCCGCAAACCCGCAAACCCGCAAACCCGCAAACCCGCAAACCCGCAAACCCGCAAACCCGCAAACCCGCAAACCCGCAAACCCGCAAACCCGCAAACCCGCAAACCCGCAAACCCGCAAACCCGCAAACCCGCAAACCCGCAAACCCGCAAACCCGCAAACCCGCAAACCCGCAAACCCGCAAACCCGCAAACCCGCAAACCCGCAAACCCGCAAACCCGCAAACCCGCAAACCCGCAAACCCGCAAACCCGCAAACCCGCAAACCCGCAAACCCGCAAACCCGCAAACCCGCAAACCCGCAAACCCGCAAACCCGCAAACCCGCAAACCCGCAAACCCGCAAACCCGCAAACCCGCAAACCCGCAAACCCGCAAACCCGCAAACCCGCAAACCCGCAAACCCGCAAACCCGCAAACCCGCAAACCCGCAAACCCGCAAACCCGCAAACCCGCAAACCCGCAAACCCGCAAACCCGCAAACCCGCAAACCCGCAAACCCGCAAACCCGCAAACCCGCAAACCCGCAAACCCGCAAACCCGCAAACCCGCAAACCCGCAAACCCGCAAACCCGCAAACCCGCAAACCCGCAAACCCGCAAACCCGCAAACCCGCAAACCCGCAAACCCGCAAACCCGCAAACCCGCAAACCCGCAAACCCGCAAACCCGCAAACCCGCAAACCCGCAAACCCGCAAACCCGCAAACCCGCAAACCCGCAAACCCGCAAACCCGCAAACCCGCAAACCCGCAAACCCGCAAACCCGCAAACCCGCAAACCCGCAAACCCGCAAACCCGCAAACCCGCAAACCCGCAAACCCGCAAACCCGCAAACCCGCAAACCCGCAAACCCGCAAACCCGCAAACCCGCAAACCCGCAAACCCGCAAACCCGCAAACCCGCAAACCCGCAAACCCGCAAACCCGCAAACCCGCAAACCCGCAAACCCGCAAACCCGCAAACCCGCAAACCCGCAAACCCGCAAACCCGCAAACCCGCAAACCCGCAAACCCGCAAACCCGCAAACCCGCAAACCCGCAAACCCGCAAACCCGCAAACCCGCAAACCCGCAAACCCGCAAACCCGCAAACCCGCAAACCCGCAAACCCGCAAACCCGCAAACCCGCAAACCCGCAAACCCGCAAACCCGCAAACCCGCAAACCCGCAAACCCGCAAACCCGCAAACCCGCAAACCCGCAAACCCGCAAACCCGCAAACCCGCAAACCCGCAAACCCGCAAACCCGCAAACCCGCAAACCCGCAAACCCGCAAACCCGCAAACCCGCAAACCCGCAAACCCGCAAACCCGCAAACCCGCAAACCCGCAAACCCGCAAACCCGCAAACCCGCAAACCCGCAAACCCGCAAACCCGCAAACCCGCAAACCCGCAAACCCGCAAACCCGCAAACCCGCAAACCCGCAAACCCGCAAACCCGCAAACCCGCAAACCCGCAAACCCGCAAACCCGCAAACCCGCAAACCCGCAAACCCGCAAACCCGCAAACCCGCAAACCCGCAAACCCGCAAACCCGCAAACCCGCAAACCCGCAAACCCGCAAACCCGCAAACCCGCAAACCCGCAAACCCGCAAACCCGCAAACCCGCAAACCCGCAAACCCGCAAACCCGCAAACCCGCAAACCCGCAAACCCGCAAACCCGCAAACCCGCAAACCCGCAAACCCGCAAACCCGCAAACCCGCAAACCCGCAAACCCGCAAACCCCGCAAACCCGCAAACCCGCAAACCCGCAAACCCGCAAACCCGCAAACCCGCAAACCCGCAAACCCGCAAACCCGCAAACCCGCAAACCCGCAAACCCGCAAACCCGCAAACCCGCAAACCCGCAAACCCGCAAACCCGCAAACCCGCAAACCCGCAAACCCGCAAACCCGCAAACCCGCAAACCCGCAAACCCGCAAACCCGCAAACCCGCAAACCCGCAAACCCGCAAACCCGCAAACCCGCAAACCCGCAAACCCGCAAACCCGCAAACCCGCAAACCCGCAAACCCGCAAACCCGCAAACCCGCAAACCCGCAAACCCGCAAACCCGCAAACCCGCAAACCCGCAAACCCGCAAACCCCGCAAACCCGCAAACCGCAAACCCGCAAACCGCAAACCCGCAAACCCGCAAACCCGCAAACCCGCAAACCCGCAAACACCCGCAAACCCGCAAACCCGCAAACCCGCAAACCCGCAAACCCGCAAACCCGCAAACCCGCAAACCCGCAAACCCGCAAACCCGCAAACCCGCAAACCCGCAAACCCGCAAACCCGCAAACCCGCAAACCCGCAAACCCGCAAACCCGCAAACCCGCAAACCCGCAAACCCGCAAACCCGCAAACCCGCAAACCCGCAAACCCGCAAACCCGCAAACCCGCAAACCCGCAAACCCGCAAACCCGCAAACCCGCAAACCCGCAAACCCGCAAACCCGCAAACCCGCAAACCCGCAAACCCGCAAACCCGCAAACCCGCAAACCCGCAAACCCGCAAACCCGCAAACCCGCAAACCCGCAAACCCGCAAACCCGCAAACCCGCAAACCCGCAAACCCGCAAACCCGCAAACCCGCAAACCCGCAAACCCGCAAACCCGCAAACCCGCAAACCCGCAAACCCGCAAACCCGCAAACCCGCAAACCCGCAAACCCGCAAACCCGCAAACCCGCAAACCCGCAAACCCGCAAACCCGCAAACCCGCAAACCCGCAAACCCGCAAACCCGCAAA